>JANRMT010062861.1:30723414-30759670 GCA_026402145.1 Polypterus bichir lapradei
GATAGATAGATAGATAGATAGATAGATAGATAGATAGATAGATAGATAGATAGATAGATAGATAGATAGATAGATAGATAGATAATTAATCCCAAGGGGAAATTCACAATTGTTGTGAAACAGTTGTGCTGGTGATTACAAAAAATATATATATATATACTGTTCCAGTTGCCAACCAGTACAATTCATCCCAATGGCATTACTTGCGTGTTTTAACCCCATTCGCTTTCAGACGCCCCACTCCTGGACTCTGCAGGCTCACGGTGAATACATAGTCTACCTCGTCTGGTTTTCCTCTCCTAGTTCACAACACATCGATAATGGAGTGCGCTTGTGCTGCCAGCATGAACCTCAGCAGACTCGCGGGGAGGCCTGCACACCTTTACATCTGACTTTTGCTCTCCCTGCAAGCTACTGACTGCCAGGCCCAGTTGTTGTGACCAGGGCCAGATTTAGATGAAAAGAGGCCCTAGGCTATTCCACTTATGAGGCCCTTTCACCTCCCATTTTTAAGTTTGTTCAAGTTGCTAACAATTTGAATGTAGGCTCCTCTTGATCTTGAGGCCCTAGGCTGAAGCCTAGTTAGCCTATAGGAAAATCCGGCCCTGGTTGTGACCTCCGCAGTCTCACAACGAGCACATATTCTACCCGGTCTGACATTCCCTTTTCGAGCTCAGAACACACCTATAATACGGTAAGTGTTGTCACTGTAGGACTGTGTCAGTGTGCATCTGCAAAAGAAACAAAAGGTAAAGGTCACTCCCTTGCCGAAAACAAAAAGACAGAAAACTAAACAGCCCAAATGTTGTCCATCTTTTTTAATACATGGGACTAACCTTTACCTTTTTGACTTATAGTAAAATAAGCTTGTTCTACACTCTTACAAATAATGGTTACTCTTCTTCTTCTTCTTTCGGCTGCTCCCATTAGGTCCTCAATGGTCCTTAACTGGGTGGTGTGGTTCCCCATAGAACAACTAGTTGACAAAGAAATATTTAATTCTGTAAAAGGGTAGCTTGGGCTTTGAAAAGGTTCCTACTATGTGGGTAAAAGAAAAATATTTGAATGTATAGTAGGCAGTAGCCCAATGTCATGCCTTGCAGATCTTCACCCACCCCACAGAGTAAGCCTGATCATCCTGTGCAAACTCACTAAGGGTACACATCCTATGCTGTCTGGCTTACCACCTCTTGAAGTTTTACCTGGTCATAAAAATAAAACATCAACTCTCTTAGTGGGCATACAAGTGACGTCTGACTCAGGTTACCCCACTCCACCACTATGTCACCCACAATTGTTATGACCCCCCAGGTGTTTACATCCTATACAATCGCCAGATTTCTACTGTCTCATCAGGCACACCTCCCTCTCAGCTGAATGCTATTGTGAGAGCCCA
Organism: Polypterus bichir lapradei; assembly: GCA_026402145.1. NCBI lineage: Eukaryota > Metazoa > Chordata > Cladistia > Polypteriformes > Polypteridae > Polypterus > Polypterus bichir. Next base: position 30,724,811 of record JANRMT010062861.1, read on the forward strand.
ACCTGTCACACACGAATTGTCCTTTTCATACTTACTACGATCTTGCTTTCCCATCAAAGTAAAATCTCAAAGTCTTTCATTCAGGTTATTGTCTCTAGCGTCACCTCAATATTCACTCACTAGGCTACATGTTATAAACTGAGCTAATTTTAAACTCTTACAAATAATGGTTCTTTAATCCTGGATAGTGTGGTTCCTGGTAGAACAATTATTTGGCATGTAACCATTTAATTCTTGGAAGGGATCTTTAGGGCTTTGGAAAAGTTCTTAAAATGTGGATAGAACAGACGTTTTTATTGAATAGTAGGATACCTAGCAGGATTCTAACAAATCAAGAAAACCTGAACTTGGTCTGCAAAAAAATTATGAACCAACTGGTACTGTATTTTAACACATCTATTATCATCTATTCATGTTTATTTATGGAGCCTGCTACAGATCTAAATAAATAAACGTTTTGTCTGCAAACTTCATACAGAGGGTTCTTTTGGGAATCCAAAAATGGTTTCCATATGTCATCACTCTGAAAAAACATTTTTGGCTTCATTTGGCACCTTTATGTTTACAACTAGAGTGAAACTAAGGTGTGTATGATCCTCATTGACTGTGATCCGAGGGCCACTCCCTGTAGTTGTGACCCCTAGAGTGCCACAAAGTGATGCCATCCTGTCCAGTCTGGCTTTTCCCTTCTAGTTCAGGACACATTTATGGTAAACTGAACGCTAACATGAAGCAATGAGTGTGCACTTCTGCCTAAACTGAACTCTGCTGCGAGCGCACAACCTATCACGTAAGGATTGTCCTCCTCGCACTTATGACAATCTCGCTTTCCCGTCTAAGTAAAACCTATTAGACTTTGCTTCAGATTATAGCCTCCAGTGCCACCTCCTGTTAAACCGATATTTATTGCCTACCGACAAATGATACATCGCGGATTCTACACAAGGAGCACAGCTAGCCCTCGCTTTCCGGATTTGTGGCACTGAACGACCACGACGAGATAGAAATCACTACGCCTTTCTGCCTGACACAGACTGACATGGACAGCTGATCTTGCGCACCTCGGTCGGGTTCAAGTGCACAAAAAGTCGCGGCTAGAATGCGCGCTCGCGTGGTCACGCAAAGAATGCAAACGCTGCATAAGCGCCAGCTAGAGCCACTGACGGGAAAATCAAAACTCCAAGAGAAAGCGAGAGACGAGCTTCGAGCCACATGTTATCTTTAAACAGCAAGGCTTTAGTGAGATTACACAAAATGAAACGGACGCTCGAGCCTCAAAGTTCAGGCTGTGCAGCACCTGTCAATACAATATCATTTCCCTCAAGATCCCCAATCAGAGGATATTCACATTAAAGCCATCCAAAGTAAGCAACCATTTACACAAGAGAAAAGAAAGTGCAATTAACTCTGGCGGGAAAAGGCTTAATCACAACACAAGCCACACATTTTTATTTATTTATTTTTTAATTTTAGCGGGTTGCCATTAAGCCGTTTACAGCGTTTCCCTGTAAATAATTAGAGGCGGTCGCATGTCCGCTACAATCTTATAGCATAGTGGCAAGGTGCCGAAAGGTAGCCTGCGCATACTGCAGCAATAAATCAATGTAATAAGGCATATGTCGGATGGGGATGCAATCCACAAAAAGATCGTCGCATGGAACTTTTCGCTGCTAAGTCGTACGAATCACTGATGACTGACTCCGTATGTCGGGGCTTTCTCAAAAGAGTGGGAGTCTAATACTGATCGAATCTTTCCTGAGATCTTGAAATTTCTGCACCTAGCTAGTACCTTACTATACCGTGTGATACTAATTCTGAGCACCCCAGTAGGCTACATTACATATGAGATGCTTCCTTTTGGAAAGATCCACTATTACCGAAGAAGGGGACCTTCTTGAGTGGAGCACTTACTTCACGAAGTTCAGGACCTCAAATCTAATTCTAAAATGTGGCGTGATCAAGCGCCTCACTAGCGAGTCTAAAAACAAGCCCCAAATAAATACTAACAACGCACCTCTGCAGCATAATGCTATTAGCATAACGGAGTTCGGGTTAAGAAAAGACAGTCCTTTATAAACCGGACGGCAGGCACTCCAGCACAGCGCACAGGATAAAGAGAATGTTAGGCAAAACGTATTCTTGTCATCGCAGCGCTGCAATCAGGAAAGCAGAAAGCACTGCAAGAATGCCGACACGTAACAGGCAAAGAAATAAACAAGTGAAACAATGTTTAAAACACTATAGCTCGGAAAGCCAAATCCTCCCAGCGGTAACATATTGAAGGGGGAATACAGATTTCATTTCAAATCTAATATCCTACCCACTGGTTTCCTAGTATTCCGTATTCATCCGATTAATAAAGCCCTTGATGTAATCTTTGTTCTGCTTAGCCGCTTTCTTGCGTAAACAGACCGGGATCATCTCACTATTGTGTTCTAGGCACACCATCTGGATTAGAATTCCCTTAATGCAATCTCTGAGATTTCAACTTTGGCTGAAATAAACAAAAAGTCAACAAGCGTGCATTACTCGAGTAAATATGTGTGGTGGTATGCGAGGTTTCTGTACCTGACGTGGCTTCAGCACTTATGCCCAGTGCAGGCTGTGCAGAGTCCGTTATATCACTACATTTAACCAAACCTGCCATATAATTTATTCACTTTCCCGTAATAAATACATAAATAAATAAAATACAGAATTTCTGCGTAAAGTATAAATGTGCCCATTCCCATTTTCTCTGCACAGCATTAAACACGGACACCTGTGCAAAATACACAAATTCTTCTCCAAATTAAGACACTAAATGATGTTGTCCTAGTGAGGTAAACAATCCCAGCGTAAAAAAAATTGGTATGACTCCAGTAAGGAGAATGACAGAGAAGACTGAATTAAAAAAAAAAAAACACTGACCTCCTACCGGTCATTAATCTTGATATAACGGTCATTACCTGACGGCGTTTCATATAAAAATAAGCAGATATTGTATTTGCAGTCAACATTAATTTGGTTTTATATTTTTCTGAGTAATTATGAAAAGTAAAATGAAGTGCATGCCTTCAGGAGGCCTCAATACATCTAAGATGAATGAATAAGAAAACTTCCAGAAGCTACTGTGAATGCATTAATAACTGTGATATATTTTCATGTATACTGAAGTTTTCCTTTGTGCGTGTGTGATTGACTTATCAAATGTAAGTCAATGAACTTGTGCCATTGGCCTCTAAAGGTGTTTTAACAGCAAATTAGAATTTGCGTGAATGCATGCAATCAGTGGCAACCGAGACAACAGAACCCTTTTTCTACATGAAACCAGAATAACAGCCCTACCACATCAACACAAAACAGTAAGACTAAAAATGAAGTGTCATTCTTAAAATCAGAGTAGCCATCCGCACCAGACAGGAAATATGTGCGGAGCCAACCTGCAGAAACACCAAACGCACAGGCGACTTCCCAACGCCAGTCCCCGCAGAGTGGCGGTGTGGACCCCGTACAGCGACAGCGGACCGCTTGGTATACAATCGCACACACACATGCGCGCGTGAACAGCGACTCTTACCTTGTGCTACAGCCCGCAACACGTGGCCGTGGAGCAGCAGAAACGCCCACCAACTCCATGTAAACTTTTCGCTTTGCTTCCCAGCCCTGCGTCTAGAATGGGCTCTCGCAGTCTCCGCAGTGGTGTTCCTCCCGGCGCTGTTTTTTCTTATTTCCCCTTGCGGCTGGCACCGACGTATTGCCAGACCCCAAGCTGTGCAATCCCGGCTCTGTTGTTCACGGGTGTCGCCGGCAATGCCACCAGAGCAGTATGAACTCGTGAGGCCGGAGACATCGGCACACTTTCGCGCTGCTGCGCTGTGGGCTGCCAGTGCGGAGCTGCTTCCTGGGCGCTGGTCGCCGATCGCGTCCAAATCTCCCGAGTTGGCAGGAGCCTGTGGACCCCGATTGCAGATTTGACTATCCGAGCGCGGATCCATCAACGTAGAGATGCCCAAGCTCACTTTGAAACCTCTCATTGTCGGTTTTTCTGCAGTCTCGCTTCTACCAGCAGCGCTACCTCCGCCTCCAGCGATGCCACAAAGAGGGAGCTCGTTAATGCATCTGCCAACAGGAACACAAACCCAAAAGCATCCGCTTAATCACAGGGAGAAACGCTTGGGTATCGGTCCTTTCACTCTTTTCTGGTTCGTTTGGGTGTACCCTTTAATACTTCGCCTCCCTTCCCAAATTAAACTCTTTCCCCTTATCCATTAGATGATCCACCACTCGCTCATCTTCTTTATGAATGCGAGTTTAACTTAATTTCTCAGAAAATCTTTGGCAGAATGTATCCGATGACCGCAGGTTTCTTGACTAATCCAGATGCTGCACAGGTGCCAAAAAAACTTGAAACGAAAATAAAAATAAATCTAATTCCAATTAGTGTCGCAGATCACAAAGAAATATCTCCCTGAACTGGATAATCCAAACGAGTTTTCTCCTCAAATTTTAATTCGAGTAGGGTGCACTTCTGATCAATCCGCCCTGTAATCCAAGTTGTAAAAAGCGCCTGACAGAAAAGGAAAGAAGAATATACATGACAGTGCGATGCAGAGGCACGATCACAATGAACACATGCAGCGCTGCGATCACTCTTATATTAGAAATATATAATTCATAAATAGCTGATCAGCTGAATACATATATTTACGAGGGATAGCACATCATATTATATAAAAATTGTATCATATAAACAGTGAATGAGACCACAGCGAGACTCGATTATTTACCTAGAGAACAGAAGTTTCCGAACTCCTGTAGTTAATCTTGGCTCCTCTTCTAAACACGTCACGGCTACTTAAACGGGTACCAACACACTTGTGCCAGATAAGATCCACCACGGGTACTTTCGCTTCCTCCCTTACTTGCTCTCTGTGTCCTCCTCTGAGAGGCGACAAGCAGCAGACCTGTTTGAGCTCGGCGTGCAGCACAGACTCTGCTCATCAAGCAGCTGGCAGCTGCGAGGAACTAGCAAATCACCGCCAAGATCGCAGACAATGCGCGAGGGCGCGCTCGCTCGCCTCCGAGAAAACGCGGGGACTTCAATTCACCGTTCACGTGTCCATCCCTCTTACCTCAATTGGCCAATCGAACTGCTCGGCGACGCCTACCGTCCGTTAACGTGCTGTAGCTCCAAATTTCGGACTGATAACGTGAAAGCGCAGATCTATAATATTCGGTCGTTAGGACTAGATCTGCTAGTTTCGAGGCCATCCATGTTTCTCAGGTTTTGTCTTAGTTTAAATCACTTGCCATTTTTAAGCTCACAGTTTTTATTTAAAGTCATCTGGACCGTTCGACCATCCACGTTTAACCTCATCCATCAATTTATCAATCATTAAATTCGTCTGATCCAGCTCATTATAATTGAAGTCAGTCCTAGCAGCATTAGGTGCAAAGCAGGAACCTACTAAGTGGCAGAGGGTACACACTCACAGCCATATTCACTTATCTATACACCTAAAAATAAAGATCCCAAAGTGGTTCTTCAGAGTGTTGTCAGTGAAGAATCATTTTTGGTTTTCAAAAGAACCAGCAGCATGAAGGTCCCAGAAAGAACCTTTTTTATTTAGATCTGCAACACACTCCATAAATAGCCATCAGTTGATGGTGACAGACATGTGAAATACTGATGGCTTTGTGCTTTTAAAAGGACTCTTGCTGCATACAGTAACACAGAGTAAGGTCAGCTTTTCTTGATTTGTTAGTATACTGCTAGGTAGTGTACTATACATCAAGGATTTCTTTTTTGTCCATATATTAATAACCTTTTCAAAGACCAAAAAACAATTACATCTATAAAGAACCTCTGCCTAAGCAAAATATTTGCCTTCATGGAACCACACAAACCAGTAAAATGCCATTAAAGAACCATTATATTTAAAAGTGTAAGCTCACATGGTTGTCAATGAGCTTAGGAAGAATGTGGGGAATGGAGAACAAATCCATTCAGACTTGTAGGAAAACTGCAAATTCCATGCAGAAGCTGTAGTCAGCCCCCCCGAAGCTGTGAGGTATCTAACCACTGTGCATCATGCCAACCTCAAGACACTGATTACAGGAAAGTTGTGCATTGTGAGACGTGGAGGGGCACAACGGTCACAAGCCTTTGACTGACGGTCTTGCTTAATTCATCTTTTTAATGTAAATTTGGGTCTCCTCCAAAATATCAGCACCAATTTATATTGTTTTACAGATGATAAAGCTCAGGATTTCATGTGAAAGACTGTCAGCATTTCAAATCAGAGATAACTTTGCTACTTGACTTTCTGTGTTATGATGGCTCAGCTAACTTCTGTTATTGCACATGGTCACCATCAGTGGACTGGGTGTTTAACAGGGTGATATCCACCTACTGTGTTTTCTTTGCTATTCAAGTTGGCTCATAAAGTATGAGCTCTGTGAGTGTTTTTGATTTTTGCAAGCATCAAAGCAAAACAACATACAGGAGAATGAAGAAGAGAAACAAAAAAAAAAATGAGGCCTGCAGGATGCCCTGTTTAATTTTGTTCTGTGAAGGACAGGGTCAGATAGCATCAACGTGCTGAACGAACATTTGGTAAAAAATGCCGGTTTTGTGCTTCAGTGGTGTGGAGCTTCATTTTACTCAGAAGTTGGTCTGATAGTGAATGCTGACTTCCAGGGAAGGCTTTGTTTAAGTAATGCTCAGACAGGGTTGTGGGGGGGGGGGGGGCTTTGTGCCCAAGGGAAGTGACTCATCGCTCTTCAGGTTAGTGGTGTCACACTCTTCTCGTTCCCCCTTGTCTGTTACACACGTGGAGGCATTCAAAGGGCTTAACTGAGGGTAAGATGTCAGCTCGAGGATTGTTAAAGTGTGCTAACCTCTCTTCTCCCTTTTCCACTGATCAACAGAAGAGAAACCCAGTTAAACCAGCACCAACTTCTGCCCTCATATCCAAACCATGCCCTCCTACTGATCTCACTTCCACCATCCCCTACAGAGACCCGCCCCTTCCTGCCATTGTAAAAACCCACACCCTTTGTTCCTCAGTTAGTCAATTGGGACTCAGTCTTTTGTGGCTACTCATTGCATTATACTGTTGTTTCTTGTCAGTATACGTGGTGGATCCCCCAAACATTTTTCCTTCTCTTGTATTTTCGTTACACCAGTGCTTCCCAAACTTCCCTGCGTGGCTGCAGGTTTTGTTCCAACCAGCTTCTGTTCTGTTTAGAATCCTGTGATATTTAAGTGAACTGTTATTTCCCAAGTTCTGTGTTTTGGGAACAATATAGAAATTACAAAATGAACTTTGGTAAATATATACAGTATATATATCTACTCTCTATATATAAAATCCTAAGCCTAAAAGTGCAACGATTTTGTGCAATGATTTTATGTGATGTTTTTATGTCATGTTTTTGTCACGCTTCAAATCAGGCTTATTTTAAAACCTACATATATAAGTTTGGTATCATTCTTTTCAGAGTTTATCGAACTTTAATGTGATGTTGTTAGATTTTCAGATTCTTATTCCATTTTTAAATTATAAACTAAAAATTATCAAGAACTCACGTCCCGCGAGACAAGAGTTTGTGCCAAAAGATTTAACCACGCCCGGGGCCGGAAATAAAAGACAAAGAGTAGGACAGTTGGTACAGGCTTTTAAATGTTCGAAGTGCCGCACGAGACGCAGATCACAGGGCACAGCAGCAGCAATCCAGCAGGTGATCGAGCAAAGAGGACGTAAAAAAAAACTGTGTTTGTTTCCCATTGTGTCACCATTTAAGAGGGGGTTTCGGAGGAGCAACCACATCTCCTTGTGGTGCGTTCAGCCCCCCTCTTCATACCACGAGCAGCAGAGACACAAAGTGGCTGGTGCGCAGTGCAGACAAGGACGGGGTTGTCGAGCGAAGCGAGTAGGAGGGAACCCCCTAAAAAATTGTCAGTCATTCAGTCAGTCATTGTCCAACCCGCTATATCCTAACACAGGGTCACGGGGGTCTGCTGGAGCCAATCCCAGCCAACACAGGGCACAAGGCAGGAACAAATTATGGATGGCAGGGACAATTTAGGATCGCCAATGCACCTAACCTGCATGTCTTTGGAATGTGGGAGAAAACCGAAGCACCCTGAGGAAACCCACGCAGACACGGGGAGAACATGCAAACTCCACGCAGGGAGGACCCGGGAAGCGAATCCAGGCCTCCTTACTGAGAGGCAGCAGTGCTACCACTGCACCAATATCAAAATATACCAAGCAGTTATATGGGAATAATGTATTTTGTTCTTTTTTAACAATACTTATATCTTGACTTTCGTTCTACTTTTCCAGGTGTTCTAATTGTTTAATCAATCTATTATGTACTAATTAGTGGGTCTGACACTAAAGTAGTTGCAACCTTTGATTATTCGGTGTTGTTTGCCAGCGTGTCTTGTCATTATTAAGATACAATGAAGGGGGAAAACTGCACAGAGAAAGGGCAAAATACAATGAAATCAACAAAGGAGAGTTAAGCATTGAAATCTACAACAAAAGCTGAGATATTTCTAAATGTCTTATAAATGTAAACATCATGCCACTATGCTTTTCTGAATGTAAAATAAGAGAAGAAAAATAATAGCTAATTAAATAAGATTTGTGTTATCAGGCGTTGTCATTGATTAGGAATCTGGTTGGAACAAAAAACTGCAGCCACATTGCGTCACACCCTTAAACTGCTACCTATATGCTCATATGTCTGTCAGAGGAGACTGGCATGCCATGAAAAAGCAAACAGAAACATAGCAAAATCCCCACATAGATGGTCCTTGGGTCTTTGTTCAGACCCAGAGCTCCATAATTAATTATTGACTCTAACGTGCCCTGCTGTGGGTGAATGTGTTATGAGTGGCTCCAAAAACTGACGCACGGTAAACATGTCTAGTACCTGGATGTGTGAGTTGTATTTACAGCACATCGAGTAATCTTGTATTTGAGCTACCACTTTAAATGACAATGACACATCCCTAAGTGTGCTTGTGTTCCCATCCCATCCACTGAGTCAATGGACCCCAGTTAGTTTCCTTAGCAATTTATGAGGTGATCTTCACATCCTCACACCCCAGTCATAGTTTTCTTGACCTCTTAGTGCAACACTGAAAAGGGGATTCTGTCTTGAAGAGTGGGTATTAAAAGCCATTAAAGCAGCTCAATAGCATACTGTTTTTTCTCATAGAAGGAGGCACTGCAGCCCCCTCAAAACCCCAATTCCATACTCCATTGCAATATTATGCATTCCTCATGGCTGCACTCGGGTCCTAATCTGGGTCCTGAGTTGGTTTGTTGTGTGGTGGGTGTGGCAATGCACTGTATCAGTGTGTGCTCCAAACCTCTCATGTTTGCACCATAGTCATTGGTCAACTGTACTTCGTGGGTGTTCCCCAAGAGGCGGGGCTACTTGCCAATCACCTCCAGGTACTTACCTCCTGTCAAGGATGCCAGGGGCAACGACCCGGCCGGGACATCTTCAGGGACCGGAAGTGGGCGTGCACCCAACTGGGATCACGTGGGGGACGCCATCTTGGTTGCTTTGGGGGCTACGGGTAGAGGGCTTGGAAGCCCAACCCTGTAGGGACCCGTGGTCACCGCCAGGGGGCGCCCCAATGCCTTGGGGACCCTGGACCTCAGCACTTCCGCCACACCAGGAAGTGCTGGGAGGAAGAAGAGAAGGGACACCCGGAGAGCTTCCGGGAGAACAGCCGGCATTTCCGCCAGACTGGGCGTGTCCAGTGGGGAATGCCGGGAAACACCAAGAGCTCATCCGGGATCATATAAAAGGGGCCGTCTCCCGTCAGTCGGGGCTGGAGTCGGGTGGAAGCAGGACGAGGCAGGAGAGAGTGTTGAGGCGGCCCGAAGAGAAGGCATTGTGTGGCCAGGACTGTGTTGGGGTTTGTGTGGCACTTGATTATTTGTAAATATTGTATATAATAAACGTGTGGTGGTGGAAAGCAACATGTCCGCCTGTCTGTGTCCAGGCCGGGTCCACACTCCCCTCAATAAATCTGGAGGGTCTCCCACAATTCATTTGGTGGTTTATTTCAAACACGCCTGGGAGTGGTGAGCTTTACTCATGTTTTGCCATTATTATTGTAACTACAGATTGTTTTGACTTCTTGCTCTGGTTTTGACTTCATCTGGAATTACCTTGCTGGCAAGTCATTCATGCTTTTTGTGCTCTTCAGATCTTCTTAGTGAGACAGAGCATTTTTGCAATAGTAAAACTTTTTTTTTATTTTTACGTATTCTGTGCACTTATTACTAGCTGGGGCTTGATGGTGATATCCCCCTCTAGTAGACATTTTTTGGAAGTGCTTTTGAAAGTTACTGAGACTTGTGCGCTCTGGGACTTCTAGTCCACAACAATATGACATAATTGTCCAATATGATGAAAACATGGTAACCATACACATCCGACGTCATACCTTCCTTATATGGTAAAGGTCTGACATCTAACCCCACACACATCCAGCCATGCCCACGTTCAGCCACACCACAGCCAGCACCAAACCAACACAGCAGTTGAATGTTATATAAGCTGTTGCACCAGGGCTTCTGTCCACATGAATGGTAGTCCATTATGCAGCAGTTCTGTTATACCCTTAAAGACAGTTAATTGTAAGGCAGCTGCTACTATATGTCAGCCGTTAACCCTTAACTGATTCCTTTAGTATCCTGGTGTCTGAATGAAAATGAATGATTATAATGAAGTTTCTTGAGCTTCTTAGCATTTGTCCTCTAATGATATGTCCTACAGGTGTTGCTATCCCAGCTAATAAATGACCATGTGATCAGTACATTAGACTCTTTGAGCCATTCAGTTTAATATAGTATTGTAATTGTGTAAACTCCATAAAGCAATGTGTAATTCTGTTAGTGAGTTTATAGAAAATAATAACATATTGACTGAATCACATCCCCAGCCCCTGACTCATGGACCCTTCAGTGAGTTTCTCTGATCCCAGCCATTGATTACCTGTGTGCTCCTAACCATCACATTAAATCAGTGACTCATTCTCTTGCAGCCAATGAAGCACAGTGTAAATCCGTGTAAGCTTTATGGCTTCATTCGTAGATACCTGGGAAGTTGATTGTTGTATGGAAGCCTTCATCAGAGTTCTGGCATAAGTAGCTTACCGAACAGCATCTGCAAACCCACCTCAAGATAAATGGCAGTAAAGAAAGAAAGCTATTACTGGTGTGTTTAGAGTTGAGGGCTTGCTTTGGGACAACTGTCAGTGATCGCTGGTGATGTGTGTGTCATTGCAACTGATAAGAAAGAAAGAAAGAAAAAGAACAGTCTGAACATGTTGCATATTTTATTCCCCACCAGTCTTCTTGGCTTACGCAGGGTCAGTAATCAGATGTGGAATTTATGTTGACAAATTATTAGAGTGTGAAGTCATTATAGAGTGTTCTTTCAGCCTGAATAATCTGGCTTTTCGGGAGACTTAAATGTGGCGTGCAAAGCTGCATCCAGGATATGAGTTGCCTTTAATCATCAGATCAAAGCCTAAATGGGAGGGTGGCAAAGTAATTCCTCAGTAGACTTCTGCCATCTCCATTCCACCCCATGCCACCCCGTCAGGTGTGTGGAGTTCCTGGGTTGCAGGTGACACAGAGGACCAGCCAATCCATGTCTTTTTGGGCCATCTGCCAAGCTATGTGTGACTGCAGGAGAACGAGCCCCACTCTATAACAGAAAATCAGTTTTGCAGAGGGGCATTGAAGTTAAGAGAATTAAGAGGCCGCTACCTTCAGTTATCTGTAGCTGCTTCAACTCCACAAAGATGGCCAACATGCATAGAACTTAAAGGCTGTTAAAGATGGAGGGAAATAAAGGAAAAGCTCCATTACTTTAGGTAAAGAACTTTAAACATTTTCACTCGATATTTGATCCTGTGTGTGGTGTTCCCTTTAAGACATTAGAAAACAGACGTTACCCACAAGACTTGCACATGTTCTCTGTAGGCAGTGTGGCCCCCTAGTGGCTAAAACATTGGGATGAAAACCACAAATATATGACTTTAATCACCTCCAAAATGGTTGATTCCCCTAACATGTCTTTCAAATGTAAAAATTTAGAAAATGCATTATGCTGGTGCATGCTGCGAAAGGCACTACAGCAGGGGTTCTTAAACTCGGTCCTGGGGGACCACTGTGGCTGCAGGTTTTTGTTCCAACCAGATTCCTATTCAGTGACAACACCTGATAGCACTGATCTCTCTTAATTAGCTGATTTTATTTATATTTTATTCTACATTCAGAAAAGCACAGCAGCATGATTTTTACATTTATAAGAAACATTTCTTATAAATATTTCTGTTTTTGCTATGAATTTAAATGCTTAACTCTCTTTTTATTATATCTCACCCTTTCTCTCCCTTCATTGAATCTTAATAATGACAATTAAAAACAAGCAGGGCAGAAACCCAAGCAAATAACACTCCATCGTGAAAGGCTGCAACTAATTTTGCGTCAGCCCCACAAAGTAGTAAATAACGGATTAATTAAACAATAAGAACACATAGAATGACAATCAAGATGAAAAAACTGTTAAAAAGAAACAAATACATATAACTGCTTAGTACATTTTATTACTTTTTTTTCTACTTAGTTTTCTAATTTGTATATTTTTCCCCAAAACAGGGAATCTGGGAAACAACAGTTCACTTAATTAGCACAGGAGTCCAATTAAAAACAGAGGCTGGTTGGAACAAAAACTTGCAGCCACAGTGGGCCCCCAGGACCAAGTTTAAGAACCCCCGCACTACAGTATATGTAAAATAATAATTGTTTTGATTCTCTTCATGTAAACCAAAATGTTCCCAAGTTAGATCATCAAAAGTGACGCAGAGTGAGAACCTGAACCTGTGCAAATCTCCATATGTGGCAAAGCTTCAGGTAGGCAACTGAACTACACTGTTAAGTGAGTGAGTCTCTCACCCTGTCAGTAATAGTAAGTGGTAAAGTGTGCTGGACGAGATGGCTTTGTGAAATGCACTGTACAAAAAGATTCATTCTGCTGATGCCGATTACACGATTGCTGGTTGTGTTCCACAGCTGTCTTACCGTGTGCCCCAGTCAAGCTCAGTTAACCCCACCAGTAGGAATACAGAAACAATTGTACTTCAGCAGTGCAGTGCTTATGTTAATGTACACTCTGACTTGTGGTGTAGAGGATATTGATTTATTTTACACATGTAAACCAAATGGCTGTCAGTTCAATTTCTTAAATTGAACCACTTTGTGTCACTGACTGAGTCAGCCCTCCGATTGTATGATAAAATTTTACTATGTCAGTAATGTACCTCGCACTGGCACACTGTGTGAAAGGTGCTATAAAATAAAGAGTTATTGATTCCATCTATGCATAAAGCTCCATGTTCAGTCATTATGGCCTAAAACATTGAAAGTTGCCATATAAATTGGAGCTATGATTCTGATTATGCTAACAGGGCATTTGTGTTGTGTAAATCAAGTGGCTTACAATAAGAGTGGCAGTGAAAAGGCCCAACATAAAGTGTAGACGGGTGTTCTTTTAAAATGAACACAAGCCACCATTCAGGCACAGAAATCCTGTTGTAAAGTGGGGTCCCACCAATAGTATCAAGTACATTTATTTTCTTGTAGGCTGTATAGCCTTGTGGCTAAGAGGCTGGTGTGTAACACTTGAGTTGTTGGTTCAAGCCTACCTCAAAGTCTCTGTGCCCCTAAGCAAGTCGGCTCAAGTGCTGAGGCTCCAGCTCTAGATATGTTTACCACGCTATACCAGTCATGCACCCTGGGGTGATGCCTACTCGAGTAAAAAGTGTTTACAAGTGAGCTAATCATTTATTTCTGCCTTTAAACGTTTTGTAAAGTCATCAGTTCTGGGTGTGCATAAAGTAATAAGACCAAGCATTGCTCTGAACGTGAACAAGCACTGAGTGATTTTAAGGCCTATTAAAAAAAAAAAAATACGCTTATTGCCCCCTACTCTCCTGTGGTACTGATTCCACCTTCACAGTGAAAGGCACTATAGAATACCAAGAGAGAGTCCTGCTGTGCCCCCAAGGAAACAAACAGGGCTTTCACAATAGCAGTGTTGTGTTTTTGTGAATATCACATTCGGGAGCTCGCTATCATATTTATTCCACCAGTACACAATAGTATAAAGTTACAGATGGAGCGGTCAGACAGGCCCGACAAGCCAATAAGCAAACACAAGCCACTATGTTGCTGCATTTAATCCACTGGAAAATAAAACATTAGCTCTGCCTTCAGGTGAAGGCTTCTCATAAGCAAACGTTAAATTACAACCTCCGTCAAAGGAGACAAAACAAGATAGGATGGCAGATGATTATGCAGTTTGCTTCCTCGAGTTAATTCACCCGCAGGCCGCATCAAAGGCTCTGCACGATTGTTTCTCGGTAAATCTGTTAAGAGGACTAGTGTCTGAGTGAAACCTACGATTTCAGCGATTCTACATTGGAATTGTGCAGAAAATGGACAACTTGCCAATCAATCAACCAATCAATCAATGGACTGGGCATTCATTGATTAATAATTAAATGAATGACAATTCAACAAATCAATGGATTAAATGATTAATGTGAAACATAAATTTATGTCAGCAGCTAAATACAACAAAAAATAAACCATTAATTACGTACTGTAAGAGAACCTATTTAGAGTTGCCTAGTGGCTGAGCAGCTGGCATGGAAACCTCAAAATTCAAAAATGAATGATTCAAAAAACAAAACAAAAGAGATAAAATCCTTTCATGACCTGAAGCAAATCGCTTTACTTACTTGTACTTCAGTGGTGTGACTTAGCACTTTAGTTACCAGCACACTCTTCAGGGACTTGGGCTCAATTTCTAGCCTATTTGTATTCTGTGCAGCGTTTGCATGTTCTTCTCATGTCCATGTTGGTTTTCGCCAGGCACACAGATTTCTTCCACTATTCCAGATTAACTTCAGCTATTGTAAACTGACCATGTATGAATAATGGTGAATGTATCTATTATTGTGACACTGGATGTGGTGACATCCCTCCATAGATGGCTTCTGGATTGCGCCTCATCTACTGTAATAGAATTCAGTGCCATGTACAGCAACAATGGAAACAGCAGGCACAGAAAATAAATGATTATATAATGTGGCTGTGTGTGGGAATGACAGGAGGGCAACACTGAAAATATGGGACACCAACTGGGTCGTCCCGTTTAATTGTAAGAAGTCCAATTCAAAATGTGACTTTAAGGCAAAAAGAAACGTATCCACTTGGGGAAAACACAAAATTAGCTCTCGGCTTTTTAAAGAAGCGGTCGTTTCTTGGGAGATCCGTCCAGTGGTTCATTCTCAGGAGAGAAGATGACTCCTTCCAGTCAGCCCTGCTTCTTTATGGAGTGTGGGCCAGAAGGGACGGGAGCTAAGTGCCTGTGCTGGGTGGTTTCTCTTGGCTGTGGGGAGAGAAGGAGAAGAGAGCATTAGTGGCAGCGCCTCCTCTTGGGTTATCACATACCTCGATCGTGCCCATGAGGAGGTCCTCCAATGCGCATGCGTGACAATAAACATATTCACACAGTATTGTTCACCTTGGGTGGCATACTGGAGCACTGGTTAGCACTGCTGCCTTATGGATCCATTATCCATGCTTCATATCGCATGCTCACATGTAGTTGGGGAGTGCTCTGCATGTTCTCCCTGTTTCTGGGTGAGTTTTTTTCTCTGTGGGTGCTTTGGTTTTCCTCCCGCATTCCCAAAAAGTTCAAGTTGTGTTAATTGGTAATTCTAAATTCATTTTGTGCGGGTTCACAAGTGGACCCTGCAAAGGACTGGTGTCTCATCCAGGCTGGTTCCTGCCTTGCACCCAAAGCTGAAATGGTACCCTTATTTGGATTATGTGCACTTAACCTTAAAGTGATTGAGAAGACAGTGGTTGGTTCTGCTGCTGATGATGACAACTGTATGAAGTGCTCTCCCCATGCTCAGGTAACTTTTCCTCAGCCACTCTGGCTTCCTGATACTTGTGAAAGTTACATAGACTGAAGGCCTGGTGTTCCATCATTTTTTACTACCCTATTGAATTTTGCCACCATGAGTGCTAGCAAACAAGGTAGGCAAAATATGTTGAACATGGCTGACGGATCACACTATCAGAAGTTGCTGCCTTTAGAGACTGCAAAAAGTCAAATTCTAATGTTTAATGCAGTGTTTCTCAACCTTTAAGTATTTGCCACCCGAGTTTTCATAACAGTTTTAATCGTGCCCCCCCTAACATTTTATTGAAAGGAGCCCACTAATACCAGTTTGCTCTTTCTTAATTAATGATACATCATAGATTCATATTTTATTATACCTACTTAACTTTTATTGATATTTATCTAACTCTATATTTATTTTTCTAGTATCAGAATGTAGTTTAAGTTAATTTGTTTTGGTTTCAACAAATGTATTTTTCATATTTTCGATTCTTGTTTTCTTTTTTTCACATCTTCGCGCCCCCCTTTTTGTTACTTTGTTACTTAGGAACTTTTTCAAAACCCAAGAAAAAAAAATCATATGGTAAGTACCCATCCCAGAATGAAATGGTTCTTTGTCAAGCAGTAGTTCAGCGAAGAACTACACAATCCCCTAAAGTGCCTTTACATAGCCATTTTTTAAGAATGTATGTGGCATTTTTGAGACTTGGTAAATCCCCCCACTCCCATGGAAAAATTATTTAATAAACATACCCACATTTCATTTAATTCCTGACAGCACCAGAGACCTGCTACTAGTAAAAAAGATCATTCATATATATATATATATATATATATATATATACACACACAATATAAAGGAGTTTAAAATGATAATTTTTTGGAATTGTGTCAGAAATAGTTTCTACACGTAGTAAATGTGATGGGATACTGTGTGCCTCTGATTTGTTTCGCATCCCACCTGCTGCCCTCGTCCGACTTTTTTCATTCTCTTTTCAAAAAACGTAGTTTTTATTTACCGACTCGCTGGGTATGAGGTGATATTGAACGGCGCCTAACCGTTGGAGGTTGGCATCAGCTTGTGCCCTTGGTCCGGATGCGTGTGTTTCGTATTGGTCCTCCTTCTGGTGCTCCGTTGCCAATGAGACACAAACTGGATAGTTGCAGGTGGCTGATGCGTTTGCCCGCGCGCGACTGCCGGTGCAGATGGTGGCATGAGAACTGGTGCGCTCGCGAGTATTCTCTAGGTATGCGCGTGCATGTGATCCCGGAGGAAACGACTTCACACCACGTCAGGTGACCCAGATGGTGCGTCTCGGTGAGTTTAAAAGCCGTCAGCTCCCGCCTAAACGAGAACAGCGTTCACTTCAAAGCGATTTCTCTGGAGCTCAATTTTGTGAACAGCCAAGGAAAGAATGAGGATATAGGCTACAGTGATCTCAAAGTCTGAGGTTAGATTACCAGGGAGGGAGAAACTTGTTAAAATGAATGCAGCTGCAGTTTTAAGAGTGGATGAATACATTAAGGAGAAGGTGCAGTAAGAGACCACATCTTTTTTCTTTTCTTATGCTGTTGTTATTTGCTGTTTTTGCCTCACAATTCACTCACTTTTTAAAATTGTTTGAGTTTTTTTTTGTTTGTTTGTTTTTTTTTGGGGACTTTGCTTTGTAACTGAACTTCCTCCTTCCTTTCTGTTATGGATCAAGCTAAAACCTGTTGAGGGTTCTGGAGCATGACACACCTAAAGGCTTTTATTAATAAACTTTGGTTTCCTGTAATGGGAAAGGTTTAGCAAATATGTAGCAGTGTTACCTTTGCGTGGCATCAAATCTCTATCCAGACTTTTGTTATGTGTAGCTCCTAGCTGTTGAAATGAACTGCCCAGCACTATTCGAAATTCAGACTCCCTGAGTCTAAGAAGCAGTTGTTTGGTGAATTATTGTCTAAGCGATGGCTGTTAGGTATTTGTAACCTAGGAATTGTTTTGTTCTGAGCTCTTCACTTGTGGTCTTCACTTGTAACCTTGTCTGGTGTGTGATACTTGTTCCCATACATTTCCCCAGACTAATTTTTACTCGATTATGTTGTCCTGTTTTGTAAAATGCTTTAGAAAAAAACATCTGCTAATCAAATAAATGTAAATGTTAACTATATGAAAAGACACATTATGAAGTAAAATTTACTGAACTAATTGAAATGTAACATAACATTCTCAAACGTAATCCAATTTAGACTCATGGGGGTGCGAGTGCCTATCCTGGCAGCATCAAGCACAAGGCAGGAAGCAAACCTGGATGGCACACCAGTCCATGGCATAGTCCAGTTGTACATACACCAACAGAGAGCCAGTTTGGAAGTGTCAAGTAATCAACACTGTTCAGAAAAAAATTAAGAGAACACTTAAATCACATGTTGGATCCCAATGAATGAAATATATTCAAGTGGATCATCTTTACTGAGTAATACTGTATAATTTGTTGAGAGCGAAATGGTTTAATTGTGGTCAATTGAAACCAAGATCACCAACTCATTTTGGGCTGGAGTCAACATCACACCGAAAATCAAAGTCAAAAATTGAAATAACAGGCTCATCCAACTTGTGCGAATTTCATCCCAGCAACTCCTAACGTGACTCAGTAGTGTGTATGGCCTCCACGTGCCCGTATGCGCTCCTGACAATGTGTGGGCATGCCTCTGATGAGATGGCAGATGGTGTTCTGGGGGTCTCCTCCCAGTCCGGGATCAGGACATCACTGAGCTCCTGGAGAGTCTGTAGTGCTGTTTGGCAGTGTTGGATGCACTGACACATAAGGTCCCAGAGGTTCTCAATTGGATTCAGGTCTGGGGTAAATGCGGGCCAGACAATGGCATCAATATCTTCATCATAGAGGAACTGCCTACACACTCTGGTCACATTGTCCTGCACCAGAAGGAACTCGGGGCCTACTGCAGCAGCATAAGTTCTGACAATGGCTCTGAGGATTTCATTTCAGTACCTAACAGTAGTTGCCTAGCACATTAAGGTGTCAATTGTGGTATTCTCTGGCAAATGCCAATCGAGCTGCACGGTGATGGGCTGTGAGCAAAGGTACCAGTAGAGGACATCAGGCCCTCATGCCACCCTCATGGAGTCAGATTCTGACAGTTTGGTCAGAAACATGCACACCAGTAGCCAGCTGGAGGTCATTTTATAGGGCTCTGGCAGTGCTCCTCCTCTTCCTCCTTGCACAAAGGAGCAGATACCGATCCTGCTGCTGGATTGATGCCATTCTATGGCCCTATCCAGATGTTATGCATGTCTTTGGGTTGTGGAAAAAGCCAATAAGGCTTTAAAAATGTATAAACTCCAATAAGAGATCAAGTGGGCCAGGATTTGAATCCAAATCTGTACAGCAACAGTGCAAATCCACATACCTGCAGCTCATTTAGAGCTACCACTCAGTCTAACATGCACGTGTTTGAGGAGTAAAGCAGAGAAAAAATCAAACAGAAAATGGGATAACGTGCAAACACCTCAAAGAGCAATGGCTAGACATGTAAATTGGAAAAGAATTAACAGAGCTGCACATGCTAACTACTGTGCCACCTGGATCAAAAGATAAAAGTCTTTATCTTGTTAAATCATGGAGTACTATTAATGTTTTAGAGCTCCTCTGTCTCAACTGTAATCAGTAAAGTAGGAGAAGGAGTCAATTGTTAAACACTGAACACGAGAGCTGCACAGAAGTCACTGCTGCTAATAATATTCTGGCATCACTTTGTAAGCAGGGGTCTTTTTCATCACTTCACAACTCGTCTGCAAATCACACCGAGTACCAGAAAGCGGCCTTGATATCTTTGCATGACTTGAAGGTGTGTATTATAAAAATATCATGGAACAGACGTGGCTGTTAGAATAGAATTTTTTTTTTCTTAACCAGGTCACACAAACTGATGTTCAGTGAACCCTGCAGTGCGGCCAACTTGGTTAGCTTTTGTCTTTCAGTCTAACGGATAGGCAGTGGCTCCTGGCTTTTAATCACGGCTTTACATGAAATTTATGAATAGAGTGTTAATTGAAGGTTAATAATGGTGGAGGCATTTCTTAACACTCCATTGTAGACACAGCATAAGCACTGGCACCTAATTTAATCTCATCTGTAAATCCTTTACAAGCTGTAGGCACATTAAATTCTTGTGTAAGAGCTGCTCACAAATTTGACTTTGATGCTTTCTAGGGTTTAACAATATGAACTTTTATTAAAACACACTTTCTAGTAATCTGTCATTTCATGAACCCCCTTATTCCATCTCAAGGGAGAAGAATAACAATTCAACCGTAGCACTCATACGGTGTTGACTATACAAAGGTGCTATATAAAAGAAAGTGCATTTATCTTTAGCATGAAATGGCTTCAATTATTATTTTTTTAATCCTGTACACAAGGTTTATCAGCTAGCAGCTTGTTTTATTTTTTCAATGGCAAAAAGGTAGCAATGGACTTTAGAGGCCTACTGTACAAGCAATTCAGCGATCCTAAATTGTGCAGTGACAAAACTGATATGTCCCAGAAAGGCTTCCTTTGACTTTATAAATAAAAAAAAAATGAAACTTTAATTTTAAATGTTCACTATAGGCTGCAAATAACAAAACCCACCCACAGACCCAAAGAAATAATGTTTGCCTTGTTTGCCAATTATTAAATCTTACCAATAGAATCTGTGCTAGCTAGCAGTTTGTATGTTCATATCTAGCTGTTAAACGAGCTATTAAATGATAGCAAATTCAATCTCCCTTTCCAAAGTAACAAACAAAAGACTGCTAGCAAAAACTACCATTCCCAGCTAGACTAGACTGATAAATACTCGAATAAATTAATGGCAAGTGTTAAATCAGTGTGTTTATTGTGTAAAGAAAGCGTGACTGTGATGAAAGAGTGCAACGTGAAGAAGCGCCACATGTCGCGGCATGACTCGTTTTCAGCAGAGCGGTGCATGAAGATGCAGTCACTGTTAGCATCTTTATAATGGAGCCGCAAGCATCTTCATCATTTTTGTATGGAGCAGGAGTGATCCACAAATGCCTGGATTCTGGCCAGGTACAATGGACCTTTTACAGGCTCGGAGATTGTTAAAGACTGCATGCTAGCTATCATAGATGAGGCGATTGGTGACAAAAAAAGGTTAGGGAAAGTGTGGCTTCCTCCATTAGGTAGGTGTCCCTCTTCGTATAGAGGAATTTCTTGCGAATAATATTTGGGGACAGCTTTTGGAGGCTTTTCAATAAGCTGAGGTAGCGTAAATTGCTGTGGATGAGTCAATAGATTGTAGTGATGTTGCACAGCTGTGCACCTGCAGTGGATTCAGAAAGTATTTAGACCCCTTCTCTTTTTTCAGATTTTGTTATGTTGCAGTGTTGTGATAAAGCTTTTTAAATTAGTTTTTTCCCTCATCAAGCAACACCCAACACCCCAGAATGACAAAGTGAAAACAGAATTTTAGAAATTTTTGCAAATGTATTAAAAATAACAATAGCTCAGACCCTTTGCAATAATGCTTGCATTTTGGTTCTGGTGCATCCCATTCTACTGGCCATCAATGAGATATTTCTATAACTTGTTTGGAGTACACCAATGGTCAATTCAATTGATTGAACATTATTAGGAAAGGCACACGCCTGTCTATAGGAGGTTCCAGAGCTGACAATGTGTATCAGAGCAAAAACAAACTCCATGAGGTCAAAGGAATTGCCTGCAGAGCTAAATTGCATCAAAGCACAGACCTGCAGAAGGATATGAAAAATTACCCCTTCACTGAAGGTTTCTAAGAGCACAATTGCGTTTATAAATCTTAAATGGAATTAGTTTGGAACAACTGCAACTCTTCCTAAAGCTGGCCACCTGGCCAAACAGACAGACAACCATCACTTCAACACTCTATTGAGCCATGCTTTGTGAACGAATGGCCAGAGAGAAGTGTCTCCTCAATACAAGACACATGGAATCCCACTTGGAGTTTGCATAAAGGTATCTAAAGGAATCTCATACTGTGAGAAACAAGATTCTTTGATCTGATAAAACCAAGCTTGGCGTCATGTCTGGAGGAAACCAGACACCAGGGATCACCTTTTTAATACCATTCCAATGGTGAAGTGTGGTGGTGGCAGCATCATGCTCTTGGGTTATTTTCAGTGGCAGGGACTTGAAGGGTTTAGGGAAATGTGAACAAAAACTAAAGATATCCTTAATGAAAACCTGCTCCAGACCACTCCAGATCTTATACTGTGCCGAACGTTCACACTCCAACAGGACAATGACCCGAAGCACAAAATAAAGACCAAACAGAACTAGCTTGGGAACATCTCTGGCAGGGTCTGTATCGAAGGAGTGACATAACAAAGGAGTGACATAAATACCGTATTAAAGGAGTGACAGAACGATGGAGTGACAAATTATGATTAAAATTTTACGCTCGCCCAAAAATCATTGTTGCCTCACCTACCACACACAACTGAAAGTACGCTCACCAAAAAAATCGTTGCCGCCTCACCTACCAATTGGATGGTTGCTTGGATGGTTGTCACTCCTTTGAAATTTATATCTGGGGTTTCACTCCTTTGTTGTGTCACTCCTATGACATATCTCTCCTTTGAATGGGACTGCTCTGGGAATGTCCTTGAGTGGCCCAGCTAGAGCCCAATCAAACATCTCTACACAGACCTCAAAATAGCTGTCTACCGATGCTCTTCTTCCAACATGACAGAGCTAGAGAGGATCTTCAGAGAATGATGGCAGAAAATCTCCAAATCCAGGTGTGCCTAGCTTATCACGTCAAATCCAAGAAGCCTCCAAGCTGTAAATGCTGCCACAGGGGCTTCAACAAAGTACTGAGTAATCGCCCTGCATACTTGTGTTAATGTGATATTTCAGTTTTTTATTTTGCAATACATTTGCAAAAATGTCTAAATCCTGTTTACACTTTGTCATTCTGGGATATTGAGTGTTGCTTGATGTGGCAAAAAAATCAATTTAAATGATTTTATAATATGGCTGGAACATGAAATGTGTTTAAAGTGAAGGGGTCTGAATACTTTCTCAATACACCGTGTTCCCCAAACTCCAAGTATTCTTGTGTGCTGTTACTAATGTGCTTGTTGCACTTGTTATGACTGACTTTCCTAAATAAACTGACTGAGAACTTTGCAGAGAGATTTCAAGGTTTCTGCATTCCTACTGAGATGCTGCAAATTGCCTGTGATTCTTTCTCCATCAAACCCGAGTCAGAGTTGTGTGCCAAAGCCAAGAAAGTACCATCATGTATTGACAAGAGCTCATTGCAAATATGCAGTCGTCCTTTGCAAGCAGCACTTGTAGTCTGAGTGCAGGGGACTTTTGGACTACTCAGGTTAGTTAGTCTCACAGAGCAAGGCGTGACTCTCAAACAAGAACATACGAGAAAAAGTTTGTGGTGGACGGCAGGTAAGTTTGTCATGGAAAGGCTCCGCCCACAGAGTCTCTTCCTGATAACCTTCCCCTAATTTCCTGCAGTCCATACACTGTAAGCTTTCAGAGTTGCCGTATCTCATTAAAGTAACAATGACAAGACAGAGAGAGCAAAAGAAACTGAACAAAAGACTTGACACCGAGAGAAAACAGAAATGTAAAATTGCTGTTATCAGTTGAAGAGCTCAGTACCTGAAGCTTAGTGATTAATTTATATATCATTCTGTCATTTTGACTATTGTATCACTACATAGCAGAACAGCATCAAAGAGTACTAACACTAAAAAAATCTACACTTAAGGACTATACTTCTCTTAATTGTATATCTATCTTGTGAAAGTGTGCATTAATTATTTTTGAATACTATGTATTCATTATTATTTTTATCTAATTATATTTTTTTATCTTGTAACAATTTCTTTGACATCTTGTAAAGCACCTGAGTGTCATCCTTTGTTTGAAAATGTGCTGTAGAAATAAATGTTGTTGTTGTTGTAACGTGAATCACAAGTTGACCATATTCAGGTGTGGCATGTCTGGCATTTCCAGTTGAACTGTAATGCTAACTTACTTCAGTTATTCCTTTAGACGTGCAGTGCGATGTTGGGTGCTGTGCAGGCTCCTCCATGGTTTTACTGGACTGGTGTCAGTGTCAGTAGGCACACTTACTGTCTTGGGTGTACTGAGGGCTGAAAATATCATCTCCTGTGGCTCTTCTTTAAAAACTCATTTAACAGTAGTTCTTTTCACCTCCTTTTAACTGGGTGTGATGGTACACTATTTAGCTTGAATGCATCTTTTTGTGGCAGTATTTTCATAACTGAGAATGAGAGACATCACATATAGCCAGCGCCAGTGCATTGTTTACTTTTACCACTAGCCCAGTGATGTCTTTGAATCCCAAAGAACAATATTTATTTATTCATTTATTCATTTAGCATAATTGCATACAACAATGCAGCTCAAAGAGAAAGTTACATGAGAAAAAAACAATTAAGAATAGGTAATAATATTAAGAAAAGTAAAAAAAAAAAAAAAGAGGTACGGTGAGATGAGATGGCCAGGAGGAGAGAAAAAAAACTCCAGTTAAGCTGAAGAAAAACCAAAATCTGCAGGGGTTCCAAGGCCAAAAGACCACCCAGTCCCCACTGGGCATTCTACCTTACATAACTGTTCTTAAATCAGTCCTCTTAGGTTTCATGTGTCACTTGATAGGATTTGATGAAGTTGTTCTTGTGGGCAGCTGAGACACCCACCTTCTTTTCATCATCTAAGGACGCTGCATGGTGCTTTGAGCAGGTGGGTTGGTGCAGATCGCCACCACAGAAGAGGCGGAAAGAAACAGCAGACAATAGTGGAGATTAGAACAGATTGTGGATCCTTCAAGAATATAATTTTATGCCCATGTAGTCTATTAGGAATGCAACTAAAATGTAGCTATGAATGAGCCAAATTAAAATAACGGGTTACGTATTTGCCACTGATTTTACAGAAAGGTTTTTCCTTTGCAACAGGTTATGTTTATTTTTAACACATGTAACGTATTCTCCGCACACATGATACTCATTTATTTAACAGGGACCTTTTCAGGACATTTTTCAGCCATAGACTTTTGGTCATCGTAACCAGAGTCTTGTTGTCTATCAGACCATCACTCTGTGCTCTGACTCCATGAGGTGTTGGGTTGGTTTCTAAATTTTAAACTGACTGAACCGTTTAATTGTTCCCACCTACTTTTTAATTCACTTGTGGTTGTCTCCAGAGTTATGAAGTATGCAAAACTACAGGTTAGTCAATATCAGTCCCCAACTATGAGAAAACTGTCCTTGCTTGTTTGGACATTGTTTGGATCCACTTAAACATATGAATTAAGTTTTTCTCACATGAATGTCATTAAAACGAGCACACGTGGTTCCATAATTCCAAGCCGTATCAGTGTCTTAGGATTGCCCTCACTTCATATGAGCCAAACTATTCTGAGGTTGTAAAAGACAGACGGTGCAATTTCTCTCACTGATTTAATTAAACAGCGGATTGCTGCAGTAGGTGTTTAATACAGTAGATGTCAAAAACACATGATAAATGTACACCTGGATAAAAGTCCAGCAGTGAATAGGTGATTTACATTTGTGTGTAAAAATACTGCAAAAAAGAAGAATACATGTTTGTATTTATGCTCCTTTTGATTTTTGGTGTACGTAGAAATGAGTACATTAGAGGGTCAGCTCAGGTTGGGCGGCTTGGAGACAAAGTCAGAGAGGCAAGATTGTGTTGATTTGGACATGTGCAGAGGAGAGATGCTGGGTATATTGGGAGAAGAGTGCTAAGGATGAAGCTGCCAGCCAAGAGGAAAAGAGGAAGGCCAAAGAGAAGATTTATGGATGTGGTGAGAGAGGACATGGAGGTGATGGGTGTAACAGAGCAAGATACAGAGGACAGAAAGGTATGGAAGAAGATGATCTGCTGTGGCGACCCCTAACGGGAGCAGCCAAAAGAAAAAGATTTAAATTAGTTCTACTATTCCAAAGTTAATCTGTTAGCTCTGTGTTTATTCATGAAAGACACCGTTCTGTATACTGTTATATTCTGACCTTCTCAATGATAGTCTTGTATTTTGTTCTATATAACAAATTTGTGAATATGGACTTGTTTGAAGAGTGCTATATTTAATTGGGTAAATACATTTAATGCTTTGTAGCATTGTTGTACCAGTGGAATGCTAAAATATGAGCCTACAAAATAAAAAAGAAGGATAAATCTTACCATGCATTGTACCTAATAACAGGTCCTTCATACTACAATACAGAATAATTAGCAGCAGTAGTACAGTTGTGCTTGAAAGTTTGTGAACCCTTTAGAATTTTCTATATTTCTGCATAAATATGACTTAAAACATCATCAGATTTTCACTCAAGTCCTAAAAGTAGATAAAGAGAAACCAGTTAAACAAATGAGACAAAAATATTATACTTGGTCATTTATTTATTAAGGGAAATGATCGAATATTATATATTCGTGAGTAGCAAAAGTATGTGAACCTTTGTTTTCAGTATCTGGTGTGACCCCCCTTTGCAGCAATAACTGCAGCTAAACGTTTCCGGTAACTTTTGATCATTCCTGCACACCGGCTTGGAGGAATTTTAGCCCATTCCTCCGTACAGAACAGCTTCAACTCTGGGATGTTGGTGGGTTTCCTCACATGAACTGCTCGCTTCAGCTCCTTCCACAAAACTTCGATTGGATTAAGGTCAGGACTTTGACTTGGCCATTCCAAAACATTAACTTTACTAGCCAACGCCCGCAATAGGAATTGAAAACGGCGAGAAAGGAATTCAGAAATCAAGAAGAAAGAAATACTTCTTGAAAGACGCAGTTGTGAATAGGTGTTTTGCTGAAGACGATTTATGTCAAGAAATAACCCACTGATAGGAACAGGCAGTTTCCGGATCCCAGAATAGAGATGACGTTGTACAAAAACCCATCGACAGTGAAGATCCTGTCGTTCATTTTATAACAAAGGCTTAAGAAACAACCGTCACAGTATAACGAAAATAGCAAGGAGCGAAACCAATGCCAATAGTCGAGAGCATAGACATACTGTATATAGATAGACGCAGCATTCACTGTGTTGCCCAGTCGACATGATACGTCAGCGTGTCCGCCCTATTGCGAGTGGCAAAAGTGCCATTTAAACTAATACAGGTAGATGTGGAAACTGGGTTTTCTGATGAAAAAACAATAACGTTTAAAACAGTATCGTTTACATACAACAGATTTTGGCAAATCGTTTACATGCAATTATTTATATCCATTTATACACTATTAAAAATAATAATAATCATTATTATTATTAAATAATTCCTCCCATATAAGTAACATTTCTCGGACTGCCTTCTTCCATCACCAAAACATTTCTATATCTTGTCCTGTTCTTACGCAACACAGTACTAAAGTATTGTTAATGCCCGAGTCACCTCATGTATAGATTACTGTAATGCTATTCTAACTGGCATCCCACAAAAACGTATCCATCGCTTACAATTTATTCAAAATGCTGATGCCAGGATAATAACCTGCTGTTCTAAATCCACTGAACATACTGCACCTGCTCTCTCTCAACTTCACTGGCTCCCTGTTAACTACAGAATACAATACTAAATACCGCTCTTAACATTTAAAGCTCTCCACAACCTCACTGATCTTCTACAGACTGACACTCCTCTCGCTCACTCTGATTCTCATCTGCAGCTGTACTTTCTGTACCGCACATTAGACTCAGTGCTATGGGAGCTCAAGTGTCTCTCATTGTGCTCCTCAGCTCTGGAATTCTCTTCCCTCTCATATACGTCAGCTCCATTCAATAACACATTTTAAAACTGCCCTCAAAACTTATCTTTTCAAACTGGCATACCAATTGTGAATTTTGCACTCTTACTGCCAGTTATCTTTGTTTGTTTGTTAATTATTGCTTTTTTTGATTTGTCATTGTTATGTTTTAATTTTACTAATGTTGTTTAATTTTATTGTAAGGTGACCTCGAGTGCTAAGATTATAAAACGGGATTTTCTAATGGCCAAATATAACCAAAACAATTGTTAAGCCTTACCTATGAAATGTAATCCCCCGGGATCTGGTTTGGAGCGTACAGCAGTTTGCACAATCCCAAGCAGCACATGCGTGAAGTACCTTTATCCATTACTCCACTCCACAGCAGTGCCACTCGCAATATGGCAGCGACGTTGACATACGACGCTGCTGGTCATGCAGCATCTAGTAATTCTATGTCTATGGGCAAAAGCGGCATGGGGGTGTATGGGAGGCCACAGGAAGCGTGGGTAAGGGTTTGGAAGAGGACGAATAGGAATCTAGAAATGCCGTGTGGACTGCGTGTAGGCAGGATCGGTTTTGAAGAGGAAGCAGGACGAACCACAAGAGAAATATATATAAGAGATTCTTCTTTAACGATTCTTTGGTAGAACGACTTGTGTGCTTAGGGTCGTTGTCTTGCTGCATGACCTACCTTCTCTTGAGATTCAGTTCATGGACAGATGTCCTGACATTTCATTAACAAACTGTTCAAGGAATAGTCCACCCAAATAATACACTGGTTTTCTTTTTTATAGGTCACAGGGTCACACTTTTGAATTGAAGTCTCTTGACCAATGACTGTGGAAGAGAGGCAGGTCTTCGCTTTATAAGCTCATTCCCGTGTGAAGGGCCTCCCTGTTCATGGGTACTTTTATTTTCTGGAGTTATTTATTTAACAAAAACACATTGTGAGTGTACAACAGGATGACTTGACACAAGTAACATGAGATTTTTTCATGGATGTTTTTAATATAATTTTCTGTTGTCCAGAGCTGGTCACCATAGATGGCTATTGTAACAGAAACTTTATCTCTTTTCTGCATGAAAACGTGAGATTTTGGTTTTTTTCTTGGTCATCACTTGAAACTACATGGGGTAAGTAAAAGATAAAAATATATATCGTTTTTGGGTGAAATATTCCTTAAAGGCTTGGCCCTCATGACCCCACTTGATTTTAGTATGTCGCCGTCTTGTTCATAAAGCTGCACAGGCCTTCTGTACACTAAATGTTTCTGTACTATTTCAGCCAATTTTGTATACTAAATTAAACTCGCATGCAATATGTTAACAGCAAACAAGAATTACAAAAGAACCAGCTTCAAAATAAACTGA
The DNA here is from genome assembly GCA_026402145.1 of Polypterus bichir lapradei. Lineage (NCBI taxonomy): Eukaryota > Metazoa > Chordata > Cladistia > Polypteriformes > Polypteridae > Polypterus > Polypterus bichir. The sequence goes on from JANRMT010062861.1 coordinate 30,753,997, forward strand.
ACATTAAATGATGCGTGAAAACAACACGTCAATCTATCCATCCATCCATTTCTTACCCCGTTTATCCACTTCAGGTTCACAGAACGTTCGTGCCTATCCTGGCAGCACAGGGTACAAGGTAGGAACTAGGTGTGATGCCAGTCCCTCACAGGGCACAATTATCCATTTCAGGGTCACAGGAAATGTATCACTAACCTGGAGGCACAACACAGATACCAACTTTTGATAGGATGCCAGTCCATCTTAGGACAGACTTGTGCAGTTCAGGCTCACAGCAAGCACAGAGTGTGAATTAGGACCCAACCTTGGATGAAATGCCAGTCCATGTTAGGGCACGGACTAATAACAACTATTACATAAAAATTCAACTACACATTAAAGTACAACTTAGTCACTAAAATTGAACTGAAACATTAATAGGTATACAATAAAATATCCTATAAATAAAATGTGGAAGCACAATATGTGTCATCTCTTCCAGGAAAGTTTTAAAAATATTCTCTTTAGGCTCCTCCGTCACACATACTGGTATTTATTTAAAAGCTTCTTTTAAAAACTTGTCGCTTTTGTTGCATTGGAATGATCACTTAATTAACATTTTGCAGGTTAATCATTCTCCAGTACCATTAAATGCACAATTAAAATAACTCTCTTCCAAGACCAATATGGTTTTCAATTACAAGTGGAACTGAGAGTGAATAATTAATGTACTTGGGGGAGGCTGTGCTATTGTATCAGTATGGTGCCATCAAGGATTTTTTTAGTTGCATCTATTTTGGATAATTCGTCAAAGGGTTTTGTTGAATGCTAACTTAAACATTCCGATGACATCATTGGCAGCCGCAGCCTAAATGTTTTCAGAGACAAATTCATCTTCTTTTTTATAACTGCAAACTACACCTGCACAGGTTAAAGGAAAATGAAGTTTCAAAAGGCACCCTTAACTCATGTCTGCCTCGGGCCTTGTCTTTTGCACACACCCTTGATGGCTGTATATTCAGCTTTTGATCCTTTGAATTACATTTTTTTTCAACTCTTTCAGATATTTCTGTAATGCTTTGGCTGGTGGATACTGTTTGATTGTGTATTAAATCCATCCATTATCCAACCCACTATATCCTAACTACAAGGTCACGGGGGTCTGCTGGAGCCAATCCCACACAGGGCACAAGGCAGGAAACAAACCCCAGGCAGGGTGCCTGCCCACCACAGTGTGTATTAAATGGTCCTTTTAATCAAACATAATTCATTATCCTTCAGGAGTATCAAAGTATATTAATACATGGCAGTACTTTACAGTATACATCATTTTTGTATGTTGAACAACATCTCAATTTGAAGGAAGACACACACATATTCTATTTTATTTCTATTGTTATGTAGCTGGAGACTATCATGGCAGCACTGGGCCTACAGGCTAATGGACGGTTCACCTGGTCATGCAGACATAGCATTCAGAACATTGAACTGCCAGGTACAGTTCTTGCTGTTTATTCTTTCCGGTATTGTCAGGTGTGCACCAGCCCACCACACCCACAAAAGAAGGCCGATGCTCAGCCCCCTGATGCCAACTTCTGAAAGCCAAGCCAGACGACTGCAGCTCTGCCCTGTTAAGAACATAAGCTATTTATCAAAAGAAAGGAGACCATTCAGTCCAGCAATCTTGTTTGGTTAGTGCAGAACAGGGTGAGTTGGCCTTTAAACCATTAAACAAGCAAAGAAAAAAGAAAACAATTGTTTATTATCCTGGCCCATTATCCAAGAGAAGTCAAAAAGCAGGCAGAAAGTCAAAGCTTCTACAAAGTGCACTAAAAGGATCTAAAATTCAAGCAAAACAAGCATCGTCATATACTGGCAATTAGTGATAAGCAAAAATACTTGTGCAAAACTGAACTTGCAACAAAATTATGTATTTCTCTTCACAAAAAATCTGTGAAAGAAATTGTGTTTCGCTTCTAGCAAGCAAGTGTCATTAACACAAGAAGTTCCTGTCTGGCAGCGCTTACTTGAATTAGGCAGCAAACGCCTGAAGGTTAGGTGGTCCGTTGTCGTTAGGAAGAGATAACAGGTGGAAGTGAAGGAGAGCCACCTTTGGAAGGCTTGAGCTGCTGGACACTAAACGCTGACTTCGATGGTCTGTTGTGGAGTCGGGAGGATGTCCAGTCCAGCTGCTGTTTTTTCTTTTTGTGTGAAACACAATGTTTTTTGTTCTTGCATATTGCCATTTTAGAGCTTTGGGCAACAGTTAGGACAAAAGAGTACTCCTGGGATTTCTAATAGTAGACACACAGCAACAAAAGTGTAGGAAGAGCAAAACAAAATCCAAAAGTTTTATAAAACCTGAAAAACAGAAGAAAAAAAAAAACAATTTCCAATACAGCTGGTTAGTCTTGGAGCTTTTCCGTCTATCTATCAATTTCTAAACCCTCTTCTCAATGCTCTTCTCAATGTTTTTCAATATTAACACTGCATATTTCATTCATACTAAATTCTGTATAGGACCAAAGGACATTCCAAATTGAGCTTTGAATTCAGAAACAGAAAAACTCAAGGGGCAGATTTGAAAATGGAAATGCTCCTTTCATGCTCACAGTTTGAGTGCCACATCTTTCATTAGGTTTTGTGTTTAAAAATAAAAGCACAACATGATGTATAATATACCGGACTACATGCACACATTTATCTGGAGTACACATCTTGATAATGCCATACGTTAAAAAATTAAAAACAAACAATGAGCTGGAGGTGATCGATCACACTGGCATAGTCTGACCTCAGGTTCAAGTCAATTGTAACGTGTACAGACTACAGTGATAGGAGGCAATAACGAGACTGAGCCAGTCAGTATAACTGTTCTGTAAGACAGAGAAAATATGGGTGAACTTTACTCTGAGCTTGTCCAGTCAACATAGGGATGGGAGAAGCGAACTCCTTTCAACTATTGTAGGCTAGCTACTTTAATACTACAGAAGACATTAGTGAAGATGCAGTAGAAGTGGACCACATTATTGACAGCACCAAAAGTAATTAGAGTAATCCTCACAGACAAATGACTCAAAATGACCAATGCACAAAATGATTCTAGAAATCGTATAAAACTCTGGGCATCTTCCACCAGAGCCAAACCAATTGGTTAAGGTACAGGTGACAAGGACTTCTTTATCTACTATAGGAAAGTCATGTCAGTCCTCAGTGGTGACAAATGGAGAGTGCAATTACAAGGTACCTATCTTCACCAGGGGCAAACTGATTAGTTTGGCTGTGAAAGAAGAAGACCCCTTTTTAGCTGCCCTGGGTTGGCCCTTCCATTCAGTAATAAAGAATAGGAAACTACTAAGCCATCAAAAACCTGGCCTGATAATTCAGCAAAACAGTTCTGCATGTTATAAGACATAAGGTACAACTACACTGTGGGTCAACCCAGCCTATGTTGCTGCAACAGAAGATGACCAAGTTCCCCTACTGAAACTCATTCAGCAAAATATTAACGCAGACTAACTTCACCAAAAAATACCACATAAAGGTCATTCTGTGGAGTAGTTCTTTATTCTCACTGGAAATCCGGGATACCTCCGGTTAGGGCCAGGCCAATTTGTTAAGCTGCGGATATGAAAAATCTCTTTTATGCATCACTGATCGACCCCAATCAATGGTGCAGTATACTACAGGAAATCCTGGCACACTGATCATCTCACCTGCAGTAGAAGGAGTCCTCCTTAACCACTCTAGGCCAGTTTCATCAATATACCGTAGATCTAATGGGTTACCATCCTCACCCAATGACATCTGAAAGGTCCTGAACAGCAGTATTACCGTACACAGATGAGAGGAAACTACCCATCCTCACACACGGCAAAACCAACATGTTTGACTAAGACAGAAACAAACCACCTTCCCCAGCATGGATCAGCCCTTCAGCACAGCAATAAAGAAGAGGAGACCTCTCATCCAATAAACAACATGCCTTTGCTATTGCCCAAAACAGAAGAAATTGTGGCCACCTTTCTCCTGGAGCGATTAAACTGCTGTACAGTAGAAGGGAGACACCTTCACACACTAGCACAGAGAAAAACAATTTGCCATCCTTCACTTAGGACAAGACTGGTAAAAGTAGGCTATGTTAGAATTAGCTACCTTTTCCTACTATAGATCAGTAACAATGGAAAAGAAGCAAGGAAGAGGAAATTAAATGTCTTGCCAACTAATAACATGGGCAGGCCAACTGGTATGGCTACTGTTCTTCAAATTAAGGCACACACTGATCAACTTAGGTACAGAAGATGGGACTGGAGACACCTACCCTGGAAAAGTCCATCAGCAGATTATCAAAGAAAAGAATGATGTCCTCTTTATGGACTAAGCTATGAACAACTCAGAAAAACCAATGGGCATCATGAAATATTAACCTGACAAATCACTTAAGACACAGCAGAACTGGAACACTTTAGTCATGGGCTAGGACTTTAGCGTGTCAGGCTAACATACAGAAAGACGTGTCCATCATCGCACTGAATCAGACAGAATGGCATCCAGACACTTATATGTCCACCATCTCATTACTGAGACTATTCAACTTAGCTATAAGAGAGCAACACTAGCTTCACCTACTGTCAGTCAGCGCATCAACAGAAGAAGAGAAAAACTCTCATGTCTGAGGTAGACACCCAAACAATAATCTGTCCATCATCACCTGTGACCAGTTTCATTAGTATGTAGGGCCTAATAGGTTTATAGTGTCATTATATTTATGTGTACAGGGTCCAGTGAAATGCTTACTTGCATGTGCTAATACACATGCAACATGAAAACACTCTCTGGAGAAATGACCAGTAAAGCCTTTGTTTTACGTACCGTAAATAACTATTTTATCTCAAAGTTTACACCATCACATTCAAGTAGACTTATTGGTGTCCAGGCAATGATTGGCCCATCATCAAATTGAATCAGACTGATTAGTACCCAGACACTGTTTGTTCCATTGCACACTTAAACAGAGTAATCAATACTCAACCAAACCAATTGGCACTCAGACACTACTATGTCCATCATCACCCTCGACGAAAATGATTGGTACGCAGACTCTAATGCGTCCATCTTCACCCCTGCCCAAAATGAATGGCACCCAAACACTAACTTGTTCATTGTTACCCTTGACAAATCTGATTGGCACCCAGACACTAATGTGTCCATCATTACCCTTGACCAATCCGATTGGCACCCAGACACTAATGTGTCCATCGTCGCCCTCAACCAAAACGATTGGCACGCAGACTCTAATGCGTCCATCTTCACCCCTGCACAGACACTAATGTGTCCATTGTTACTCTTGACCAATCCGATTGGCACCCGGACACTAATGTGTCCATCGTTAACCTTGACCAATCCGATTGGCACCCAGGCACTGATGTGGCCATCGTTACCCTTGAGCAATCTGATTGGCACCCTGGCACTGATGTGTCCATCGTTACCCTTGAGCAATCCAATTGGCACCCAGGCACTGATGTGTCCATCGTTACCCTTGACCAATCCGATTGGCACCCAGGTACTGATGTGTCCATCGTTACCCTTGAGCAATCCGATTGGCACCCAGACAGTGATGTGTCCATCGTTACCCTTGAGCAATCCCATTGGCACCCAGACACTGATGTGTCCATCGTTAACCCTTGACCAATCC
>JANRMT010062861.1:30759680-30770040 GCA_026402145.1 Polypterus bichir lapradei
TTGGCACCCAGACACTGATGTGTCCATCGTTAACCCTTGACCAATCCGATTGGCACCCAGGTACTAATGTGTCCATCGTTACCCTTGAGCAATCTTGTTGGCACCCAGACACTAAAGTCTCATTTATACTTCACGCTCAGAACGCGTACGCGCCCGCATCATGGCTGCCACGCGTTCCCAGCGTTCATTTCACGCGTCCTCTGAGCAGGTCCTCAGAAATTAACGCAACGCATGTGCGAGTTGCAGTACCAGCAAAAAGTCGGAGTGCGTAGTGTGCTAAAAGTCGGAATGTGACGTCAGAGTCTCTGTTTACTATCTACATGTGACAGAAAGCCTCTATGCAGATCCTACGGGGATCGATGTGCATGCTTCGCTGTTTGATGAATGGTTCGATGTGGTGAAGCAAAATGCCGACATACAGATGCATTTATGGTGCTTTTATATTCAAGCGTCGCATATTCCCGATCGTAATGACACGATACATTTTAAAAGTCTCACATAACATCTTTGTGCCGTCTTTTTTTTTTTTTTTTTTTTTTTTTAACTACTTCACAACAGCAACATAATGTATAGCGCTGTATTTGAGCCATTGAGAAAAAAATAAAGGACACGGTGAAAACGTGTATTTTGTGATTAAAGTGGAAATTTCGGCTTTAATCTCGAATTGTCCACTTTAACTTCGTAGTTTACTTTATCATTAAAGCAGACCATCGTAAAAGTCATCCCAGTTTTTAATCGCTACGAGCTTCTTGGACCTGACAGCTGCGGCAAGCCGCAATAGATCATTACACAGAACAAATTAAATGTATGATATTCCAACTCTCTGCACATTTAGAATCTTTAGATTTACACATGTTTATTTATGCATTAAAGTGTGTATGTTACACTTTACATATAATTTAGTTTAAATAATGAATACTGTTAATAATTACACACATGGGGGTGACACGGTGGCGGAGCGGTAGCACTGCTGTCTCGAAGGGAGTTATGTTGCTGGTATTTCCTGCTTGTATTCCACACTGTGCTCCGGTTTCCTTCCAAAGATATGCAGATTTGGTGCCTCTAAAATGACGCTAGTGTATGTGAGTGCTTGTATTCACCTTGCGATGAGCTGAGACCTCGTCCAGGGATTTTTTCTCAGTCGTGCCCAATGCTTGCTGGAATGGACACATCCCTGGATTTATGGATTTAATCAATAAACATCCTTTTCAGAGATATTGTGGTAAGGTGTTATTGGAATTTAATAGGTGTTTTAGGCAATTCATAACACAGAGAAGCCGAACATGTTCTCACCGTGATAATATCTCGCACTGCCACCTGGTGGATTCCTCCTGATTTACGTAAAGTACGCGCGCAAGTATAAACACTACAATGCTTGCGTAGCACGAGCGTCCTCTGCAGCATGCGTCGCGTCGCATGAAGTATAACTCCGGCCTAATGTGTCCATCGTTACCCTTCAGCAATCCGGTTGGCACCCAAACACAAATATACAGTATCTGTCACCGCCTTTGACTGGAATGAGTGTGTTCTCAAGCACTTAGGTGTTGACCTAAACAATTCAGCTTAGCCACAGTAGAAGAAGACTCGCCTTACTTACTTTGGATCAGTGTGGCAGTGAAGAAGAGCAAACACTTGTACCTTGGTTGTCAGCCATACTATGAACAGAAGGCATATGACTGAAGAAATATCAGGTCACCAGTGACCTTGAGCAGTCAGCAGCGGACAGATATGAAATAGACCTGAGAAAAGTCTGGGCTAAGAGACTCATCCAGTAGGGTGGGGGAGAGTAGCAATAAACAATAAATTGAACTTTTTTATTGATATATACTTTTGCCCATGAAAAAGATTTATATACACTTGACAGTGGCTGCAATATTTATAATACAGCAGAAGTCTGGAAATGCAACATATATTTAAGTGAACTGAGCAAACCAAGGGGGTTTGTATTCTAGATTTATATTAGTCTGTTTGCTCCCAACCATTTGTCTTCTGTAAAGGCACAATATATACGACGGCATCATTATTTTTCGTTCTGCCAGATGTCATTGATCAAGCCTTCCTTCAACTGTCTGCAGAGTTGTTACTCTTGTTAATTTCTTTCTAATTTAGTGCTGCTTATTACATCTTTTTTGTTAAATCTGCTGTTTTTCATTCACTGTCAAGCCCAGTGCCAAAGGTCATTGAAGGTCAGTATTTTGTTTAAAAAAATGAACAAAGCAATTTTGATTTTCCAAGTAGCCTTAGCCTCTAATGTCCTCTAATTGCATGTCCTTTCGTAGCAGTTCTCCTCTTCAAAATAAATTAGAATCCCAGCAAAGGAACCAGCGAGGCTGCTGAGATCGTTGTGGGTAATAAGTGGGCTCTTACTCATCGCCGAGCTATTTCACTGGTGTACGTTAGCTTCATGTACCCATTAAGAGAATTCAAAGAAAAATGCATGTAAAAACAAGCCTAAGGTACAAATTGGTGAAAAGGCGAACGTGAAGGGCTTCACTGTGTCCTTCAGACAATGTCTAGTCACGTCAGTAAAAGCCTAATCAACCTGCGTTTATATTTTCAGTAACATCCATCCATCCATCCATCTATCCATGCATTCTTCAACTTTCTCTGCCTTGCTTCATCTTAATGTTGTGGGTTGATAAAAACAAGGTGCCCTGTAGGAGGCGCCAATTCACTGAAGTTTACATTACACATTTTAGGACAGTCAGTGTGCTACAGCTACTACAGAATTGGTCTTTAAATCACAAGGTTGTCAATTCAGTTTCTGTTCTTGTGTTATTGTGATGCCCTGAGTAAGTCACTTAAAGGAATACTCCAACTAAAAATTATATTTTTTTCTTATGTTACTTATCCCAGGTAGTTTGTAACGATGGCAGAGAAAAATGCTTTATGCATAACAAATGAAAAAGTTTATGCTATAACAAAATCTAATGGCAAGCAGCACTTCACAACAGCAAACAATATTAAAAACATCCATGGAAAAAGAAAACAATTCTTTCATTATTTGTGTTGCTTAATCCACATGTCCATTATGTAGTTGTATGCATAAAACGTGCAAAACGTGTTCTTTGCTAAAATATTATTACTTGTTATTTCAGGAAATATCAGCAGATAACATAAACACATTACCATAATGCTGCACTTTTGAATTAAAGATCTGCCTCTCCCCCTCATTCAATGGTCAAGAGTCCTGTGTTTGTTGTGAATAATGCAGCACAAGTAATGTGAATTTTTTTTTTTGCCATTGATGTTTTTCACATTGTTTGCTTTTGTGCAGTGATGATTGCCATTAGATTTTATTATAGAATAAACTTGCATGACAACACAAGATTACAAATTTTTCTAGTTCATCTCTACAACTCTCATTGGGTAAGTAAAATATTAAAAAATATAAAAATCAGATTTTTTTGGATGGGCATATTCATGATTGTACACAAAGTTTTATTTAAGACCCCAGGAAAAAGACCAACCCCAGACAGGATGGCTGTCCATAGCAGGACACATACAAGAATACGGGTAGGGTTTTATTTCCTGGCTTGTATTTTTGTTCTTTTGTTAACTCTGAATCATTACTGTTTCTGTCTGCTCTTGTTTTTGGTTATTATTTATTCATGATGTGCTGTTCCTTTAAAGTTGTTTATTATTTATCATCTAGGTGTAATGAATTGTTTTGTTACGCCCCTTGTACTTTGTGGGTGGGACCCAAGAGGCGGAGCCACCCTGAAGTTACTGCTGAAGGACTGCCCACAGCCTTTATTAGGCCGAAGCTGGGAGGAGATCCTTCAGTGGTCGTTTCGTTTAATGTTCTACTTACTGTGACTATTGGATCTTATGAGTTATTGGGATTTTTGCTTCAGTTTTTGATTTTTGATATTTGGATTGTGTGCTGTGATGTGTTAGTCTTTTACACAGCTCCTTTCTGCCTTTTTTACCATATTTGATCTTTTTGAAAATTATCTTAATAAATATTCTTATTTATAAAGATTCTACTTCAGGATTTGTCCTTTCTAGCAAAAGGGCTGACACTTCCTTTGCCGTTGAAGGGCATTTTTGTATATTTTATAGGTCTTTGGATATTAAAAGAGTTTGCTTAGAACTTTGAAGGCCAGTTCCTTATTTTGGGCCTAGTAGGCCAAATCCACCCTGTGGAGTTGGAAGGTCAGACTGCTTGGGATGAGGCCAATTCTAGGCAGGCTGGGAAGCTTTAGGAGACCTCACACCGTCTTTTCTATAAGAGTGCCCTCATAGCATAACAGAATGGACCACTCACAAAAGCAATACAAGCCAGGGAATAAACTATGGCTGTGTTGTAGGCTACCTAGCAGGATATTAGCAGATCAAGAAAACCTGAAGTTAGCCTCTGTTGTTGTATGCAGTAAAAATATAATGAACCTACTACTATTTTACAAAGCTGTTTTCATCTATTTATGGTTATTTTTGGAGCCTGTAACAGATCTAAAAAAATAAAGGTTCTTTCTGGAACCCTCGTATAGATGGATTCACAAATGGTTTGCCCACAGCACTGCTCTAAAGAAACACTTTGGCACCCTCATTTTTAAGAGTGTGGCTCAGTTTGGAGTCTCAAATTAGCTAAAACCAGGGGTCCTCAAGTTTGGTTTTGGAGGGCCGTGGTGGCTGCAGGTTTTTATTCTAACCCAGTTGCCTAATTAGACTTGCTAATAACAGACTTTATTTAATTTTATGGCCTGTTAGGCTCTTTAGTCCACCATGTCAGCTCATTCTTATATTATAGATTTTTTTCCCTATTATTTGGCTATCACCAAATAATTTATCATTTATGATTTATCCATATGATGGTTGCTGGGATAGGCTCTGTCATCTCACGGCCCTGTACTGTATAAGCAGGTTAGACAGATGATGAATGGATGGATGGATCTACTGTACTTGGAGCAGATTACTAATTCTCACTCCTTCACTTGTCTCCTTCATTTCATTCCAAGTGCCCTGCAATGGATTGGCCTTTTGTTCCTGCCTTGTCCCCTATGCTAGCTGGGACAGGCTTCAGCCCCCCACCCTCTGCAACCCTAGTCTGGATTAAGCAGGTTAGAAAGTGGCATGAAATGTCAATCCAAGTGTTTTATTAAAACAGATGCTTCATGACAAACACACACAGGTGTAAACGGGAGCAGGTTAGATGGTGAGCTGATGGTTCCTTTGTCAGTTAAACCCCATTGTCAATTGACAACTGGTTTAGAAAACAAGAAGCAACTAAAAACAGAGAATGAAACTGATTAAGACTGAAAGAAGCAATTAAGGGTTTGGAATCTTAACAAGTGAGTTAATTAAAAAGAAGCACAGAAAGGTTGCTTGATCAATATTTGCTTCTGTAGCCACAATCGTCTTTTAATTAATAAGCTAGGCTGGAACAAATAAATTGGGACCACACAGCCCTCTGTGGCTGAACCTGAGTACCCCTGACCTATACATCGTTGGGATGTGGGAATTCCTGAAGAAAACAAACTATGCAGACGCAGCAAGCTTACACACCTCAAATTGAGGATTTTCTGCCATTCTTCTCTGTAGATCCTTTCAAGCTGTCTCAGGTTTGATGGAGACTATTGGTGGACAACTATTTGATGTTTTTCCAGAGATGTTTGAATACAAACCCAGACTCTGGCTCGGCCACTTAAGGAGATTCACAGAGTTGACCCTAAGCCACTGCTGTGTTGTCTTTGCTTGAGCTTAGGATCATTGTCCTTTTGGAAGGTGGATATTTGGAAGAGGGGATAAGCAGTGCCTGGTTTCCTCTGGACATGGTGCTCAGAAGAGAGACCAAACATTTCAATCTTGCTTTCATCAGATCAGGGAATCTTTTTTTCTCATATTCTGAACATCCTTTGGGTGTCTTTTTTGCAAACCCCAAGCAGATTTTCATGTGTCACCTGGTTCTCTAGAGTTCAGCCAGAGTTCCGTCAGGTTCTTGGTCACCTCTCTGGCCATGGCCCTTCACTCATGATTGCTCAGTTTGACCAGGTGGCCAGCTCTAGGACGAGTCATGATTGCTCAAAAATTCTTACTTTTCAGAATTATAGAGGCCACTCTTCAGAACCTTCAATGCTACAATAATTTTTCATAGCCTTCCCCAGATCTGTGCCTTGGCACAATTCTGTCTCTTAGCTCTGCAGGCAGTTCCTACTGGCTTACAGGTTTTTGCTCTGATTCACATTGAAAACTGCGGGAGCGTCTTTAGATGGGTGTATGCTTTTCCTAATAAGGTGCAGTCAGTTGACTTGACCACAGGTGGACTCCAGACAAGGTGTAGAAACATCTCAACAATGATCAGCAGAATGGAAGGAATCTGAGCCAGACTTCTAGAGTCATAGCAAAGGGTCTGAATACTTGTGTCAATGTGATATTTCAGTTTTTTTATTTTTAATAAATTTGCAAAAATTTCTAAAATCCTGTTTTCACTTTCTCATTCTGAGATGTTGAGTGTTGCTTGATGAGGGAAAAAATTAATATAAATGATTTTAGCACAAGGCTGCAACATAACAAAATATGAAAAAGTGAAGGGGTCTGAAGGCAATTTCTGAAGGCACTGAATGGTGTATTTTCACATTTCCTAAATCCAATAGAAGCTCCGGGTGGGGGTTTTGGGCTGCACATATTCTGGCATTTGGTGGAGGGTGAGATTCAACTCTGGATGGAATGCCAGTCCATTGTAGGACCCAGTTACAGTGATCAGTTAGAAAACCATCCAGACATGGGAAACACAAGCAAAGTCCAGACAGATCCATTAGACAGATTGGGAGAGCATGGGGGGTCATGAGGTCGTTGGAAAGGGATGTGTGGTTTTTAGAGTCCTTGTGCTTCCTGTCTTGCTATATGGTTGCGAGACATGGATGACATCCAGTGACCAGAGACGAAGACTGGACTTCTTTGGTGCTGTGTCTCTCTGGAAAATCCTTGGGTACCATTGGTTTGACTTTGTGTTGAATAAGTGGTTGCTCATGGAGTCCCGAATGAGGCACATTACGTGCATTCTGAGGGAGCGTCAGTTACAGCACTATGGCCATGTGGCGCATTTCCCTGAGGGTGATCCAACTAGTAAGATCCTCATTGTTGGGGACCTGAGTGGCTGGACCACGCCAAGAAGTTGCCTACGTAACAGATAGAGGGGGTTATTTCCGGAGGGTGGGACTGGACTGCGTGTCTGCCTGGGGGGTTGCCAACCGGGATCCTGAGTTGTTTTGTCGTGTAGTGGGTGCAGCAACGCATTGTACCAGTGCATGTTCCCCAACTTGACATGACTTGGAAGGTAAGTACGCTCCAGCATTAATGTTGGCACTATATCTGATTGTGTTCAGCTCTGACGGGAGAACATCCCCCACGTGGCCATGATATCTCTGGCGATCAGCAGCTACCCTCTAAAACACACATAGCTCTGATCTCTCTCTCAAAAACTTTACTCTTTAACAATCTGTAGATGATAATGTTTGCTGAACAAACAGGTATTACTTGCTAAGTGAAGGCAAGGTGCACTGCAACACATGGAAGAGGTAGAGCGACTCAAGTGGAGGCTGGCGTGTGAGTGAGAAGCCAAGGCCCACTGCATCTTTCTCAGATTCATGCAAATAAATCGGTACCACAACTGAACTATGATATTTAGCATGATGAGAGAAGTCACAGAATCAGCTGGAATGTTCAAGCAAATTGTAGAAAAAAAACCCGACCTATATATATATTGTGAACCCGGCCCGGACACAGACAGGCGGACATGTTGGTTGAACACCACCACTCGTTTATTTACAGTATTTACAAATATATATACGGGTCACCCAGACCCCAACAATGGTCACTCAGACCCAGTCACGTGCACAAAATACCCCAATCAAAGTCCTGGCCACTCAATGCCTTGTCTTCGGGCCGCCTCCACACTCCTCTCGTGCCTCGTCCTTCTTCCACCCGACTCCAGCCTCGAATGAATGGAGACGGCCCCTTTTATAGGGTTCCCGGATGAGCACCAGGTGTTCCCGGCAATCCTCCTCTGGCCACGCCCCAGTGTGGCGGAAGTGCCGGCCGTCCTCCCGGCTGCTCTCCGGGCGCCGTCATAAGTCTTCCCCCCAGCACTTCCTGGTGTGGCGGAAGTGCTGGGGTAACAAGTCCCCAAGGCATCAGGGCGCCTCCTGGCGGTGACCACGGGCCCCTACAGGGTGGAGCTTCCATGCCCTGTACCCGTGGCCCCCAAAGCAACCCGGAAGGCAACCCCCACGTGATCCAGGGTGGGCCCAGACCCACATCCGGTCCCTCAAGGCGTCCCGGCCGGGTCATGGCCCCTGGCATCCCTGACACTGCCCCACAGCCAGCGAAGACCACTCGGGGTAAAGAGCGGCCTGTCCCGCGAGGGCAGCACAGCCCCGAAGCGGGTCCAACTCGAGGATAGCCGGGGTCCGGCCCCGCACTCCTAGCAGGGACAGGGGCGGAGACACGGCCTGAGCACCACCACTTGGTGCTCCCCTGCGCCTCGCACAGGTTGTGCTCCCCCCTCTTACCGGCACCCCGGGGCCTCCTCGTTCGGCACCCCCAACGAGGCTTCCGCGCCCCTTTGGTCGAAGCCACTCGCTCCCTTGCAGCCTCCTCCAGCCGTGGCGGCATTCGCACACCAGCAGAGAGATCCTTCCGCAGACGGCTCGACATCAGAGGGCAGGTCCCCAACGAAGGGGGTCCTACTGCTCGCCCGGGGTCCGTCCCTACAAAAGAGAACAACACAGGGGCAGAACCGCTGCCAAGGCACCCTTCCTGTGCCACGCACTGGCAGCGTTCCCCCCTCCAACCGGCACCCCGGCACTTGCCTGTTCGGCACCCTCTCCGCGGCTTCCATGCCCCTCTTGATGGTGGAACCGCTGGCACCGCCTGCACTCTCTCCGCCGGCCTCAGGGATTCCCTCTGTCGCCGCAGAGGGCCGCCAGCACCCGGACGCGTGCACCCAGCACCGCGTCCCAACATATCGGAGGAATCGGCACCCAGCCTGTTATTCCTCCCTTCACTCTGGGACGCCATGACGGTTTGAGACTCCTTATGGAAAAGAAGGCGCCTCTTTCCCGTCTGCGTCCCTATAGTGCGGCGTGAGACCGCAGCCGACTCGGGGCGGAGGGCGCTAGGACCCGGGGCACTTAGCAGCCCGTGTCCATTCAGCGTCCTCTCGGACTCCCCCCTCACCGCGCATACAGCCCGCGGCGCCGCACCTCCTGTCGGAGGGCTGCTTACTTGAAGCTGATCCTTAGCATCACAGCCATGTTCAGCAGACCCTCCTGCATGCTGTACGGAGTCGGTTGTACTCACCGCCTCCGCTGTACCCCTCCGGCTGGAGATTCCAGCGTCGCGCCGTCCCGTTGTTGCTAACGTCTTCAGCGCCGCGAACGCCTTCCTCTCCAGTACCAGCACTTCAGCCCGGATGGCACATAGCATCTGTAACACACGCTGCTCCGCGGGCTGAAGAGAGATCTCCAGCTCCGCCAGAGCAGCCGGCAAAGACAGGAAGTTAACCGACGCGGAGCTTACCTGTCTGTCAGCCTCCGACGTCGGCCACTTCCTGTGGGCCTTCTCCTCCGGCCCAATCGGGTCTCCCCCCTGCCCGTGATGGACATTCCTTGGACCCGCCTCTCTACAGTCATTGGCGGGCACACAAGACACACCGTCCAATCGCGTGCCTGTCAGGGGGAGGGACTTCTGGTCCGCGGCCATCTTGCGTCCCCTTCTGCGGCGGCGACGTGGTTGCCGGCAGCCGTGTTGTTGCCAGCGCCTATCGAGCTGCAGCGTCTCCTCCTCCGCACCCCTCGCGGCTGCCGCTGTGCTGCCGGAGCCCCGCAGACCGGCATGCGCCTGCCACTGACGTGGGTCCGGGAAGTCCCTGCCTGGAAAAGAAGTTACACGCGCGGCCCCCACGGGCCGGCTGCCGTTAGGCAGGGAACTCACCTCCCCGGACTCGTCAAACCGAGGACCCCTCCTCGGCGTGGCCTTTCTTGACGCCATGCCGTCCCGGGAACCTGCAGCAACGGCGTGGTTCTCAGAGCCCGCTGCACTCCTGGTGGACACGCCGCCCACCCGCATCAGAGAAACATGGCCTTCCTGCGGACCCCTGGCGGTCCGTGGGGTTCCTTTACCCCGCGGGGCTGTGTGCACGCAGCACCCGCGGAACGTGGGTGGGGTCCCCTGCTGCACCGGGCGGTCCACAACAGTATTTATATAAACAGGTCCCCGCCTTGAACCAGGCGGAGCATCCTGCCGACTACGCCAGATGTGAACCCGGCCCGGACACAGACAGGCGGACATGTTGGTTGAACACCACCACACGTTTATTTACAGTATTTACAAATATATATACGGGTCACCCAGACCC
>JANRMT010062861.1:30782262-30871951 GCA_026402145.1 Polypterus bichir lapradei
GATAGATAGATAGATAGATAGATAGATAGATAGATAGATAGATAGATAGACAGTGGCCCAGGAGACCCCCACCACCTCTTTACATGAGGACAAGCCACTCACAGCTTGAAACAAAGAGTCCCTCTTTATAATGAACAGAGAAAGCAGGCTGCACACAGCAGACACCAATAAACAACCCATGTGTCACCCTGAGGTCAGTCGCTTTAATCCTGCGGCTTGCTGAGAGTGCTCGTCGGCGTAAGCTCAACCTCATTTGAAACCTGATATCTGACCTTTGTATATTCATCCAGGTAAATCTCTGCTGCAATTATTCAAATTGCTAGTGCCATGACATGATGTGGGAACCAGGAGCGGATGAAAAGAAAATACCACCTGTGCATGTGATGAATGGAGAAAGAGGTCACAGCAGCGAAGCACTGCCTGGAAGCACAGCAGTTTACCTGGCTTAGTCTCTTAATAATGTGTCCCTTTATTCAAGTTGGAGGTGACTTGACAAATAGGTGCCTTTTGGAGAAGAAAATGACCATGTGGCGCGCCCCTGGTGGCAATACTGTCCATTTGAACAAGTCAGTGCTTGGCAAAATAGACAGAAAATAGTAAACTTTGTCCGATTAGAACAGAGCTAGGCATGGCATTGCACAGTAAGCATTAAAAAGCGTTCTGCCTACACAGAATCATGAAACACACCAAAGATGTCACTCTCAGAGGTATGGCCTGTAGTTTAGTAGTAATAATAATAATTAATTTCATTTATATAGCACTTTTCTAACTTACTCAGGGTGCTTTACATAGACAGTAAGGGAGCCACATCAACCACCACCAAAGTGTAGCATCCACCTGGATGATATGACAATAGCCATTTTTGTGCCAATACTCTAGCCACACATCTATACTAATAAAAGGCAAAGCCCTCACTCACTCACTCACTCACTGATCACTAATTCTCAAACTTCCCGTGTAGGTAGAAGGCTGAAATTTGGCAGGCTCATTCCTTACAGCTTACTTACAAAAGTTAAGCAGGTTTCATTTTGAAATTCTACGAGTAACGGTCATAACGGTCAACAACGTCCACCATGTTGAACTTTCTTATTTATGGCCCCATCTTCACGAAAATTTGGTAGGTGGCTTCCCTGCTCTAACCGAAACCAATGTACGTACTTATTTCGGTGGTATGATGCCACTGTCGGCCGCCATATTGAACTTTCCAACAGTCTTTGTTACTTATTGGCCCATCTTCAAGAAATTTGGTACGCGGGTTCCCAACGCTAACTGAATCCTACTTACGTACATATATACGTCCATAGCCTGCAGCTCGGTCACCGTGTGAGGCGATGTTGGGTCCCCCATCCCAACGCCTCCCACGTTGTTGGCTGCCTGCCTATATAAGGCCATCCGTCTCTCCGGTCTCTTCATTCCCTTCCTTGCTTCGCCACGGGATTCACGTCTCCCTGCTGATATCTACAGCCTTTTTATTTAATCCACGGCTTCTGCGCTGTTTTATTGTTCGTTTGTTACGATTATAGTTATTGTGTAGGTATTTTAGACTTACTTTACATTGTTCAGGTACCCATTTCCTTTATCGTTCCAACCGTTCCCCCATTAACATGTCTTTCGAGGTGATCACCACCGAGTGGTTTTCATGCCCGGAGATGGCACCTACCTTTTCCATTCTCTTTGTTACATATTGCACGGCCATATCAGGCTCACTCTTGATATCCGGAGGAACATTGTGTCTTATGTATTGAATGACTGGGACAGGTTCAAGGTGTGGACTGATGACGATACAGGAGATAATTATACTACACTGGAGCACTATAAGAGTGAAATGCTTAACCCTTCACCTATGGTTCTGCATGTGAGTTGATGGCTGCCGCTGAATTGTTCGGTTGTCGCTTTCAAGTGTACCGAAATGGCCAAATATTTTACACCTTTCGACAACCACCAATGCCTCTTAAACATCTTAGATTCACCGGTGACGATTTCAGTAGTGGACACATTGATGTTGATGAATGTTTAAACTCTCAAAAGCTGGATGTGAAGTTATCGATGAAACCAGTTGTGTGCTTACAACACTTGACAGATGCCGAATGTCACTTCAACACAAGTCCTACAAATACTGTCGTAATTGAAACAAACCATGAAACTCAAACCGATTATGACAGCACCAATCCAAGCTGTGAGATTTGAGGCAAGATTACTTTTCACATGGCCAACTGTACATTACATGCTCAAGAGTAAGCTCAGCACACAGCTTGGTCATGTTACAACCGGAGGGCCGAACTCACAATGTGGTATACAAAGAGATCCTTAACAAATAGTTATTGGTATATTTTACCTCAGTTTAAAAGGTTTAATTTTCTTCATAATAAAAATTTTAAGGCAGTACTTCGCCACTGCGAAGCGCGGGTATTTTGCTAGTTAGCTAATAAGTGGTGAAGGGGTAAGAGAAATAACCAATAAGGATCAAGGGATGTTTAGGGGGCTAGAATGGCGAGACAGTGGTGAGCAGTTTAGCCAGGACATTTGGGAATGCTCTACACTTTTCCAAAGATGCCCAGCAACTTTTATGACTACAGATAGTCAGGACCTCAGTTTTATACAGTATCTCATCAGAAGGATGGAACCAATTTTTACAGCAATGTCCCTGCCACTGCACTGGGGCATTGGGATCCACACACAGACCACAACACTTCTTTCATCAGCAACCCAAGTTTACAGGGTGGTCTCCTGTCTAAGTACTTAAGGTGGATTACCTGCTCTGAAGTACAGGTGGTATGGCTGCTGGTAGATTCTCCAGCCTTTAAAGGTGATCTATCAAGATCTGCATAGGTGGAGTGGTGGCTCTGAGGCTAAGGCAATTGAAAGGTTGTCGGTTTGAAATGTCAGAAGTGATTCCACTCCGTTAGGGCGCTTGAGCAAGGCCTTTATCCTGCAATTGCTCTGTCCTGAGTAAAGTTAACCTGCATCCTGCCCTGACAGCAGGTCCTCCAACTGGTAGGAAGAACCCAGGAGTTGGTGGCAGGATTGGTACTCCAGCCACTGTAAAAAAATCACTCTATTCCATTCCATTCAAACTAGTGTGGTGCTGAGTGTTGCATGGCTGGGCTCAAGTCCTAATTTGGGGTCCTGAGGTGGTGTGGTGGGCGCGGCAATGTGCTGTTTCACTGCATGCTCCCATCCACACCAACCTTCTATCAAGATACCGGTAATCTTTGTGAGAGAGGCACTTGATTACAGATTAAAGAGGTATCAGTCCATTAGCATTTAAGTATAATGCAATAGGTGTGATTGGAGAAATTTAGCAGGCCTGTCCAAAGTATCCCAGCTTACAAAGAAGCAGTCAGTAACCAACTTTTTATAGTGCCTTTCATAAAGGGAGACTAATCAAGTACAACTTAAAAAAATACCAATAAAAAATATCTAAAAAACAACACATTAAACATAACAAAGCATGATAGGTTCACACCAATGGCATATTTTGTGACAGATAGGATAGTGGCTTAAAGACAACTTTGAATATGGAAACAAGCAGCCATTTGGAGAAGATGAGGTGCAGCAGGTGACATCAATGGTGGCTGAGAACTATTTTCACAAACAAAGATGTTTAATTTATGCCCATGCAATATGTTTATTAGTATTTGATATAGGGGCATTGGGGGGGTGATCTTCAAGCAGAGAGGCCAGTGCTTTTCTAAATAATTGTGTGCCCATGTATTATTCAGGTCGAGGATTACTTCACTGTTTCCAGCCACATTTGGCTTGGTGATTGACAGCTGGCTTTTCTAGACTGATTCTGTGCCAGTCTTGGTAGCAGCACTGAGTGGGCATTAGAAAATTCAAAAGCAGCAGGCAGCGAGGCTGAGGCACTTTCAGAAATAAAAAAAAATAAAAGAAACTACATCCACAATCTATACGTTCAAACCTGAGAAGAAAAGGGCCAAAGACATGCAGGCTGTGGACGGGCATTGCTGTGGTAGGGCTAAGTATATCAAATTGGAGAATGGGAATCAGGGCACCTTCTCATCAGAATAACATGGGGGCACAGAATGTCACTAATGGCAAACCTGCAATTTCAAATAATTCTTAATGTACTCTAGAAGGTACTTGAAACTGCAGATGTGCTGCGCACAGGCACTGAACAATCATTAAAGTGTTATTAGGAGTGCCAATGAGCGCCAGCATCTTTGTACAAATTTCTCCAGTATGTAATGCCTTTTTCCTTCCTTTTCTGATGTGTTTCATTTTAAACCAAGCATATCTGTCTATTATTAAAATCTCTAGTGCAGCACTACTCAAAGGGAGAAAGGGTATCTGTGGATGACTGGATCTTCATAAAGTCACTTTCATCCTGTGGGCACTACTACCCAAAAAATGAGGACTATGAACAGTCAGTGTAGTTATATATACATATACATAAATAGTGAACAGAAAGGGCGCCACTGAGACCCCAAACCCCAGACACAACTTTGGGTTCAAAATATAGGATTTTTAATGTGATTTTTAAGACTTTTAAGTGCCCCCTCTCTCTGTCTTTCGGTTGTGCAGGAACCAGGGCAGTCCTACCACCTGCCATGTAAGGGAATAACCTGCTCCTGGTATACCTGTTCTCCTGGTCCTTCCATTATGTCCTCCTGGCTGGGTATGAAATCTTCTGTTATCCTGCCTGTATTCCCTCCCTGGGCACTCACTATATACTGTATACTGTCACACACATGCGCATGGGAGGCAGCTAAAGGGCTTGAGTAAGGGCAGTTCCGAGTCATACCAGGATGTGGCAGAGTGCACTGACTCTTTTTCTCCCTTTCCTGCAGACCATTCACGGGAGATTCCACCTGGCCTTCTTCACATCACTTCCAGATCAGAGCCTATGGAAGAAGACCTTGCCGGCTCCTGCCCCATGATATCACGTCCGGGCTCGAGCCTTTGGCTGAAGACCCTTATGAGCCCGACCCCTTTGACCTCACTTCCTGTCTTCCCCTTTGAAAGCTTCCACCCTTTCCCTATTCCCTCAGTTCTGTTTTGGGCTCAGTTTTGTGCATATCAGTGCTGTATACATTTTTGTGACTTTGCAGCCAGGATACCAAATATATGGGTGGCTTTCTATGACTCTGAGTCGAGTTTGTGACATTGGTGTAGTCAGCAGGATAGTAGGACCCCGGAAGAGAAGGGGACAGGACCTGCAATGTACCCAGGTGGGAGCGTACCGTGGCTGAGTTTTCAGGCAGGGAGGGTGTCCCTTAGTCAAGCTCAGCCAGAGTACGTCCCAAAATCTGCAAACCCCCACAACCTAGAGCTTGTGCCGACATCCCTGGAGCCGCAGGCACGCAAACCACTTGGAAGCGTGGAGGAATGCAGGTGGAGGGGGAGGAGGGGTTGGTGTGCTCTGACTAACCCATTGGCGGTCCCAAGGTGTGGTGATCATAAACGGGTACAAGACTACAGCCTTGTTCGATTCCGGCAGCAACATTTCCATTGTTGCCCGCCAGTTTGTGCTGCCGAGACAGTGGTTAAAGATTAAGACCAGTATAACCTGTGTCCACGGAGAAATCCGCTGGTACAGGTCCGCCACTTGTGTCATAAGTTGCAGAGGATCGGTACGAAAATTAACCGTGGCTGTCCTCGTGAATCCACCACATCTGGTGATACTGAGGTGGGACTGGTCTAAAATTAAAAGCGGTGAGACACATACCACTCCTGGGTTTAACTTAGTCCTAGTTGTAGACGGGGTTGAGCCATCTCAAGCTGCCTCCACGCCATGTAACCAGCCGGTGGAGAGTGACGAAGCAGCCTCCCTGAGTTACGTGGCAACTCCCGGACCGTCGCATGCTGATATGTCATCCACCAGCGCTGAGACGGAACGGGAAGAAACCACGCCCCTTGAGGTCAGCCTGGACCCTCTCTCCCTTTTGTAGTTTCAATTTAGAGAAACGCCGGCTTCTTTTAAAAGGGAGCAGTGGAACGATGATTCCCTTAATTTTGCCAAAAATGCATTGGTCCTGGTCAATGGCCAGCGCACTCACCAGTCGATGCCACAGGGTCCTCACTTTGTGTTAGAAAATGACCTTCTGTATCACGTAGCAGAGCAATATGGGCAGAAGAGACAGCTGCTGCTAATCCCGCGGACCTTCTGGAGGCAGGTCTGTGAGTTAGCACACGCCCACCTCCTAGGTGGCCATTTGGGCACCAAGAAAACCCTGGAACGGATCAAGCTCCGCTTTTATTGGCCGGGAATCAATGAGGAGGTTCGTCGCTTTTGCACTTCCTGCCCCAAGTGTCAATTGCGACAAATTCCTAGGAAGGGCCGTGCTCCTCTCGTTCCTATTCGCCTAATTGATGTTCCCTTTCACAGAATTGGGGTCGATTTAGTTGGACCCCTAGAACCCTCAGCCCAAGGACACAAGTATATTTTAGTCCTCGTGGATTATGCTACCAAATACCCCAAAGCTGTTCCATTGCACTCAGATAATTCTAAAGCCATCGCACGGTAATTGGTAGGGGTCTTTGTGCATGTTGGCATCCCTAAGGAAGTCCTGACAGACCAATGGACGCCTTTTACCTCAGAGACATTCAATCAAGTTACTTAAAATAAAGCCTCTAAAGGCCGCAGTATATCATCCTCAAACCGACGGTTTGGTAGAGAGATTCAATCAGACTCTCAAACAAATGCTTCGTAAGGTGGTCAGCGAGGATGGAAGGTACTGCGATCAGCTCCTCCCCCTCGTCCTTTTTGCCTATCGGGACGTCCCACAAGCCTCCACGGGGTTATCCCCTTTTGAATTATTGTGTGGGTGACAACCCCGGGGCATATTAGACATGTTAATAGAAGGATGGGAAGATGAGGCTCTTCCATCTACAAATATATTGGAGTATATCTAGCAATTATGCGATACATTTGGTAAAATTCGGCCCCTCCTTAAAAGTCACATGGAAGAGGCACAAGCAGCACAGGTCCGATATTATGACCGTGGCACATCCTTCCAGGAGTCCCGTCCGGGAGGTTGGGTCATGGTCCTAGTACCTACCTCCCACTCTAAGTTACTAGCCCATTGACGTCACTTCTGGGCCCGAGCCTGTGGAAAAAGACCTTGCCAGCTCCTGCCCCTGTGATGTCACGTCCGGGCTCGAGCCTTTGGTTGAAGACCCTTATGAGCCCGACCCCTTTGACCTCACTTCCTGTCTTCCCCTTTAAAAGCCTCCACCCTTTCCCTATTCCCTCAGTTCTGTTTTGGACTTGATTTTGTGCACATCAGTGCCATCGTTTATTTGCAATTGGCAGGCAGGAAACCAAATATACGGGTGGCTGCCCCAAACCTTGCTATGGCTCTTTGTGGAGTTTGTGACAATACATACATATATATACACATATGTAAATATATATATATATATATATATATATATACACACACACACACACACACATAAAGGGAGAGAGTAACCTGCAGGGGGCACCACTAAGCCCCAAACCCAAGATACAGTAATGTCCAACACACTTTTAGGATAAAATAAAATGTATTTATTTATCATCAGCATGTGTCCAACAATCACCTTCCAAGGATCAGCCAAAATACACAAAATAAACAAATTCTCCCTCCTTTCTTCCTACTGCCCCCTGACTCTGACTCAACCACATAAGGCAGTGGGCTCCCTTTTATACTGAACCCAGGAATGCTTCTGGTGCCACTCCATGTCTTCCAGACCATAAGAAAGTAGGTAGGTTTTCCCCGACAGCGCCCTCTATTGGTACGTAGGGACCCTGACAGGGCTCCATTTCTGGACTCCATATCCCAGGCACCCATGCAGGTGTGCCAATTGAGTGTGAGCACCACTGCCACCTAATGTATGGGGGGGAGTAGAATTATTCCCGACTCCTGGCTATCACTGGTCCATCCATTATTTTATACAAGCTGGGTACAGTTATTTTCTCATCTGATTGGCCATTCCATCCATTGTTCGATTCTGGCTTGGCTCCCCATCCGGATAATAAACATTTATTTATTTGGCTGACACCTTTATCAAAGTGACTTACAACATTTGAGATACATTTCCTTTGTTTTTCCCATTGGAACACAGGCAGGTGAAATGATTTGCCCATCATCACTCAGTGTTAGCAGCAGGATTTACACCCTCAGCCTCAGAGTTTGAAGTCCAAGCCTCGGCCACTACACCACACTACACATACACCACAGCTGATTCAGTAAGTATCCAAATCCCTTCACTTTTTGTATACTTTATTGTGTCGTAGATTTCATTTTCTGCGCTCAATATCCCTAAACGAAAAAGTGAAAACATATTTTCAGAAAGTTTGCAAATTAAATGAAAATCAACTGAAATCTCTCACTCGTTTAAGCATTCAGGCCTTTTGCTGCGGCACTCCAAATTGTGATCAGACACATCCTGCTTACTTTTATTCTTCTTAAGATGTGTCCAGAACTTGAATGGTGTCCACCTGGGGCAAAATGAATTGACTGGACATTGTTCAGCATGACAAGACACAAACCAAGTCATAAAGTCCAAGGAACTCTGTGTAGACCTTTGTGATCAAACTGTGGTGATGCATAGTTCATGGTATGGGGATAAAACCATTTTTAAAGCCTTGCGTGTCCACAGGAGCACAGTGGCATCAATAATTGTAAAATAGAAGAAGGTTGGAACCACCGGGACTCTTCCTAGAGTAACTGGGCAAGAAGGACCTTGGCCAGGGAGGTGACCAAGTACTCAACAGTCACTCAAACAGATTATCAGAAGTCCTCTGCTGAGATGGGAGAACCTATTAGAAGGACATGGCAGCACTCCATCAATCAAGCATTTATAGTAGTGACTAGAGAAGCACCACCATTGAGTTAAAGGCATATGAGAGTTTCAATGACTCTGAGAGCATGCACAATAAGATTCTTTGGTCTCATGTAGCAAAAATTGAACTCTTTGGGGCAAACTCCAAGCCTGGTGAAGACCAGGCACTTGCTCATCACCTGCCTAATACCATCCTTACAGTGAAGCATGGTAGTGGAAGCACCATGCCATGGCCGTATGTCTCACTGGCAGTGAAGTGGAGGCAGATCAGAATTTATGGAATACCAAGGGGTCCTTGAAGAAAACTTGCTCCAGAGTCCACAAAACCTCAGACTGGGCCAACAGTTTGCTTTTCAGCACAACAATAACCCAAAGATAAGACTGGAGTGACTTTGGGACAAATGTCTGACTGTCCTTTACAGGCCCAGCCAAACCACATAGAACATCTGTGTAGAGACCTAAAGATGGCAGTTTACAGACACTTTCCATCCAATCTAATGGAGTTAAAGAGGATCTTAAAGGATCTTAGTAGGAATGGGGTAAACTGCCCACATGCAGGTGTGCAAAGCTTGTAGAGACTCATCAAGAAGACTCAAAGCTGTAATTGCTGCCAAAGGAGCTTCTACAAAGCAGCAGATATTAAGGGTCTGAATACTTATATGAATGAGAGACTTTAGTTTTAGATTTTTTAGTAAATCTACAAACTTTTCTGAAAGCATGTTTCCATTTTGAAATTACAGGTTATTGAGTGTAGATTGTTGAACAAAAATGGCAAATTGATCCATTTAAAGTTAAATGTACAATACAATAATGTGTACAGAAAGTGAAGGGTTTTGAATACTTTATGAATTCATCATATACTGTATATTATAACCCACGTTTACACAGTTGTCTGTTACATTTACTGTATAAATTATGTGCCTGGGCAAAGGGGACCAACAGCTTGGCACAAAGAAGACCAAAGTCCTGGAAAAAAGGTAAAAAGAGAGGACCTGCATATGCCACAGAAGGACTGCATGACTTTCTCCGGGTGATGTGCCTTGTATGTGTGCCTGAGTGAAGGCATCCAGAGTTCTCCAGCATAACAGTTAGCAAGTGGCGCAGACGACACCAAAAGTGCCTGACCCTTTCTTTGTTTCTTGGCACATCTGTTAAATGTTTATTACTTGTTTATTTGCCCATATATTTGGCTTTAGCACTGTTTATTTATTTTTAATAAACCTTAAATGACTTTTTTAAAGAATAAGAAATTGGTCAATATGTTAGAATCACTACCCCAACAATTTAACTTCATCCTCAAGATATGCCCATCTGCTTCCAAAAATGTTCAAGTGACAAGCGACTGTGAATTAATCCAAAGTGGAAGACAGTTCACTCAATGCACACTTGCCAGAGAACTGCACAACACATGGCCATTTCGTCTGAAGAATCCTGAGATGGCTGCCACACTGCATAGGTCCTTATGCACTGTGCAGTTTAGCAAAGAAGACCCCGCCAGCTGGCCTGTGGCTCAGTCTTTAAAACTACTGCCTCATTCCCACACCTCCAGAAGGCTGGCTTTGAACCTTTGCCAGGCTTCATATTCTGTTATTTTTTAAGATTATTTTTAATCTTTTGCCCCTCCCAACCTCTCCTCATAGATTAATTCTTGCATCCCGAAAATGCATAAGTTAGGTTAACTAGTGACTCTAAACTGGTCAGGCATGAGTGTGTGCCAACGTGCCCCTGTCCAGAGTTCATGCCAGATACTGCAGTGACTGGCAGTGGCCACTTGCAACTATGTAGCTGGATGAAGCTGGTTTAGAAAATGGACAGTTGGACAGATGGATGGATGGATGGATGGATGCTTCCTAAAGTCAAAAGGACTGAAGGTGAATTGAGGGTGCAGGGTAGGAGTTCCCTTGTCACAATGTGAGTTGTGAGAGCTCAAAGTGACAGAACAAGCCATGCTTTCTATTTTTTAACTTGGGGCAAATATGGTCTTAGATAGTTAGATAGTTCTACTCGCTGGAGACTGTCGACATGCTGTATGTTGATTAGTGTATATGTGTATGTGGGAATTTCACTGTGCATGTGACATTAATGGCTCTTTCAATGTACAGGGTGCAATCTTTGAAGAACCATGCTGAGAACAACTACTGTAAGTTCACAGTGATGGAGTAACACCACTAGGTGGCAGCGTTTCTCATTAGAATATTACAATCATTAAGAGGTGAACATGCCACTCAGGGCAGCACGGTGCTGCAGTGGTTGCGCTGCTGCCTCGCAGTAAGGAGACCCGGGTGTGCTTCCTGGGTCCTCCCTGCGTGGAGTCTGCATGTTCTCTCCATGTCTGCGTGGGTTTCTTTCCACAGTCCAAAGACATGCAGGTTAGGTGCATTGGCGATCTTAAATTGTCCCTAGTGTGTTCTGGATGTGTGTGTGTCTGCCCTGTGGTGGGCTGGCACCCTCCTTGGGGTTTGTTCCTGCCATGCTCCTTGTGCTGGCTGGGATTAACTCCAGCAGACCCCTGTGTTAGGATATAGCGGGTTGGACAATGACATGACTGACATACCACTCGACCCAAAAAATGCTATCCTACCATATCCACTTTTTAACACTCTAACATAGCCCCAGTGCCAAGAGCCAATATGGAGGCTTTGCTCTTTACATTGCCCTTTCAGTTGTCTCGCTATCTTTAATAATAATTAATAATTCTTTGCATTTATATAGCGCTTTTCTCACTACTCAAAGCGCTCAGCAATTGCAGGTTAAGGGCCTTGCTCAAGGGCCCAACAGAGCAGAGTCCCTTTTGGCATCTACGGGATTCGAACTGGCATCCTTCCGATTGCCACTGCAGATCCCTAGCCTCAGAGCCATTAATTTAGAAGGACCGCTCGCTGTTATCACACAATTCTTATCAGACTTTGACAGGCTTGCTGTTTTTATAGGCTCCTCTGTAGCTGCTCTTTTGCATGATGGAAGGCCAGCTCATTCTGTTGGTGACTCTTCCCCAGGCTGATGCATCCTCCCTTCAAAGTCACTTGTCACCTGCGACCACTTCCAGCTCCAAACTCTTTGAAGGACAGGGTGTTCGTATTTTCCACTGTGTGGCTGGTGGCCATGACACATCAGTAGGGGTCTTGAGTGCTTTATTGCACAGCTCGGATATTGAGTGCCACCCGGTCATGCAAGAATCAGAGGTGTTCAACGCTGAACTTCTAATGCGGTGATCTGTCGATTATAAGAGAGCAAATGAACCCCCTTGACTGGAAGTGCAGATGTGGTGGTCTCTTGGCTGTTTTCCTTTACTGAACTTACACTGCAAACACCATTCCATATCTCAATCTCAGATCTTTCAAGTTTAAAACATAAAATGGCAAACTTGTCAAAAAACAGTGGGACAGGAAATATTGAGAGGGCAGCACCAACACTTCAGAAAGACTGCTTGAAAGCTGGCAAAACGTTTGAAAGAAGTGTACTGTAGTACTGGGGGTCTATGATGCCACAGGTTTTAAACAGGATATTTTACATCTTTCTGTTCTCAAATAAGTTGAACCTGTAGCTGATAGTGGCAAAGTGGTTGGTTGTATTGACATTCTGATCGACGTCTGCTATAAGTGGTTAATAAAGAATTGATCGCCAGTTGTCTCTTATGATGCGCCTGTGTGCCATGCTCTGTAAGTGGTGGATGACTTGTGAGTGCCATACAGAATAGTGTTGCCCTGAAAAATTGTCTGTTCAAGTATTTACAAATGAGTGCTATTTCTTCTTTAAAAAAGTGGGTCTTCATTTACACTGGTGGTAGTGGTGGGATAAGGACCAACTAACAAAAATGGAGGAATGGTTCAAAACTAATGCTGGGGGACCCCTCAATCACACTCACGATGGCTTCCTTCAGGTAGGGCAGACCATAGCACTTCACAACCCTTGAATGTCCAGATGGAGAATAAGGGTTCTAGGAAGGGGGCAGTATAGCCCCCAGGGGTCCAGACCTGTCCGAGGGGGCTAGAATACCTACAGAAGCCAGCATAAGAAGCATTCCCACGAGCAGCTTTGGGTGGGGTGGCACAGACACAGCACTGAGGGAGCACTTCTACGTGTCTACCGTCTGCTTAAGCCCACCAGCCTTTATGTGTGGCTGCCGACAAGATTCCGATGTGGACCCTGGCATCACAGATCTGACCCCGTGTGAGTGGTGTGAGATGGAGCTGGGCAGTATGAATGAGTGGATAAAGGGACAAAGTAGTTGAGAGCTTGTGTTGCTGTTGAGCTCCTGAGCAGCATGGCGGAGCAGCCACTCAAGATGCCAGCGGTCCTTTTAAGGGCCACTCACCTGGCATTTTGTGATTCCATTTCCCTGGCCATTACAGTCCAGACATAATGGCTGAAACAAAGTATATTTTGAATATTACTGAATTATGCACCATTTCTTCATTCTTTTAGTTGTTTTTCTTATTCATTTGGATTATTTACAGTAATATATGATGAAAAGATGTAGAACATGCTTTATGGCAATTTCCCAATGCCTTCTTGATAGACAGTCAGCTCATTTTAGGAGCCATGTAATTTTTTGACCTATTTTATCCAGATCAGGGCCGTGTTGGAGCCTATTGTAACTAGCATATGGTGCAAAGCAGGAACAAACCCTGGACAGGACACCAGTCCATCGTAGGGCGAACACACATAACACACACACTATGGGTAATGCAGCTTCACCAATACACCGCCAACCTAACCAGTGGGTGAAACCGGACAACCCGGAGGAAATCTGCACAGACACAGGGAGAGCAGGCAAAGTCCTCGCAGGCAGGACCCATGACATGAACCCTGGTCATCTTACCACAAACCACAAGCGTTACCAGTGTGTCACCCATTCTTTTTAGGAGTTTACTTCTAAAATGTGAATGTGAATGCTTAGCACAATGAAATTGGCTTGAGTTGACAGTACATCTTTACAATATCAGTCCTGTTTATCCATGTCTTCAATTTTCATAATGTGCTTATTCCAAGCAAAGTTACTGAAAGTAAGGTCCTTTACCCTTCTGATTGATATTAAAAAGGTTAAAGGTTGAACTTTATACATGGAACTTATTTGGGCACACAGTTATAGAGACAATTCTGATTGACATAATTTGATATTTTTTCACGAAGACTTTTAGAGGATAGCTAGTATCCCATCCAAGTGTGGTTTTGGCTGCTTGCACCATAGGATTCAACACCCTGTCACTCTGTTTATGACAATGAAAACTGAAGAAATGGATGAATAGATAAAAGAAGTGTTTATACAATTTGGAATATTTCACCTGCTCACCCTTCCAAGGTTCTCAGAAATGTTAAAAGAAAAAGGAAGAATTGAAAATATTTTAACTGGCATTTTGCATTCAGGACTTTGCCTTGTCTCTATGTCGCTTTCGTTTCGTTGAGCGGTGAAATAAAAGGCATTTCTCAGGCTTGTCCTCTAGCTTAAAATCCTCTGGACCAAAGATCTTTAAAATAAATGTTCGAAGCTAAAACACCAGCCCACTGGAAGGAGCCATCTCTTATAATCAATTTGTGTAGTTTAATAGAGGGCTCGTAAATAAATTGAGTGGGCGCTCGCTGAGCTTGCACAGGTAAGCAGCGCCCTCTAGCGCCTGACTTAAACGCACAGCCTGCAAGCAAAGACTATCGGCAATTTCTTTTTTTTTTAATTATCGACGCTCTTCGAGCTTCAGATTCGTTTCAGTTTTAAAGAACTTTCTTGCGAATGGGTGATTATTATTCATTAAAAATAGAATCTTGCCGCAACATCCAGGGGCTTACAGTGACTAAATGAAAATGCGCAGCAGGAATTTTTAAAAACATTAATAATAACGGGATACATCCTCGAGCTTATCTCTGTGATGGCTCAGTGATCGGCAGCACTTCTTTTACCGTCTTTTGCTAATCCAAGTCCAGTCCGTGTGTTGGCTGCACGTACTGCCATGGATACACGCGTGTGCACTTCGTCATCGGCTGTAAACTGGTCCGATGTGCTTGACAGTTACCGTGTTGTGCACGGTGATTCCGGCATTGGCCTCGACTCTTCACGAACTTGGCATGGATTAAGTCGGTTTAGGAAAGGGGAGTTTATGAAGACAGATTTCTGGAAAAGGTATTATCTCATTGAAATGAAATTGTCTTCTGTGTCCTACTAATTTATTAAATGATTAACACGCATCCGCCATATCCAACTTTAGTTTAGAGATGTACAGTACCATTTCCGAAGCCATGAAAGCTGCCCAAGTGCCCCAAATTAATATTTCTGTTGCCGTTCATTTTTCAAACCGACCTATTCAACCATGGTTTTTTGGAGTGCTCACTTGCACTAGCGCACGTCACTTCTTAATGGGTCGGAGAAATTGTTGCAGCGGGCTTTCTACCAGTTACGCGAAAACCTGATTTGAACGCAAGTCTCAAGAGTTTACTCTTTCGCCAACGTGCAGCTTCCAATAACACCCACCCACATTTCTTCCTAATATAATTGCAACTAGCCTATAGCCATAAGAAAGGACCGAGCCAGACTTAACTAACATGCTTAATTTAAATAACATGCGCCGCGACCCTCGCCATGAAAAACGGTCAGAGATGATGCGATGGGACTAATAGTATGCTATATATACACGCTTCCACGTGACGTCACTAATTATACACCTTTTACAGATCTAATTCCAAATACCAAGAAGAAAACTTCTAATCGTTCGTTTTAGGTTGTCCGCGCAGCTTTCTATAAAAACCCTGAGCGCGCCCAGCGCGTTCCCGTCGTCTCCCCGGCAATTCGATTAGATCGCAGTCCTGATCTCTCTCTCTCTCTCTCTCTCTCTCTCTCTCTCTCTCTCTCTCTCTCTTCGTGTCTCACATACCCACTATACAAAGCCCCCCAAACTTCATAAGCGGACACTTTGTGCAGCATCATTTTAAGTCGGAACTTAACTAAATCGAAAGAAAGATCAGGACACGAACTTCACTGAAGGACTGGCATTTCTCTCGCTACATTACAATCTGTTCAGACAGGCACAAGAGCGGTTAAATTAAGAAAATCACTTCTGCTGAAAACAATGCAATGCACGTAAAACGAAAAAGACACAAATGAAAAAGGGATGCTTTTTACTTTGGTCCTTACACTTTACAGCCACTCGAAGGTTTTAAGAACTTTAATGTATTTAAGACATTTCGAGTAGATCGCTGGCTGGTTGGTATTTACGATATACACAGCGGTTATATCCTAGGAAAAGACGCAAATCCTTTTGTGAAGAATCGTACAGAACGTTTTGTTAGCTTGTTATAATTTGAAATTTTTGCAAAGCGTGTTATTGTAAATGTTTTATTTTCTGCAAAAACAGGCGGTTTATTTTCTGCAAAAATCCATGTGCCTTAGCAAGTCACCCATTCTGAGGCTTTAAAATTAACGCATATTGTGTGTGTCAGCCCCAGCTAGCATAGGGCACAACCGGAGGGCCATCTTAACAGCATCATAGGCGCCCGGGCAAAGTAGTGCGCTGGGGCCTCATTTTGATAGCAAAACAGAAACATACGAGTACATAGGCATCAAAAACATCGTGGGCCCCCGGCCAGGGCCAATTGTGGCCATACTTTAAGAAGGTCCTGCACAAGGCAGGAAAAGACCCCGGACAGGGAGGGCCACTTTAGTACCACCAATCCATTTAACGTTCATGTGCTTGGACTGTGGTAGGAAACCAGAGCAACCAAGGAAATCCATGCAGACACAGCGAGAACATGCAAACCTCATGCAGGTAGAATCCAGGATGTGAACGCTGGTCTCCTACCACTGCTACCACTGTGCCACCATGCTACCCAGAAGGGCAAGCCCTGATCGTGAAATGTCACTGATTTACTGATTTCGAGGTTTGAATGGGGGGGGGGGGGGGGATTGGGCTGAATTGAATGCAACACCTGCTGCTTACACTCAGCCCATCTCTTCCACTGGTGGTCCTGGAGGTAGCACAGCAGTTTTAACTGTGTGGCTCATCTGTTTTTTGAACTGCAGTGCAGGTATTATCGGGGGAAAAAGCTCATCGATTGTATTTCATTGCATAGTGATGTGCCTGCACCAAACCCCTCGATTGTTGAAAGTGTGTCTTTTCCTTGCTTCGCTTGATGCTTTGAAAAATACCCTAACCCCCTAGATCGTCAATCAAGTGTCTTATCTTCTCAGGGGACACATTTACAAGACTACTGAGTTTTCTAAAGGTAAATTGATCAATTTATATTTTTTATTTATATCAATTTAAATTTTTTGCACTGAGTTAAAAGCGTATTTTTTGGAGTTCAATTTGTTCACCCGCAGTACTGTATGTGGTTCAAACATGAGAAATCTGACTTTTTCATCTTCAAATGCGCTATTACGTTTGTAGGGGGTATGGACATAAATCAAACAATTTCTAGGGGTGTAGAGCGCAGCAAAGTTTGGGAACCACTGTACTAAACCCTAACTACAGCAACCTTTAACCTTAAAGCCCATAATAAAACTTCAATGACTGACATCTCTGCCTGTACTTCATACCGTCAATAAAAGCAGCACATTTTAGGTGTTTTCTAATCACATTGTAATTAACGAGGGATCATGTGCAGTAACCATTAGCTCCATCAGCTCATAAGTAGGATATTTCAACAGAACATCTGTGATCCATCCAGAAACTGTCCTAGGTAGCGCTGTAGTAGACAAACAGGGCTGGCAGAGTGAATTGACTCATTTTGTAAAATATTATTTTTCTACTTTTAACATAATTTCCAATTTTTTTTTTTTTTTTTTTTGTCACTACATTTGCACTTACAAAATGATATATGTTCCCACAAATTCAAAAGCCCAGTGCGCTCTTCTTGCTGTTTGTCATGGCACCACCAGGGTTCCTGCCCTGACTGGGGTTCAAATTCATGTTTCATCTTTCACCTTTGTTCATTTTTGGTGCTATATATTAAGTTTATTTGTATTTATTTCCCGTCGCTTGAGTTTAAGTTTCAAAGCCTCGGCTATGTTTCATGCATTTTGTGGGTGGCCACCCAAGGAGCGGGGCCACCTGCCAAAAAGCGGCAGACCAACAGTTTTGAGACCCTGAAGATTCAACCACCAACAAGGTCTGAGTAACCACTGCTATCTTCTTCAGTGGGGTTATTCCATGACAGGTCACCACAAATTTGTTATTAAGCACTGCACATAGGGATTTCTGAAAGTTTTTAAGTAATATGGATGGAAGTCACTTCTGAGGCCGGTCTGGGATTAAGGGAGCTGAACTTCATTAGTCTCACGGTAGATCCGTCCCTGCCTGCAAGTCACTGCCTTCCTTCTTATAAATTGGATGGTCTTCCATAGTTAGTAGCAGTTCCTTTCAAATGAGCTGGGGAGTTTTGGGGGAGTTTTTCATGTGCTTCTGCTTTGATAACCTCTGGATTTTTGACCATTATGATCTGTTTTTTGACATTGTCTTGGAATTTCACTTTGCCATTGTTCCCGACTACGCTTAACTGTGTGACAGAGCATCTGTATGAAGAATAACACCTTTCCATTGTTATGAAGTTTCTGTGTTTGCTCTTTCGTCTAGCAGGGGTTTGGAGGTATACCCCCTCTAGTGGGCATTACTGGAAGTGCTTTTGCAACTTTTTTGGACCTCGAGTGCCTTAGAACTCCTTGCATTCCTTGTTGCCCTTCTATAACTCATTCGTGCATGCTGCTTCATTAGTGGTAATGAATAATGCAGGACTTTGTTCCAGGTTTACAGTGTTGTTAGACCCATGTGAAGTAGTCATCAGTACCTATTGAATCACTATGTTGGGTAAACTGACGATGCTATAAAGTGGTCATTCACTCTTAAAAATGAAGGTGCCAGAGTGGTGCGTCACAGCTCTGCCACAGGCACAACATTTTTGGTTTGTAAAAGAACTATCCACGTGAAGGTTCCAGAAAGAAATAACCATAAACAGATGACAACACTATACCTAATGATTGCACAGATAGGGTCCAGCTACCCCGAAACCCTGCCCTGGATATGCAGGTTAAGAAAATGAATGGAAGAGGTTTGAGAAATACCAGTGGGTTACTGATTTTATAAGGACTATCGCTGTATACGATAACACAGGCTAGGTTCAGGCTTTCTTAATCTGTTAGTGGCCTGCTTAGGTAGCCTACTATACATTATAGATTTCTTTTTTCTGTACTGAAAAGTCAAGCAAAATGACCCTTTTTATTGACTAACTAAAAAGATTACAATATGCTTTCTGTACATAGTAGGAACCTTTTCAGAGCCCAAAGAACGAATTTCATATACAAAGAACCCTTCATGGAATCAAACGGTTTTTTGTCAAGCAAAGGTTCGACGAGGAACCACACAACTCTGAAGTGCCAGTGTTTTTAAGAGTGGTGTGTGTGTGTGTGTGTGTGTGTGTGTCACCCTGCCTGTCCAGTGATTGTTCCTGCCTTGCGCCCTGTGTTTGTGTGGGAGGCTCCAACTTCCGCCCAATTCTTTCGTAGATAAAGTTAATTTGGAAGGTGGATAGACGGATGGATGTTCAGACCACTCATAACGTGCAATTCAATTATCAGTTATATATATACACACCTGCGGTGGGTTGGCGCCCTGCCCGGGGTTTGTTTCCTGCCTTGCGACCTGTGTTGGCTGGGATTGGCTCCAGCAGACCCCCGTGACCCTGTAGTTAGGCTATAGTGGGTTGGATAATGGACGGATGGATATACACACACACGCTTTATGACCGAGTATTTCTCTTTTACTGAATTTGTAGGACTCTGATTTTCATTATCGTTCGTACACCGGACTATTGTAAACGCATGGCCTTAACTCTAAACCAGTCCTTGTCTTTGACCAGTCTTGACAATGCAGTACATTTATAAAATGCTAATATTTTATCTGGTGGCACAGCTAAATAAATAAGGTTTTAATGCGATTTTTTGGAAACTTTTTTTTTAATACTTTAATTAATTGTTGTAAATGGCGCTTCGGATTGTCCTCATCCCTGCAATTAAAGCACTAGACGTTAAACAACTGCGATGTTACTTTAATTCAATAAAGAGCTAATAATAAGCCTGCTTAATGTTCCATCGGGTGTGTGCCTGCATACCGACCCCTTGTGTGGACACTGCGAACGCTGCTAACGACTATAAATACATTGTAGTTCGAGGTTTTACGGTGTATCATGCACAACAATAGAGATCGAATTGTGCAGTTTCATGGGCATTACGGAATCACTAAAAGAAACCCTAACAATAGCTAGACATGATTTTTTACTTAGTTATTAATATTGTTATTCAGAATCATAGGGTGATTCTTGT
This sequence comes from Polypterus bichir lapradei, assembly GCA_026402145.1. Taxonomy (NCBI): domain Eukaryota; kingdom Metazoa; phylum Chordata; class Cladistia; order Polypteriformes; family Polypteridae; genus Polypterus; species Polypterus bichir. The sequence continues at coordinate 30,802,355 of JANRMT010062861.1, forward strand.
CACAGTACGTAACAGTGAAATTCTTACTTGCATGTGCTACTCAAAATGCAACACGTCTTATTCTTATTACTTTTTCTATTCTTAACAATAACAGAATTCCCATTACTCAATTATTCCTTCAGAGTCGCCGATGCCTGTTTCAGGGTTACTGGAAGCGGAGAAGGAAACAAAACTCTCGGCAGGGCGTCAGCCAGGTGCAGTGACCCTCCACACACACACACACACATGTACTGACAGGTAGCCAATTAACCTTAATATTCTGATCTTTAGTATGTGTGGTAAAAAAGCGAGAATAGCCGGGGGAAGAACAGTCAAGCACCGACGCGCACAGTGGAGTCCATCGTCACTGGCGGCATCATTTCCTGGAACAGTCTTTAAAAAAATTAAGGTAACAGTGCAGATTCAGAGTGATGCCATAGGGAAACCATTTTTGGTTCCCAAAAGACCCATCCACATGACGGTATCGGAAAGAGCCTTTAGATACATGACAAGCTTCATACATGCAGTAAATAACCATGAACAGATGATAACTGATCTATGAATCCCATTGGGTCCTGATTTTAAAAGGACTCTCACTACATAAAATAACATGGGCTAAGTCCTGGCTTTCTTAATCAGTTTTTCTACATATTAGGACGTTTTTTTCAAAGCACAAAGAACCAATTTCATATGCACATAACCCTTCCCAGACTGAAATGACATTAAATCAAGCAATGGTTCAACAAGAAACCACGCAACCCAGTAAAGAACAATTAAGTGCCATTAAATAGCTAGCCAACATTGAGTGTGGAGCACCTACTGGGCTCAAGCGCTTCTTTCACTCAAACCTTCTAGAAAACGTTATACAAGAACCACTGGACAGTGATAGTTTTTACCCAGAGGCGGTAAGGCTGCTGAACAATCAACAGTCTGTCATAACAAATGATGTATTCTATGACAATACGACAATAAACTTGAGTTGACGTGACTTGAGAGAACAGGCAAACTTCACGCAGATAATATCGGGATGAGCTTCGAACTCAGAAGGCTCTATTAGTGCTACCCTAATAATAATAATAATAATAATAATAATTTTAACCATTATCGTCTATACCTGCGAGCTTTAACGCTCTCTTAACAGCCCGGCACAGCGCTGGACGTCACGAAGGCTCATTCTGTCATGACCCTCAGTTAATATGCACTAGAATAACATTATAAAAAAATCTCAAAGAAACATTTGTCCCCTGCTCCTCTTGGACAGACATCGTAAATCTCAGCGCAGTCAAGTTTATGACACTAACAATTAATAGCGGATACTGGGCACGTCAAGGCTCATCCATTTCTCGAAAACAATTAACTTGCTGAAGATGTTTTAATGGCTATTGAGACAATGTTACGTCTCCAGAAAGATTAAAAACGTGTCAGCACTGTATGTGTGCAGGGAATGGAAGAGCACTCGCGTATTGTAGCCCGACAAGAATGATATGACGCGACTCGGACCAAAATAACTTTTTTTTTCCGCTTCACTCTTACAGAAGCGTGAAAACACGGGTTTTGATCACGTTTGTCTGGTTTTCTTATGATGTACTATTATGGAAAATAACATCCGGTGTTTGAAGATGAGCAGCCAGTCAGAGGTGTATATTAAATAGTGGATCGATCAAAATACAAAGAAAGCAGCGCATCCCGGGGCTCATTCAAGCGTTGGCAAATACGCGCCACATTGAGAGTCATCAGAATAAAACCCATTCATGTTTTTGTCAAATTCCCGCAAAATCCTTACCTTATCTTATAATCTAGCAAACACGGCAGTGCACAACTACCTGCCATTTGCCTGAATTCATCACGAAGGGATTGGTGCTGGCCCATCCTGGTACAGTATGTCCCATAGCTGATGAAAATGACTTAATTGATATCTTCTCCAAATAAATGTGTTCAGTTCATTGAATAGATGTCTGCTGACTATAAAGGACAGCAAAAAGTCTTATTTACTTTTTTGGAGCCATCACATACATTTATTGGACTTCTGGCTTGAACAACTAACCCTGAAATGGAAAAAGAAAATTAATTGATGCGACACTGCAAGGGAAGAGTACACTCATAAAAATAAAGGGCATGTTTCATTAGAGCGATGCCATTTTGGTATTTCAAAAGATCAATTGACACGAAGGTTCTAGAAACAAACTTTAGATCCATAAGGCTCCATGCTGTAAATAACCATGAATGGATGGTAACAGTGGTTCATGATTTTAAAAAGACTCTTGCTACATACGACAGTTGAATGGGCTAACTCCACACTGTAATAAATGTTAAATTTACGGTAAAAAAAATGGCAGTAGTGGTTTCTAGAATTTTACAAGTCAAAATATTTTTAGGTCTACGATGTAAAGAACTGGTTTTTTTTTTTTTCTTTACAACAGATTACAATAGAAGTGAACATTTAACCGTAACCTGAAATCCAAGTACTGTAATAAACATGACAATCATTAAACCATTAGAGAATGTTGTCAGGATCAAATACTATACAGTTTGCATCAATAAAGAAACAACAAACAAAAGCAAACGTTTGTAGCATTTAACCATATACAATAAAAACAATTCAATATTTAAGGAAGTGTTGGCACATTGTCCGGTGGAGAAGTAGCGTTTGCTTTTGTGGTGTACCTACAGGTGTGCTAGCTTATCAACTACAACCCACCATAAATCGGCTTCCATAACCTCAAAAAACCTTCAGCACGCAGGGAAAAAGAAATGTGCTAACTTGTTTTAAGTTTTTTTCCCAACTGTAAAAAGGTAGGTGGTTCACCAGGAACAATAAGGGGGCGTTACCTTATGCAAATATGTAACTTCGGTGTTACTCAAACAGCGCTTTACCGTTTAACATTTTACAGTTGTTTACCTTCGCTATTTAACAGTTTTACACTGTAAAATTAACAGCCATATGTAGCATATTTAGAATGTAGAAAAATATTGATTTTACTGAATTTGGCTGTAAAAAATAATTAAATGTATTGTGTAAGATATACAGGTAATTTTCAGTAGAACATAAAGTAACTTTCCTTTTTTTTCCAGAAAAGCTATTTTACTTTCTCAATTCACAGTATTTTTACCGTTAAAATTTACTGACATTTTTTACAGTGGCAGGTTTTCTTAATCCGTTAGTGTCCTGCAAGGTAGCCTATTATACATTTAGAATTCAGTTTTTGTTTTTTTGTTTTTCTTCACATTAGGATGTATTTCAAAGCGCAGAAAACTAACCTCACATGCAGAAAACCCTTCCCAGAATGAAATGGGTCAATATCAAACAATGGCTCTATGAGGAACCATAAAGTGGCATTAAAGAACAAGCATTTTTAAGAGTGTGCCTGATCTGCAGTTTGTAGCCTACAAACGTTTTACTATTCATATACAAGGACCTATGAAAATAAACTGCACACCAACACAGTACCACTACGGCTTATTATGGTCCTTCCATCCTTGTGATTCAGAAGGAGCTGGGATTCATCAGACCATGTAAGGCAGGGTTCTCAACCTGTGGGGCGGTGAAAAAAAGAAAACAAAAATCAAAAATATGAAAAAAACATCTGTTGAAACCAAAACAAAGTAACTTAAACTACATTCTGATACTAGAACAATAAATACAGAGTTAGATAAATGTCGATAAAAGTTAAGTAGGTATAAAATAATAAAATATGCATCTACATTTCAATAAAATGTTAGGGGGGGCACGATTAAAACTGTTATGAAAACTCGGGTCGCAAATACTTAAAGGTTGAGAAACGCTGATGTAAGGCTCTCCAGCCCCCAAATCTCCAGTATTTGTGTTACTAAACACATAGTAAATGAAACTTCTTGTTCTTTGCTCTCAGGAGTGTTACTCTGCTGGCTCGTTGGATGACATATGACATTTATGGAAGGGTATGATGACTTTTGACTTCTGATCATCCTCTTTTCAATTTTTACTCACCTGCTACTTGGCAGATTATTAATCTGCACAAGGCTTATTATGTTTGGCAGTACTGGGCACAAAGGCAGAAATGAACTCTTGATGCGATGTCAATCTATTGTAAGACACACTCAATCATTAATATGGGCAATTTCAATCATCTAATCAATTCTACACCAGCCTTCTTGGGATGTGTGAGGAAAGTTAGAGGCCATGAGAATTTTTAAAATGCCATAATATTATTGGATGCCAGTAGTCATGTTGATTTTCAGTAAATCCATTTAGGTAATTTGAAATTTGAAGAGTTCCAGCAAGAAGTTAGCATTCAACCCAAGTGCATTCGCAAATCAGTTTTGTAAAAGAAGGTATTTCATCTAAAATATGCAAAAAAAAAAATACAATAGGCATAAATGAAGAGTGTATATTATAAAAATGTTTAATATGCATTCTTAAAAGAAGTGGTCTGTAATGACAATTTACTGGGTTATGTGGTTCCTTGTAGACCAATTGTCTGACAAACAACCATTTCATTTTGGGACGGATACTTGGCATGTGAAATTAATGACAATTGAATCACAGGTTATGACACCCTCTGAACATCCATCCATCCAGCCATCTATTCATCTATTCACCCATCCATCCATCTATTCACCTATCCAACCATCCATCTTTCAAACCAACTTTATCAACAGAAGGGTTGCGGGGAAGTTGGCGCCTACCTTAGCAAGCACATGGCGCAAGGCAGGAACAGTCACTGGACATGCAGGGTGACACACAAACACACACACATACACATACACACACACACACACACACATATACACTCCCAACACCTAATAACAATGGGTCTTTAGAGTTGTGTGGTTCTTCACTTACCTCTTGTTTGACAAAGAACCATTTGATTCTATGAAGGGTTTTTTTGCCTATGAAATTCATTCTTTGGTCCCTGAAAAGCTTCCTAATATGCTGACAAAACAGAAATCTGTAAATCTATAGTAGGCTACCTAGCAAGGCACTAACAGATCAAGAAAACCTGAAGTTGGCCTGTCTTATTGTATCCTTTGAAAATCACAAGCCCACTGCCATTTCACACATTGGTTTTCTTCTACTCATAGTTATTTATGGAACCAGTTACAGAGATAAATAAATAAAGGTTCACTTTGGAACCATCATGCAGATGGTTCATTTAGGAAACAAAAATGGCTCCCCTATTCCATTACTCTAAAGAACCACTCAGACACTCTTATTTTTGGGAGTGTTTTTCTAAAGCATGTGCTCCAATACTGAAATCCATTACATTTTTAAATTATACAACATGCTGCAATGCCCCCTATTGGCCAATCAGCACTCCTTTTTTCTATGTGCGGCTTAAACGTGCCTGCCAATTTTTCTTTTATCTGATTTGCATAAATGAAAGTGAAAGAGTTGGCAGGCAGATCCTAATAAGAACACTAACAAAAAGAAGAGGGGATCATGTCTCCCGTGCCTGGCCCCCCTCACACTGCAATATGACACAATTTATTTCATTTCCATACCCTGAAGTTGTGTGATAACATGAAAGCTCCATCTGGGGCACAAATCTGACCAACACATGTTCTTCCAAAAACAGACTCCCTAAAACCCACCAATCTGTTTCTTATCACTTCATTGGAGAGTCCATGTTTGCTGTCTAGCCAGATGGATATTTTGCACAGATGCACAAAAACACTTTACTGGCAGCATCTGAGGAGCAGCAAAAAATACAAAATTAGAGAAATAAAAGACAATGAATATCTGAAAACCGCTTTTCGTAACTGCTGTTTAAGTTTAGTAGGTGCTTATAGAAATGATGAAAATCAATCAGGTCTGATGAATAACAGCAGTTTAGGTGGCGAAAGCAGTAGGTTGTCCCCACACTTTTAAAAATTTTGGTTCTATAAAAGATCTTTAATGGGGGGTGGGGTTCCTCACAGAACTCAAAGCCATCTCATTTTGTGACGGATTCTTTGTATAGGAAAATGGTTCTTTGGGCTTTCAAAAGCTTTCTAATATGTGGACAAAAGAGACATCTTTAATACCTAATAGGCATTACAACACTCAATCCATCCAAAGTGAACAATTACAGGTCTGTCTCTCTCCTTTCCTTAGTCTCCAAAACACTTGAACGTGTTTCTAACCAGGTCTCTTCCTTTATTGTACAGAATGGATTTCTCAATACCAACCAGTCCGGCTTTACAAGGAACCACTCAACTGAGATGGCTCTGCTAACTGACACTCTGCTAGAGCTACCAACATGTCATTGGTCCTGATCCTGTTAGATCTCTCTTCTGCCTTTGACATGGTCAATCACAACATCCTTCTTGCCACGCTCTTCAAAACTGGCATCACTGGGACTGATCTCAGATGCTTTGAGTCCTACATCTAGGGTAGATTATACAGTGTGTCCTGGTGAGGAGAGTTATCAATTGCACTTTAGACATGCACAGAGGTGCCCCAAGGCTCGGTGCTGGGTCCTCTATTTTTTTCTTAGTACACCACCTTGCTGGGCTCCATTATCCAATCCCCTGGATTCTCTTATCAGTGCTGTCCCGACAATACACAACTGTATCTATCATTCCCTTCGGGAATCTATCATTCCCATCACAGTGTCGGCTTGAGTCTCTGCTTGTCTTACTGATATCTGAACCTGGATGAAGAACCACCATTTACAGCTCAACCTGGCAAAAACAGAGCTTCTTGTGATCCCAGACAGTCAGTCTGTTCAACTCCCCATTTTTGCTTGTTTCTCATTCATGCAGGTTCACGCTGTACAACATCCGCAATATCAGACTTTATCTGACAGAGCATGCAACACAACTTTTGGTCCAGGCTTTGGTTTCATTGCTTCTGGACTACTGCAACTCACTCCTGGCAGGAGTACCCACATGTGCTATCAAGCCACTGCAGATGACCCAGAATGCAACAGCCCTTCTTGTAGTTAACCATCACTCCTCTCTTCAGGTGGCTACATTGGCTCCCTGTAGCAGCACACATTAAGTTCAATTCCCTGATGCTTGCCTACAGACTAGTGAGAGGATCAGTACCTGAGTATATGGAGACACTGGTGAGGTGCTATACTCCTTCTCACCCACTTAAGTCTGCCAGGGAACAGTGTCTGATGATGCCACCTCTGTGTGGTATCAAGTTTCAATCCAGATTCTCTTCTTGTGTAGTTCCTAGTTGTTGGAATGGGCTATCCACCTCCATCCATACTGCTAACTGCTTAAGAAGCAATTGAAGGCCAATCTGTTCTGTGAATATCTGTCGAACTGTAATAAAAAAAAAACCCCTTTGCTATGCAATATTTTATATTATTGGTTAAAGTGTTGTTTAAGTTTAACTCTTTTAGGGTAAATGTTGACTTTTTTTGACACAAGGGGTTGACCATGGGTAGAGGGAAATAATCAGCTATAAATGTCAACAAGAGCCACCTTTACATTATAGGTAGACCCTCTTTGCTGGGAGGACTGTTAGACTCGTGGACTGGACGTTGAATTCCTGCGTGTGCATGAGTAGCATAGAGTAAAGAATAACTAGAATAGCATTGACATCTGGCGAGAGAGTGATGCAAATGCACAAAAGAGTCCAATTTTGGTGCAAGTGATCTGGAGATCAAGATCTAAAACACAAGTGAGGTATCGGCATCAGATGATTGGCCCTCAGCTGATCCACCACCACCGCTCCCGCTTCCGCCTCTGGGCAGCTGCTGCCACTGCTGCGGCAGCCAGAGACCTCTAACATGTGGCAACAGGGCATTGCATGCAGCAACAGTTGTTTTATGTGGATTTACTGTATGTGAGAAGCTATTCCTTTGTGTGCTTTTTAGAAAACTGAGATTTTTAGAAAAAAATTCAGCTCTGGGAAAAAAAGAAATAAAATCAGCCCTAAAAGAGTTAATTGTGCTATTGACTGTTATCTATGATTGTAAATTATTAGTTCTAACATCTCTTCATATGTGGCAACCAGGTTTTGTTACCAGTCCTATTACACTTGCTGAACAAACAGGCCCTAGACTAATGTTGCTCAGTTATGTTTACCTCTTTTGTAAGTCGCTTTGGATAAAAGGGTCTGCCAAGAAAATAAATGTAAATGTAAATGGATTAGACTTCTAGTGTTAGGCTACCATAATGGGATACCTAGCAGATACTAAAAGATCAAGAAAATCTGAATTAAGCCTACATTATTGTAAGCTGTAAGGGTCCTTTTAAAATCAGGAATCCACTGATATTTCATAAATGTGTTACCGTATATTCATGGTGTAAAAATTGACACACAAAGACAGAAAAAGTTCTGAGGCACCAGCCGGTGGTGATGCCTGTACTGTATATTGTAGGCTACAGAGTTTTTGTAGGAAGAAAGGATTTCAGAAAAAGAGCGTCTTTTCAGTGGAGAGTTAATTTGTAACTGACTCCATGATGGCTTGCAGTGAGATATATATCCTTTGCAGTGGAAAAGGTGGGACTGGGATGTAGAACTGGAAGTGACATCACTGATCTTCGACATTCTGAACTTCTGGGGCTTTATGTATAAATGGTGCGTATGCACAAAAATGTTGCATACTCCCATTTCTACGCTCAAATGGCAATATATAAAGCCTAAACTTGGCATAAAGCCACACACATTTTACCGGTAGCTCAAACCCTGGCGTACGCAAGTTCTCTGCTCTCTCAGCTCGGTTTTGCAAACTGGCGGCACCCAGCATCAAAGCAGTGCTTTTGTTCCAGTGTGGTTTCCCTTTCTTTTTTAGATCCACATCCCTGACACGGCTTTATCATATACACTGAAATTAACCGCATACTGTTTATTACTTTAAGGCATCTGATTGTAATTAACCTGTAACAATATAATGGTCCACAGAACAGCCAAACTATTCTAAATACCATAGCTGCTTTAGCGTCATTACTTTCACTGCACCTTCATCTTCTTCTTCTTTCAGCTGCTCCCATTAGGGGTTGCCACAACATCTTTTTCCATATTACTCTCACTGCATCACTCGGAGTATTAATATCACTGGATCTGAGTGTGGAATCACAGCTCTACAGCAGCTGATCAGAAAGAGAATTATCGGTATACAGCATCTAGCACATGCTGCCTCAGCCATGGTGCCTATTTGAATTGCTTTCATGCGACAAATGCTTCAGAGCCTTTCCTGTACTGACCTTGTGGCTCAGAAACAGTTTCATCCCATCTATTCAGTATCCAAACCCCTATATCCAGACTACAGGGTCACGGGGGTCTGTTGGAGCCAATCCCAGCCAACACAGGGCGCAAGGCAGGAAACAAACCCCGGGCAAGGCACCAGCCTACCGCAGGGCGCGCGCACACACACACACACCAAGCACACATTAGGGACAATTTAGAATCGCCAATGCACCTAACCTGCATGTCTTCAGACTGTGGGAGGAAACCGGAGTACCCGGAGGAAACTCCTTGTAGAACTGTTTGTACTTAGAAGTAGAATCACCTCACTGTAAATTTGCGATACAGTTATAATATTGCACATCCTGAGCCACTTTATAAAGCGCGTATTTACATATGATGACGATATCATTTTTAAGATGAAATGCAGCAAAATATGTTTATTATATTATACAGATAAAACTTTAACTTCATTTAAATAATCTATATTGTTAATAATTAAACATGTGAGGACATGGTGTTGCAGCGCTAGCGAGGAGCTGGCACTCCGTTCACGGATTGTTCCTGCCTTGCACTGTATTCTTGCTGTGGCTGGTGCAACACTGGAAGGATAGATGGATAGAATAATTAAACATGTACTAAGAAGATATTTCAATGTTCCTTAAAAGTTTTGAAGAATAGGCATTCTCAGCTTACAGATGGCTTAACGCTTATTACAGAGCTGATTGTGTGGCGATTGGGTATTTGGAGAAAGAAAAGGAAGGACAGGAATTGGGGATTAGTACATTTGAAACAGACAGTACTGCTGCAAGAAATTATTTCATTGAAGGTCGCGCACGGCGCAGCAAGCATCTTGCATGAGACAGGAACAATCACTGCACCACCGTGTTCCCATGTTTAATACATGCTTTAATTCCTATCATCATGAAAATGATGTCAACTATACATCTCAGTATTTACATTATTCACAGAGCTGTAATATCATGAATGTAATGGATTCTGTGTCCTGTCGGAGGAAGAGAAAGCCGGTTTAAGAAGCACGTAGTGATTCACACACAGAGCACATAGAAGAACACATACAAAACAAAGCATTTAATGTGCTACTTTTGTTACGATGGGATATGACAAAACAAGTAAATTTAATGATTTTAGGATGAAGTTTATTATGTTCACTTTAATGACAAAATAAACTATGTGATTAAAGTGTGTATGTGTGTATAGTCACACACATGAATGTAGGAGGCAGTTAAAGGGCTTAACTTCTCACTCTTCTACAGATCATCAGAAGGGAAAATCAGTTAAACCAACAGCAACTTTCGTATCCACGTCCAGACCATGCCCTCCTACTGACCTCACTTCTGCCACTACCCACACAGACCTGCCTTTTCCTGCCCACTGCTTATAAAAGCCAAGCACCTCACCTTTCTAGCTAGTTATGTTCAGGATTCAGTCCTTTGTGATTACTCTGGCGACTTTAATCTGAATTATTGCTTTACAATATATGGGGTGGATCCCCAAACATTTTCTGTTTTCCTTTTCCCTTCTTACTATATATATATATATATATATATATATACTCAGCAAAAAAAGAAACGCCCCTTTTTCAGGACTGTGTATTTCAACAGTAATGTTTTAAAAATCCAAATAACTTTACAGATCTTCATTGTAAATTGTTTAAACAATGTTTTCCATGCATGTTCAATTAACCATAATCAATTAATTAACATGCACCTGTGGAATGGTCGTTAAGACCTTAACAGCTTACAGAAAGTAGGCATTTAAGGTCACAGTTCTAAAAACGCAGGTCACTAAAGAGACTTGTCTACCGACTGTGAAAAACACCCAAAGAAAGATGCCCAGGGTCCCTGCTCATCTGCGTGAACGTGCATTAGGCATGCTGCAGGGAGGCATGAGGACTGCTGATGTGGCTAGGGCAATAAATTACCATGTCCACACTGTGAGACGCCTAAGACAGCGCTACAGGGAGACAGGAAGGACAGCTGATCATCCTCGCAGTGGAAGACCACGTGTAACAACACCTGCACAGGATCGGTAGATCCGAATATCACACCTGCGTGACAGGTACAGGATGGCCACAACAACTGCCCGAGTCACACCAGGAACACACAATCCCTCCATCAGTGCTCAGACTGTCCGCAATAGGCTGAGAGAGGCTGGACTGAGGGCTTGCAGGCCTGTTGTAAGGCAGGTCCTTACCAGACATCACCAGCAACAACGCCGCCTATGGGCACAAACCCACCTTCGCTGGACCAGACAGGAGTGGCAAAAAGTGCGTGAGTTTCTGCATGACAGCAATGTCAGTGTTGTGCCATGGCCAGCGAAGAGCCCAGATCTCAATCCCATTGCGCACGTCTGGGACCTGTTGGATCGCAGGGTGAGGGCTAGGGCCAGTCCCCCCAGAAATGTCCAGGAACTTGCAGGTGCCTTGGTGGAAGAGTGGGGTAACATCTCACAGCAAGAACTGACAAATCTGGTCCAGTCCATGAGGAGGAGATGCACTGCAGTACTTCAAGCAGCTGGTGGCCACACCAAATACTGACTGGTACTTTTGATTTTGAGCCTCCCTTCATTCAGGGACACATTGTGAAACATTTTTAGTTTATGTCTTATGGTGTTGACTCTTTTAGTGTTCATACAAATATTTACACATTAAGTCTACTGAAAGTAAAAACAGTTGAAAGTCAGGGGACGTTTCTTTTTTTGCTGAGTATATATATATATATATATATATATATATATATATATATATATATCCATCCATCCATCCATTATCCAACCCGCTATATCCTAAAAACATGGTCATGGGGGTCTGCTGGAGCCAATCCCAGCCAACACAGGGCGCAAGGCAGGAAACAAACCCCAGGCAGGGTGCCAGCCCACCGCAGGTCACACACACACAAACCCACTCACCAAGCACACACTAGGGAAAATTTAGAATCGCCAATGCACCTAACCTGCAAGTCTTTGGACCATGGGAGGAAACCCACGCAGACACAGGGGGGAACATGCAAACTCCACACAGGGAGAACCTGAGAAGTGAACTCAGGTCTCCTTACTGCGAGACAGTATATGCATATATATTGTTGCAGATGGCTGGGGGGGTGACCCAGCTGTGACACCCAGGAGGACCGGAGAAGGGCTCACGCCTCCCCCAGACCATGTGGGGGTGACCGCCCTGGTGGCTATGGGTACAACGGGTACAGAGCTTTGAAGCTCAACCCTGTAGGGGCCCGTGGTCACCCCCAGAGGGCGCCCCAATGCCTTGGGAGCCCTGGACCTCAGCACTTTCGCCACACCCGGAAGTGCTGGGGGGAGGTGAGCAGGGACACCCGCAGTGCTTCCGAGATGCAGCCGGCACTTCTGCCACACTAGGGAGTGCCGGTGGAAGATTGCCAGGAAGCACCTGGAGCACATCCGGGTGTGTATAAAAAGGGGTGGCTCCCTTTTAGGCAAGGAGGTGGCCTGAAGGAAGTAGGCATTTGCTTGGTGGCCTGGACTTTTGGGGGATTTTGGGGTTTTGTGGCACTTGTAGCATTGTGGTATTGTAAATATTAGGAATGTATATTAAACGTGTGTCGGGTGACTTTGACGTGTCCACCTGTCTGTGTCCGGGCCGGCTACCACAACATATATAAATATATATATATATGTGTGTGTGTTACTAGAATAAAACCTTAACAGTAAAATTCTCCAGAGCTTTAAAACAACATCAAATATGAAATATATTAATTATTGAGAATTCTGAGCTCTTTTTGCCCAGAGCTGGAATTATATCAAGCCTCAGGCAATGATGTTCTAACCTTGCTTGGAGGATTCTTAAAGAAAAAAGTCCCGTCTGCAATGATTCATGCCACAGAAATTTAACACCCATGGCCCAGTTTAAAAATGACTGCACAGTGGGAAGCCTCTTTTTTGTTCCTGAGGGGAATTCATGCATCAGTGTTATATATTAAAATAAAAACGTAGCACAAATTCAATGCCTTTAACCCACATTTCAGATGCATTGGAATGCCAGAAAGGCTTCATCTGATAAATGAAGTAGCAAAAAATAATCTAAACATCCTGAGCAATTTCTGGCTTTTAAGTGTTTGTTTTAAAAAAAATCAGGTGTAAAACTGCTGACTTTTGATGCTTCTGCCTGGGGTTAGCTGGCACCTTCTGGAGCAGGGCTGGAGTGGGACAAGATAATGAGATCTAACAATGCTAACATTTTATAACAAGAAAAGTGTGAATATATCACGGGGGGGGAAGCACATTCACACTTAAATCTTTGTGCTCAGTCAGCCACAGCCTTCTTTACATTCTTCATAGGGTTATTATTGTCATCCTTTGAACATACAGTCTCTGTTAGTGCCTCTTCTCAGACATGTCCTGTTTTCTTTTACTGTGGAATATAAAAAATATATATATTATATATATTAAAAAAAATATATATATATATACATATATATATATACACACAGTATGTATACACAGAAACACACACGCACACGCACACACACACATATATATATGTATATATTCAGTGCCTTCAGAAGTATTCAGAACCCTTCACTCTTTTTCATTTTGTTATGTTGCAGCCTTGTGCTAAAATCATTTTAATGAATTAACACTCAGTACCTAGGAATGATAAGGTGAACATAAGATGTTTGAAAGTTTTACAAATTTATTAGAAATAAAAACGTGAAATATCACATTTTCACAAGTATTCAGACCCTTTAGTCGGTACTTAGTTGAAGGCCCTCTGGCAGTAAGTCCAGGCTGGAGCCTTCTTGGGTTTGACATGACAAGCTTCACACACCTGGATTTAAGGATTTTCTGACATTCTTCTCTATAGATTGTCTCTCAAGCTCTGTCAGGTTGGACGGAGACCATCAGTGACCAGCTATTTTCAGGTCTCTTCAGAGATGTTCACTTGGGTTCAAGTCTGGAAACTGGCTGGGTTACTCAGGAACATTCCCAGAGTTGTCCCTAAGCCACTGCTGTGTTATCTTTGCTCTGGAGCAGGTTTTTAGTAAGAATATCTCCGTACTTTGCTGAATTCAGCTTTCCCCCAATCATGTCTAGATTCTCAGTCCCTGCTGTTGAAAAACAATCCCATAGCATGATGTTGCCATCACCATGCTTCACCACTGAATTGACATTGTGCAAGCGTTTTGCCAACAAGATGCTTAGAGTTGAGGTCAGGTGGTTCAATCTTGTTTTGATCAGGCTACAGAATCTTCTTTCTCACTTTCTGAGGATTACTTTAGGTGCTGTTTTGCAAAGTCCATTTGGGCTCTACCATAAAGTACAGATTAGCATAGTGATGCATTGATGGCTGTCTTTCTGGACATTTCTCTCATCTCAAAACATGTTTTCTGGAACCATTGGGTTCTTGTTCACTCCTCTTACCTTGACCCTTCTTCCATGATTGCTCAGTTTAGGCGGGATAGCCAGCAGCAACTGTTACACTAGTTAAGGCAAGAGATGTAAATCCCATTGAAGAGAAATTAGATGTTGAATAGTGCAATTATTATAAAACTTATAACTGGCATAGGATCAGAGGTTTTTTTCAGACTGGGGAGAAAACAGACAGATTACTCACTGACTCTTCTGACTCTACCCCTCTATTGTGCACACATTAAATCTGCCCTGTGTAAACAACGAGGGTCACATTCCTATAGTCACATTTTGCTTTACTTCCCCTTCAGAAGAAGATGGGATCAATGGAAGAATCAGTACAAAGTAGGTTGAGGCCGCAGCGTGCCCCAGAGCCTGTCCTCTGCATTCTCTCTATTCATACTGGGCACGGCCCAGTAGGGAGACCAAACTGAAAGAGAGACTGCCAGTGTAGCAAGGTAACAAATGAGACAGATCAGACAAGATGACTGCCCCTTCCAGGTATGTGTCAAATAAGACTGCAAGCCAGAGCAAATGGAAGTTTGACATTCGTCCTAGGAGGTTTTTAGAACTTTAAACTCTAGGAGTTTAATCTGGCTATAAAATATTAATGGTGAGTGTTAGACACTCTGCTAGGCTCAAATTTAAAATAAAAGAGACCAGGATGCTTAGGCTGTTAGAAAATTACATCTTGAGTCCCAATGCTTACAATATAAAACATCTATAAATTGTATTCACACACTTGGACGATTTTTACATTTTATTGTTACATAAGGGGTTCTGCATAGTCAATCCTGGACCAAACCAATTTCTTAATGCAAAGTCAGTTATTGCAGTTGAAGTACTTATTCCGAAGATTCCCCATCCCACATTGATTATCTTAGACTTTTTCTGTTGCATTTTCTATTAATAATAAGATGCAAATGACAAAGGAACCCACAGCTTTTTAACTAACTTGCTTCTGTTTACATCAGTGTGTATTCATTATGAACTATCTGCTTTAATAAAATATTTCTAAGGAAACTGAAGAGGAAAAAAGATGAAGGATTAAGAATCAGTCTGCTTCAGGCTACAAATTACTAATAAGCCATAAAATCAATTAAGGTCCCTTATTGGCAAGGATTGTTTCTAATTAAGCAATCAGGTTTGAACAAAACCCTGCAGCCACTGCAGCCATCCAGGACCAACTCCGCACACCCCTGATATACAGCAGTGAATCACAGTGGAGTTAATACAATCAAGTACAATCAAGTGAAACCCCTTGAGTCCAGACAGGTGGTCTCTACTGAGCTAATTCTGTGACTTCTCAAGCCAATTGGCAGCACCATAGATGACTTTGTTGTGTCATATTAAAGGGGGTGAATACTTAATAATTATTTTGTGTTTATTATTTGTAATTACTTTAGACCGCCGGTTCTCAACCTGTGGGGCGCACCACCCAATGTATGAAAAAAGAAAACAAGAATTGAAAATATGAAAAATACATCTATTGAAACCGAAACAAATTAACTTAAACTACATTCTGATACTAGAAAAATAGATACAGAGTTAGATAAATGTCGATAAAAGTTAAGTAGTGTGAGGTTTTCCCTTGAAAAAATAAGTCGTGACAAATATAAAGGTTTGGGGACCGTCCCCGTATATTGCCCTCGGACAATATATAAGAAAAAAGAGATCAAAAGTCTTTGATTGCAAAGGTACATTTGACAATTTATTGAGATGAAAATGGTGGTTTTATACAGTAAGGATTATGGGAAACAGGAAATGGTTGGCATGAAGTGACGTCAGACAGGAACCGGAACCAACGTCATTAGGATGAGCCGGAAGTGATGTCATTGGTGATGGCCGGAAGTGATGTCATTGATGATGGACGGAAGTGACGTTGCGTGGGCCATTTTTTTATATACAGAAGTGGAGGTAATTAAATTCCTTCTGGCTTTCTGTGGAGAGAAGAGATTCAGGTAAGTACCACGTAACCACTCCATATCTCTCGATAGTTCATTCACCTTTAGGCTGTTTGACTGCCTCCTAATCACACGTGTGTGACTGTAGGTATAATAAAATATGCATCTATGATATATCATTAATTAAAAAAAACGTTAGGGGGGCGTGATTAAAGCTGTTATGAAAACTCGGGTCACAAATACTTAAAGGTTGAGAAACGCTGCTTTAGACCACTTTCTTGAGAACTGTTCCCACTTTGATATTAAAGTCTTTAACTGCTGATAAATGTCAAACATACCAAATTAAATCCACTTCAATGAAATGTGAAAACTTCAAATAGCGCAAATACTTTTTATCAGCACCATATATCTACTGTGTCTAACTAAAAATAATACTTCACTTTGTATTTCTCAATTTCAGAGTTCTCTAGCTGGACTTACAACACTTACAGGTTTAATGAATTGAATTCCTCCTGTGCCACTCTCAAAGATGTTCACTGTTAGGTTGATTGGCAGCTCTAATTTGACTTCATAAGACTGACTTATCTCCTATTCACAGCTAATTTCTACCATGCTCTGTCCTGACCACCAAATTGAAAAAGGAGTATCAGAAATAGATGGACATTTGTAGATAGAACTATCAGACATTGTGAGGAATCTGAGTACTGTTTTACTGATCCTGCTAAGGACGACAGGGCTTGCTGGATTTCATCCCACAAACACTTATTGAGTTTCTCTGTCACATCTTAAACTGAGGTGTTTACTTAATTTGGTCTCTCATTTCATAGTTTCCATTTGTCAGTGGGAGAAAGGTTATTTTAGTTCAATTTTTCTAATTAATTTTCATTTCCATACTATTTCCACCTGCCAATTTATTTTCAGATTAGTTTTATGAAGTTTTTATTTTAGTTTCATTAATGATGACTTACTTGGGTTACAATTTTATTTGGAGAAAATCATTTCAGCTTAGTTTTCATTTTAACTTAAAGACAGCCATTCGATGAAGATTAACAAATGCATGCTGTGCCTCCATAAGGCAAGGACTGTATGAACATGCAGATGCACCCATAAAAGAATGCAGTGTGTTGCTTTTTGCTCAAGCCATCTGTAGGGGTATCTTCTGAATGTTTTGTAAAGTAAGTCTCGCTCACGTTGTAGCCATGTCCATCTGCTCACCGAGCAGGTTCTTTACTTTTAAACTTAACTTTATGAAGGTACTGTAAGTTACTCTCACAGCCAGCTAGACGCTGCTAATTCATTTTCTCTCTTTTTTAGTTTGATCGACTGAGGTGAAGATACTAAATGTTTGTTGGCCAGTGTAGTCTGCTATTTTGATTCCTTTGCTAGGTTTTTGCCGCAGGTCACAGTCTCCAGCCTCTTGATAAAATGCATTCACAAACCTGTCTAAGTGCATTTTTTAAATGGATTGGGTTCTTTCCCTTTAACTGAACTCCACAAGCCCGAATGCCTGCCTCAGTTATGCACTTGGCCTTTTTAGTCAAAGAATCCTTAGACAATACTTTCCTGTTTACAGACAAGTCTTTGCCATGTGTCCATGTCCATCGTCCTGGCTTGCTGACAACCATTACACGCATTAGCCTCAGCCATGTAGTGCAAAGCCAGTTAGTAAAAACAAAAGGAGGGGCAATCATTAGTTGGTAACTGGCTTAGTTCAAGAAACAAATACCATATTTTTAATTCCACCAATTTTAGTTTTAATGAAGTGGTATGCAACTTTAATTTCGGCTTATTTTTCATTTTTCACTCGGCTTTGAGCTTCTTTTTTATTTTAATTGATGAAATGCAGCATGAGGCACAAGGCAGGAAATAGCCCTGCAGATGGTGCCAGTCCATCACAAGGCCTGCTCATCCACACACCCACACTGGGGCCAATTAACCTTTTTGTCTTTAGGGCTGTGGGAAGAAAACCAGAATACCTTGAGGAAAATGCATGCCATAACAGGAAGAATGTGAAAAGTGCACATGGACAGAGACTGGCGGGGTTCAGGATGTGAACTCGGAGATATTGAATCTGAGAGGCAAAAGCAATTAGCACTGTGCCACCTTCTCTTTGTGGTATTTCGCTTTAAGTTCACAAAAATGTATCTGGATACAGTGGATGCACGTTTATGCATTGAAGTCATTCAACAGTGTTTTTAATTAAATAAAATTCTGACAAAATATTTATAGATAAATTAATTTTGGAAAAATTAGCTAAAAATGTAATAATGTGATCAAAAAGCCTCTACAAGCAGCTGTTCAGCAAAGTCATCTGACTAAAATATAATTCGATTATAATGTCTTAGAAAGAAGTGGAGACATAGCACATCATTTATTTAAATTAGGTTTTATAATCTACATCATCACATGTGTAGGTTTTCTTGAAATCATTGATGGACATTCTGACTGCAAAAATTCAATTGGTGCCAACATGTTGTCAATTTTGCCTAATTTTCATTCTGAAAACAGCACCACTTTAGCAATGCAGGCAGTGCGGTACATTGGCTACGAGCCCAAACTTAAAACTCCAAAGCTTCTAATTCATCGTCTGACCTGGAGCAACACCAACCATCTTATAACTTGATCTTGGGTAAAAGTGTCACCATTTTGTATCCAGTTTAGGGTTGCAGCGAACAAGTTTACGTTCTGGCAGCACCATGTAACCCTGGTAAAAGTAAGTCAGACAGTCAGTCATTGTCCAACCCGCTATATCCTAACACAGGGTCACGAGGGTCAGCTGGAGCCAATCCCAGCCAACACAGGGCACAAGGCAGGAACAAACCACCGCAGGGCACACACACACACACCCACACACCAAGGACAATTTAGAATCGCCAATACACCTAACCTGCATGTCTTTGGACTGTGGGAGGAAACCCACGCAGACACGGAGAGAACATGCAAACTCCACGCAGGGAGGATCCGGGAAGCAAACCCAGGTCTCCTTACTGTGAGGCAGTAGCGCTACCACTGCGCCACCGTGCCGCCCCCTGGTAAAACTGAAAATATAACAAATAGTGATGATTGAGCCACATTAAATTGTCTTCACCTTAATTACGGTGAAATCATGGAAATGTGCGGGAACTTCGATGAACTCAGCAAAATGCATTGATGTCAATGGGGAAGGAGAAAATGAACTAGTTTTGAGGGGACTATAATGGCACAAGGGGTCTTTAAAGGGTCCATGATGGCTAGGGAAATGTCTGACAACTATGCTGGGATGATTACTGAGGCCAAAAATGTGATGTAAGCTGTGAGGCAGCCACTATGGCACTGCATATCCCACAGATAAAATAATTAAATATCACAACGGTAAAATTCCTAGAAGACAGTTAAAGACAGGAAGCATGAATTCACTAAGGCTTGTCTCCACAGATTCAACTGAAGGTGCTTACCTCTCTAGAATCCAAAAAGTACTGTTTTTTTTTTCCATACAAAAAAGCACCTTTGATACACAAGTAGGTTTAAGGTTTAAGGTTTCTTTATTTACAAAAACAATTTCCAGTTTCCTTCAGAATGTGCATTTAATGTTTAAATACATTCACAAATCTTTCACTAATTTTTAGCGCACTACTAGCATCAGCATTATAAACATTGAGGGGTGGTCCTCTCTGACATTGGTTGTGACACCTCTGGGATGTCACACTGGCTTGCAAAGCATCATGGGGTACTGGAAAAAAGTTAGTCTAAGCCACAAGGTCACAGGCTATCACAGCATATTCACTGCAAAAAAGTGCTTCAGTGAATTTGGTTGTTCAACACTAATAACAGTATTGTTAGGGGGACACTGAGTGAGTGAAAAATTGGTGGACTTGGGGACCATCTCCCACTGACCAATTAACTAACAAATACTTGTTTGAACTCATATGAGGTATATCTTTATGATCAAAACCAGCCCTCAGGGGAGCAATGAGGAGCCACCCATATTCTACATCCAAGCTGCACACTGAGGTGCCTGAGAATTTGCAGGATAATGGGAGTCTGGACAAGAGCAAAGAGAAATGAATGAAAATCATGGAGATTACATCCTGCTGCCTTTATTACAGGTTAGTACTGAATATATTTTTATCAGCTATACATATAATTATATACTGTAATTTGAGTCTTCTGTGTCAATTATACTGATTCTGCTGTATGGCACTGTGAGACAGTTCAGGCCTACTTCTGATGACTTTTTAAAGTCTATTTCTTCATTATGTATTTAATGATCTAGTATATTTTTTATGCATTGTGCTTTGATTCACTTTTGTAACATGCCTTGTGTTGATGTGCCCTTTGAAAGGTGCTATATGAAAAGAAGATTCTTTGTTTGATTGGTTTGATTGGTTTCTCCCCTGACTGCTAAGTGAGGTGTAATGAGGAATCATTCTCTGAGCAAGGTCTCCACCTCCAGACATCATTTAAAGGATGAATAATAATATCAGGCTGAGCTGTTCTTACTGGAGCTAAAGGCATTTCTATGTGTTATCATCTGGAAATAACTGCATTTCTAAAAATAAAAGTAAAAAATGGCAATATGTTGCCATATTTATTTATTCTTTTAGGCTCATTTCAAGGTTGTTGCATTTGTAGTGGATTCAGAAAGTATTCAGACCCCTTCACTTGCTGCACACGTTACTGTGTTGTAGATTTAATTTTAAATGGATACATTTAACCCATAATGACAAAGTGAAAACATTTTTTTTTCAAAAAAGTCCAATAAAACTTATAATAAAGAATAAAGTGTGCTAATTATTAAAGATTTAAGCTCTCACGTTCTGACCCTGCATTTTTTCCACTCAGACTCATAGGAGGGTGGGATGTGTGTTTGCTTTGAGCGTAAAGCAGAAACTAATTTACTACATTTTACACATGAACATACACAATGGAGTGCATGTACTCACCTAAAGAGGCCAAAAATGTATAAACTCTACAAGTAAGCAGTCAGAAAGCTAGAAATTGAATCCACAATCCAGGAGCTTTCTGGGCACAGCATTAATCTATGTGCCATGATGCCATCTTTGTTTGTCTGTAATATATGAGAAACTCTGCTTCAGAAAATGCCATCTGCAGCCTTACCTAAATCATATATGGTGGACTCTGAAATGCAAAATATATTTATTTAAAATTTGGTTACACAGTGAATTAACAGTCTAGCATTTATGTTTTTTCTTAAATTAACCATGGTAGATGTCATTTTACAGACTCTGCTGTCTTATTTTCTCAAAGATTTTTACCAGTAAACTGAGCTCAAGTTGACAAATGATCCTATTAGCACTTTTGTATCTTGGCCGTTTTATCTTGATATCACCTCACTCCCACTCTCTGAGGACAAGAAGGTCATGCTGTGGTGGAACATCTCACACTGGCACAAAATAAATAAATCAGCAGAATGCTGCCTGATATGGACATTTTCAGTGGGCAATTCATATTTCACTCAAAAGCTCCATGTTCAGGTTGAGGAAAGCATGCAGGGACATGAGCACTGACCATCACTAGGAGCCTTAGGGAAGAAAACACAGTTAGTTCTTGCCTTGTACCCACTGCTGCCCAGACAGGATCTAACCCCATGACCCTAAAATGAATTAAGTAGGACTGCAAGCTAATGGTTGAACAAAAGATAAACATTTATTGAATAAAACATGATTAGTGCGGCTATGTCAGAACGGACATGGGCTGACTTTGAATTTCACTGCCAGAATTTCCTGTGTGGATTTTGTATGTTCTGCTTGTCTTTGTTGGTATTTCTCTAAGTATTCAGGTTTGTGGAGTGTCTAGAAATGTTTAGATAAGACTGATTTGATAGCAGTAATTTGGACCCAGATGAACAAATGTTTGCTCCAGGCCGGGTTACGAAGCTGCTCAGTTGGGCTTATGACTTACTCTGAATAAATACACTGCACAACAAAGTTTTTGCTTCTTGAACACTGTACCGTTTCAGAGAAATCTTCGGTTTTGTCATGACTTTTTCTTATATTTGTATCCAAACATTTTCGCTCCCATAAGTGACTTATCAACAATGGTTTGTGCAGCCTGGGCTTGTCCAGGTATGGAATCAGGCCAGGTTGGAAGCTCTTCTATGGAAGTTGACATCCTGGTCAGGTCTGAACGAGCTTGACGCTTTCTCAGCATGCTGTAAAGGTGGCTTGCATACACTGATCCTGCTCATTTCGTTAATATAGATAGTCATTGTGTATGTATAGTACCAGTATAGTAAAGTATGGTATCTGTAGCAATATAACAGTAAGTAAGCTTGATGCTATAGACGTTTTGGTGTCTCATCGATATCGTAACAGCCGTGATACATTCTGCTATATCTGTGGCAAATATACACTTGCGCCTCAGAGACGTTGGATGACTGCTCATGTGCTTCAAAATTGGTGATCAAGACAAGGAATGGGTGCCTCACATTTGCTGTGCGACATGTGCTGTTAGTCTGAGAGCCTGGCTCAGAAGCACTCGAAAGACGATGCCATTTGCTGTTCCGATGATATGGTGAGAACAGAAAGACCATGTGATGGACTGTAACTTCTGTTTGACTAATGTGTCTGGTTTCTCTGCCAAAAACAAGAAGTCAATTGAATATCCTAATCTTCCTTCAGCAATGAGAACCGTGCCACATGACGACAGTCTTCCAATTCCGAAACCACTAGAGGATTGGATCTTAGACGAACCAGATGAAGAAACTGCAATGCAGGGTAGTGACAGTGACATTGACCTGGATTTTTAACCGTGCTCATCAGGCAATCCACATCTGATACCATAGTCTGAACTGAATGATTTGGTAAGAGATTTGGGTCTGTCAAAAGCAAAAGCCGAGCTGCTGGGTTCGAGACTGCAGGAATGGTGTTTGCTGTCACCAGATATGAAAATGTCTATGTTTCGAGGCCGACATCATGATATACCCAAATTTTTTGAACAAGTAGACAGTCTCTGTTTCTGTTGTGACATTGAAGGATTGTTCTCAGCCTTGGGTTGTGATCACAACCCAGAAGAGTGGCATCTCTTCATTGATTTGTCAATGTTAAGCCTGAAAGCTGTTCTGCTACACAATGGTAACATTTATCCTTCAGTACCTGTTGGCTATGCAGCACAAATGAAAGAAACGTATGAGAATATGGAACTGTTGCTGAAGCACGTCCAGTATAGCAGGTACAACTGGAATATCTGTGGAGATCTTAAAGTCGTTGATCTGTTACTAGGACTGCAGCTCGGCTATACAAAGTACTGTTGTTTTATCTGTGAATGGGACAGCCGTGCCAAAGAGTCGCACTATTCTCAACAGAACTGGCCACTCCGTAAAAAGTTAGTTCCAGGACAGAAAAATGTGGCACATGAATTGCTTGTCGACCCGGCAAAGATATTTTTGCCTCCTCTTCACATAAAACTGGGACTCATGAAGAATTTCATGAAAGCACTGAACAAGGAAGGAGAAAGGTTTTTGTTATTTAAGACAGATGTTCCCAAAAATAACAGACACCAAGATCAAAGAGGGCATTTTTGTTGGCCCCCAGATCAGACATGTTATGAGTGACAAGCTGTTTGAAGATCTGTTAGTTGGGCCAGAAAAAATTGCCTAGAAAGCCTTCAAAGACGTTGTTGACAATTTTCTGGGCAATTACAGAGCCCCAAACTACATTTAGCTGGTATACAAACTTCTCAAAGCATACAAGACAATGAAGTGCAACACATCACTCAAGATTCATTTCCTCCACTCGCACTTGCACTTCTTCCCTGCAAATCTCGGTGCTGTCAGTGACGAACACGGTGAAAGGTTTCACCAGGACATTGCTACGATGGAGAAATGATACCAGGGCAACTGGAATCCGTCAGTGCTTGCTGATTGCTGTTGGACACTGCAACGGGATGCACAAGATATTGAATACAAAAGAAAATCAGGATCAAAACACTTTTAATTCTGTTGAATTTAATAGCTTATACGAAACATAAACGTGACTAAATACGTTATTGTCAGTAAACATATAAATTTCTGTTTCTCAGAGTTTCTACGTGATGCAATAAAACCAAAACTATATTTGTGCATACCCAGAAGGTACCTGTCACAATCAGCAAGCTTTTCAGGAAGCAAGACTTTTCAAAAAAACTGTTGTACAGTGATATTTGTGGTTTCAGTGGTGACATCTAACCCAAGTGACTGGGGTAAAAGTTTAATACAAAATGAAAATTCCAAAATGGATTAAATTCATTTTTTTCCTCAGAATTCTACACACAATACCCCATAATGACAATGTGAAAAAAGTTTACATGAGGTTTTTGCAAATTTGTTAAAAATTAAAAAAATTGAGAAAGCACATGTACATACTGTAAGTATTTACAGCCTTTGCCATGAAGCCCAAAACTGAGCTCAGGTGCATCCTGTTTCCCCTGATCATCCTTGAGATATTTCTGCAGCTTAATTGGAGTCCACCTGTGGTAAATTCAGTTGATTGGACATGATTTGGAAAGGCACACACCTGTCTATATAAGGTCCCACAGTTGACAGTTCATGTCAGAGCACAAACCAAGCATGAAGTCAAAGGAATTGTCTGTAGACCTCCGAGACAGGATTGTCTCAAGGCACAAATCTGGGGAAGGTTACAGAAAAAGTTCTGCTGCTTTGAAGGTCCCAATGAGCAAAATGGCCTCCATCATCCGTAAGTGGAAGAAGTTTGAAACCACCAGGACTCTTCCTAGAGCTGGCCAGCCATCTAAACTGAGCGATCGGGGGAGAAGGGCCTTAGTCAGGGAGGTGACCAAGAACCCGATGGTCACTCTGTCAGAGCTCCAGAGGTCCTCTGTGGAGAGAGGAGAACCTTCTAGAAGGACAACCATCTCTGCAGCAATCCACCAATCAGGCCTGTATGGTAGAGTGGCCAGACGGAAGCCACTCCTTAGTAAAAGGCACATGGCAGCCCGCCTGGAGTTTGCCAAAAGGCACCTGAAGGACTCTCAGACCATGAGGAACAAAATTCTCTGGTCTGATGAGACAAAGAGTGAACTCTTTGGTGTGAATGCCAGGCTTCACGTTTGGAGGAAACCAGGCACTGCTCATCACCAGGCCAATACCATCCCTACAGTGAAGCATGGTGGTGGCAGCATCATGCTGTGGGGATGTTTTTCAGAGGCAGGAACAGGGAGACTAGTCAGGATAAAGGGAAAGATGACTGCAGTAATGTACAGAGACATCCTGGATGAAAACCTGCTCCAGAGCGCTCTTGACCTCAGACTGGGGTGTCGGTTCATCTTTCAGCAGGACA
This sequence comes from Polypterus bichir lapradei, assembly GCA_026402145.1. Taxonomy (NCBI): domain Eukaryota; kingdom Metazoa; phylum Chordata; class Cladistia; order Polypteriformes; family Polypteridae; genus Polypterus; species Polypterus bichir. The sequence continues at coordinate 30,828,019 of JANRMT010062861.1, forward strand.
ACGACCCTAAGCGCACAGCCAAGATATCAAAGGAGTGGCTTCAGGACAACTCTGTGAATGTCCTTGAGTGGCCCAGCCAGAGCCCAGACTTGAATCCGATTGAACATCTCTGGAGAGATCTTAAAATGGCTGTGCACCGACACTTCCCATCCAACCTGATGGAGCTTGAGAGGTGCTGCAAAGAGGGATGGGCGAAACTGGCCAAGGATAGGTGTGCCAAGCTTGTGGCATCATATTCAAAAAAGACTTGAGGCTGTAATTGCTGCCAAAGGTGCATCGGCAAAGTATTGAGCAAAGGCTGTGAATACTTATGTACATGTGATTTCTCAGTTTTTTTTATTTTTAATAAATTTGCAAAAACCTCAAGTAAACTTTTTTCACGTCATCATTATGGGGTGTTGTGTGTAGAATTCTGAGGAAAAAAATGAATTTAATCCATTTTGGAATAACATAACAAAATGTGGAAAAACTGATACGCTGTGAATACTTTCTGGATGCGCTGTATGGATCAACAGTCATTGTCTTTCCCCTGTCACACACACGTGCTTGGGAGGCAGCCAACAGGTTCAGAGGTGAATGAAAAATTGCAAGATATGGGATTGGAACAAGGCACTGATGCTTCTCTCCTTCTTTCAACAGACCCGCGGAAGATTAACAATCCCATCTTTTCCCTACCTTTATCATTACTGCCTCATCCTGATGACGTGACTCCCAATGCAGCCTTGCCAACATCAATTTTGACTCCCAAAGATGACGTCACTTCCGTCCTACCACTATAACGTCACTTCCAGTCCAACCCTGATGACATCACTTCCGTTTGCCTGAGATGACGTCAATTCCTCTTCCTCAGTCATATTCTTCCTGTCGCTATTATATTATATAAAATGACCCACTGCTTTCATTTCAATTGTCGAATGATTCAAATAAAATTTGATCCTTTTTCTGCATCTGTTTTTTCACCAGTCTGCTGAACGTTATACAGGTCGTAGAAGAAGCTCAGATACAGACAGACAAACAGACCAACAATGTCCCAAGAACTCACGCGTTTATTTTCTTCACTGTCTTTTCCAGCTCACAATACACAAACCCACAATATAGCTTAGTCCTTCCTTTCCTTCTCTCTTTTCTTCACTGCTGCTTCCACTCCTCCACCGGGTGTGGCAGAAGTGCTACCGACTCGGGATCCAGCAGGGTTGAGCTTCTAAGCTCCAAGCCCGTGGCCCCGATACAAACCAAGGGGGCTGCCCTCTTGTGTCCTGGAGGAAGTACTGCTGTGGACATGTCCTCTCCCCCGTTCCTCTCCTCAGAAGGGACGTCCCAACCAGGCAAGTACCCCAGTCGTCTGTCACAGGGGACAGTTCCACAACTCTTTATGAGCTTTTGTCCCGTTTATTTTGTGTTGTTCCAGGGATGACCTTTAACAGCAATAAATGTCTACATGTAACACATAGCAAACTAAAACTGCACCCAAAATTCACCATCCACCCTGTCCCATATCCTGCATCATACCACTTGGAGCATCGGCAGTGCCAGTTCACCACATCCAGTGCATCACAAATTTATGTAGGACAACCATCAGATTAATAGATGAACAAGCAATAATAGCGAACACAAGAGATGGGCTACATGGCATGCTGGACTCTCTCACTATCACAATAGAGAAATTAGGGATGAAAAATGGCAAAAGGTTTTGAAGATTGGAAAGAACAGATATGATAGCTTGTAAGTTAGAATTAATGAAAAGGTATAAGAACAAGTGTGTCACTTTAAAAATGTTGAGAGCATGATGGCTGACAAAGGTTCTTTGTGAGAAAAAAAGACCACTTTTGTGATGGCCAAAGATGTGTCTAACAAAATAAAAGTTCTCTTTACCTGTGGATTGAATAGGAAACTGAAAAAATGAATGGGAAAAGCAACAGTGTGAAGTGTTTCACTTTACCGAGCAGAGATTTAGATGCTAAGTAAAGCAGATATGAAGCATTTGGAAGATGTGGGAGATGTTAATATAGGTGTTTTGTAATGGCACACCGATGCACAAACACACACACGCCCATTTTTAAGCCAATAATCACCTAACCTGTCCCCATGTGGGAAAGTGTGGGATTAGCAGGATGAACCTCCATACAGGGATACAGGGAGAACATGTAAATGGGCAAAACACAAGCATGGGACGTGAACCCAGGAATGATGGTTGGTACCACTATTTCACCCACTACTACTATAATAATGATAATAATCATAAAAATAATTTCATAACAACAACAATAATGATTAAAACTACTCTGGAGACTTAGATTTACTATAGACCACTGTAGCGCTAGGCCACCTGCCTCCTTCCCACCTCACCTGCATGTACACCCTCGGACTGTGTAGCCGCCTCAAGTCTACCATGTTTGCACTCTAGTCTTGGACTAGCACTGCCTCAGGTGTAGGGTCAGGGCTCTGCTGAACTTGTTTGCACCTGTACAGTTGTCTGCACATTACTCCTTCAATTATTTAAACTGTTTTTTATACATTCCTGTGCGTACTCCATTCTGTTTCTATTGTACTTAGTGTATGCTCTGTCCATATTGTATTGTAATTCTTACTAATCATTCTGTATACACTCATGACTCTTTACAATCCCTCACTGCTGTATTTACCTGGTTACTTGCAATTAAATTCTACTTGCACTTCTGGTGAGATGTAAATCTTCATTTCATTGCCATGGCACCTCATAAAGATAAATCTAATCTAATTTAATCTAATCTAACAAATTAACTATACACTCTCCATCATTTATTTGTGATTCTTTATTTTCATTGCATGACCCATATAGAATACTCCTCAGGTTTGCACCTTTTCTGTTAAATGGATGTGAGCAACATAAATTCTGTTTGAAAATTAAAAAAAATAACAAGAAAGACTTGATGTAAGTGTGAATTCTCTATTGTGTGGAACTGTTTACCCTTCAAGTCAGCCCGGCAATTAAACTGCTGGCAAGCCGCCTACTGCAATGTCATCATGCTATACAAAAGTTAAGAAAAAAACACAAGACACTCAAACTGCAATGGTCTTCAAATGAAAAGGAGAGGAGAGATTCCTAAACATAGCTAGTCTTACCAATAAGGTGACAATACCAGGTCCTAGACATGGGCATGTTTATTTCAAGAATTATAAAGTCAAAGATCACCTTCATTATCAATATTTTCATTCTACTTTTTCTGGTGAGGATCGTGGCAGCAATACACTGAGCTGGGTTGACCAGACCAACCTCATCTCAGCAACTTTTTTCAACACCACTAGGGAATTTGTAGACCATCCCCCACCCAGGTGTATCTCAGGTATTTCCCATGATCTTCTACTAGAGTGCTGGGCCTTGCAGGAGGCACCATGGGGCATCCAAACCACACAACCAAACTACATCAGATGCTACTTTTGAGAATCAGTGATTCTATTCCAATGCCTTCTCATATTTCTAAGCTTCTCACCTTACATTGGAGATTGAGCCCAGCAACCCTACTCTGGAACCTATGTTCAGCCAAATTGACACGTGACCTCAATCAATTGGTCATAATCCAGTGCTTGTGACTATATGTGAAGAAGGAAGATGTAGTACTCTCAGTTGTACAGCTGGATACAAAGCAGTGTGGTCAAGTAGGAGTAAGGATCTGGTCTAAAAGAAATGTTGGAATGCCAGCAATGTCAACCCGTTTAATTCAAAAACAAGAGAAAACAAAACTAACGCATGTTGGTGCTGAACAACAGAAATACAGACTATAGCCTTCTTAGATGTATTAATACTGTTCAATTGAGGAGTCTTCCAGTTTGCTTGTAAACAAAATGAGATGCCATCTTCCACGGAAGCCCAGGTTTATACATTTTGGCACAGAAGGGGTGGAGTCAGTTGTCCTCACTGGGCGTTTTCTCTGAGCTCTGGAGTTCTGTCATTTGTCATTGACTTTAATTCATTTCCTGGTCCTGATACTTTTTCTCCTTTCTCGCTGTCAGCTTTAAATCAGCACATAGACACACAGTGGAACTGCAGACTGTTTATGGTCAAATTACATGGACTCTCTATACATGAATTAAGGGCAAACTACGTCTATTTACTGATTCTGCAAATTCAATTCAGGGTCATTGCCTGTGGCCTATGTCAGCAAATCTGTTGAAAAAGCATGAATCAAACCTAGAAGCAATGCCAATTCATTCAACGACACACTCACATGCCCATAATGAGCCAGTTAACCTAACAGCCACATCTTTAGGCTGCAACTCAGGCACATGGAGAACACGTCAACTCCACACAGACAGTTCCCAGACAAGAATTTGAACACAGGACTCTGGAGCTGTGAGGTAACAGCAATAACCACTGCATCACCATACCATTAAATTTCAAATACTGTTATAAATCTAATATGTGTTTGATTAATATGTCAAGTTTAAACCATTTCTCTTCCTCCTTTACTATACAGTGGGTACGGAAAGTATTCAGACCCCCTTCAATTTTTCACTCTTTGTTATATTGCAGCCATTTGCTAAAATCATTTCAATTAATTTTTTCCCTCATTAATGTACACACAGCACCCCATATTGACAGACAAAAAAAAGAATTTTTGAAATTGTTGCAGATTTATTAAAAAAGAAAAACTGAAATATCACATGGTCCTAAGTATTCAGACCCTTTGCTCAGTATTTAGTAGAAGCACCCTTTTGAGCTAATACAGCCATGAGTCTTCTTGGGAAAGATGCGACAAGTTTTTCACACCTGGATTTGGGGATCCTCTGCCATTCCTCCTTGCAGATCCTCTCCAGTTCTGTCAGGTTGGATGGTAAACGTTGGTGGACAGCCATTTTTAGGTCTCTCCAGAGATGCTCAATTGGGTTTAAGTCAGGGCTCTGGCTGGGCCATTCAAGAACAGTCACATAGTTGTTGTGAAGCCACTCCTTTGTTATTTTAGCTGTGTGCTTAGGGTCATTGTCTTGTTGGAAGGTAAACCTTCGGCCCAGTCTGAGGTCCTTAGCACTCTAGAGAAGGTTTTTGTCCAGGATATCCCTGTACTTGGCCGCATTCTTCTTTCCCTCGATTGCAACCAGTCGTCCTGTCCCTGCAGCTGAAAAACACCCCCACAGCATGATGCTGCCACCGCCATGCTTCACTGTGGAGACTGTATTGGACAAGTGATGAGCAGTGCCTGGTTGTCTCGACACATACCGCTTAGAATTAAGGCCAAAAAGTTCTATCTTGGTCTCATCAGACCAGAGAATCTTATTTCTCACCATCTCAGAGTCCTTCAGGTGCAAAGAGGATAGGGCGAAACTGGCCAAGGATAGGTGTGCCAAGCTTGTGGCATCATATTCAAAAAGACTTGAGGCTGTAATTGCTGCCAAAGGTGCATCGAGAAAGTATTGAGCAAAGGCTGTGAATACTTATGTACATGTGATTTCTCAGTTTTTTTATTTTTAATAAATTTGCAAAAAACTCAAGTAAACTTTTTTCATGTTGTCATTATGGGGTGTTGTGTGTAGAATTCTGAGGAAAAAAATGAATTTAATCCATTTTGGAATAAGGCTGTAACATAACAAAATGGGGAAAAAGTGATGCGCTGTGAATACTTTCCGGATGCATTGTATATTGTTAAAATTTAAACATTTGAGGACATGGTGCCGTAGCGCTAGGGAGGAGCTGGCGCACCGTTCACGGATTGTTCCTGCCTCGTGTTGTATTCTTGCTGGGCTGGCGCGACAAGGGAAGGATAGATGGATAGAATAATTAAACATGTAGTACGAAGATATTTCAATGTTTCTTAAAGGTTTTGAAGAATCAGCATAGATGGCTTAACGTTTATTACAGAGCTGATTGTGTGGCACTTGGGTATTTGGAGAAAGAAAAGCAAGGACAGGAATTGGAGGTTAATAAGTTTGAAAGAGACAGTACTTCTGTAATAAAGTATTTCATCGAAGGTCGCGCACGGCGCAGCAAGCATCTTGCATGAAGCATGAACAATCACTGCGCCACCGTGTTCCCATGTTTAATAATATGCTATAACTCTTATCATCATGAAAATGATATCAAGTATACATCTCAGTATTTAAATTATTCAGAGAGCTGTAATATCATGAATGTAATGGATTCTGTATCCTGTCGGAGGAACAAAAGCCCATTTAAGAAGCACATAGTGATTCACACACATAGAGCACATAGAAGATCAAATACAAAACAAAGCATTTAACGAGCTACTTTAGTTACAATGGGATTTGAGAAACTAGTAAATTAAACGATTTTAAGATGAAGTTTATGATGTTCTACTTTAAAGACAAAATAAAATACATGATTAAAGTGGAAATTTAGAGATTAAAGTTGACATTTCGTGCTTTTTTCCCCACTGTGTGCCTATTTGTGAATTTCCCCTTGGGATTAATAAAGTATCTATCTATCTGTCTATCTCTATCTATTTTTTTCTCTCTGTACCCTAATAAGCTTTCATATGACACTCAGACGGTGTGCTTCGACTCGCCTTTTCACGGCGACTTTGATATCTGACAACTTCTTTTTTATGTTGGGCACTGTGCAACTTTGTGAACTTGAGCTTTCGAGTTTCTCCAACACGCTGTGTCACTCGATCAACTTTCTTTTGTTGTTTATACCACTGTTTAAATCAAAAAATAGTACGCTTTTCCTTGCCTCCACTTGGTATTCGCTGAAATTATTCTATTTCCCCCCATGGTTTTGCCATTGCCTTTTCACAGAACACTGAGCTTAAGGGCTATTTTTATTGAGAGACGTAATTCTGGGAGGAGACGGGGTGGGACAACAGATGTGTGCACATGCCTTACTTTTCACGCTGACCGGGATTTATGTGGCAGAAGAACATGGAAGTTGGCATTCGCACAGATTTATGCATCTGGATTTTTTTGTGCATACTCACATTTCCGCGTTTGTCCGTACGCCATGTTATAGTGTGAATTCTACGCACGGCGTTATGCATGAGGCCCCTGGTGTTAATAACAATTCTTCTGTTAGGTTAGTCTTAGTATCTTCATCTAGGTGGCATCAATTGGCCATGATCCAGTCTATTTGCTCCAACTTTTCTAATCTGATTGTTCCCCTCAACACTTTCCTTTACAGTTCCAAAAAACGAGCCATTAAAAACCAGGATAAGGTTTGCAAAGTGCTGATGGAAGAATGTTCATATGAAATGTTCTTAAGTTTAGACATTGTGGTGTTCTCATCTGCTAGAAGGTACTACTTAAAGGTTTTAACAAGTCAATTCAGTTTACGTCTATGGAGCACTGCTCACTAAAGACTGCCTCAGAATGCTTTAGATTTACAGATATGAATCAGGAATAAAAACGCACATAATCAGGCAAAATTTACATGCATAAGTAACCACACTTTTCATCAAGTAATTGAAATGAGTCTCACTTGGGAACAGTGAACTATCTGTGTATTTAAGAAGACATAGACTCTTTGACCCATCTACCACTTTTACTGAACCAGACTTTAGCAAGAGCTTTAAGAGTGTTGATGAAGAAGTACAGAGAAGGTCAGAAGGTATTGCACTGTGTGTCTGTGGACTTCAATAAATTGTATGACGGGGGACAAGAGAGGAGTTATGTTACTGTATGAGGAAATTAGGAGTAGCAGAAAAGTATGTGAGGGTGGTGCAGGATATGAGGACAGTGTGACTGTGGTGAGGTGTGCAGTAGGAATGACAGCCTGGTTCAAGGTGAGAGTGGGATTACATGAAGAATTGGCTCTGAGCCCTTTCCTGTTTGCAATGGTGATGGACAGATTGACAGATGAGGTCAGACAGGAGTCTTCATGGACTATGATGTTTGAGGATGACATTGTAATCTGTAGTGAGCGCAAACAGCAGGTTGAGTTGAATGAGGAAAGGTGGAAGTACGCAATGGAGAAAAGGGGAAGGAAAGTCAGTAGGAGTAAGACGGTGTACATTTGTTCGAATGACAGGGAAGAAGGTGGAAGGGTGCAACTGCAAGGTGGTGAAGGTAGTTGAATTTAAATACTTGGGTTCAACAGCCCAAAACAATGGAGAGTGCAGCAGAGAGGTGAAGAAGAGAGTGCTGGCTGGGTGGACTGGGTGGAGAAGAGTAACAGGAGTGATTTATGATAGAAGGGTATCTGCGAGAGTGAAAGGGAAGGTCGATAAAATGGCATTGAGACCAGCTATGCTGTATGGTTTGGAGATGGTGGAACTCACTAAAAGACAGGAGGCATAGCTGGAAGTGAAGGAGTGGAAGATGCTATGATTTTTGCTCAGAGTAATGAAGGTAGACAGGATTAGGAGTGAGTATATTAAGAGGGACAACACAGTTACAACAGTTCGGTGACAAAGTGAGAAATGCTAGACTGAGATGGTTTGGGCATGTGCAATGGAGAGATGAACTGCCAGGCAAGAGGAAAAGAGGAAGGCCACAGAGGAGGTTTATGGAGGGAGAACATGTAGTCATTGTGGCAGACAAAGATGTAGAAGACAGGAATCGATGGAGACAGATGATCCGCTGTGGTGACCCCTAAATGGCAGCGGCCAGAAGAAGAAAAAGAAGACTTTAGAAAGAGAGTGAAAGCCTCAGATGTGACACAACACTCACCACCTGGATAAGACAGACTTACAACACATCCACACTCACTCTGTCAGAGCTGATTGGGAGTAACTAGTCTCAGAAATTACAGATTGTGGATGTGGAACGGAATTGGAATTTCTGCAGGGACATGGAGAGAATATACAAGCTAATGCTATCAACTGTGCCACTGTGCTGCTCATAAAATGTGTTAAGTGAATTAATTAATGTATATAGCATCTTTTGTATATGACCAACTCAAATAGAAAATGATTTTAAATCACAATAACATAACAATAACTGCAAGGCCTGAAAGCCCCAGAGTGCATATTTAAATCCTACCTCTGCCATGCCGTACACAAGTGTCGGAGATGCAATTTCTGTTTGCCGTGCCCTCATAAAATGCAAAACACAGTGGAATGAAACTTAGAAAGCAATTATAAAAGATGGTTGATGTGTGTTCATGGGGCTTGCCCTGTCATCTGCTGGTCAGCAATGTTACATTCCTTATAACAAAAAAGCAATGTGACTTTCTGTACACCACCTGTAACTGGCCTTTTTGGTGCATTCTTAGCCTGCAGCGCATTTACTTTAATTTGCTTTTTGCCTTTTCCCTCAATATCAGCAGATGATCAGATTGCTGTAGAAAATCTGGCAGACACAAGCAATTATAACACTGAAGAATCGGTCATCTAAAAGACAAAGCCCTTTCCAACAAGAGCATTCCCATGTTATTTTTTTAAAACCGGTTCTGGAGTAATTCTGCTATATCAGTGGCCAGCAATTTCTTCAGCACTCTTGTGAGAAAGCAGGCATTTGAATGAAAATACTTCAAGAAGTGAAACGTACTGAGATGTTTGGCACCGGCTGATTATTGACAAGCTGTCTTGTTTTGCACCCGAAATCCAGCCAAACTACTAGCATGGGGTAAGCTGACATTTAGTGGAGCATCTGTCACTCCTGTAGATCTGAAACATCCCTGAGTAAAATTCTGAAGCGGAGCACGTAGATCAGACTTTCATGTCCTTGCTCCTTGTAAAATGTAAAGTCAGATAAAATTTCACTTCTCTAGGTAACTACAGAAAAATGACAATTCACACAAGATAAATGCCATATCTTCAGTACATATCATTCATTTTCTGAAGTCATTTGCTCCAGTAAAGAGTGCAGGCATCATCAGCCACCAGGTAGGACTCAGAGCTGGGCAGGGTGACAATGCCATCCATCTCAAAGTACACGCAAGCAACTTCATTAGAATATTTTGACAGGAACTGGCCATTCAAACCAACATTCTTACAAATTCTATTCACCTAACGTCCTAAAAATAACAGCATGTTGAGTTTTGAAGATCCTGCTCTCTACCACACTGCTAGGTCACTTATTCCATGCATCTGTGATTCTCTGTATGGAGAAAAACGCAACAATTGTGAGGTATTTACCTGTAACAATTTTCTAGCTGCAAGTTATTTTAAAGTAATAGCTGGGGTCCACTGTACTAATTCCTTTCACAATCTTAAACCCTTCAGATATATCACCTCTTGATCCTCTTTGCTTAAAGTAAAAAGGTTCAGTCCTGATTGCTCCTAGGTCCTCATAGAACCTAGGCACTCTCCTCTCTTGTGCTGCTATATCTTTTTTGTAATATGGAGCCCAAAACTGGACACAGTGCTCAAGATGAGGTCTCACAAATGCACTATATAGCTTAGTAACAACCTTCATGTTATGCCATATAAATCTGACATCCTACTAGCCTTCATTATTCTTTCTATATACGGTCTGGAGCTTGAAAGTGAAGACCAATACAACCCCAAGGTTCTTGTCATAAGGTTTGATATTAAATTTCAAACCTCCTAGAATCAACAATCCAACTTCAACCTGGTAATACTTCACATTATAAGCAGCCTAAGGAATGCACTGGCACACTAACTGAGATGAAAGACAATTCCTGTTCGGTCGAGTGGCCATAATGGACGTACACTATAGATGGAGGCATAACACAGCTGAGATGGTGCTTGATTATTATCCCAGTCGGGGTGAACAATTAATGGATGGACTGGGGGAGGTTGTCTGTCAAAAGCAGTTCCTTCTCCAGTGCAATATACAGCAGTGTTTTTCTGGCATGGCCTCAGTATGGACACCTGCAGGGATCCATGGGATTTGTAGTCATGAGGGACAACCCTGCTGGGGTCCTGGGGCACTGTAGGGTGAAGAACTCCCTGTTTTGTGGGGCTTCTGCTATTCATTGCTATGGCTTCGGAAGTACACCAGCATAAAAGAAGCCACTTGACCTCATCCAGGTGAGTTGGAGTCAGATGGAAGAGGGACAAGGCTCACCTACAGGAGTGGAAGGAGTGCAAAAAGAAGAAAAGGATAAAAATACTTGTGTTTCTGTTTAACCTTTTATTAAACCAGAACTTGTGTCAGTGAGGTTGTTTTGGGTGCTGCAATGCCCTCCATTGCTCACAACATGTACTGCCATTCAGTTTCACCCACCATAAATCTGCCCCAGTATGAATTCTGTACAGGTCCATTTGTAATGAATCGGCCTACTTCTACATTATAATCCACTTGCCTACCTTATTATAATCTGCAAACTTAACCAGCTCATTAATTATATGCTTGTCTAGATTTCTTACATATATTAAAAACAGCAGCAGCTCCAGCACTGTTTCCTGAAGGACACAATTTTTAACACCACCTAATTCATAACAACTTTCTCTCACCATAACCCTTTGCTCCCAGTGTTTAATACTACGTTTTCCCGGGACAGTCACATATTTTTTGCCCAAATTTTAGTCAGTCAGTCATTATCCATCCCACTATACCCTAACACAGGGCACAAGGCAGGAAACAGATCCCAGGCAGGGCACCACCCTAACACAGGACACACACACACACCAAGCACACATTAGGGACAATTTAGAATCGCCAATGCACCTAACCTGCATGTCTTTGGACTGTGGCAGGAAACCGGAACACCAGGAGGAAACCCATGTAGACATGGAGAGAACATGCAAACTCCATGCAGGGAGGACCCGGGAATCTTCATTTGTCCCATATTTTATACATGACTCATTATTTCTCAGTTCATCAACAGAGCAGTGTGCAAGTCAATGTAGAAAAAGCACTTTGGAGCGTACATCCTTCAGTGCTTTCAAAAAAACCACCAATCATATCAATTCCTTCCAAAACAGGCAATATCAGACCAATCAGATATTCTGTACTTATGAAGCAAAGCTTAAGGACTTGGAATTGCACAATTGTGTTATCAAGGCACATGCTTAATTTGTCAATACAACTATGAGTTTGTGTTCAATTAACAAAGAACTTCAGAGAGAATTTACATTTCTGAAAAAAAGATGACTTTGGTTCCAAAAACAACAAACTGATAATGAACATGTGGCGGTAGATGTGCAGGACACAGAGATATTAGTCAGCGAATCATTACCAGAAAATGTAAAGACATCCAGAAGAATAAGTGTGCCAGGTAGGCCAGAACTTGAAGCAGACAGAATTTATCCAAGCGTATGGCTGTTCACAGCATACTTTAAATGAAATACAATCTGAGTGGCCGCATCGAGTTATTGTGTGTGCTAGCAGTGTCAAAGGGGTCATAGATAGCATTGCTCCATAATAGTGGACCCCAAGCAAGAGCACAAGGTGTTGTTTAAAGTACACAGGTAATAAAGTTCTTTGTTATATACTGTAAGTGGTATTAAAGCCTGTATTGGTTGGGTTTTATTCTTGAGCAGTGTAAATGTGTTTGTATACAACGTTGTAACACATTCCCCAATAACCCCCTGCTTCCCAACCAAATCCAGCCAAACTGCTAGCATGGGGTAAGCTGACATTTAGTGGAGCATCTGTCACTCCTGTAGATCTGAAACATCCTTGAATAAAATTATGAAGCAGAGCACGTATGTTATTATTAATTCTTTCACTGAGAATCTGGTCACCCTATTAAATAACCATCTATATACTGTATCATCAAGTCTTATTACTTTCAGTTTGATCATAGGTCTTTCATATACGAGATTTTATGAAAATATTTCTTAAAATAAAGATAGATAATGTTGCAAGTATTTATTAAGGTAAGCAATGTTTAATTCATTACTAATTTTACTTTGGGTTTTATACTCAGTGCTTGGAATTTCAGTTATCTTTTATATATAAACTAGCTGTGTTACCCATCTAAGACGGGTTGAAATATGATTAATCAACGTAGACCTCAGTGTTAACATTTGCAGTGGACCATTCAATGCTTATGTCTCTGTTATATGCCATTTGGTATGAGGTTCGTTTAATGTTTGTGATGTTCTATTCTGAGTGGATGAGTAGTAATTTTCTTAAACTAAATAAGGAGAAAACAGAAATCTTAGTTATTGGCAAAAATGGATATAGTGAGGGCATTAGAAATAAATCTGATCCATTAGGCGGCTTAAAGGTCAAGATGGAGGTAAAGAATTTAGGGGTAATTATTGACTTTGACCTAAAATTGAAATCACATATTAATCAGATTACTAGGACAGAATTTTTTCACTTAAGAAACATAGCAAAAATTAGATTCCTTATAACCTTGCAAGATGCTGAAAAATTAACTCATACTTGTGTTTTTTAGTCGACTAGATTACTGTAACACACTCCTTACAGGACTACCTAAAAAAGACATCAATCGGTTACGAGTGCAGAATGCAGCTGCCAGAATCTTAACTAGGAAAAGAAAATCCAAACACATCTATCCAGTTTTGAGGTCACTACACTGGTTACCAGTGCCATTTAGAATTGACTTTAAAATACTGCTTATAGTTTACAAAGCCATAAATAATCTCGCTCCGACCTATATTTCAGACTGCCTCACTCCAAATCATATCCTTAGATCCTCAAATGAGTGTCTGCTTATAATTCCAAAAGCTAAAAGAAGAGGTCAGACGGCCTTCTGCTGTTATGCACCTAAAATCTGGAATAGCTTACCGATAGAAAGTTGCCATGCTAATACGGTGGAGCACTTTAAAAAACTGCTAAAAACACATTATTTCAACATGGCTTTCTCATACAGGTAGCTACATTTTAGTGTAACCCTGATAAACTATATATGCATTGAATTATTATTTTTATCAGGGCTCCACAATGCATACTAATCCCTACTTTCTTCTGCTGTTCTTTTGTGTGGTGGCAATCAGCGCCACCACCACCTGATCAGGGCACCGTGCAGTCCCGTCATTGATGGATTGAAGGCAGTACACCAGATATCCACATGGCCATCGTCATCAAATTCTTTCACGTGAAGCCTGAAAACCATGAAGACTGATTGAGATCATTTATGTTAGGCAGAATGCCCAGTGGGGACTGGGCAGTCTCATGGTTTTGGGACCCCTGCAGATTTTGTTTTTTATTTCTCTGGCCCCCTGGATTTTTTTTTGTTTGTTTTTTCTGTCCTCTAGGCCATTGGACCTTACTTTATTCTTTGTTATTTAGTATTGCCTAATGTTATTTCTATATTTTATAAACTTGTAAAGCACTTTGAGCTACACCATTTGTATGAAACTGTGCTATAGGCATAAATGCTGGTGTTGCTGTTATATGTTGGAATGACAAATGCAATGCATTGTGATGCTCCTTTGGTTGGAATGACAGAGACATTTCAACCGGACGAACACACAAACCGACACTTATCCTTTTATCAAGGTAGATTAATGCTGCGCTCCTTTATTTTTGTGAAGTTAGAATCCTGGCCTGTCCTAAACTCCCCATATCCCTTTCCTTCATTCATTAAGAGCCAGAGCCATCACTTAATTTTGGATTGAAGGAAGAAAAAGAAGAATGTGATAGGACTGGGGTTCAAGGCCTCTTTGCTAACCCCAACACCACTCAGTTCTCATCGATAACAGCAAACATCCTGTTAAATAAGCTGTGTACTGAGCAAAAATGCAGTATAATTACGTAGGCCACAAATGCAGCCAAGGTGATTTACTGTGCTGCCATCCACCTCACCAAAAGATGAAGTCTTGCCAGTATTCAAAACACTGTCTTGGTTTCTTAATTCTCTCCAGATGAGTGATATTTAGTAAAACTGAAAAATGAAAATGTGTAACAATCTACATGTAATAAAAATTATAAGAAAATCAATGACATTTCGTTAAATGAAACCAGCACTAATGAGGCAGAACTGCCTCTCGGGGGAAGACGGTGACACTGGCGACATGACTGTTTTGCGTGTTGTCTTTTAATCATCTCTGTTGTCTTTTGAAATGCTCCTTTGAGGAAATCACCTGCTGTACTTCTCGTCTGAAACAGGTGTTTTTCCATCTCATTAAGGCTGCCGTTCAAAATCCTTGGCCCCCCATTATGTGCTTCGACGCGGATATGCGAACAGAGACGAGTTCTCTGTCAAGATCCTACAGGCCTTGCATTCAATTAAAAAAAGACAAATAATGTAGTTTATTTACTCTATACGTCATGTAGCCGTGTATTGTTGATCTAATTTTCTCCAAAGCTGATAAGTGGAATCAAATCAGACAATTGTATTTGCCTCTCAAGGGTATTTTAAAACAGTTTTATAGCGGTACGTGCCAATGAAGATGCCGGCTGACTGGCATATGCTTTCTTTTCAAAATCCCAGCCAGAAAACGTGCTCTCTGCTCTTTATATTTAGGTCGTCATCCATGTGCTTCTTTAATGAAGCAATCAGTAAACCATAAAAAAAATTAGAATGATAAAGAAGCTCTGATTACAGTATCTACAGTATCTATCTATCTGCTTGTTGGAGGCAACTATTTGAATCTATTTATCAATGAAATTATATTACTGGTAGTTACAACAAGTTCTTTTCCTGTCTTTCAAGAATACCACCACAATGGTTAACCCTTTTGCCTTCAATTTCAAGCTTACTGATGGTCCTTTCGAAGCGTGCATGTTCTGCCTGTTTTCACAGTGAGTCTGGGTTTTAAACATGTGTAGATTTATTTAACATGGGATCCTAAACTGGCTTAGCAATGAGTGTGTGGGTATGGTACTAGGACAGGCCTCTGCAGCACTGAGATACACTAGAATGGAAAAAGCAGCATCACGATATGCATGGGTTTTTATATATTGCACGACTGTCACTTTGTTATGAAGACACCAGCAGAACAGCTGAAAATTGCTCTGTACTTGACAGTCTTTACTAGGATATAAGCAACTAGCAAAAAGTCTGTTTAGTAAAATGGGCACAACGGTACAATGGTGGAACAGAAAGAGAATGGAAGTAAAGAATAGGAAAAGGAATTTCCATATATTATTGTGATAGTAGGACAGCACAATATACCACTTCTATTAAAGGCAGAATCATTTGATAGAGGAGAAACTGAACTCATGTTATTGGAAATATTAAGTAGAAATTTGTTTATACTATATTTCATTTCTTGCTATTAATTCTGTATAGATTGAGGTTGTATAAAACTAAACCAGTAGTCATCAGTATAGATACTGCAATGAACAAAACAAGTCCCTGCCAGGATTGGCCCCAATACAATAAAGAGATCAGGGGAGGCTCCATATCAAGGCTGTATGCTCCCCTGACCTGCTAGATGGCAGCATTCCTGGGCTTCGGTATCCATTCAGACACGTGCAGGGAATGCTGGGAACTGTAGTCCAGTAGGGGAGCCCCATTTGGGTTCGTAGGTGGCTCCAGGGGGTGCTGCAGGGAATTACAGTTCCTACTTTATGAGACTTCTGGCAAAAGGCAATGCCCTGGCACCAGAAGTACTCCCAGGTCTTCAATAAAAGGAACTGCACGACCTTATCCAGGTTAGTCGGAGTCAGCAGGGGAGTAGTAGAGAGAAAGAAGAACAACAACAAGGAAAGTGGATTACATTGCTGTGTGGAGGTATTCTGTCTAATAAAAGTTTGCATTTTTAATCCAAGACTGTGCTGGTGCATTTGTGCTTGGGGTTTTGAGTTCAGTTGATCACAGCACAAAAACTTTGTATACAATGTTTTTAGTAAACTGTATTCTTTCTCCATTTGCTGGATGTAAAGCACTGGGCACAATGGTAAGTCACACCATTAATCCTTAAACAATATGGATGAAAACCTGGAGGAGACATGATATTGGCACCCATAGGTACAAATGATAAGAAGCAATTGATTTGCCTACTGTTTTCCATAAAATTTTTACAATAAATTTGGAGTCCGGGTATAAATTGTCAGATGAAATTGTGTGTTGGAATGGGCTGTAAAATTACTATTCCCTTTTCAAAAACACTGTGCAAATCCTATACTGGGTGGTCAGCCACAGCAAAATGCTTAGCACTATGCAATGTGGCTGGGAAAGCAGACTAGTTTAGGCAGGCAAAAAGCTGAGGTACCAGCTGGGTCAACCCTTTTAATTATAAGAAAAGTAATAGAAACACTAGCTGTAGAATATACGTCTGTTATCAGCCTTGAAAAAAAGTAGTCATAGCATTGGACTTGGAGCGTTGCCCTTCTCATATTGCTGGCTAAATACTGAAGCCACCTTCCCTGGGCAGTTCCTTTTCATGATGGTACCGGAAGGGACGGAGTCTTCTCTGAGTATTGTGGACGGAGCTATGCCGGTTTTTCAATGCTATGAGGAAAAGAGAAGATACTGTTAGCATCAACGCCCCGTCTCATCTAGGGGTGGAACTGCTAACCTCACCAGAGCCAGGAAGGTGGTGTCTAGGTGCAAATGCGTGACAAGTGCAAGATATACAAAGGTTATGTAATGGCTCACAACTATCACTGATAACAATAGCTTCAATTCTGGAACTTTGTAGGCAATTTGATAAATATTGGCAATGCAAGCAGTAGTAGTCCATCTGTTTCAATCAGGTTATGCATTTAGGAACTCAGATAGCCATGACATCCATATTTCTTTATGTTTGCTGATACCTTTGATCATCGGACATTCTATCCCTTATATCTCTCCTTTCTTGTGCTTTGTGTGTGTGTGAATGAACTCACTTGCTGTGTCTGGACATTTCTGAAAATATCTAGTTCTCACATGTTTGACATGAAAAGACATTCAATGACTTTGTGTCTTGGTTCGATGGGTGCCCCGTAGCCGCATTTACACATATCTTTGTATCTATAATCGCAGACTCTGTTTGATTGTTCTTTATACACAGCTTTGATTTCAAAGCCACAGGAATGAAATTTGTCACACAGGTGCTTCTAACCATACAGTTAAGTCAGGATTTTTGATGGTCAGATCGAGCGGCATTAGATACCACAGTGTGACCTATCAACAAAGAAACAGCACCATGCAGGCTTTAATGCTGGTGTGATGCTTAGCATTTTTGCTGTTCAAACAAGAAATCTGGGTTTGATTTTTGCCAATTACATTTAAGTATTTGTTTAACCAAGCACTGCCCTCACTATTTTTGCTATGGCTCTCAGCCACCGTAAGTTATTTATTACCAGTAACGGCGTACTGCACGATAACGTGCAGTGAATACACTTGACTTGAACCTTCTTAGTTTCCATCCTCTTTCTCTGTCTCTGTTTAGCATTCATTTGCTCAGAGGTTGATGTGCTTGCTGCTTCCTGAACAGCCCTTATTTTCTCCTCCCTAGCGGCCCACTGCTTCTCTTCTCTTTCTTCTCTTTCGTTGGCATCTTTTCGTGTTAAAACTGATTAAGTTAGTTTTTGTGTTGCAATTACTTAGTATGTTTTCTTTAATTTTTCACTTAAGCTGGCACTTAAGTCTTCAATCTGCCTCAAGAATGATTAGCGAAGGTGGTAGAGAATGAGAACGGCGCCCATACGCATGCGCCGTACGGCCGCCCTGCTGCCGAGAGTTGATTCTACAATAAAATAAAATAAAAATTATCACCCTGAAAGCGGATAGTAGACGTCATGTAATATATCCATCCATTTTCCAACCCGCTGAATCCGAACACAGGGTCACGGGGGTCTGCTGGAGCCAATCCCAGGGAACAAGGCAGGAACCAATACTGGGCAGGGTGCCAACCCACCGCAGGACACACACAAACCCACCAAGCACACACTAGGGCCAAGTTAGAATCGCCAATCCACCTAACCTGCATGTCTTTGGACTGTGGGAAGAAACCGAAGCGCCCGGAGGAAACCCACGCAGACACGGGGAGAACATGCAAACTCCACGCAGGGAGGATCCGGGAAGCGAACCCGGGTCTCCTAACTGCGAGGCAGCAGCACTACCACTGCCCCACCGTGCCACCCCATGTAATATATGTGTACCGAATTTCAAATCAATAGGTAAAATGGTTTGCAAGCTACAGGTGATTTAAAATCCTGGACAGACAAACGAACAGCCACGGTAGCGTATCATATAGAAAGATAGTTTGTAACAACATAAAAACAATTGTATACAAAAAAGATTTCCAATATTAACACTAATTATGTGCTAAATGGAGATGTTTAAGCGTAATAAAGTTTAATAATATATAATTTGAAATTACTTTTTACTATTCCACCTTTGCATCAACGTAACGCTGAATAACTCAGCTAGCATATTAATTTCCTTGAAAATATTGATAGCTTTCATAGCACCAACATGAAGTTGTACAAAAGTAAAAAAATAAAAGTAAAAAAATTCTGATAAGAAGCTGCATTAAGAATATAATGTCACAGTGTTTAGTAGATTGTATCTTTGTTGCCTCTCGAATGTTACCATGAACAAATGTGGCTCGGCTGTATTTAGCATGAAGACTAACTGATGACATCAAAACCAGCCAGAGTGAAGTCTCTTGCCTCTTCTACTGCGATGTGTGTTTCCTTCAGGTAGATGATATCAATTTCATATTCGTCTGCTAGGCCACTAATTAGCATCTGCTTGGCAGCCGATA
The DNA here is from genome assembly GCA_026402145.1 of Polypterus bichir lapradei. Lineage (NCBI taxonomy): Eukaryota > Metazoa > Chordata > Cladistia > Polypteriformes > Polypteridae > Polypterus > Polypterus bichir. The sequence goes on from JANRMT010062861.1 coordinate 30,847,410, forward strand.
GACCCTCAACATTCAGTTGCATTGAAACATAGCACTGGACCCACAGCTTGAATGTCTTGAGTCGGCTTCTTGTTGCTTCAATGAGTTTTCAGAATTTGGCCCACTGCAGGTTGGATTATGTGTTTCTCCTGGCAAGCCAGGGAACTTAAGGGGAGCATGACGTGAACACTGATCCATAGATCCCCATGGCAAAACGTCATCAACTAGAGTCCCATCCTAAAGTTCAGCGGTGGTCTTGCCATACTGCATGCAGCCTCGGCATCTGCTATTGATTGACTGGTTGAGATGAGATAAATGCATTCACTAAACAACAACATTAAGAATAAGGAAACCACTTTGAGTTTTTAATGAGTAGCACACTTATAGAGTAATGCAATAAGGTAGTGGTTAGCTTTATAAATGAGATCTTTATAAGTTTATAATGAAATTTTGTATTTTAGGCTTCAAAGCATTCTCATGCACTGGTATGTGATGCTACATGATGGGTTCAGACATTTGGGCTATGTTGTGTAATTTACAGCTAGTCCAACAGCCCACGATAATAGTGGACTTCAAATTGGGCTGATATGGTCAGTGTGGATGGGTGCAGGGCTGTGTCCAGACACACACTGGCCTATCATTTAGGGCTGATTTGTATTTTGTGCCTGATAGACGTCCCATGACTCTGTAATGGACAAAGTGGGCTCTGAAAAAGCAGATTTGCATATCCTGCTACTCAATGTGCATTTTACTGGTAAATGAAAGGCATATTTCATTTCTAAGCTGTAAACAAAAGTGTTTTTAGATTAGATCCATTTTTATATCTCTTGTGATTTTTGAATATTTTAGCATGCACACAGAGTCAGCAGGCTGCTTCAGAGTCCCAAAAATCAGTATCGATTGATGGAGACAGTTAGTTGATTTGAGTTTCATCAGTTACAGATCACTAGCGACAGCACTCAAGACCTCATCAGAAATGCTGAATTTACCCTTCTCAGTCTTTTATATTGCATTATTGTTATATACTTTGTGTTGTAATGGCCACTGAATGTTGAGTTTATGCTCATCTTATTTATTTTTCTCATATTCCATCTTATTGGTAATGTGGACAAACACAGTAACATGTCACATAAGGCAAATAAAAGTGAAATTAAAACTATTGTCATTTTTTTGATTATACATCTTAAAAATGAGATTGGGCCCAGCAACTGATGAAAAACTGCAAAAAGAAGAGATAATTATGAACTATATGCTTTTTTCCCAGTCAAATGAAATCTCTTTCTGCCTACGGGGTCATCTGAATGCTAATACCACAGCTGTGGGACCCTTTCATGGATGCGACTAATTGTCTATCTTGGAAAGGGAATGGACAAACATGCAGTATTAGAACTTCAGTTGGAATTATCTTGAATTTCCTTGAATGTTTTCCTCATATTAGCTAACTGATAGCCATATTCAACATATAAAGGCATATTTATTAGCATTATGCATATCATTCAGTAGCTTCACAAAGCCAACAGCCATTACTAATAGGAAATAATCGTCTCCCATGAGACTTTGTGGGCAGAGTGGTGGCTCTGAGGTTAGAGGTTTGCACTGCCAATTGGAAGGTTGCCAGTTCAAATCCTATAAACACCAAAAGTTGGGCCCTTGAGCAAGGCCCTTAACCTGCAATTGCTCCGTCCTGGGTATGACGTTAATCTGCATCCATCCCTGCATGTAGGCCCTTCAACCTGCAGAGAAAAACCTGGGTGTTGGTGGCAGAATTGGCACTCCAGCCACCATTCAAAACTGGTTCCACTCCATCTGAACTAGTGTGGTGCTGAGGTGTCACCTGTTGCATGGCTGCACTCAGGTCCTAATCTGGCATCCTGAGTTGGTTTGTCATGTGGTGGGTGCGGCAATGCGCTGTGCTCCTAACCACCTTTCTCTCTCTCATGAGACTTTGAGCCTGTGATTACCCTCAATATGAAAAGAGAAGCACGGACAGCTATTAAGTTCATGACAGCTTATTTATGCCATTCCCGCCATTTAGAACAATTAGCTTTGTTTTATATTGTGGTTTTTGGGTAGTCCTATGAAATTTTGATAACCTATGTCAATTGCGTCATTGCTTTATAAAAGTCCCATTCAAGTATAACCAATGACACTTTCAAGTGTTTTTAAAGGTCACTTGAAAAAAAGGGACAAGGGACAATCCAGGCATGGAGATCACAGCTAGAAATGCAGATCATTCCTATAAATAAAAGTGTTGCAAAGAGACAAAATTTCTTACAGCAGCTCTGGATGCAAGACAGCAACCAGCTCTAAATGGGGAGCCAGTCCATCGCAGGGCACACTTGCACATGTGGGGATAAAATTAATATTTCTGGTTAACCTAAATCCACAAATGTTTTGGGTGTGCGAGGAAAACCAAAGAAAAACTGGGGAACTCCAAGCATCTATATGGAGAAGGCACAAACGTCACACTGACAACGAAATCAAACACAACGAGGTAACAATGGTAAACAGGACGCCGACTGAGCCAGTCATAATCTAAACTTCTTGATTTATGCATGCTTTCACCCTTTGTGGATTTTCTGTTTTTAATAAAGCTGTACATAGTATATTTTTCCTTCCATACCACATTATTCACCTCTGTGGCTTATTTGCCCCACTGCTGACTTACTGTGCGACCCTCAGCTACTTGCTTCTCCAGCCAGAGCTCCGTTTTTTTAGGAATATGGAACTCATCTTCCAATGCACTTGTGATTTACAATTTATTTTGAGAAAAAAGTGTCATCTAAAAGAATAAATGTAAAATGTAATGTAATACAGTACATTCATGCTCGCATCTGCAGACCTCCGGTTTGAGATAATTTAAGCTAGAAACAGAGTCGCATGAAGGAATTCTCTTCAGCAAGGCTGTCACTGGAGCTGAAGGCCCGCCAAGATCACCTTGAGAGAACAACATTTTATACCAGATAGATGAGTTGCTTCTGAGCGTTTACGCGACGTGAATACATTTTCAGCCCTCAAAATGTATTCAACATCAAGAATACTATCTTGGAAATCTTATGTGCACTGTGAGTCCAACCACACACTTTATTATAAATAACGGGAAATCCAAATAGCAACTCTCGATGACACATGCTGCATACACGTTCTGAGTTTTTAATATGTATTGTATCTCTATAAACTCTACAATGGAGGAACGTGCAACTGTAAGGTGACTGTCTCAAATTTTGAATGAAGCTTCTCTTTATGTGTTGATAGAGCCATGCTGTACTGCAACATGTATTTTGGCAGAGGAATTGTTAAAATGCTCTCTCCTAATCTTTCTCCAAGTCTCCACATACACAGTGTGGTTTCTATAATAAAAACAACCTCAAATTAAAAAATGATCACAATATGCTGAAATATGTTAAGAACGAATTATGATCATTCAACAGTATTTGACTTAACCCTGGACCAGCCTTATCTTCGCTTAATGCCAATAAAGATGCATACTCTAAACTGTGTATGGTAGCAAAAGAGAAGTATCAAAAGATTATTAAAATTAATGGTTTAATTTACTTAACACAAGGGAATGAAGATTATAGGAATAGCACTAAACATAAAACATGGTAGGATTTGGATATCCCATTTCTCATCTCTTAAACAACCAAAATCATTCTTTCACCTACTGCCTCTCTTCTACAAAGTTCAATCCATTTCTGCCAAACTGTCAGTCTTCAGGCTACACACTTGTTTTATTGTGGAACAATTTGGGGGCGACTGTATCCTAAAACATAGATTTGTTTATTTCCATACTTAGATTCTGTTATGTAGTCCCGCACACACTGTATGTCTTCCACCCAAGGATCATTGTATTCACTTGCCTAGAAAAGACACACATCCTGCAGCCACAATGAACTTGCACCTGGGACTATAGTCCAAATTTACCTAGAATCAACTACTACTGCAAATTGCTTCCCTGTTAGAGTACATCTCCCCTAAATCTCTACACCACAGGCTACAAGACAGGACAGGGGAGCAGGCTCAAGGTTTCGATTTTCTCATTATTGATTTAACATTAGTATTGTGCCTAACACAGAAACAAAGAAAATTAGTGTGACAATGACACCATACAATCTGGATATTAGGTATTGTGGCAGATGGCTGGCACCTTCTTAATAGATGGACCAGGGGAGAGAACATACACAGGGAATTATCTCCTGTGGAGCTCTAATTGGCAGCCCCCCTGGGTTGCAGCAGTGCCTCGGATTCCCACAGGACTTCATGGGAGTTGGAGTTTGATACAGCCCTGTTGGATTCTGTGGGTGCCACCAGGGATTGTGGAGCCCTACTTTGTTTGGCTTCTGGACACCAGTGATGGGTCAATTGTAGTAAGTAGGGAGTGCAGGATAAAAGAAGCCTACTGACACTGCTCTAGAGTCGGGAGGGAGAGGACAATGCTTGGCGGGAGTAGTGGAGGCTGTGAAAGGTGCTGAAGAGATAAAGAGAGAAGGAAGTGCTGTGTGCTTCATTGTACTGTGCTGACTGTGTGGGAAAACTAGGAAGCGTTTCCCACAGCAAAATAAAAAGTGTGTTGTGCGGGACTTGTTTCTGCATCTGCTTGTGTCGGGTTTGCTTTGTGCAGGCTACAGCATCTATCACAGAGGTGCTAGCTGACACACCCAATGAGTGTCTAAGAGGTCTACTGTGTCAAGTCCTCAAGGATAAATGCTTGAAACAATGAGGAATGATTTAAGGACATTTATGGTAGATAGAATGCCCAGTGGGGCTAGGTGGTCTTTTGGCCTTGGAATCCCTGCAATTTTTTTTCTGTCCTCCTGGCCATCTGACCTCATCACTAGACTCATATCTAGAGACTTAGAATACAATATTATATATAAAGACTCTATAAACCCAGCCACAGGGGATGCAAAGCCAGCCACAGGGGATGCACAAACTGGAGTGTTTCTTTGTGCCAGTCCCAAGCCCGGATGAATGGGCAGGGTTACGTCAGGAAGGGCATCCAGTGTAAAATTTTGCCAAATCAATATGCGGACAACAATACAAATTTCCATACTGGATCGGTAGAGCCCCAGGTTAACAACAACCACCACCAATACTGTTAGTCAACAGGGTGCTGGCGGAAATTGGGCTACTGTTGGCCGAAGAAGAAAGAGAAGAAGAGGGGGGAGACGTGTCCGGAGGCAGGAGGAGAGGAGGAATTAAAGAGAGTGGAACTGAGGGTAGGAACTTTGAATGTTGGCAGTATGACTGGTAAGGGGAGAGAGTTAGCAGATATGATGGAGAGATGGAAGGTTGATATATTGTGCGTGCAAGAGACTAAATGGAAGGGGAGTAAGGCCAGGTCGATTGGAGGTGGATTCAAATTGTTCTATCATGGTGTGGATAGGAGGAGGAGATGGGGTTATTCTGAAGGAACAGTATGTCAAGAGTGTTTTGGAGGTGAAAACAGTGTCAGACAAAGTAATGATTATGAAGCTGGAAACTGGAGGTGTGATGATGAATGTTGTTAGTGCATATGCCCCGCAGGTTGAGTGTACAATGGGTGAGAAAGAAGATTTTTGGAGTGAGTTGGATGAAGTGATGAACAGTGTACCCAAGGACAGAAAGTGGTGATTGGAGCAGATTTCAATGGATATGTTGGTGAAGGGAACAGAGGAGAAGAGGAGGTGATATGGTGTCAAGGAGAAGAATGAAGAAGGTCAGAGGATAGTGGATTTTGCCAAAAGGATGGACATGGCTGTGGTGAATATGTATTTTAAGAAGAGGGAGGAACATAGGGTGACGTACAAGAATGGAGGAAGATACACACAGGTAGATTACATCCTATGCAGAAGAGTCAATCTGAAGGAGATTGAAGACTGCAAAGTGGTGGCAGGGGAAAGTGCAGTTAAGCAGCATAGGATGGTGGTCTGTAGGATGACGATGGAGATCAAGAAGAGGAAAAGAGTGAGGGCAGAGTCAAGGATCAAATGGTTGAATTTGAAAAAGGAAGACTGCAAGGCTGAGTTTAGGGAGAAGGTGAGACGAGCACTGGGTGGTAGTGAAGAATTACCAGACAGTTGGGAAACTACAGGAGATGTAGTAAGGGTGACAGCAAGAAGGGTGCTTGGCATGACATCTGGACAGAGGAAAGAGGAAAAGGAAACCTGGTGGTGGAATGGGGAAGTACAGCAGAGTATACAGAGGAAGAGGATGGCAAAGAAAAAGTTGGATAGTCAGAGAAATGCAGAAAATAGACAAGGGTACAAGGAGATAAGGCACAAGGTGAAGAGATAGGTGGCAAAGGCTAAAGAAAATGCATATGATGAGTTGTATGAGAAATTAGAGACTAAGGAGGGAGAAAAGGATCTGTACCGATTGGCTAGACAGAGGGACTGAGCTGGGAAAGATTTGCAGCAGGTTAGGGTAATAAAGGATAAAGATGGAAACATACTCACCAGCGAGGAGAGTGTGTTGAGCAGATGGGAAGAGTACTTTGAGGGGCTTATGAATGAAGAGAACAAGAGATAGAAGAGGTTGGATGATGTGGAGATAGTGAATCAGCAAGTGCAACGGATTACCAAGGACAAAGTAAGGACAGCTATGAAGAGGATGAAGAATGGAAAAGCCGTTGGTCCACATGACACACCTGTGGAAGCAGTGGAGTTTTTAACCAGATTGTTTAATGGAATCTTGGAAAGTGAGAGGATGCCTGAGGAGTGGAGAAGAAGTGTACTGGTGCCGATATTTAAGAATAAGGGGGATGTGCAGGACTGTAGTAACTACAGGGGGATAAAATTGATGAGCCACAGAATGAAGTTATGGGAAAGAGTAGTGGAAGCTAGGTTAAGAAGTGAGGTGATGATTATTGAGCAGCAGTATGGTTTCATGCCAAAAAAGAGCACCACAGATGCAATGTTTGCTCTAAGGGTGTTGATGGAGAAGTATAGAGAAGGCCAGAAGGAGTCACATTGCGTCTTTGTGGACCTGAAGAAAGCATATGACAGGGTGCCTCGAGAGGAGTTGTGGTATTGTATGAGGAAGTCGGGAGTGACAGAGAAGTACGTAAGAGTTGTATAAGATATGTACGAGGGAAGTGTGACAGTGGTGAGGTCTGCAGTCGGAGCGACAGATGCATTCAACATGGAGGTGGGATACATCAGGGATCAGCTTATTTCTTATTTGCAATGGTGATGGACAGTTTGACAGACAAGATTAGACAGGAGTCCCCGTGGACTATGATGTTTGCTGATGACATTGTGATCTGTAGTGATAGTAGGGAGCAGGTTGAGGAGAGGTGGACATGTTCTAGAGAGGAGAGGAATGAAGGTCAGTAGGAACAAGACAGAATACATGTGTGTAAATGAGAGGGAAGTCAGTGGAATGGTGAGGATGCAGGGGTAGAGTTGGTGAAGGTGGATGAGTTTAAATACTTGGGATCAAAAGTACAGAGTAATGGGGATTGTGGAAGAGAGGTGAAAAAGAGAGTACAGGCAGGGTGGAAAGGGTGGAGAAGAGTGTCAGGAGTGATTTGTGACAGATGGATATCAGCAAGAGTGAAAGGGAAGGTCTACTGGACAGTAGTGAGACCAGCTATGGTATATGGGTTGGAGATGGTGGCACTGACCAGAAAGCAGGAGACAGAGCTGGAGGTAGCAGAGTTAAAGATGCTATAAGATATGCATTGGGTGTGACAAGGATGGATAGGATTAGAAATGAGTACATTAGAGGGTCGGCTCAAGTTGGACGGTTGAGAGACAAAGTCAGAGAGGCGAGATTGCGTTGGTTTGGACATGTGCAGAGGAGAGATGCTGGGTATATTGGGAGAAGGATGCTAAGGATAGAGCTGCCAGGGAAGAGGAAAAGAGGAAGGCCTAAGAGGAGGTTTATGGATGTGGTGAGAGAGGACATGCAGGTGATGGGTGTAACAGAACAAGATGCAGAGGACAGAAAGATATGGAAGAAGGTGATCCACTATGGCAACCCCTAACGGGAGCAGCCGAAAGAAGAAGAAGAAGAAGAAGAGATTCTACTTTTCTGTTATAAATTTTTGTTATGTAAGCTCATATTGATATTTATTACTTATTCATAATTATTCTTACCTAATTTAACTTGTTTTGCTTTTCTTGTAACTATTTCTTTGACATCTTGCAAAGCACTTTCAGACTACATCCTGTGTATGAATATGTGCTATGGAAATAAACGTTTTTTATCTTCCTGCTCTTGCCTGATGCTGCTGACTTTTTAAAGTCTCAGGGCACAAGTTGAACACATGTGCAATTTTGACAGATCATATCAGTACATTTTCACATGGCATGCATGTACAAAGGCGTCCAATCAGGTAATATTCACATTGCTTCACATGTCATGCCCAATGATGAAATACCCTAAGTGCAGAAAGTCCATTTTAATTCTTTCTTTAATGCTACAACATTTTGTTTGCCGGCTTCAAGCAGCAAAAATCCCCTACAAGTGCTTCCTCTTTTGTGTGGTTTTGACTTGTTGCCACCGCAAAAATACAAAAGTTCAAATATAAAGAGCTTTAAAAAAGCTTATAGTGTTATAATTCTTATCATGAACTATCATCTATAATAGTTTGAACAATTTAAATATATACAAAAAATAATGTGTATTACTGATGGTAAAATGTTTATATTCCCCATAAACACTGACTCAAAATGAATATGGCTAGGAGTTGCCTTGAAACACCAAAAGCTTCATATAGCTTCCAAAGCTTTATTCTCTATTAATTGAAGAGTAGCCCCCCACTATATTATGAAGTGTTTCCCACCTGACAAGGTTATTTCAAATGCAAAGGTGCAACCAGGATACATCACACAAAGAATGATCTTACCAAAGGCTGTATGGCAGTGTAGGAAGACAGTAACCTAAACAAGATTGTAGACTGTCGTTTGTTACTATCGGTTAAAAACAAAGCTTTAGTGGGCACCAATGACAGAAAGAAGCTCAGGGTTCTGACAAAAGGCCAACATTTCCCCACCTGGAGCCTACAGGCGTAGCTCACAGTTCCTGAATTAGCTGAGTAGAATCATTTTTCTCCTTTGTAGAACTGGGAAACAGGTGAGCTAATATGGAGACTCGGATACCAAAGACCACCGGAAGAGTGTAGTTGGTAGTTGGGAAACTACATTGTTTTAGTTGACAAAGAGATGTTATAAATACAGTAAATGGCTTTTGACTATAATTCATCTTCTTGTTCTTCATCTTTCGGCTGCTCCTATTAGGGGTCTCCACATTTTCCTATCCTCAGCAACTTGCTCTGTCACACCCATCAGCTGTATATCCTCTCTCACCACATTCATAAACCTCCTCTTAGGCCTTCCCCTTTTCCTCTTGCTTGGTAGTTCTATCCTTAGCATCCTTTTTCCAATATACCCAGAAACTTTCCTCTGCACATATCCAAACCAACACAATCTCGCCCCTCTGGCTGACCCTCTAATGTTCTTATTTCTAATCCTGTTCCTTCTCATCATACTAAATGCAAATCTTAATATCTTTAACTCTGCCACCTCCAGCCCTGTCTCCTGTCTTTTGGTCAGTGCCTCCGTCTCCATTTCATATCACATAGCTGGTCTCACTACCATCTTGTAGATTTTCACTCTTGTTGGTACCCATCTGTCACAAATCACTCCTGACACTCTTTTCCACCCACTCCACCCTGCCTGCACTCTCTTGTTCACCTCTCTTCCATAGTCCCCGTTACTATGTACTGTTTACCCAAGCATTTAAAGTCATCCACCTTCGCCAACTCTGATCTCCTTCTCATTCACACTCATGTATTCTGTCTTATTCCTACTGACCTTCATTCCTCTCCTCTCTAGAGCATATCTCCAGCTCTCCAGTGTCTCCACAGCCTGCTCCCTACTTTCATTACAGATCACAATATCATCCACAAACATCATAGTCTATGGGGACTTCTATCTAATCTCATCTGTCAACCTGTCCATCACCATTGCAAATGAAAAGAGTTTAGAGCCAATTCCTGATGTAATCCCACCTCCACCTTGAACACATCCGTCACTACTACTGCAGACCTCACCACTGTCACACTTCCCTCATAAATATCCTGTACCACTCTTATATACTTCTCAGCCACTGCCGACTTCCTCATCCAATATCACAACTTCTCTCGAGGCATCCTGTCATATGCTTTCTCCAGGTCCACAAAAGCACAATGTAACTCCTTTTGGCCTTCTCTATACTTCTCCATCCACACCCTCACATCAAACATCGCATCTGTAGTGCTCTTTCCTGGAACGAAACCATACTGCTGCTCACTAATCATCACCTAACTTCTTAACCTAGCTTCCACTACTCTTTACCATAAATTCATGCTGTGGCTGATCACATTTATCCCTCTGTGGTTATTACAGTTCTGCACATCCCCCTTATTCTTAACAATTGGTACCAGTACACTTTCTCTACTCCTCAAGCATCCTCTTACTTTCCAAGATTGTATTAAACAATCTGGTTAAAAACTCCACTGCTGTTTCTCCTAAACACCTTCATGCTTCAACAGGTAAATCATCTGGACCAACGGCCTTTCCATTCTTCATCCTCTTCATAGCTGCCCTTACTTCCTCTTTGCTAATCCGTAGCACTTCCTGGTTCACTATCTGTACATCATCCAATCTTCTTTCTCTCTCATTCTCTTCATTCATCAACCTTTCAAAGTACGTTTCCATCTGCTCAACACATTTTTCTTGCTTATGAGTACATTTCCATCATTATCCTTTATCACCCTAACCTGCTGCTCCTCTTTCCCAGCTCAGTCCCTGTGCCTGTACAGGTCCTTTTCACCATCCTTAGTGCCCAACCTCTCATACAACTTATTATACATCTTTTCTTTTGCCTTTGCCTGTTTAATTTTTATTTTTGTTGATTGTTTCTTAATGACTGACTGTATTCTTGGATTCTTGTGTTATTATTACAAATTCATTTTGATATGTTGTCTATTATCTTGATTTGTTTAATTGTTAAATGCAAGAACCCTATCTTGGTAATTGCCAGCAGGTGCTGTAATTTGGTTTAACAGCAGTACCTACCAGCTGTTTTGGTTTTATTTGTCTGATCTCCGTTACCTCTTCTTTTGTGTAGGTCTCACACTCTTTTGACTATTTTGTTAAGCATTTCTGTTTCTGGATGTGTTCATTTAGAATTTCAAGTTCATGTTTTCATATTTTGGCTAGATACCTAGTATTCTTTCTTTGTTATATTTACCATTTGCTTTGGAGTCTTGCCTTTCAAAATGATTATATTCTTTATTTAGAATTTTATATTTTTTGGTTTTTCATTTTGTAATTTTTTTTCTTGTTGTGTATGTTTTTGATACCACGTTTCTTTTTGAAATTTGTCTTTAATAAATTTCCTTAATATTTAATTTGAGCTATAGCCAGGGTTTTTCTAACAGTTTCCCTCTCATCTTATTGTATATTCATACCACTAAGGTTTTATATATAAGGAGTAACATTTTGTGTTAAGGCGAAGATTTTTTTAAATGTTTTCACCTTTTTTTTAATATGGTAATTGCCAAAAAATGAATGTTATTAACATGTAATACATTAAATTGTATTATCCAGTTTAGAACTGGTGTCAGAGTTCTGACCCATGAAGAAAGTTCACTTGGCTATCTAAGTTTTCACATTGATGAATTCTAATGTTCCAAATAATGAAATCTCCACAGATGACCACTTTATTTTATATAAAACAGATGTGCTACTTATTATTAAGCACCTGTTTTAGGTTGGACTTGGCAACGTAGATAGCAGGGATATAACATTTCAGGTCTTTGAAGTATACACACAATTCTATGAAACATATTTTTGCATTTAATAGGGGTTTTGCACATAAAGAATTAAATTCTTAGGTTTGTTTTATGTTTTGAATCAAAATGAATAAAGTCCTAATTTTATGGCCTTGATTTTCTTCATTTACATGATAACATGGTCACATGACTGTGTTGTCACTCTTGTGATTTCATGTGATTCTACACATTAATATGGTGGCTATCTCATGGTGGGTCCAAAAACCCTTTTGTTATTAGTGGTAGTTGGCTTCAAAACAAGTAGGCCCTTGTGTTTTTGAGTTTCTGGATTTGAACTCTTTGCTCTTTGACTCTCAATCTTTGTCTTATCTCTTTGGTTTTGGTTGCTCAGTTTTTATTTTTTGCTTCATGGTATTTTTGACACTCACCTTCCATTTTTTTCTATGATTCTTTGCTTTTCGTGTCATCATCTGATCCTTTTGCTCACAATAAACCTTGACACCTTGCTTGTCGTAACAGTCTTAAACTTTGTAGTAGATGTGTATGTGTATACTGTATGTATAGTATATCTAATATCTAAGTTGATAAATATTTTGTGTGGTTTCATTTGTAAGCTAGACAAAGCAAATGTAATATTAGTGTTTTAGGAGGCATGTTTTACTTTATTGAGAAGAACAGTGGTGCTTTGATATTTACCTAACAAAGTGTCCCCCAAGTCTTAATGACTAACTGAGATGTGAAATGTATGGTGGGGGAAAGGAATATGAATCAAACTGGTTTGGCAAGGGTGACTATGCTTGGACTTACATGATCCTATAAATCATCCCCCACTGGAAGGCCATAAACTGCCTAAGCAAAGTAACTGGGGGATGAGTTGTACCTGAGAACTTCCATTGGTAAATGATCCAGGAAGGGACAGGTAAACTAATTCCATTGGTTTAATGCATGGCTGTTTATGATTAGTTTTAAATAGGAGTCCATTCTGTATCACAAAATTCCATTGGCTTGCGAATTGTGATAAGAATGGTATAAAGATGGTCACCTTGCCTTTTCCCCCCTCTCTCATCATTTGGTCATGAAGAGAAGACCATGATGAGGATAACTCTATCTCGGCAGCCATATCGAGGCAGGCATGTGGCCTGTTTCAATACCCTAATTCAAAGGTCATGTGGTAGCAAAGCAAGCTAGACTGAACATAAGCCGAGAACCATCAATGGACGCAAATACACTGCTACTTAGGCTGTGAGGGTGTGGATTGCCAATACTCACATTGTGCTCTGCTTTCTTAATATGTTTGGGCATATTATCAATAACACATCATTAAATGTGTAACTTAACGCCTGCCTGGTCCTTTACTCCGTATAATTACCTGAGGGTACAGATGTAGAAATGAAGGGGGTGGAAGTACTAAAGAACCTAACCACAGAGTGGCAAGTGCATGAGATTTAAGACATTTTATTGGGGTCTACACAATAAAGAGTAACTGAACAATGGTAAAAACAGTGGCACTCTAGGACCCTACACAACAAAACAGACCTCCATCTGACTATCACTCTGTGGTTAAATTTAGGTTCTTTCTTGTTATGGCTGCTCCACAACTTTTGTGATACCAGAAGGGACTAAAACAAAATTATAAATTGTAAGAGAATTTGGTAAAAACATAAGCCACTTCACTTTTTTGTTTTTTCTTTAACTGTTGTATTTGTCCATCAGACTCTAAATTAGTTATACATTTTGACCTGTAATGTTTGTAGTATCAGCATAATTACAAAAGATGAAAAACTACAGTTCTACAGACAGATACTTGGGCTTCATCTCTTGCCCAGGACAGTGGAAAAATTTTGCATACGACACATTCAAATATTGTGAATAAGCTTAAAATGAATGAAGCAATGGCTCTCGCTGAACAAGGCAGCAATAAAATGCAGACTGACAATAAACCTGAACTTGTGCCACTTTGGTTCATATTAACAACAGTGGAAATGTGTTTGTTAAATTACAGCATGTTGGGTAAGGGCACTGCAGTTAGAGACAGACTCTCTTACACATAAACAATAGCATTAAAATGTCAGGTAAATGGCAAGCGGAGGGATCAGGTGCAAAAGTGGGAAATGGCAGGCCAGATTTTTTCTTATGTATAATACTTTATGTATAAAGAGGGCACAGTAGGTAATGTCACCCCGGTTGTACCCCACGTGCACTTCCACTACAGAGAAACACAGAGCAAGTCTTCAGTCTGTGTAACGTTTAACAGAGAGCTCATGGATATGTTTGTGTGAACTCTGATAAGTTCTGGGTCAGTTCAGGTTTTGCCTTTTTCCCAGTATCCCATAAGTTAAATGACTTTTTCCATTTTCCATCAATGTGTCCCTGACTTTATGAACTCTTGATCATTTTGGTTCAGTTTCTCCTTGCTTTATGCCATTTGTATAATTTCTCTTCTCTGGTTTATTGATGTTGCCCTCATTCTTTTTCCAATAGGGCAGTCGTCAAATTCAGTCCTGGAGCTCTGTCATTTTTTTTTTTGTTCCATCCATCCACCCTAATAAAAGGATGTGTTTGTGTATCTGTGCATCCATCCATGTGTCTGTCTAGTTGATATGTCCCTGTCATTCCAACAGATGGTACATCACAAACAAACATTTGTACTAATAAAATACATTGCATTTGTCAATCCAACAGATGGTACATTACAAACATTAACACTGCTTTTACAAATCCCATACTAAATAGCATATAACAGAGTTATAGGCATTGCATTTGTCATTCCAACAGATGGTGCACTGCAGACACTTGTAGGAATGTGTTTTATCACAACATACGTTACAAAATGCATTCCAACAGATGGTGCTGAGGTCTATGGAGGATCACAGGAATCATGGGAAAAAGGGGTCCTTTCATCGGATTGGCTGGCCGAGCAACGTTTCAGCCGTGGAATGGCCAAATGGGGAGGCAGCTTGATGGATGAGGTCTCCAGGACTCTAAAAATATCCAAATCTTATTATGTGATATCATCTACAGTTAAATTCTGCTCCGTGCTTCTAAAATTTGTATTATTATGCTGTATTAAGGATTTGTTCTGTTCTGTGTATTGTATTGTATTGACCCCCTTCTTTTGACACCCACTGCACGCCCAACCTACCTGGAAAGGGGTCTCTCTTTGAACTGCCTTTCCCGAGGTTTCTTCCATTTTTCCCTACAAGGTTTTTTTGGGAGTTTTTCCTTGTCTTCTTAGAGAGTCAAGGCTGGGGGGCTGTCAAGAGGCAGGGCCTGTTAAAGCCCATTGCGGCACTTCCTGTGTGATTTTGGGCTATACAAAAATAAACTGTATTGTATCGTCTATGTTGATTACTCAGATGCCAACATTCTTAGCTGAGGAGCACATCTAGTCTTCTTTCAATTGGACTCCTCCATTAATTAAACCAGCACTCATTTTCCAGTTTCTATTTTTTCTTACTCTAAAATTTACAAACCGGTTATAGTAAATAGTTACTGGAGAAGCAAGCATTTAAGTGTGTTACCTGGGGTGAATTTATTCTTTTTACCTTGACGTGTAACATTTTGCTTTTTGTAACATTCAGATTTTTTTTTTTTCAAACATCAGCACATTGCAATGTTGCTAGTCAACATTGCAATGTCTCAGTCAAACGAGTAACAATAACCTAACTGCTACAGTCATTTACTTCAAAATGAATACAAGAAAGAAAGAAAGAAAAACAAAAATTTAGACCTGTCCTAAACATTCTGGTTATTTGCTAAAAAGCACATATGTGGAAAACACTGAAGTAACTGCTGTCCTTTAGCATTCCGTGTTATTCGCACCCGTGTCTGCTCTTCTGATCATCAATTGTCAACATTCTAAGACAAGTAAGAGAGCACACTCCACTGACAAATTGTATTGAAGAGAAAGTGATGAAAGAGAATTAAACATTTAAAGCTATTCCCCAAAAAATCTCAACTTCTTATAAATGTAAATCTTACACTAATGCACTTCACTGAATGCAAAACAAGAGAAGGAAAAAAGATCAGCTAATTAAACAATGAGATCAGCTAAACGTAAAAATAACTCACTAACTGCAATATTGGCAGGTAGGGAAGCCTGCAGCTATGCTGGGGTCCCAAGACTGAACTTGAAAGCCCCATTCACTAGGCCCCCGTCAAGGTGTGCTTCCTTATTTCTACTTATCTTTTTATGGCTCTAAATAAGTGTTTGTGAATGTGACAATTTCAAGGTACCATTCTGCTTGTCTATTATCTAGAGGCTCTCTTTTTTTTTTGATTAACTTCTGGCCCGACTCCCAGCAGAAATGACTGAGATGAGCAGTATGAATGTAAATGAATGTTCTTCAATTTTCTAGTAAAATGTAGCATTTGCATATCCTTCTAGCAGTGTGATGTCGAGCCACAAACACTGACCTTTACACCAGAAGTATGCCGGTTCAGTTCCTGCCTCTGACTTAGTGTGTGCACCTGAGCACATCACTTATCCTGCTTATGCTCTCTCTACCTGTAAAAAAAATAAAATACATATACACACATGGAAACAATTGTAATGAATACTGATCACGTAAGTCACCTTGAATAAAGGCATCCACCAAATACACCAATATTAACATGTTTGGGTATGCCATCAGCTAACAAATAAAAGCATGGCAGAGAAGTGTCTAATGACTAAAAACAAATGGTAAAGCAGGCAACAAGCCTCTGCCAGAAAAAGCCAGTTGCTCACATTTGTCGGGCATACGTCTCAGGATGAGGTGAATCACCTGGTATTTAAATTAGATTAAATTGTAATGTGAGCTCTGGTAATTGCATTTAATAAATCAATTGTCCTCTAGTAAGGCTGTATACTCTAAACAGATTGTCCTTTGCTGTGTCCTGAAGTAGTGTTGGTAAATTAAATGAAATTCCACCTTGGGTCTGAGAGTTTTTATTATACTAGGACCCTGTTACAAAACTAAAGGACGCAGTCATTTTTACAGCTCAATTAGCAAATGCAAATGATGGAATGCAGCAAGCACTTTATTTAGGTTGTATTCTTGCAAAATCACAATGCTTTTTAACACAAATGGGCTTGTTAATTAATCAGCAATTCTTAAACCGTTGCACAATTGAGGTAATTATTAGGGCTTTTGTTAAAAAAAAATATATATATCTATATATATATGGAAATTTAGTCCAAGAAAACAATGTCATTCAATTAACTAAAACAAATGTAAGTTCTCTGATTTTCATAATTCCAAATTTAATAAATCCATTATAAAGGGCGCAGAAAGGATGGCGATTCTGTCACAAGCTCCCCAGCTTGTATGCTGCCAAATTGCACAATTGTAGCAAGTCTTTTAAACTGGCATTATCATCTGGACACATATGTGTGTTGTTAAAAAAAAACAATAAATATAGTATAGGAACAGGTTTGGGATTAAACAAAACAAGCTAATTAAATCATTTTTAAGGAATACAATTTGGTTTTAACCTCCTTGATTTGCCTGCCTGTCTGTCTGCACGTGGTTTAAAATGGAGACTCACGATGACTATCGGAGATTATTTATGGGTTGCTGTTACTGTAGATAGTGCTGCTGTATTCAGTGTGACTGTCTTATAACTTCTGAGTCCTGGGTTTAAATCACAAAGAACACACTGGCTGTTCTGAGCTTAAAAGCCTGTGTTGGTTTATCCCCTAGGTTACAATTTTTTTTTTTAATAGCTAAACCAAGAAAATGATCATTTCACAATAGTATAACATAATATAACCTTCTCAAAGCTGCTTAATTCAAATTAGGCTCACAGGGAGTCTAAGCCTATACCAGCAGGAACCAGCCAGCCGTGAATAGGACGCTAGGCCATTGTAGGACCCTCTGATGTACAATCAATTTGGAATCACTAAATAATCGCAACCACACATTTTTGGGATATGGTGGGAAAAAACAGAGTAACCTGAGGAAAACCTACGCAGTCACATGAAGAAGAATGATGTGCAAACTCCACATGGACAACAACAGGACTCTGGAATCAAACTTTCATCATTTGGGCTGTTGGGCAATATCCTTAAGAAACATTCCACCCCACAGTCCGATACATTAACTCACATGTAGTGTAAGGGTGGCACAGTGGTAAGGCTGCTGTCTCACGTGTCCACCATCCAGGGATTGAATGCTATTCCCAGCTGTCATCAGTTTGTGGAGGTTGTCTTTTGATCCAGGTAGTCCAGTTTAACTTCCAAATCCTAAAGGTGTATGATACAAGTCTAAATTGGATCTGTAAAAATAATTAGGGTGTATATGAAAGGCCCTGTGATAGATTGATGCTTTTTTTGCAATGCCCAACTCTGATCTGATCATAAAATCACATGTACCCAAGTTATCATCAAACACTACATGCCGAGGGGTACAACAGTCACTAGTGCAAGTTACTGTGACTTGCTGGAGACCAATGTGAAGCCTGCTATTTGATCCAAGCAGTGGGGACTGCAGTCTCAAGGAACCAGCCCTTTGGCCTCATGACAATGCCTGCCCACCGGCCACACACTACTAAAAACACCAAGGCTTGTCTGGAGAAACTGAAGTTTGAGGTATTGCCACATCCTCCGTATTTACCAGATTTAGCATCGTGTGATTTCCACCTTTTTGGGTCACTAAAAAAAAAAAAAAATCTGGGTGGTCATTGATGCAAGACAGATAATGATGTGAAGAAAGTGGTGCACGAGTGGTTGCGAGGACAAGACAAAACCTTTGATTCTGCTGGAATCCAGGCACTTCCAGGCAGGTGGCGCAAGTGCATTGAGAAGGGTGGAGACTACTCCGAGAAATGACATGATCAGTTTTGTTAAGGCTCGCTCCATTTTTTGATGAATTCCATTTTTGTAATGTTAGCTTCACTCCCCCTCGTAGTATCAAATACTTTATCAGGTGAATACAAAGGTCAAGCAAAGTAAATCAGAAGACCACTATATCACGTCAAGACAGTCACTTTATCCATCCATCCATTCTTTATGTTCTGAACCCACTAAATCTAAATTTAGGGTCATGAAAAGCATGATTCTAAAGATGGAACCAACTCTGGATAGGACGCTAGTCCACCCCACATGCACTCATTCCACGCCAGTTTATCCATCCATCCATTATCTAACCCCCTATATCCTAACTACAGGGGTCTGCTGGAGCCAATCCCAGCCAACACATGGAGCAAGGCAGGAAACAAACCCCAGGCAGGGTGCCAGCCCACCGCAGGGCACACACGGGACAATTTAGGATCGCCAATACATCTAACCTAACCTAACCTGCATGTCTTTGGACTGTGGGAGGAAACCCACGCAGACACGGAGAGAACATGCAAACTCCACGCAGGGAGGACGCAGGAAGCGAACCCGTGTCTCTATACTGCAAGGCAGCAGCACTACCACCGTGCCACCGTGCCGCCCACTCCAGGCTAGTTTACAGCTGCTAAATTAGCCTATTCCACGCATCACGGCTGAGACTAATGGAGAATCTTAAGTTAAGCAATCAAGCAGGCTTTACTTTATGTTTTTTAGTGTGGAAAATCAATTTTTCAACTGTAAACTGTTCATGTTAAATTCTAATCATTTTGCACAAACAAACCAGGATGAACCAAATTTACAAGACTTTAATTAGAGCATTGCAAACATTTTTCTTGTACATTTTTCCTGTGTTGTACTAGTCTGTGTTAATTGGCTTACAACTTAATGGTGGAGTGAAAAACCAGACCATTACATATCAGAGCCACAGAACCTGTTTGAATTAATTTATATCCTGGGAACGGATAGACACTGTAAGGCTAGATATTACCAAATTCGTTTATAGCTTGGGAAAGGAAGGAATGCGGAGCTATTTAAAATGTCAAACACTGTGATACAAGTTATACGTCATCAGGATGAGATAGCTGATCAAATGTATGCAATGTCACATGTCCCGAAATCCCACGTGTGCTTATAAACATAAATATGGCTTGTCAAAAAGAAGTAAAGAAGAAAACAAAAAAAAAAAGACAGAAGGACGAACTCATAGATCATCTGATTTAGATGTCAGAAAATGGAACGATGAACAACGTCAATCGCTAAACTAAAAGCCGCCCAGGACAACGTTCTCCCCTTGACTCTTCTAATTTTCAGTAACTTTTCTAAGACTGTCTATATACATACTTTTCTATCTATCTTATTTTCTATGATGTTTTCTTCTATTTGGTATTGTCATATGTTAACAGATACCACGTTGCTTTCTTATACAGTATTTTGTACAGTTTGCCTTTTACATATCTAAATAAATGGGTACCAAGTATGAGTTAGATGACTACTGCCTCTTTTACAGGGTTTATCAAGGATACTGATGTCATTCATTAATAATTAGAACAGCCACAATAAAAGCAAGACATTGTTTGGTTAGTAAGTGGCATATAACCAAAAGAGATACGCTTTTATGTGTGTCACAACGACACTGGCATGTTTGTTAGAGCTGGTGATAGTGAGTCTCTACGTGGAGAATCTTATGCAGTATATTGCAAAGTGACTGGCAATTGGCACCATTTAAGACTTTGTCTGGATAGGATCTCTATGTTAACGTGTGTGTTAATCTTCAAGAGTGGGAGTAGATCAACCTAATAAACGTTGCTAGTAAGTCTCACAAATTTCACGATAATATAATAATGCACTATTTTTGCATTTACTTTGTACTTTACGTGGCAAACAATAGTATTTCTCACAATGTAAATTACACATTATGAAATGAGCTACACAAAGTTTTGCTAATTCAAAGTTGGCTGAAGGAGATACATGCCGACCCCTCTTTCAATAAAAAAGAACCTTGAATCTGTATAAAAGGAGTGGTGCAAAATTTACACAGATAACGTGCCCCTAATAAGTTGCAAATACATCATCACTCGCTGCACATGAAGGGCAATTTGAAACATTCTGATAGTAGCATTCTTGTATATTAAGCGCAGCTAATTGGCTTTCCACATTCCACTTTGAAGGTGCAAAGGAGGCCAGCTTAATTAAGCATCGGGACGACCCTCGTGTACAGTATCACCCGTGCTGAGACACACACCCTGGGGCTCACATTTCCAGTAACCGGTGTAAGTTTGCTCCTAATAATGATTGACTATGCGTGTAATGAGTCTATTTTCTTTGACGGAGAGATTATCAAAGCCTAGCAGATGAAAGACATGCAACTCATTTTCTCTGGAATCAAGTCTGATGGCTAATCACTTTGGCTTTAATGAAAGCTCTAAAAAAAAAAACAACAAAAAGTATTTCCGTCATCCTTGCAATGGAGCTGCCAATTGGAGGCTTTAAGAATTGCTGCCACAAATGGACCAGGAGATTTGAATGGGAAAATCTGCCTCTCAGAATCACATTTAAACTATTTTAAATCCATCTGCTTATTGACGTTTGTTATATGCTCTGCTATATTTGTAGACATATGGCAGGCTTGTCTGTTATCTGACAGCTATACCCAAACTGTGCCTTGGAAATCCCACTTGGAATGTAAAGTTCAAATACTTTCCTGAAAGCAGCAATTCGATGTTAATATTCTAAAACAGTGAAACGTTTTACATTTTTCTCATTTGCTACTATAGTTGTTACAGTTGTCTGAATAAGAAACAAGCTGTAAATGAATGTCAAAATTCAGATTCACAATGGGATTTACCTTTCTCGCCTTTTGCTTTGTCAAACAAAACTGAACTACAACAGATGTGGTACTCCTTACTGTGCTGCCACAAGGACATAAGACAAATCATCTGAACTACATCGAAAATGTCTAGAGACACAATATGCAAAGCCAATCAACGTGTATGGAATACAGCAAGTGAAAGAGGAGTTTTAAAAAGTTTCAATCATATTCTAAAAAAACACCACATTCGAACTTCAGTTTCTAAATGAGAGTTTCCATCTCCCAGACAAGCACATTGGTGAAATCACTAATTGCACAGACACAGCACAGCAAGTGACAGATTTGAGAAACTGCGATTTCACAGATTGGTTCTTATTAGGCAACTCTCATGTTCACATTTGTTTCAAATTTCAAGAGTTACTTGCTTAGCCCAACAATGAAATGTACTGGTCGGCACTTACAGTACATGTTCACTCCCCGACTTTCAAGCCCAAGCTGTTAAATATAATAAGCAAATTAACTGAATTGTTTAATATGGTTAAATCACGTATTGTCATCTTTCTCATCATGTCATTTCAAAGAGGGACTCTTTATCTTGAAGTTTTAAGACAGATGTGCCTGGCAGGTGCCACCATGCAGCTACAGTATAAATTGTAAGCAAGCCACCATTTCTAAAAGATTAGAGTACATTGTATGGTACCATTTTTCAGCTTAGGATCTCAAAAAGAGACACTTTATCTTTAAACTATAAACCCGTAGCGGTCCAGTGCCGCTAAGATTCACACCATCGATAGGACAGTGATTTATTTATTGCTTCGGTGGGGATTCCAGGAACGCACCCAGCCTTGGCCCAGCCCGCACACACTCACAGGCAGAGACACGAAACCAACAAATGAAAAACTAATTTATTAAATGGAAAATCCAATGCAAACAACAACAATCAGACAAACCTCCCCTTTCCCCTACGACGATGCAATTTTAACACAACAATGAACCAAGACAATAAACACTCACGACAATGTCCTTTATACAGTCCAATGCAGCAAAAGTGGATGAAATGGTTTGGTGTGAAAATGACAGTCCTAGGAACAGCTTCCGTACTAAATGAATGAAACAGTCCTACTGGTAGTCCTGAGCGGCGAGTGGTGAGATTTGCAGGAACGCTCCTATTGAAGACGCACGATGTATAATCCACAACTATACATACAACAGGTAGGCACGAGACAGTCCATTCATTTAATGGGAAACGATCCAGGGCACAATCGACTTTTCAGTAGACATGTCGGACAGGTTACACAAAAACACAGCTCTCTCGCTCCTCCGCCGGGTCCCCTTTTCAACTTTCCTGCTGACCTTTCTCCTCCCCAGCAACCCTTGCTCTAGTTTCAGTCATGAAATGAGGGCTGCTAGGAAATGGAGTTCTTACCACGGTAGCACTGCTACAAACACAAAATACTGTATGTCTCCCATTGCTTATTTGTAGTGATGAGTGAAATGGGGAACTTTCAATTTGCATACAGTTTCACGAAAATGACACCGAAATTTGTTTTGCAGGGGATATTGAAAAGCGTGAAACTCACTAAAGCCTCATTCACACTTGCATGTTTATATGTGTTCTTTTTCTTCATCTGTGTAAAGCATATACAGTACTCTCTACCACAATGGAAAAATCAATGCCTCTCGTTCACATCATAGCTGGGGGTGCAGAACCTTTTTAAAAAATTGCTGCACATTTTCCACACAAAGACACACTAAAACACACCATTGTGCATGTTACTTGTCTTATTTTTTTGCACATGAAAATCTCAATACACTGAAACTTGTCAAAAAAACATTTACTGAGGTTTGTGTTTTGCAATTGGAAATTTACAAAGTCAAGTTGGGGAGCATGCACTGGTACCATGTGTTGCCGCACCCACTACACGACGAAACAACTCGGGATCCCGGTTGGCAACCCCACAGGTAGACATGCGGTCCAGTCCCACCCTCTGGAAATGACCCTCTATCTGCCGCAGCCAGGTGTCACGTGGGCGACCCCTTGGCCTGGTCCAGCCACTCGGGTCCCCAACAATGAGGATCTTATGAGCTGGATCACCCTCTGGGAAATGAGCCACATGATCGTAGTGCCGTAACTGACGCTCCCTCACAATGCAGGTAATGTGCCTCATTCAGGACTCCGTGAGCAACCGCTCATTCGGCACAAAGTCAAACCAACGGTACCCAAGGATTTTCCAGAGAGACACAGTACCAAAGGAGTCCAGTCTTCATCTTAGCGTCCATGTCTCACAACCATATAGCAAGACAGGAAGCACCAGGACTCTAAAGACTTGGACCTTCTTCCTTTTGCATAGATATGCAAAAGGAAAATTACCTGTGAGACGAATTTTAGTGTTTGTTTTGCGAAACTACATGCGAATAGATAATTACCAGTTTTGTTCATCACTATACATATGAATCCAAAATTTGCATAAAGCCAGTATAAAAAAAAAAGGATAATATTACAAAGAACAAACATGCTGAAACATATATGGGAAACAATACTACTCTGTTTTCACAATGGGAGGTCTGAAAATTGAAAGTCTTAGTGGACTTGACACTATCAACTGCCAACCATTGTTCAGAAGTCATTAAGAAGACTAATAGAATGTCAGGTTATATCGAGCCCTGATGTGTGGGGTACAGGTATAAGGAGCTGAAGCTTTCTAACACACTGGTGAGGCCTCATCTGGAGTACTGTGTGAAGTTTTGGTCTCCAGACTACAAAAAGGACTTAGCAGCACTGGAAGGAGTCCGGAGAAGAACAGCTAGGCTGATTCAAAGACTACAAGGGATGAATTATGAGGAAAGATTAAAAGAACTAAGCCTTTTCAGATTAAGCAAAAGAAGATTAGGAGGAGATATAACTGAAGTGTTTAAAATTATGAAGTGAATTGGTACAGTGGATTGAGACTGTTATTTAGGGGACACAGTTGGAAACTTGTTAAGGGTAAGTTTCACACAAACATTAGGAAGTTTTTCTTTACACAGAGAACCTCAGACACATGGAATAAGCAACCAATTTAATATTGTTCTTGTATCAGTATGCTGCTGCTGGAGTATGTGAATTTCCCCTTGGGATGAATAAGGTATCTATCTATCTATCTATCTATCTATCTATCTATCTATCTATCTAT
>JANRMT010062861.1:30884229-30926426 GCA_026402145.1 Polypterus bichir lapradei
CAAATACTGTCGTAATTGAAACAAACCATGAACCTCAAACTGATTATGACAGCAGCAATCCAAGCTGTGAGATCTGAAACAAGATTACTGTTCACATGGCCAACTGTAAGTTGCATGCTCAAGAGTAAGCTCAGCACACAGCTTGGTCATTTTACAACCGGAGGGCCGAACTGACAACGTGGTATACAAAGAGATCCTTAACAAATAATTATTGCCATATTTTCCCTCACTTTAAAAAGGTTAAATTTTCTTCTTAATAAAAATTTTAATGCAGTACTTCGCCGCTGCGAAGCGCGGGTATTTTGCTAGTACAGTATATACACAAATATATATTAGGGCTGCACCTAATGTCTGTTTTTTAACGATTAGTCTAGATTAGATTAGATCATTGTTTCGATTTGTCAACTATTCTAATTAATAACTTGTAGCATCTACAGAGACATCTGTTACTTTAAATGTAAAGCTGATGGGATTTACTGCATATTATGGGATGGAATGTATATTGTGGGAAATAGATGAAGGAAGTAAATGTCATGTGTAACAAGCCATCCTGTGTTTCACAGTCCTTTTAATAGAATAAAGTAGCAGAACACATAACAAACCTATCAGTGCAACTATAACAATTTTGAATTACTCCATTAAAAATCTAACACAACAAAAAAGCAAACAAACTTTTATCATTAGAATATCAACAGTATATTGTGTAATAAAGTGTAAATTGAAATTTAAACTAAAAATCTTTTCAAATCAAAATAATTTCAGTTCAAAATAAACATTTGATAACAAATGTAGTGTAGTTTGAATCAGATATTACAGATTAGATCTGCTTAGCAATACAACTGAAGTGCAAAAACGCAAGATCAAGTAACAGCAGAGTTTGTTGGAGTCAGATTTCAGTAACACACAGACATATAATCAGTTTAACAGTCCAACATTAGTGCAAAGATCAACTTGAACTAAACTTATCAATTCAGGTAACACTTCAGATTATATACCAAAAACCTGGGCAAAAAAATAATAATGTAAAGTGAGACTAAAGTAATGTATAATAAACCTCACAATAATCAGAGCTAACAATATGTTATCCTGCTTATTATATGCTATTTTTGTCACTTCTAGATCAGACTGTAGATTGCAATGATTTACCAATCAGTAATTAGAACATACAGCACTGTCTTGGCGGTGTCTTCATAGAAAACTCTAGAATGCTTCTGTCTTAGATGCTCCTTCATAGCTATTGTGCTGCTTTAAGGTGCTATTTCACATTTACAGAGTTACAGGACACAGTGTTATTTGGCTTTAGCCTAAAGTACTCCCATACTTTAGAAGTCTGCGGTCTTTTACATGATGAATCAGCAGATAAACTAGGTGCTGTCATGTTGATCTCTTGAAAGGTGGTCAAAATGCCATGTACCAGCCATTCCTCACAACATATACATCACATATACGCTGTATATAAATATATACACTCTCTTCCAAAACAGAGTAAATCCTGAAAATCCTTTTTATCTGAAATCCCCTATAATTAAAGACTGCTCTAATCAAAAACAGGATAAAGAAACTAATAAGCAAAAGCAAACATTTACCTGATGTGAGAGAAGAACTCCTTAAATAGATGCAAGGACAATGAGGAGAATTCAATGCTCCAGTGATCAGACAGGGGTCATTACATGCTTTAAATATGAGAGCTTCATCAGCCCCGTGGGTTCCATTAGCAAAACGAATTACCTAAAAAACAGGTAATAGAAGATCATTATCCAGATTGAACCAATTAATAAATACTGAGTTAAAATAATTAACATCAACACAAATACAAATGCAGAGAAATAATAAACAACTAAACTAGAAACGGACAAAATAAACCAAAACAAACACTAGAGATAGAGACCCAGGAGGATTGTGACACTCCATAGTGTTCATCTTCATCTCATTACTATTAGGGTGTCTCATATTTTCCTGGAGAAAAAAAGGGGTTACAAGCCCCGCTCTCTGGGCACCTCATGCCCACCTCCTATGCAGGCCATCAGTCAGCTTCACTTTCTCCAGCCTCTGTCTTTACACTGAACTTTATAGTCTTGATTTTAGACTGGTCTCTCATATATCTATATATATAATTCACTAAGGGCATGTAAGACACTAAGGGCACGCAAGACAGTAAGCACAAGCAAAACAGAGCCCCGTCCGCCAACTCTAACCCTCCTACCGCGTCATGGGATACACACGACAGAGCCACGCACGCCAACTGTAACCATCCTCCCGAGTCCAGCGTCAATTTCGAGGCACGCAACAACTCACCAAACACAGCCTCAGTCGCTTTCATCTGTGCAAAAGAGTCCACATGCACCTCTGAGCCACGTTGACTTTACACCACACGCAAGACAGAGAGCCACGCCCGCCAACTCACAGAGCCCCGCCGTCAACTCTAACTAAGGGCAAGCAAGACAGAGAGCGCACGCAAGACAGACAGCCACGCCCGCCAACTCACAGAGCCCCGCCCACCAACTCTAAGACCATGGGATACGCACGCATTTAGTGTATAAATGGATATAAATAATTGCATGTAAACAATTCACCAAAATCTGTTGCATGTAAACGATACTGTTTAAAACATTATTGTTTTTTCATCAGAAAACCCGGTTTCCACGTCTACCTGTATTAGTTTAAATAGCACTTTTACCACTCGCAATAGGGCGGACGCGCTGACTTATCGTGTCGACTGGGCAACACAGTGAATGCGGCGTCTATCTATATATGTCTATGTTTTCCGTAGCCTGCTTTGGCATTGGTTTCGCTCCTTGCTATTTTCATTATACTGCGACGGTGGTTTCATAAGCCGTTGTTATACTGAATTCTTACACCGCCGTATGCTACGGTGGGCTTCGGCTAGTATATATATAATTTTCAAGTCTCTTTTCTGTAACATAGCCTCCACAGCACTCACAGTGAGCCCTCATCAGTGCACTAAATTCCCTCGGCATCACTTCTTTTGATTTTTATTCCTCCACCATGTAAGTAAGCCAACAGCTGCTCCTTCTCGACTCTCAAAATCATTGTCATTTCTCTTGTCTCCAGCCCTCAAGCCTCAGCTTTATTACTTGCCAGCAGTTAATCAAAATTCATTTTCTTTCTTTTTCATCACTCACAACTTGTCTTGGATATTTAAAATATTATTTATCAACCATTGTTTGATCACTTCACAGGCATGTCAATTTTTTGTTTTTTTAACTATAGGTCACTCAATTTTTTTTCTGTCAAAATTAGTGATTACATTTGCATTTTCTTGTTATGTTTTGCACCCATTGTTGTCTTTTTTCCTTGTAAATAGCTCACTTAAATGTTGATTCTTTCATATGCACTCTTAAAATTTTAAAGTAACGTTTTAGTTTTGCTTTCTCTACCTGAATAGGTCCTTGTTACATTTTTAAATTCATTATTGTTTTGTTTAGTATTTGGGTAATGGCTTTGGCGGGTATTTTGGTTCTGCATTTTGGTTGCTCCATCAATATTTGTATTGTAGTATTCTGTTATTTTGAACTTCCTTGGATGCTGCTGACCCTTGTTTATACTAGCCGACTGGCATTGCCCGGTATATTTGTAGATTGGGTTAAGGAAAGAAAGCAAAGGTTTATGTGTCTTTTAAATGACAACCCTATTGTTCTTGCTAGCTGTCCCAGCTGTCATCCACACTGCCTCTCTAACAATGTCTCTACTCTCGGGAGTTAAGAACTTGCTCTTTTAAGGTTAGATTGGATTCCAGAATTACGGTAACTCCTTGCTAGGTTGTAACCATAAACACTGTAATTTCTGACTCGTCCTTTTAGTTTAAAGTGAGAAGTTTGTAGTTATTAATTGATAAAGAAAAACCAACCTAGGAAGAGTTAAAATGAAAACTTCCAGCTGGGGAGAGGACGCAGGCGTTAGCTGTTCACCGCTTCTCCATGCTATATTCATTACTTAAGTATTTTTTTTAAGTATTTTTTTACTACTTGAATATCATTTTAATTGTAGCTGTTTTCTGGATATTATACAGAACTTTAGCATTTAGCGGCTGTATTTTGCTGTTAACACCTTACAGAGTTTAATGTCGTTGCTTTTGGAGAAATCCTACCTGTGACATTTGTTGGCCTGACTTGCGCTGTGTCATCGGCGCTGGCCTATCGGTCCGCTATTACATTTCCTGAATATCGGCTCTGCTGTTGTGATCTTGGTGATTGTCTTGCTTCTGGAGTCCTTTGCAATTTGCACCACAGCTGTCCAACTGTACACATAAGGACTACGGCCGACTATTTACATCGGGGCCATATCTCCTCCGCTCACCGGCATGCTTCGGTATTTGCCATCGCAATTGTTGAAACTCAACAACCACAGCCTTCCATTTGACATCATAGTTATCAAACAACTTGGACTCCTCCGTCACCCCCGCTACGTCCATAGGGGATCTGGTCGGCGGTTTGTTTACATCAAGTCAGACACAGAGACAGAGACAGCCCTGATTAGAGTCACCAATGACCTCCTGATGGCTGCTGACCATGGTTCTCCATCACTCCTTATCCTCCTGAACCTTACAGCAGCATTTGACACGGTAGACCATAATATTCTCCTTCATCATCTTCACTATACAATTGGACTTTCTGGCATTGCTTTTGAGTGGTTCAAGTCCTATCTTACAGACAGGACTGAGTATGTGGCCTTGGGGAGTGCTAAATCTCATACCCAGACTGTCACCTGTGGAGTCCCACAAGGATCAGACCTTGGGCCGACCCATGTATATGCTACCCCTGGGTCACATCATCCGCAAGAATGGAGTTTCATTCCATTGCTATGTCGATGATACGCAGCTCTATGTGAGACTGGATTCGATTTCTCTTACACCTCCATCAACCTCTTCCTCTTGCTTTGATGAGATTGAGACCTGGATGTCCAAGAACTTCCTCAAGCTGAACAGCAAGAAAACTGAAGCTCTTTTAATTGGCACCCCCCATCAACTTCGTTCATCTGTAAATTGTATTTCCTTTTCTGACCCTACTATTACCCTCGGGCGGCACGGTGGTGCAATAGTAGCACTGCTGCCTCGCAGTTAGGAGACCTGGGTTCGCTTCCCGGGTCCTCCCTGCGTGGAGTTTGCATGTTCTCCCCATGTCTGCGTGGGTTTCCTCCGGGCGCTCCGGTTTCCTCCCACAGTCCAAAGACATGCAGGTTAGGTGGATTGGCGATTCTAAATTGGCCCTGGTGTGTGCATGTGTTTGTGTGTGTCCTGTGGTGGGTTGGCACCCTGTCCAGGATTGGTTCCTTCCTTGTGCCCTGTGTTGGCTGGGATTGGCTCCAGCAGACCCCCGTGACCCTGTGTTCGGATTCAGCGGGTTGGAAAATGGATGGATGGACTATTACCCTCTCCCCTTCTGTTACAAATCTGGGTGTCAAGTTAGACATCACATCTGCCATTTGATATACATATCCATCACCTCTGTAAAATTGCATTCCTTCATCTCCGAAATATAGCCAAACTTCATCCCTACCTCTCTCTCTGTGATGCTGAAAAACTGGTTCATGCCTTTGCCTCATCCAGACTGGACTATTGTAATGCACTCCTCATTGGGATACCCAACAAGAGCCTTCAAAAGCTCTAACAAATTCAAAATAGTGCTGCAAAAATCCTGATGAGGGTGCGGAAATATGAACATATCTCACCAATCCTTCGATCATTTCATTGGCTCCCTATCCATCTCTGTATCGAATACAAACTCTGTTTGTTTACTCACCAGTGTATCCATGGAATTGCTCCACAATATCTCAAAGAGCTCCTTATATTACAATCCACTACAAGAGACCTCCGTTTTACAAATACCTACCGCCTTGGCCAACCTGTGACCAAACTTCATAAAATGGGAGACCGAGCCTTTGCAGCCGCTGCTCCATGGCTCTGGAATGCCTTACCAGAGAGCCTAAGAACACAGCAGATTGTGGGCCGTTTTAAAAAACAGCTAAAGACTTTTCTATTTAGGAAAGCTTATTAACAAGAATGCTATAATTATTGTTGTTTTATCTCTCTTTTTATCTTCCCTTGCCTTTGTTTAATCTTTTTATGTTGCACTTTGAGATTTACTGCTAATGTAAAGTGCTCTATAAATAAAATGCATTATTATTATTATTATTATTTTTATTATCAAACATCCCTTTGATTCTTTGTGTTGCGCTGCACCTCCATTCTCAGTCCAGCCTCACCCAAAACCTCCTGAAAAAGTGTATAATTCACCTTTTTATTTTACAGTAGACAGAAGCAACAAGCGGTGTTGCCCGGGTAAGTAATGTTAAGCTGTGGACTTTTTGCCTGCTAGTCTGGCTTCAGTCTGTTCAGATGTTTCATTTGATCTGAGCCTGCAGGTGGCACTGGTGTGCAAACTATAGCACACAGGGTTAAAAAAAAAAACAATGGGACCACCAGGGTCAAAATTTTTGGTTCCAAAATAGTCTGTCTTGTCTGCATGATCCTAGTGAGCAGCTATGCAAACTTTGATTCAGATCAGTCAAAGGGTGAACAGACAGACAGCCATTCTATTTTATATAAGCAGATTAGGTATTTTATTCTTGGGAATGGAGATCAGTTTTATGGTTTTTTTTTCTGTAGTATTTCCAGTTCTTAATTTGTTGATCCTTCCTTTGGTTTCCTTTTTATTAGTTATTTCTATGTTCTTGTTAACGTCCTTTCATTTAAGATTTCTCCTTTACTTATATATACAACTCCTCATTTAGATCTTTATTCTTTGCTTGCTTTTTATTGATATAATTTCTTTGCTTGATTATTTACTGTTCTTTGTTCTTTTTAATTCTTAATTAACTCTCTGCTGTTGTTCTTGTTTCTTGTTAAATAAATATATACTAATTAATTATTATTGATGGTGGACTTTCCAAGGTTTTTTTTTTTATTGTTTTGGGCTTCCCCTCAGGGAAATTCATGGCATTCATTAAAACTGTTTGCACTATGACCCTGAAACTCAGCAGTGAATTCAAACTAATGAGAGGCTATTAAAATTGTGAAAACTGCATTTCTCCTGACCACATCTACACTTGCATTTGGATGCAACTTTTCCCATGGTGCACTACTCTGGCCACTAGCATCATGGGGATGTATACATGTCATTCAAAGATGACTAACTTCTCTCTTATCTAAAGAGTAAACATTTCAAATATAAAAACACCATATGCCACGTAGAGTTATTTTTACCACCTTTGTGATGTCTGCCAATAAATCAATTTGGCTTAATAAATAAAAATGCAAGTTATAATTAACACTAGTTTGTTGTGACCTCTAGCTATGCAAGAACTAATATGTTGCAGACAGGGTTTGTTCGCTGGCTTATTTTTATTTTCTCTTATATCATTGCTTTTGAAATTTCTGAATTATTATGGTTCATGTGTTTTTGTTTTTATGCTCTTTTATTTTAATATTCTGCGGTCAGCTGGTACCCTGTCTGGGGTTTGTTTCCTGCCTTGCACTATGTGTTGGCTGGGATTGGCTCCAGCAGGCCCCCATGACCCTGTAGTTAGGATATAGCGGGTTGGATAATGGATGGATGGATGGATGGATATTTTAAATTGTTATTTTTATTTATTATTTACGTTATTATAACAACTGTGCCTACACTTGGATGATGGCAGGTTATACACTCCAGTAATGATGTATTGAAGTCGGTACTCAGCCAAAGTAAACCATCCTTAACTTTAAATGCTTCACCCGATCTACACAAATTTCCCACTTGATGGACAATCAAACAGATGTGAAAGCCTAAATAAGGGTTTAGTAAATGTGAACTTGATATATTAATAAAAGAAATATTAAACACACACAGAATTCCAGGATCCTGAAATAAATGTAAATATGAACAGTAATAAAGAGAAAAATGCAAATCAGTCCCTGACCCTCCTTGCCTTAATTGCATTACTTAAATAATTACGAAAAAAGAAACAAAAACAAAGAGATGCACATGCAGTGTCCAATGTAAAACTTGGTACTTGCAGCAAATGAAAAATGGATGGGAGCTGACAAATCCAAACAGGGCTATTCAATATACAAGGCAAAACCACCTCACCAGTGAGTCCAGAACTCACGCCGACTTCTTATTGCCGTGTCTAACTGGATGAGAAGTGACAATATGGTGGTCTTTTTAGTGAATGAAAGCTTATGTTTATAATGTTAATTTTGTTGATCCCAGTATTTTCTGATGAATTCTTTTTTCATTTTTCCATTTAAAATGCATAACTTTTATAACAAGATGGCAGGAAATCCTCCACCTCCAGAAATGTTTAAGCATTCCTGTTGTTGACATCCTTGCAGTTTGCAGAGGTAAATTCTTCTTCAGGTATATTTCAATATACAGGAAACGAGCAGACAAATACAACACTGATAACCACAGAACAAGCACAACTGACATTTTATGTGGCCCCTCTACAGAGGCTGTGTACTGTAAGTTGGAATACATTCCTTGTTTTCTGTCAGAGGATCCCCAAGAGGTGAGGCCACACCATGACATCACTGCAGAGGGTATGCCCTTGTCCTATTTATTTTGTGCTAGCATAAGAGACCCTCAGAGGTTTATTAAGGTTGGTGCAGATTAGTTCTTATTTGTGAGTATTGTAGAGATTTTCCTGGTGTTCTGAATTTTGCTATTTGAATTGGTTTGCTTTGGAATGCCTTTTTTAGGCAATTCTTTTTTGTTAGTCTTTTTCTGATTTTTATTAAAGAATTCTTCATTTATAAAGATTCTGCATTAAGCTTTTCCTTCCAAGCCAGAGGTGTTACAGTTTCCTCTTCCATTAAGTTCTTTTTTGGTATTTTTGTATTTTTTGAACTTTGCCAACCATCAGCCACCCAAAAAATAAACAGAAAAAGAATAAAACCAACGATCTTCACAGATTCTTTTCAAAAAGATGTAACCATTGTATATTGTAAAGCAAAGCCCCAGTTTGGGCCTGTGTGGGTCAATGCCTGAAATTGGAGTTTGGGGCAAGGCTGCCTGGGTTGAGGCCTATCTCAAGCCAAGCCAAAGAAGGTGTTTGCCTGGATTGTGGGTTCTTTTTGGACTTTTAACCCTATTTCCATTGTGTACTGAATATATAAAATGCAAGAATATATTGGAGTATTTTTGGATTTTTTTCCTTTTCCAGATGCTTTGAAGCTAATGTTTATTTCATTTCATATTTTAATCAAGTTAAGTGTATTGTCAATGCTAAATTGGCCCCTAATATGTGTGTGTGTGTGTGTGGTTGTGTGTTGACCCTGGGGTAGGCTGATGCCCTGTCCAGAGATTATTCCTGCCTTGCTCCTGATGTTTGCTTAGACAGACTCCAGCATCCCCACGATCTGGATAAACAAGTTTATGAAATGGATGAATACACTTTATTTATGTTTGAATGCATCCTGGATAATATTATCCAAAGTTGTTTAGTGCTTGTTGCTGTAGTTGCCTCATTATGTGGCACATGGGATGCTCAAGAAAACCTGTGGCATTATGGGTGCTGTGTTACTTAAGAGCAAGGGGGAGCAAGCAAATACATTTTTATTCAAACATTAAGGCTTGCGTTTCAGCATCCTCTAATCTATAATTCCTGGCTTTCCTTATTTGTCTTTAGGTTTTGAATTAATGCTTGATTTTTCAACATCAGCCACCCAAAAAATCAAACAGAAAAAGAATAAAACCAATGATCTTCACAGGTTCTTTTCAAAGAGATGTTCTCATTAGTCACAGAGTAACTATCAAATATTGTAAACTGGGTAGAAGGATGCATGTAACGTTACGCTAGCACAGTGCAGGAAAATAATACAAAGAAATTATCATTTTTCCTGCATAAATTTATAGGGCACACCAACACTCCCCTCTTTTCTTCCGTTCCTCACCTACTCTCCAGTTTGCTGTTCTCACAGGCTTGTCACATATGATGGCACACATCACAATTTAACCCTTCCTGAAGAAGCACTGCTCATAGAACTCTAAACTTTACTATGAATGATATTTACACCACAACCTGCTTAGTTAGAAGGCTGCATACAGCGTGGAGTAGCGGGGAAGGAATGTGATTTTAAATTGCATGTTGCTGGTTCACTTGTCACCTGTGACCCCGAGGATGTCACTTAATCTGTCTATACTCACAATGGGAAAAAATGCATATAATCAGGACAATGTACAGTAGGTGTACTTGTAATGTGGCTAGGGATAGTGTTCTCCTCAGAAGGCAATAACGTGAAATAAAGGGTGATGGATTTTTAAACAATAAAAAAGTGATAACTGACTTCTGTTCTGTATGGGAAAACAGAATACATTATTAAATGCAGGCCTTCTCTCACATAATGCAATCATCATGAAGAAACACACACACGCAGCTGAATCAGATTTATGATAGACAAGACTAATGCGAGGGGCACAGTGGCAGTGTGGGTATTTTTTGCTGCTACAGAGCTCCAGAGACTGAGGCTCAATCCCAACCTGTGTGGAATTTATAATCAGTAACTGCATAAACTCCAGTGAACGCTGCGGCTCATCTCCCAAAGGACTGCATGTTAGTTAAAGTAATTGGTGACTATAAAATGTCCCAGTGTGGATGTGACCAGTGGTGGGCAGGCATCCCATTCAGTGCTATGCCACGTCCCAAATGTTCTAGGATGCATGAGACATTCAAGGAAAAGTGCAGGTTCACATTGTTTATTTTTCTTCATGCATATACATTAGGGGCCTCGCAGTAAGGAGACCCCGGTTCGCTTTCTGGGTCCTCCCTGCGTGGAGTTTGCATGTTCTCCCCGTGTCTGCATGGGTTTCCTCCCACAGTCCAAAGACATGCAGGTTAAGTGCATTGGTGATTCTAAATTGTCCCTAGTGTGTGCTTGGTGTTTGTGTGTGTGTGCCCTGCGGTGGGTTGGCGCCCTGCCCGGGGTTTGTTTCCTGCCTTGCGCCCTGTGTTGGCTGGGATTGGCTCCAGCAGACCCCCGTGACCCTGTAGTTAGGATATAGCGGGTTGGATCATGGATGGATGGATATACATTAATATATATTGTTGAGGTATTTTGATATTCTAAAATGAAAGTAAATTCCCAACATAAGAGAGACTGAGTTGTCACAAATTTATTTTGGGAATTTATGGCGGTGCACAAACTGCTCCCATCACGCTTACTGATACACACCATATTGTGAAGCAGCACGTTAATATGACGCTGCTCTCCAGAGGTACAAGTTTTGAAAACATCAGTAATGAAAAAGACTGAATTAGTGTAAGCCATCCTAATTTGGGGTATTCATAAGTAAATGTAACAATTTATTTCATGAGGTAGAAGCACCTAATAAACAAGAACAAGCAACATGGTGTGCAGTTTCACAGTTCAAGTATCGTGGGCAGGGCCATTTTTAGGACGTTGGGGGCCCTGGGCATAAGTAGACTGTGGGGGCCCTAATGCGTGTAGTATTAGCTACAGTTCAGCCAGATTTGACCTGTTTCCACTGGGCACCGCGTAGAGGTATGTAGCTAAGCCCAGTGTGTGCAAAATGTGTAGTGCAGTGGTGCATATTTTATACATTTTAGAGCATTTTATTTATTTTTTTGTCACAATTAAAAAGTGTGATTTTTACACCTTTTTCCATTTTTTTCTACCAAATTAAAACTTGGGCTAAGGGACATTCCAGAATAAAGCTCAAGAAATGAAATCAACTTTTCGCGCTTTAACACTTGTGAAATCTTTAATTAATACCGAGTAATCAAGCGATTGTACAACGTCGCGCTCAATGGACATTAATGCTAAAGCATTCAATTGTTCTTGAAACATGGTTGTCCTGAAGTAATTCTTGGTTATCTTTAGCTTGGAAAAGCTGCGTTCCCCAGCAGCAACAGTAACTGGCATGTTGCTCGTTTCTTACTGCTGGTTGGTTTTGAAAGGAATCAGTAGGAGAATGCACCTTTTTGGCCACGACAAATTTCAGCAAAGCTCCTTTTTGTGTCTCAATAAAGGCTACATTGTCTGCCTTTTTCTTCCATTTAGTAGCACCGGATGGATAACCGCGTTTCATATTAATATGGCACGATAAGGCCAATGCCAAGGCGAATAAGGGAAGCAAGCGTTATATGCGACAGAAAAACTCACGCAGGGCCCTGGCCATTGCGAACGCCACAAGCCCCAGTTCCCTGTCGCAGCGTCCCTGCCCCGGGAAAGGGCAGTAAGCTTAGCATTAAACTTCGTAGTACAGATACGTAACTTGCGTCAATCTTTTGTCTCGGGGCCCCGGGCGACTGCCCTGCTCGCCCATGCCTGAGAATGGCCCGGTTGCACGTTCTCCCTATGTTAGTTTACCAAGTTCTGCTCATTTGATTTCAACTTAGACTACGCTGGCAACGTTAACCTGTGACTACCTCTCAGACTTTCATGCGAAGACCCTCACTTTGATCAAATGCCACTGTATTATGTCAAAGATGGCGCTGTGTCGTGAGCACCTGAGAGGATAAAAAGACCTTTCAGCTAGTGGCTTGTTCATGGTTTTGAGGGGCATGGGGGTCTCAGGTGGGATTATGAAGTGAGTGTGATTACAAACTAGAAATAAAATCAAAGTGCATCCTTTGTGGGGGTGGGGATGGAATTCAGGTGGGATTATGAAGTGACCATGACAACAAATGGCACTAGAAATCTTGCACAGCTCTGATGATTCCTTCGGTGGTGGTTGGCTGGGGTGAACAAGTCTGGCGATGGCCTCCTGTGACTTAAAAGTGGCCGAGACACACTGGTGAAGGTGTCAGTGTCTGCAGAAATAGTCCTGTGCCCAGGACCACCAGCAAAGGCACTGTCCCCACCTCAGTAACCCAGCACTGGAAGAAGCTGTACTGAAAATGTATGAATGTGCTTAGTTTATTCCAGATGTGAAACGCAAGAAAAAAGCAACAATAACAAGAAAAATAAATGAAAAAAATGCACCAAACTTTTATAGGGCAACTGCAGCAAAAGGCAGGAGAAGATGGGCGTATAGTAGCACCAATTTATTTTTATAAAATGTAAGGTTTTGCTGGATATAAGGTTTCAAGGACTGGCATATAAAATAATTTTGAAAGTAAAGGTTTGGATATGGGCGGCACGGTGGCACAGTGGTAGCACTGCTGCCTCGCAGTTAGGAGACCCGCGTTCGCTTCCCGGGTCCTCCCTGCGTGGAGTTTGCATGTTGTCTGCGTGGGTTTCCTCCGGGCGCTCCGGTTTCCTCCCACAGTCCAAAGACATGCAGGTTAGGTGGATTGGCAATTCTAAATTGGCCCTAGTGTGTGCTTGGTGTGGGTGTGTTTTTGTGTGACCTGCGGTGGGTTGGCACCCTGTCCAGGATTGGTTCCTGCCTTGTGCCCTGTGTTGGCTGGGATTGGCTCCAGCAGACCCCCATGACCCGGTGTTCACATTAGCAGGTTGGATAATGGATGGATGGTTTGGATATAAGTAAATAATTATACATTTATAGTTTATTTACTTGCTGCTTCAGAGTGATATAAAGTGTTTGTGTGTATATATGCATTTTTTTCTAAAAAATATATACTGCTACTGTAATACTTGTTTTGAGAGAATGTATAGATGCAAAAGACTAAATAGTTCCATAAAGGAGGACGCCTTGTGCCAAACAGTATAACTTTACAATGCTATCTAAACCTGGCACAACAATCTCTGACAGATTTGACTCCAGGTTTGTGCATCATAAAATGTCTTAGTAATGTACTGTAAAATCCAGTTTTTTGGAGAGAAATCCCTAAATTACCACATTTGTTTTGTGTTTCATTTAGTTGATATTAGTGTAAACAAAGGGTTTTAAGCATATAAATACTTTCCTTTTAAAAATTTCAAGTGTTGTACTCACTACAATTCAGCCATTTAAATCTCCTTTATTACATAAGTAAAGTAACAGTCATTTATTTTTAGATATTGTGGCAAACAGCTGGCATCCTTACTTGGCGGGGATGCTTCTGTAATGGAAGTACCATGGAAGAGAACAGACATTGGATATTACCTTCCCTGGAATGCTAAATGGCTGCCCCCCAGGACGGCTACAGCACCCCGGCTTCCCACAGGGCACTCTGGGACTTGGAGTTTGTGGACTCAGCCCTGTCGGGCTCCGGGGGTGCCACCGATGGTGTTGCAGGGACTGGGGAGCTCTACCTGGTCGGGATCTCACCTCACCTGGAAGTGCTTTTGGACTGTGATTACAGGTCAGCATAAAAGAAGCCCGCCTTCTTCATTCCAGTAGCCAGAATCAGGAGGAAGGAGACGAAGCCTGCTGGGAGGAGAGGAGGCAGAGAGAAAGAAAGAGGGAAAGAGGAGAAGAAGAAGAAAAAGTGCATTGCTGTGTGCTATTTGCTGTACTGTGCTTTGGTGGTGGGAAACGCTTAGGGAAGACATTCCCACAGCAAAATAAAAGCCTGTGTGTGTTGCTGAACTTGTGCCTATGTCTGTCTGTGTCATCTGGAATACCCCCTTCACGCCACAATTTGTAATTTAGGTGCAATAATGCCAAAGTTCCCTTAGTGCATAAGGGGTTAGTTAAGCAGGTGCCATAATGAAAGTATGGATGGAAAACTGGAATGATACATATAATTACAATATTTTGGAAAGAAGATTTTTTGTATTTTTTCAGATCAAAAATTGAATTGTAAATATTGGTTTCTTGCATATGAATGTACATATTGTGGCACATAGAGTCCAGTGATTAGTACTGCTGCTTCTCAACATCCTTGATTCAAAAGCTGTGCCATTGTTGTCCATGTGCAGTTTGCATGTCCTCCCCATGTTTACAAGGGTTTTACTTCAACAATCCCAGAGATCTGTATGTTATCCTCTAAGTTGGCCACATGTGTGCCCTGTGACTGACTGGCACTCTGTCCAGTGCTGATGGGATAGGCTCTGATACCCAGTGGCCTTGAACTCCATTCAGCGTGTTTCACAGTATTATATTTTACAGCTCATTAACCTTCTTCATTTAATAACCTTGATTTTTAAAACTCTATAGCCCCTGCTCAGATGTCTAGTTTAGATTATGAATTTCTTTTAAATCTTTCTGGAAATCTTCTGAAGAACTCTGATCATTACAGGAAGATTTTGAATTTTCATAGAAGTTCTAAATGTATTTGCAGTTCTCTAAAGAATTAATGTGGTGTGGTCCCATTTTGAAGGACACTGTCAGTCAGGGCCCAGCAGCACAAAAACTTCAAGATGGTAAATAAATAGTAAACATATAAAGGTGATTGATGCTAAAAGGCAGCAGTTAGGTGAAATCACTGCTGCCCGTTACTGGAGGGCACCAGATTTTCATTTGAAGAGTGTCATTGGAAAATACTATAAAAAATATTTAGTTGAATTGGAGCAAAATTACCTTCTTTGTCGTGACCAAACGCAACAGAGAATAATGACAAGATAACGCTTTATAAATGTGTGTATACTCAATCTGTGCTGAAAAACTGCATTTTCAAAAGTAAATCTAAAAATGTTATTTTCAGATAGTGGTGATTTTATTTATTTATTTTTTTCCAAACACAACATACCGATAGTAGGTTTTCATAAAACACTACACATTTTTTATTAGCTATAAACAGAGATAATATGTTTAAAAACATAATACTTTTATATGAACAATTACACTCTGAATTTTATCTTCCAGCAACACTTTTCTTTCACTATCTCCAAATTAGAAACTTTGTTAAACAAAACCTGCCTGACTTTCCTCACCTCCCTCCTACTTCTAAAATATTGATCAGTCTTGAGGACTCAGACAGCATTTCTATAATATATAAAACATAATTATAGTCCGCACAGTGGCGCAGTGGGTAAGCACTGCTGCCTCGCAGTTAGGAGACCCGGGTTTGCTTCCCAGGTCCTCCCTGCGTGGAGTTTGCATGTTTTCACTGTGCCTGTGTGGGTTTCCTTCCGGGTGCTCCAGTTTCCTCCCACAGTCCAAAGACATGCAGGTTAGGTGCATTGGCGATCCTAAAGTGTCCCTAGTGTGTGCTAGGTGTGTGTGCCTGCCCAGGGTTTGTTTCCTGCCTTGTGCCCTGGGATTGGCTCCAGGTGACCCTGTAGTTCAGATATAGCGGGTTGGATAATGGATGGATTTTTTAAAGTCCTTCCCTTTCAAAGATCCCAGAGTACACTGGGAAAAAGATCTCTCACTCAACATTTCGGAAGAGGAATGGAAGGCAGCAATGCACAGAATTTACTCGGGCTCCATATGTGCAAAGCATACAATCATTCAACTTAAAATCATTTATCAAGCACATCGGTCTCGTTTAAAGTTGTCCAAAATGTTTAAAGGGCAAGATCCAAACTGCAGACATTACACTCAAGTTCCAGCCTCACTGGGCCACATGTTTTGGGCCTGCACCAAATTAACATCATTCTGGACCAAAATCTTTAAATGCCTTTCAGAGTCTCAATCCCTCTTAACCCATTAACAGCTGTGTTTGGTGGATGGGCTTAAAGAGGAGAGGGAAAAACAAACTGGAATTGCCTTTACTACACTATTGGCACGTAGACTAACTTATCTTGCTTAACTGGAAGAATCCTAACTCACCTCTGTTAAGTCAGTGGGTAACTGATATGTTCTACTTGAAATTGGAAAAAATCAAATACGCACTTAGAGGATCTGTGCAAAACTTTTTTAAAACCTGGCAGGATCTAATTAATAATATTTTAGAATAAGCATCTAAATTGAGGAAGCAGATTCTCATCCTCTTTTTATTCTATTTCGTTAGTTATTTTACTTATTTATCTTTTCTACTAATAAAGTTTCACTATGTTAGCCTGGCTCTCTTTCTCATGGCTGGGGGTTGACTTGATTTGAATCTAGTTTTGTAAACTTTGACTTGCTTGTATGGAATGTGGTTTGATTTTAATAAATTCTATAAAATGTTTAAAAAAATAATAAATCAAATTATAAAAAGACCAAAAAACATACTTAACAGAAAAATATGTGAAATGTATATAAAAAAAGTCACAAAGATGGCATCACTCAGCTCCATGAAAAGATTAGGAAAGTGCTGACCTCAAACCTTCCAATGCTCCTTTTTTAAACCTGAAAAGGCTTCTGACAGTGTTCAAAAACAACCTTCACACCTGCTACAATTATAAATCATTGCAATGACTCAAATAAACATGGACACAACAGACACGTGCCAGCAGAGTACAGTGATTAACAGGAAAAGTAAATGAAACACTCAGCTAACATCACTGAAAAGAAAGCTTCACCCCGTCAGGATTGATGTCTAGAAGGCTCTGAATGGCTGAATCTATATATAACGGTTTGAACAAAAAAAAAAAAAAAACATAATAATGGATGATAGCCACAATCCATTTTTCATATCTGAAGCAAAGTCAATGAAGTCAAGTTCCTTTTTGTTCTTTATATTAAGCCTAGGGGGGCAGAGCCACCTGATGCTGTAGCAGGGGGAACCACCCTCATTACTGTAAATTAGTGTCATTTAATTGTATTTCTCTCCTTTAGTTTTTTCTAATTTTTGGATTTGTGCAAGTATTATTGGTTTCCCACAATTATTGTTTAAGGTACTACAGTCTGAATTCTGGACTGGCTTTGCTTGTCTTGGTTTGCCTTTTAGGCATTCTGTCACAGATTAATTTTTGCTTTAGTTCTTGTTTCCCGATTTGAATATATTTGTTCAATAAACCCTAAATTATAAAGAGTAACTTTGCTTTGGATTTTGTGAGACAGATTTTTTACTTTTTTTCCTCAACCTTATATCTAAGTTTCTTTTGGGCCTACTATACATGTCACATGAACATAAGTGTAAGGATGTCACCATGCATAAAAAGTCACAAAACGGTGGTGACATTAAAACAAAAACAACAAAAAATGGCACCTTCCGAATGATAAAACAAATCAAAAGTATATGTGAACTTCAAAACTGACAAAAAATGCTTGTAAAATCATGAATAAAGCACTCTCTACTAAATAGTAAGTGTCATCACTCTTGCCAGATGAAATCTAGCAATTACTTAATACTACATTTCACTTATTGCTTATAGTCCTCCTGGACCCCATGATCATCAGAGGTGATTGTGTGCAGAGGGTGCAGACCTATAAATACCTGGGAGTGCAGCTGGATGATAAATTGGACTGGACTGCCAATACTGATGCTCTGTGCAAGAAAGGACAGAGCCGATTATACTTCCTTAGAAGGCTTGCATCCTTCAACATCTGCAATAAGATGCTGCAGATGTTCTATCAGACGGTTGTGGCGAGCGCCCTCTTCTACGCAGTGGTGTGCTGGGGAGGCAGCATAAAGAAGAGGGACGCCTCACGCCTGGACAAACTGGTGAGGAAGGCAGGCTCTATTGTAGGCACGGAGCTGGACAGTTTGACATCCGTGGCAGAGCGACAGGCGCTGAGCAGACTCCTGTCAATTATGGAGAATCCACTGCATCCACTGAACAGTATCATCTCCAGACAGAGGAGCACCTTCAGCGACAGACTGCAGTCACTGTCCTGCTCCACTGACAGACTGAGGAGATCGTCCCTCCACCACACTATGAGACTCTTCAATTCCACCTTGGGGGTTTTGAACATTAACATTATACAAAATTACTGTCTGTTTTACCTGCATTTTTATCACTCTTTAATATAATATTGTTTTTTATCAGTATGCTGCTGCTGGAGTATGTGAATTTCCCCTTGGGATTAATAAAGTATCTATCTACTGTATCTATCTGTTGATCTAAAACTGCTGAGCAAAGCTGTTTCTGTATTTGTAGAGGGCAAGTCACTCTGGGTCACTAATTTACAAAGTGTCTGAAATTTAAATTTGATACTTACAGCTTAAAATCTAACCAGTAAGTCACATGGTCAACCTATTGTGCAAATAGAAAACATAAAAAAAGAAACCACAAATAATTATCTTCTCAAAATATTCTGTGGAACTTGGCACAGTTGAACACACAAGAATGATAAAAGAAGCTGGAACATCATGGAAGCGTCCTGCTCGATGGTAATGCTGGGTTAGTGAGACTCCACTAGCATGTTATTTAACTGGAACATTCAGTCTTTTCTGAAATTTGTGTAAGCATCAGAATTTGCCCTTGAAATTACTTCTGTTTCAAGATGACTAGGGAGATAAATATGTTTTTCTGCCTCATGGTGACAACTTCATCAACATGCTACAGAACTATTATAATGCAGGTGTGTAAACCTTTAAATTTCTGCTGTATTACATTTTTCATATTGTCATGTTTCCTGATATATATATATTCTCCATTTGTCATCTGGTTTTCCCTTCTGGGTACCCCACCTAATTCCCCAAACAAATGAAAAGTTAAGGTATTTGGCAACTCTAAACTGACCCTATGTGAGTGAAGAGGTGCATGTGAACAGGGTGTCCCAGGCCGTTTCCTGCCTTGCATCCAGAGCTGCAAAGATAGGGATTAAATGGGTTTGAGAATGCCGTGTTATGTTAAATATATTTGAAAGTTTGATAGCAACAAAACCCTGTAATGGCAGGTTTACAAACTAGTAGTATGTAATAGTGTGTACAACACAGTATCTTCTTCAAGGAGGAACCTCTTTTTTTATTTTTACTTAAAATTTTCATGAAGTTTCCAGAAAAATTCAATTATTTTGAACAAAATATCGTACACAGTTTGACTCAAAAGATTTGTCCAAATATTAATGCTTCACTTGATCGCCTTATTTAAATGAAACTACAGTATTGTTACTAGAAACTTCTAATGTCATACTGTAGAAGTTGTTGATGCAAGCACCTTTCA
Organism: Polypterus bichir lapradei; assembly: GCA_026402145.1. Lineage (NCBI taxonomy): Eukaryota > Metazoa > Chordata > Cladistia > Polypteriformes > Polypteridae > Polypterus > Polypterus bichir. Next base: position 30,903,995 of record JANRMT010062861.1, read on the forward strand.
TTTGAATTTAAAAGGGCAAACCAGAAAGCTGATGTAAGAATAGAAAATTTATACCCATTTCAGATTAAAAAAAAATCAGCTTTTTGGGCTAGGAGGGCAAACTGGAGGGGGTTATAAATGTCATGCCACCTGGCCTGAAGTTCAACACCACTCCCTAGGGCTGCGAGACAGCACTGTTAACATTTGTACCATCGTGCTGCCCTTTTTCAATTTACTTGTTCATCATATTTAATCAACATTTTGGTTATAGCAAGCATTAGTACTTATCAAAACACCAGTTGTTACACAAGTGCACATGGGAGGCAGTCAAAGGGCTTAAGTGAGGGAAAGATGTCAGCTTGAGGGTTGATAAAGTGCACTAACCTTTCTTCTCCCTTTTCCACTGATCAACAGATAGGAAATCCAATTAAACCAGCACCAACTTCCACCCCACTCTCCAGACCTCACCCTCCTACTGACCTCATTTCCACCATTTCCAGCACAGAACATATTATTACAGCACAGCCACTAGAAAAACTCATACCCTTTACTCCTCAGTTAGTCGATTGGGACTCAGTCTTTGATGCTCTCACAGGTCTCTTGGTCAGGGCTGTTTTAACAGCATTATAAGCCCCCGGGCAAAGCAGTGCACTGGAGCTCCTACCTACACAACCACTCAGCAAGTCACAACATACAAAGATTAGCATGGGGTCCCTATGCTCGTGGGGCCCCTGGGCAACTGCCCATTGCCCATATGTTAAGGCGGCCCTGCTCTTGGTGGCTTTTCTCACTCGTCTTTGTCTTGTACAATCTCAAAGTGTTTGTAGACGGCCTACTCTAGCAGATTCTCAGCTGTGCCATATACTCTTTCCGTTCCTTAATGATTGATTTTACCAGACTCCAGGGGATATTCAGTGACTGGATATTTTCTCATCTTCATCCTCTGACTTATGCTTTTCAATTACCTTTTCATGGAGTTGCTTTTGACTTCATTGTGTAGGTTAGGTCACCATACTGACCCCCCACAAGCTAGACATTTCACATTTAAGGCACATTTAATACTAATCAATTAAAACCCCAGACAGGTGACCTCCATTGAACTAATTCTATGGCTTCTAAAACCATTTGGATATAGCAGTGGTGAATCCTAATGTGATCAATTATTTTGTATTTTATATTAATTTATATCACTTTGCAGAGACAATAAAGAGTCTTTTTTTTGTCAATCAATCCCAAAAACACCAAATTAAATCCACCGTGATTCAATGTTGTATAACAAGAAAATGTGAAAACTCCCATCAGAGTAGACACTTTTCATAGGTCCTATATGTGGCCCAACGTTGCTCTCCATGGTCCTGAATGTTTAGACCAGTTAACGGGGGGATAAAGGGCCAAGTTAATACTTTCATGGAAATATCTTCCAAAATTAGGAACGATCAACTAAGCAATCATTATGTATATTAAAAAGTGCCATTCACTCCTTGATTTACAAAGATAGGTAGAATATTAGTTGACTGAATTATAAAATAAATGTCAGGGATATTTTGAGGCATGGAACTACTCTTTTCATAACTGGTGTTTTTAATAAACCGAGTAGTTACTGTGTGCTTGTGAAATGTAAATGTACAAAGAAATAAGCAGCATGGTGTCGCAAAGGCCTCTCCCTGGCTTCTAATTAAATGCACATTTGGTATAAAAAGCCACTGTGACTCTAGTCCTCCACACAGGGAGTTTGTTGACGCCACTGTTCTTCTGGGGTCTCCAGCTGTGACTCTACTCTAAAGAATTAGGAGAGCCTTCGTTTCATTATAGCCTTCCACCAAGAACTGCATCCAAGCTTTTTTTTTTTTTTTGCCTGTATTCCCAGATCTCACACAGTTTGACTCGGAAGATTTGCCCAATTAATAATGCTAACCTGCTTCATCCAACCCCCTTATTTAAATGAAACTGCAATATCTGCTCCGCAAATGTCAGCCTGTGGGACGGAGTTACTCCTGAATGTTTTATGTTGTTTTTTTTTTTTTTTTTTTAATAAAATGGAATTCACTCAAGGATCAAGGACTCAAGTTAACCTGCCTTTTCAAATCACTTTTATTGGCTCCACGGGAGATATAAAGGTTCATTTGTTATTACAGAAGCTGATCTAATTAACTTGATTTAGATTGGAGACATTAGGGCTGCTTCTTTGATCTAATCTTTATCTCTAAGTGAAAGCAACGTCGGCTGAGAAAATCAACATGGGAGGTGTTTTTAATAAGGTGAAGAAGTGGGATGAATTTAGGTTTACTCCAGCAAGTGAGGCACCTTATGCTCTACAGCTGGATGCCTACAGCAAGAACCCTTTAATGTGATGGAAACAAAAGGCATTTATAGAATTACAATTTGTAGGGCACAAAAAAGAGACAAAGAAGAAATTGAAAAGCACAATATTTACCTGTAAAGGAAAGAAAAGAGTTAACGGTGGGCTGCCTGTGCCGACTGAGACATGAAGCGCACATGACTTATTCATGCTCACCTGCCTGCTGTGTGTAGCATCAGTTCTGGGAACGCAGCGACTGAGTGATTAGCGGGAGACACACTAAAGCCAGGAATCAGATTAACAGTAGTTACAACTACAAAGAAAATTAATTATGCAGCAGATTAGCAGGAATGTTGTTATGGATCATTATAAATAAATTAGGGGCAGCATACAGAACATCTCAGTATAGTCGATTGGATAAACAGAGATATAAGGTTATGTAAAGCAAATCAATTATCATTCATGTAGCATCCTTCACAGAGTATACCTTTCCAAGTGTCTCTTTCTCCACCCTTACAATCCCTAACCTGCTTATCTAGTTCGGCGCCCAACCTGGCAGTTTGAAGTAAGTTTGAAACTGGGGTGCCAGTCCATCATGGAACACACTCACAATACAATCCAGTCCAATCCCAGTGGCGCTACAGCCCATGGAGAGCCTTGGCCTTAGCCACTTCAATGCTTCTTCTCCATTGTTCTCTTTCTCTTACTTTTTTTTTCTCCATCCTATCACTTGGAGAATCTTCAGATCGTTCTGCACTGTTTTCTTGGTTATCCAATGCCTCTGCTGCATTATGGGTTAGTATTTATTAGTTCCTTAAGAGTTCTAACACCATTTAACCTGTCCATGCATCCAGCCACTGCAGTCTTCTCATTTTCACTTCCCTCACTAGGTTTATGTTCTTATATAGCTCCATGACACAAGGACGAATGCTGAAATCATCTTGATTTATGGGCCCAAATGTCTTCCTCAAGACCTTTCTTTCCCAAGTTCGCAGCATGTTTTTTTTTTTTTTCACTTTTTCTTAATGTCCAACATTCAGTCCCCTACAGAAAGATAGATTTCACTGTGACTTTGTAAATCTGCACCTTTAGTTTTCTGGTCAACAGACTTGATTTCAATAGTCCTTGTAAAGCATAATAGTACTTGTTAACTGCATCCAGTCTTGCTTTAACTTCAGAATGTTTCTCATTGTTTTCTTAATAAATTAATCCTAAACATTTAAATTCATTCACCCTCTGAGGTTTTCTATTAAAGTTGTTCAATGTCTCTACTTCGCTAAATTGTACCCTACTTTGTGTGCTTCTCATGTATTTTGTCTTGTCCAGATTTATTTACAGGTCTATTATCAGGTACTCTAGCTTCCTCTATCAGGCTGTTTGGGTTTCTAACAATCAGAACAAAAGTTCTCAACACAGGGTAACACTGGATCATTTCTCACTGCCAACTCACCCTGCTTTGGCACAGCGTAGCACTGAAGTGTTAGTCAATGTCTCAGTTACATCTCACATTGTCCAATGTAATGACATTCTTTAGAGCATCTCAAACAATCACCTTCACAGATCACAGCTCATTCAAAACTCTGCCACCATGACCATCACACAGACGATATTAACATAGTATACCTCACCTTATTTAGCTCCACTGGCTCCCCGTGTCATTTTGGATTAACTTCAAAATTCTTCTCCTCACCTTTAAAGCTTTACATAACCTGATCCCCAGCTACATCACTGATCTGCTGCTGTTCATTCCCTGTGATTCTCACCTTATTAACTGTCCCAACTGATAACCTTGTTGTTGTTGCACCCAAACTCTGGAACACTTTTAACACCTTACCCTCCGAAATCACCCTTAGAGACTTTAAAATTGCTTTAAAAACTCACTTATTCTGAGAGGCTTTTGCACTGTGAACCAACTGTTCTTTGTAATATTTGCTACTTACTGTCATCAATTACTGCTTAGATCATGCTGATTTCACTATTATTTATTGTTTACTTACTGCTTTAATGTTTACTGATTATTTTATTATCGTGGATTTTACTAAAGTTTTTATTTTCTACTCTGTGAGGTGACCTTGAGAGTGTTATGAAAGGTGACTTAAATAAAAATGTATTATTATTATTATTATTCTCAGGCTCACTCACACTTGGGCTAGTTACTGCTTCCACTACTCCTGTTAAAGATTTCTTAGAGATTGTCGATACAAGCCAGGGTTTTATGATGTCTCTCCCTTATAAGGCATTTTTGTTATGTTTGTGACTTTACTGATTATTTTCAAAGACAGTACCCCATTTGTAGCCCTGTGTAGGCCACAGTCTGTTGGTTACAGTTGGAGGCTGGCTGACTAGAAGTGAGCCTCTTCTTGGTAGGCCAGTGACAGCCCTTGTCTGTTTTATGGGGACCTCACCCACTCCTCGTGCCATATTTATGACTCTGCATTACAATAAATTTAAAGCTGGTGATTCTGTTGTGCCTTCGTGCCATTCTTAGCCCCTCCTTTCACATGCTGCTTGCCCTTGACTCTGCCCGTCTGGAGGAAAGAGTAAACACTTGCTGTTAACAGGATCTCCACCCTTGTGAAGGTCCTTTAGTCAATTATTTAGCATTAATGAGAAAGAAGTTTATACTTCTTGACTACATTCCAATTGCTTTGATGTTGTCATGTGTTGTACCTGATTATTTTTGACGTTTCTCCTGTTTGTGTATCTATATCTTGCTCTCCTGACAGTTTTGGAATGGATGTTAATTTCTCAATGCTTGTGCTCATTCTGTTCTGGGCCACCCATTTTCCTTGCATGCCATTCCACTTTCCACACTCAACACTCAGTTTCCACTTCATTAGTTTTGGAGGGTTATAATCAACAGATTATCACATCTCAAGGTGCAACTAGTGAGCATAAGCCTGAAAGAAAGGCCAGGACAAGGACCAAAGACAATCTGATGGATTTGTTAGTTTAAAGACTGAGCACCATTATGTCTTATCATGCTGAGTCTCACAGGCTTCAGCAGATTTACTGTAACTCAACACAATGCAAGCACATGTTAACAGTATGATTCCCATGATATACACGCTGAAATGTCATACACAAACATGATGAGTGTCTCTTTGTGAACGGAACTCATTAGTGCTTCGTTTTTAAAAATATACTGTATAACATTTTTTACAGTTAATTGATAAGAATTAAACATTAAGTACCTTCTGCTGGTGTTACTTGGGTTAAAAAGTCATCCACGCTTAACTATGGGTCAGCTACTGACAATAAAGACAATTACAGTGCTGTCATGAATATTTTTATTAATGCTCACTCCCTGTTACTCTGCATGAGGTTTGATCTTCGGTCATTAAATTGCTGGCAGTAAACGTAGTGAACTAGGTAGCCACTGTTTAATGCCAATTGTTTTCTTGATTTTTTTTCGCCAATTTGATTATTGTTCAATGCATCTTGAAATTATATGAGATTGTGTGAGTTTTGAGGAGAACTTTAACTACAATTAGCCTTTCCCCTTGGAGCAATTTACAACACTACACTTGGGTGACATTTGGTCAAGCCTGGGGATCACGTTTGTGGTGGCTAGTGCCATCAGGCTACAGTTCCCTCAAGTGACCCTTGTGTATCTGCTAATGAGATGTCAGTCCACCTTAAAAGGACCACAAAGTAGCCCTCTCCATGTTTCCCTGCTTTAAAGGGAAAATCCATTAGTTTTCTCCCAACCCTGGGACTGTACAATACCCTCTGCCAATTTGGAGGTCTGAAGGCCCTCCATGGCCTTGCTTTCTTTTTATAAGGGGGCACACATAATACTAGTCAGCCTTCTAGCATTGGGAGTGAGCAACACCTGCTTATGCCCAGACTGCACCTTCCCTCTCTACCACCTGTAGGTCCCTGTTCTTAGGGCTTTGGGGTGCTCTCACACATATATGGGGTATGCCATTTGGTATGGGATTCATAAAAAAAAGTTCTAATGTTTGCGATATGCAATCGGCTGGAATAACAAATACAATGCATTTTATTACTACAAATATGTGTGATGTATCATCTGTAGGAGTGTCAGACACAATAGCAACTGGATAGGTACACAGACACCTATCCTTCTAATATGGTAGACAGTGAACTTTCATATACTGTATTCTTGTGGTACCGCATTTGAGATGATATCCAACTTGCCCAGGCTTAAACATGGCAGGAGTCAGGCCAGCTGTACGGTATGGTTATGAATCATTCCGAAAAACCATTCATCATTTGTTACTGGACTGTTATTAATGTGCGTTTCTTAACCGACTTTGTTTTTTCATGTTGTATTACATTTGTTTTTTCAGACAGTAGATGAAAAATGTAGGGAGCCATTCCTCTTACAAAGGTCTTCTAAGGTTGAAGTGTGAATTCTCATGAGAAGATTTGTGTTAACCCGTCTCATAGCTGAGGATTGCTAGGAGAGGCCCATTTCACTACTGAGCAGGGACGCCACCATTGACTTTTAGAAGGTCAGCAGCATCACCATATCTTTAAGCGAAGCATATTTTTGCCGATATTTCACTGCACATATTTTTTTTTTATTTGAAGACCTGATAAACGGCTTCCTTACAGTTTTAAAATAATTGCCTCTTTCTTATCTCTTAGGTCACAGAGAAGGCCTTGCTTTGTTACATGCTGCTTAAAAGATGTCTTTCCAATTATCTTAATTGTGAAGCAATTATCGGGAGCAGCCCTTCCCCTAATGTGAGTACTGGGAGATCTTAATTACAACCAGCCAGATCAGAAACAGCAGACTGCAGAGCCATTTAAGCCCTGCTTTTGAAAAGAAGACTGGACACTGGGACTGAAATATCTGATTGGCCTTTAGAAAATTGGGCAAATCTAAATGTGCATCTAGTCATTATTAATTTGCTACTCTCCATTCTGGGCCAGGGTGTCAAAATGGCAGCATTTGAAGTCCCTGGCGCCATACAGAGATGGTGTTCAGTCTATAGGATATCATTATTTCACAGTCATCGCCAAAGTGAAAGGCCCTGCCTGGCAGAAGATGCACAGGAACAGCAATTGTCAAGGAACTAAATCAGGTGGATAGGGGCACCTTTTAATGGAGTCTTGTACTGCTTTTCAAACAAATAATCTCAGCGTAAATCAGCTAAGCCACTGCCATTAAGGATTCCGGGTAGCTTGTCATGGCGCATCAGCTTAGAGTTACAGATTGGATAAAGATGCAGGGTTTATAAGTTAACATGGTTATGCCCAGTCACTCTGATCAGTGTACTAAGGTGATCAGAACAGCCACAATCTCACCTTTTGTTTAATGTATAAATGCTCTTGCTAAACCTCAGGTCTGCCATTTCCATCTTGTCCTTTCTCCATTCAGGAGCTGTTCTTCCATCATTTATTCTCTAAAATGTTTCATGGTCTTTATTGTTCCAAATGGTATCTCCATTTTATTCTACTAATCTTTATTGTGTATACTTAGCATAATGTCTCTCATGTCAATTCGAACTGCATTCATGATTCTACTTGTACTCCATCCAACTAGGTTACTAGGAATTGTCTCCCAGAGATTTGCAGCCTATGATTTTAGCAATGGGTGTCAAAGTAAGCTTTGTCTAGGGTGTGTAACGAGGCCAAATTGTTCTTCTGAGTTAACGCATGACATAGTCAGTCAAAATTATAAATAGAAATGGTGCCAATACCTCTCTTTGGAGGACTCCTGTTCTAGTACTAAACTCATTCAATAATTGCCCATCTATTAGAACATTACTTTTCGAGTCTTCATAGAGGACTTTTACTGCTTGGACTAGTTTTTCCGTAATTCCATTGTGGCATAAAATGGCAATCATGACACTGCGCTTGATGGAGTGGAATGTTTCTTGAAGTCGATAAAAGTAACATAAAGTGATATGGTTCTCATTATTGCTCTCTCTCAGTCAATATAAGATGTACATTTGCTGAATGCAATTTTGCTCCTTTCGAAAGCCTGCCTGATTCTTTCTAAGAAGCTTGTTGATGATCGGATATTTACAATTGAGAGTAGTATTGTAAACTTCAGCTGCAGTTGACATGAGAGAGATGCCTCGATAGTTCGTCATTAGCAGGAGATTACCCTTCTTAGGCACTGGGACATTGATGTTGGTAGTCCTTAGTTTGGAGGCCTCATTTGTGTTGCAGACATTTTGGCAGATCTTCAGCAGTTGCAAACGTATAAACTTGCTACCTTGCTTCAGCACTTTAGCTGTGACCACAATGTTGAGGCGTGGTGCTTTGATGTTGTAAAGTTGTTCAATTGCTCTATCTAGTTCTCTCTTGGTGAAGTTGTCTGTGTTGATTTCCAGGTCATAAGCCATTGGTGGTGGAAGTTCGTTGCTCAATGAAAGTTTACCATTTAACAATGTTTCAAAGTATCGAGTCCATTCTTCGAGTAGATCTTTAGGATCTTTAAATATAGACCTGCTTTCTTTCCTTTCTCCCGCTAAAATCCATCCATCCATTTTCCTACCCGCTAAATCCGAACACAGGGTCACGGGGGTCTGCTGGAGCCAATCTCAGCCAACATAGGGCGCAAAGCAGGAACCAATCCCAGGCAGGGCGCCAACCCACCGCAGGACACACACACACACACCAAGCATACACTAGGGTCAATTTAGAATCGCCAGTCCACCTAACCTGCATGTCTTTGGACTGTGCGAGGAAACCGGAGCACCAGGAGGAAACCCATGCAGACACGGGGAGAACATGCAAACTACATGCAGGGAGGACCCGGGAAGTGAACCCGGGTCTCCTTACTTAAAGGCAGCAGCACTACCCGCTAAGATAATTTACTATTTCTCATGTCCTACTTAATTTATTTATTCTGATGGCATGTTCTAACTCTTTGAACTGATTATCAAGATGAGCATTTTTGGCAGCTTGATATGAAACTGTGATTTGTTGAGCTAGGTTCCTCCAGTGTTTCCTCGATAAAAGACTGGATAAATAGATCTTCTTCACCTTGTTTCTTTCATTAAGTAGATTTAGTGTTGTGGTACTCACCTAGCTAGGGCAGTTTCACTTTTGTTTGATACCCAGGATCTGGTTGCATGATGTCACATTGTAAGCCTCCTGAGCAGAATCCAGAATCAATCTGGCCAAGGCAGTGAACCAATTTTCACTTTGAGATCAAATTTTCGTTGGACATCATGGTTTTGAGCAGTTCAACATTGACCTCCTTCCATTTGGCCTAGACAAAGCTCGCAAATGCCTTAGCAAAGGCTCAATAGCTCAGACTATGCCAACGACATAGCACTTCTGGAGATGAACCATGAGAGATCACAGAAACAGCTAGAGAAAATGTGTTCAATAGCCAATTTTGTTGGTCTCAAAATAAATACTAATAAAACTGAATAAATGATAATTGCCCTTATTATGGCCCTCACTTCCCATTAGAGCTCAATGGAGAACAAATCAAGATTGTGGGCAACTTCAAATATTCAGGATCAGTGGTTGCCAATACAATCAATGATGTTAGAACTCAAAAGGCCCAATTCTGGGGAGCTTTCTGGAAGTTAAAAAATATCTGGCAAACACAACCTAACAACTCAACTCAAGATCCAGTTATTTAATGCCTCATGCCTGAGCATTCTTTTGAATGCTAGCGAAACTTGGACTCTGAGTGAACAAATCAAGAGAACCTTAGATAGTTACACAACAAACTGCTACAGAATAATGCTGAAAATAAAGCATACAGACCACATCTAAAAACACTGAAATATACAGTCATGTAAACCTAAAACTGGTATTAGAAATAGTCATCAAAAGGCAACTCATATGGATAGGGCAACTCATAAGAAAGTACTCTCTGTACAAACCACCAGAGAGGATCGGAATGCCTAAATTCAGTTTCCCAATAACAAGATATGCACAACACATTGTCAATATCATCAATCATGATATTAAACTCTCACCAGCTGAAATTGAACGAGAAGCGCAAGATCACGAGTCATGGAGGAAACTTGTTCTTGTCTGCACAAACTTTGCCTAATGACAGCAGCAATGAGCAGCCATCCAATGATAATGATGATGATGATGATGACTGGGGGCCACAAAAAGGACCCGCACAGTGTGTTATTCATTTGAACTATGACCTTCTCTCCATCCATTTTAGAAGTGGATTTTATATTTCAAGGTAAGAGGCAGCAGATGGTACATCATAGTGTATATCCCTATTGATTGTATGGCCTATCTGACACTTTTGTATCTTGATGGGGTAATGGGCTATCAGAATTTTGCAGTGTATCTACACAAACTAAAATAGATTAGGGATACAGGAATATGGGTTTGAATCCCAATCTAGTCACTACCTCTGTGAAATTTGCTTGCTTTCTACCATGTTTGCATTGGTTTTCCTCCTACTTTCCAAAGATATTAATGTTAGGTTAACTGGTGACTCATATTTTTAGGGTCCAATGAGCCTGATCCAGATTAAGGATACAGGACTAAGTTCAGCAACACACCCTTGAGACCAGGATGGTAACACATTAAACATAACGTGCACTACATAGTCAGATTGCTTGTTAAAGTAATGAGTAACCTAATGCAATAGTTATCTTATTGAAGTAGAAAATACCTGCATTATTATTATTCCAGCAGCACTTGGTATAAGGCAAGAAGCACACGTACCGGGTCCCCTGCGGGGCTCGACTGAACATCCAAGAACAAAAGAGTGATCCGTGCGCAATCTGGTGTCACACTCTTGCACTTGGAAGAGAAGTCCAGGTCTTCTAACAGTAATTCCACCCCAAGCTGAGGGTTGGCACTGTCACCTAATGCTTCCCCTCTCATGTCTCCTGCGGGCCCAATGATCAGTGACAGGAATTACGAGTAACATCACTTCCGGGTTCCAGTCCCCAAAGCCTGCCTCTTCCTCCTCCCTGCCCTTAAACCAGCTCCACCACCATCTTTAGATAGTCATACTCATGACTAACTAGCATCTGAAAAGACGTTGTCGTGTTTTGTTCTTATAAAACCACTTTGTTATTTTTTCATCAATTATATGGGGAACACTAGCTGGAAAATGGAGTTCCAACTCTTTATGGTGTTTGTATTTGTTTATTACACCAGTAACAGAAACCTATAAATAAACCATCAATTTGCCAGAACACATTTTTAAAAAAACATAAGAAACTTAACACAGGCATCACGCTTATTTTCAGATTCACAGTGCCCAATGATGATGTTTAACTCTTTTTTGCCCAATTTAGTGATGTCTAAATATTCTGACAAAAGAGAACTGGAGAAGATTACTTGCCCGTGTAAATGCAGCTTTTTAAGAAACAGGTTTGTGCCTTAACCTTAAGGTATTCACCTTAATCCAGTTATGTGTGTGCATGTGCTTTTCCAGTCACTATCCTAAACCCTTGCTTCACTTCTTTCATGGCCCTGACTTTAATCATCCCATTTATTTAGAGATGTTTCATACGGGCAGGTCTTGGTTATATTCTCTCAAGGTCTGAGAATCCACAGTGAAATCCTAAAGCTATCTAAGCAGAGGACCCTCCAGTCACCCCAGCTCACTGCGTATATAATGTCAAACACACAGAATTATTTCATGGGTGCCTGCTAGCATTGATGGAGAACAATTCTCCAAAGTGTTCTTTCTGATGCATTCTGGGTGAAAGAGGCAATATGGCTAATTCCAAACGGGCCTCCTACACTGCTTCTCATAATCTGTTGCTCTTTATACAGCTATTGGAGGGGATTGTGTTGCAGCAATCATCTCTAGTCTCTTGCATTCATTGTGCCCACTTTATCTCTGGCAAAAATGACCAAAGGTCTGAGTACTGATGAGATTTAGCAGTCTAGAAATAGAGCAGAAAGTAAATACAGAAGTGCTGACTCAGCAGGATAAGTGTCTTTGGTGAGGCTGTGAGTGTTGAACTTGGTTCTCGCTGAACAATGAACATTTTTCTGTCAATATTTTTATTAGGTATTAATACTGTAGACATACACTATTTTTAAATTCAATTATATAAACTCTTCTCTTTACAGTTATGCATACTTAAACCTAAATTGTTCTGTGATTTGCAGAAGGAGCACTCCCATTACACCCTTGATGTCCACAAGGAAATGTTTCCTTCACTGTTGTCACCATTTTTTTCACTCCGTTGACAAGAGGCTTGTTACACCATGCACATAAAATAGAAGTGCGTAGTTGATATGCTTCACTTTCATGCTGATACTCGTTGCCTCAAGACACAAAACACAAGGGCCAGCAATGTCCAGACAGCCCTTGGCTTCCCTGTGGCGACTGTCTGCTCAGTGCTGATCAAGACGAGATGTGTTCCAAGTTCTCAGACAGGGATGTCAGCAAACAGAGTTTCGGCTCTAGCAGTTGTCTTCCCAGAGGTGGTTAAAGCTCAACTGGCATGATACAAAAGGCTGTAGAGACGCAGAGGCTCATTTTAGATTTAAAGGAAGTTAAACTGGAAGAGAGCTCGCTCTTGCTACAATATGAACTCCCCCTACGTACTTTTCCAAGTGGGCTCAATGCAAAGATACATGACACTTCCTAAGGTCATCGCTCTACTGGCCTTCCTTGTGCCTCACAGAATTCCCAGCATGTAGCTAGGGAGGTGGAGAAGGTGCTCATGAGCATTAATCAGTGATAGAGTGCCTTAGGCATATCGCCCACAGCACTTCATGGTCTTAAAACATACCTCACAATTTTATCATTACTTAGCATCCTTTTCTTACTTCCAGCCACTTACCAGTTCTCCTGTCTTCACACCTTAGGAAGAATTAAAGATTCAAACCACTGAGGACAGGACTACAAGGTGACATTGTAAAGTGAGATCATGGGTGAGTTCTTTAAACACCAGTGCTCTGTTTAAAAAAAAAAAAAAACCTTATTATGCATATGTGATTTGTAAATTACCTCAAATATAAGCATCAGTCAAGAAATTAATTATGTAGTTTTTAGTTTAAGTCCTCCAGCAAACTGGGCTGAGCTAACGGCCAAACCTGACACTCAGAAGAGGTAAAAAATAAAATACAAAAGGGAACAATATTGTTTAAGGACAGAAATAGATGGGGGTACCTTACTTTGTATAATGCCATCCCAAGAAGTGAAAGCTGGGTGCGAGTACAGGCAGACTGACCATACACTTACTGGCAGATGACCCTTATTGGGTGATCCAAATTTGCCACAGACCTCTGCTCATTTTGTGATACATCAAGTATGCTGAAGGCTTCTGTTTGCCCCTTTCTGAAAAAGACACTCAAGGCCGAATACTCTATTGCAGTGTGGCACTGTCTTGGCTCACTCTGCCACCTAGAGGTCCTTTGAAGAATTAATCTATTGATGTTCCTGGACCACCACAGTCTAACACTTGCAAAAATACCCATCCATCCATCCATTTTCCTAACCTGCTTACCCAGGGCAGAGCCACAGAGCAGCTGGAGCTGATCCCCAAATCATAGGGGACAAGGCAAGAATGTGTGACCCAAATTAATCTGTTTTGAGAAGTAGTATTGGGAGTAATGATTTGTGCCAAACTGCATTTACAACGAAATATGGCACTTTGCATCATGAAAGACATTTGCAAAATAAATTTGGTTTTGCTTCTAGTGAAACGTGTACAATTGACACCAGAGGAAAGGTGTTTAGTCCTGACTGGAAGCATTGACATGTTTTAATCCTGCGTGCCTCTGCCTGTCATTTAGTATTTAAATTAAGATCTCTTAAACAATCACCCGACTCATTTCCTGTCATGTGCAGACATTTTGTTGAGCCTCCAAACGTGTTCTGGTATAGTACCAATCCACTTTGCCAATTATGATGACAATCGTAGGGATTAAAATCCTAGGGATGCATCAGAGACAGAAAATAAATGTAATGGCCCACGGTGTGTGGAGAGTGCGTATTCTTAACCTCTTCTGTAGGAATCGAGAAACAGAGAAGAGCTATTGCTAAGTAAAGGCAGACTGGGAAGAAAAGAAATTGCTCAAGAAGCAAACTCAATTTTTCTCTGAAGACACAAAATGCAGATGCTTTCAGGGCACAGAGCTCACTGTTTTAAAGATGGGCACCATGCCCCTGCGACATTATGTACACATGCAGACCACACACCTAACAATGCGTGGGGTCATAACAACAGAAATAAAAAAATGCACCAGTAGTGTCGCCACTAATAGAATTCATAGCAATGGCAAAAAAAAAAAATCACCAAATGATGTCACTTCTGACAGCCAGGGGTTACAAGTTTTACATCTTGAAAGTCCATCTATGGCCGCAGACTTTTGCACCAACCAATTATTACTGCTAGTTGAATATACAAGCTTCTTTGGCTTAATTTTTGATTAAGTGGTCGTTTCGTCCATCCATCCATCCGTTATCCAACCTGCTATATCCTAAAACAGGGTCATGGGGATCTGCTGGAGCCAATCCCAGCCAACACAGGGCGCAAGGCAGTAAACAAACCCCGGGCAGGGCGCCAGCCCACCGCAGGGCACACACGCACATACTAGGGACAATTTAGGATCGCCAACGCACCTAACCTGCATGTCTTTGGACTGTGGGAGAAAACCAGAACACCCGGAGGAAACCCACGCAGACACGGGGAGAACATGCAAACTCCACGCAGGGAGGACCCAGGAAGCGAACCCTGATCTCCTAACTGCAAGGCAGCAGCACTACCACTGCACCACTGTGCCACCGTGCCACCCTGGTTGTTTCGTTTCCTTTTAAAAATATCATTCAGAGTCTCTATTTATTTTATTCTTATTAATTGGCTGTCAATTAACAATCAGATACAAATAGCAAGGAAAGCACCAGCTATCTTGGACCCATTTGTACATGTGTGCCCATGATAAATATCTATTTTATATCCCACTCATTGAGTGTCATGCAGAGCTGGTGCCTATCAGGAAGGTATCGGTCCCTGTCTAAGGTTGGTTCCTGGTGTCCAGTGCTACAAGCAAGCCTCAGCTGGATTAAGAAGTTTGATAAAGGATGGATGCATGGATAAAACATTTTAAAAAATAATAAGAATTTAAAAATATTCTAATGTAGTCTGGGTACTCAAGAGTTTTAGACAACATTCTCAGAAATGAAAACTTACATATTACAACATTCTTAAAACCCTTTAATTCATGCAAAGCAAGCCTGGATAAGACACCACAAATCCCACTCCTTCACACCTCTGCATTGACACAACTTCAAAATCGCCATTTAACATGGAGGCATAAAACAGCAGTTGTAACCACAGTTCCATTATACTGCCCTTAAAGGATAAGTTTGGTAATTTTCAAATCGAAGTTTCTGCACAATTATGCTCTATGTTAATTTGCCACATAAACTGTATTCTAAAGTGAAACATATTTTAAAAATTAAAAAAAAAATACCCTGTGACCCTGTAGTTAGGATATAGCGGGTTGGATAATGGATGGATGGATGGAAAAAAAAATAACTAGCCTGCCCTTGTGTTTTATAATGGAGCTTATAGGTACCAGAGACTCGTTCTTAAAAAGAGCATTAAAACATACTGAACAGGTCCACTTTGAAGTGGCAAAGGGTTTGATTTAAGGAAAAGTATCTTCCAAGTTTTGAGGCATGCTTGTAAAAACAAAAGTATGCTGGAAATAATTCATTTAATCACTGATTCTTGGTATTACTTTCTCATGGTAAGCATACATTTCTTGCTCATTTGTCTGCTCACCAAGTCTTCCACCGAGCTATATTCTGCTTAACCTACGTTTGCTTCTGCAATTCTCCTTCTTCGGCAGTTATATTCTGCCATGGCTCATAATAACAAACAGATGCACGTTCATATCATATGATTATTTTTTTCTAAAAGTTACCTAATTTTCACCTATTACATTCTTGGTTGTTATTTTACACAACCTGCAGAGTGAGATTCACACACAGTATCACTGTAATGAAAAGAGAACATGTCAGATTCATTGTACTTCGCACAAATAATAATAAATTTGAGCTGAACTGATTATACTGCCGCCCTGCCCAGGGTTTGTGTCCTGCCTTGCGCCCTGTGTTTGCTGGGATTGGCTCCAGCAGACCCCCCGTGGCCCTGTAGTTAGAATATAGCGGGTTGGATAATGGATGGATGGATGATTATACTGCATTGTATTTTTAGATTAGATTGTTCTGTGCACACATGCTAATAATACACCCGGAAAATGAAAAAAGTAGACTGTGTACATGGAGCAGACTAAAGCACCACAAATCAATTCATGATGAGCCACTCTTGCTGAGGATACGGTAATAAAAGAACAGAGGGCAATGTTTTTCAGTGAGTACAGGATAAGACTGTGAGCAGTCTGAACGGGTTCAGAAGAGGGAGGTCATGTTTTAGTAATGTGCTGGAGTTCCATGTGGAAGTAATAAAAGGGTATGATTAAAGTGGAGCTTATGATATTATTTATCTGGACTTATAAGAGGTTGGGCATCAAACTAAAAGAAGTGGAAGTTCAGGGTATTGTGTGTAGATGGGTGCAGAATTGGCTCAGACACAGGAAACAGAGGGGTGATGGTCCAAGGAACCTCATCAAAATTGGCTGACATTAAGAGTGGTGCGTCACAGGGGTCAGTGCTGGGGCCGCTGCTACTTTTAATATACATAAATGATTTAGATAGGAATATAAGTAACAAGCTGGTTAAGTTTGCAGATAATACCATGATTAAGTGGATTGTCAGATAATCTGGAATTCGTTATATCATTACAGAAGGACTTGGACAGCATACAGGCTTGGACAGATTTGTGGTAGATGAAGTTTAATGTCAGTAAATGTAAGGTATTACATATAGTCAATAAAAATGATAGGTCTGAAAACACAATGGGAGGTTTGAAAATCAAGAGTACACCTTATGAGAAGGATTTAGGAGTCATAATGGACGACACTATTAGCTGCCAGACAGAGTTCAGAAGCCATTAAGAAGGCTAACAGAATGGTACGTTACATAGAATGATGTGCATCCAAGGAGGTTCTGCTCAAGCTTTATAACACACTGGTGAGGCCTCATCTTGAGTACTGTGTGCTGTTTTGGTCTCCAGGCTACAAAAAGGACATAGCAGGACTAGAAAAGGTCCAGAGAAGAGCGACTGTGCTGATTCCAGGACTACAGGGGATGAGTTATGAGGAAAGATTAAAAGAGCTGAGCCTTTTCAGTGTAAGCAAAAGAAGATTATGAGAAGACATGATTGAAGTGTTTCAAATTACGAAGGGAAATAGCACAGTGGATTGAGAGTTATTTTAAAATGAGTTCATCAAGAGTAAGGGGACACAGTTGGAAACTTGTTAAGGGTAAATTTTGCACAAACATTAGGAGGTTTTCTTTACTTTGAGGACCATAGACACTTGGAATAAACAACTAAGTAGCGTGGTAGACAGTAAGACTTTAGAGACTTTTAAAACTTGACTCGATGTTATTTTAGAAGAATTAAGTGGATAGGAGTAGTGAGCTTTGTTGGGCTGAATGGCCTGTTCTTGTCTAGATTGTTCTAATGTTCTAATTAATAAGTGTGATACCAATCAGTCAATAAATACACAGGGAGAAAGTACAAACCTCGTGCAGACCCGGGCACTGTGAGGCAGGAATGAGAGCTCTGCACTAGCCTCTGCCTATGTTAAAACATCTGTTCTAATCTTAATAAACCTCAACATGATTAAACTTAGGTGAAATGTGCATGTGTGTATGTTTGGTGTCCTGTCCAGGGATTGTTCCTACCCTGAGCCCAAAGAATGCTGGGTTAGGCTGCAGCTGCCCCAAGATTCTGCCCTAAAGCAGGAGGTTGAGAAGATGGATGGATGTACAGTATGCTATAATGTCTGTTCAGTTTAGGTCACTTGATTGTGCGTGCGTGTTCAATGTTCCTTCTTACCAAACTACATGCGTACCTTAGAGGTTGCAGCAGGCAGTATCTTTGTGAAATAATGGTATAAACTTCCATACAGAGAAAGAATATAAATCAAAATTGTGATTTTTTAAGTTACTGTTATCTACAGAAGAGACAGCGGTTCAGGTATGGTGATCAAAATTTAAAAATGTCACCAACAGCACTTGGTGATGACTTTCCAAGGTGATCCATCCCCCTGGGAATGAAAGGATGCCACAGAGGAAGATAAGCAGCAAAAAGAAATGCACAGGCAGACTCTTTAAAAACGGCTGAATCTCACAACGTTTTGCTTTTTGCCTTTTTTCCTTCTAAAAATGACATAACTTCACTTTAGAACACAATTTCATGTGGCAAATTAATGTACACCATGATTGTGAAGAAACAACTTGCAAAATAGCAAACCTATCCTTTAAGGAAAGCTAGCAATATTAGAAATATATGACATGGCAGAATGAAAATAATAATAGGACATATAAAAATGTAATCTCTTAGAAGGAAATTGGTCAAAATAAAAAAAAAAAAACCTGTAACCACTGCAGCCCTCAAGGACTGAGACTGAGACTTCAGTTCTACACAACAGATAAGTGAATTGTAGCAAAATATAATAACACAGGGGTCCTCAGTCCCCTCCTGGAGGGCCAAACGGCTGAAGGTTCTGTTGTGATCGTTGTGTTAGAGATCAACAATAATTCTTGTCACTTACTGACTTTATCATACTGTAGCTCAGAAAGTGTGATATTTCATGTTCATGCTCAAAGCTCTTCATCCAGCGGGCATCTATAATGCTGCTCTTCAAACTGCATGGAAAACTTCATCTGCACAGTGCGAACCAACACCTTATGTGAACACCTGACTAAGGAGTTATCATTCAGCCTAAAGTCATAAAACAGTCATCCTCTCAATACTCTAAATAAGACAGACATGCCATGGAAGTTTATGCAGATTAAAAACTACTGATTATTTTACCTTAGATTCACAAACAATTGTAACCAGGACCAGCATATGCATACCCCAGGCCTGGGTGCAAAAGCATATTTTCAGCCCTCATCAAGGGAGACAAACAGTTCCAAATTCCGGCTTGAGAGATAAGTCAATTCCAAAATTTTTATAAACAATGACGTTCATTAAAATCCAGCAATCCAGATTTACAAACTGAAACCAAAAATTCAGGAAGGCAGAAAATCAGTACTTACAAAAACAGCACTGTGTCAATGTTAATGAACCAGTGAAGAATGCACTCCCCAGTGGTGGGCAGATGTCAAAGTGGCCCCGCCTCCTAGAGTTCCACCCACAAAGTACAGGGAACATAGGAGAACAATCCAGAATACATATAAACCAAATAGTAAATTAACAGAACAATATTAATAACAGCATATAATTAAAATAAACATGAAATATAACAATTCACAATAAACAAGAAGGTACAAATATATATATATAGTGCCTGACCCGGCACAGAACACGCAGAGGCACGTGTTCACACTCACAGGCTTTTATTATTTTTTCTTCAGCCGTGGGCACACGCCTTCCCCGTGTCCCACAGGCCCAACACAGTCCAAAGCACAAAACACACAAAAACCACACTTTCCTGCTCCACCACTCCTCCCAGGCAACCTCGTCTTCTTCCTCTCGATTCTGGCCTCGAGTGGAGGCGGCTGGCCCTTTTTTATACCCCACCCGAAAGAGTTCCAGCTGGTTGACCACCTGGTCCTAATTGCACTTCCGGGTGGGGCTGAGAATTCAAGCAGCCAGGCTGCGGAGTCCATACAGCTCCCCCTAGCGGCCACCCGAGCCCCCAACCAGGCTGTGGAGGACTCCATCTCCCATGGAGCCCTGCGGGTGGTTGGGGAATCACCGTCCGCCATGGAGGCTGCCACCAAGCGTCCCGGGGGAGGTACTGGAGTGTCCATGGTGGCTCCCCCGGAATATACCCAAAAGGGGCGTCCCGGCCGGGCATGGGACCCGGCTGTCCGTCACTATATATATATATATATATATATATATATATATATATATATACACATAAGCCAGTGAACACACCTTAACTAAAACATGACACTTAGGAGGCTGTCTGAAGATCAGGGTATGTGGCTTGAAGCTGGGAGCACAATCATCAGAGTTCTTGTGAAAGTAAGATGGAGAATTGAGAAGGCCCAGGTCTGCCATTTAAAGCTGCATATTCCACTGTGTCCCACCTCATCTGTAACTCTCTCTATGCTTGGTTTCTGCCGGCACTCAGTACTTAAGGTACAAGGTATCATGTCCCTGTGAGACTGTATTGGAATGAGAGGGATCACAAAGTGAGTGGTTGGATATAAAAAAAAAACCAAAACACTACATTGTACTCTGGGCCCATTTGCCACTGTTGGTTCCAACTTCAGCTAGTAGCACAAGGATATGAATTCACCAACACTGTGTATCTCCAACTTTTCAAAGCTGTAGTATTAAAACTATGACATAGCCTTTCAACTTCTATAGTGTTCTGCAGATAAGTTCATAAGTTACCACCTTGCAGGAGTCCTGTGAATGAAATCTGTCAACTAGAGCAGCTCCCTCCACATCAGCCAGTGGCTAAGCAGCTTGGCATCAGATGGTGCACAGCTGTCCCATGGATTGTTCAAAATTTACTTGTGTGCAGCTGCTGCCTTATTTTCAGAATGAAGTCAGAATGAAGCCTAGAATCATATCTCATAAAAATCACAGGCACATCTGAATTAGCATTTTCCATATAAAAATGACAGTTTACCTCAGCCTAAAACCCAGGATATGCTTTTGCATTATTTTATGTACAAAGTCTAAGCAAAATCCTGCACGTGGGAGACAGTAAAGTGAGCAGCTTGCTTTATAATCACCTTGCATGTTTGCCTTCATTAGAACTTGCAATTACATTTTAGAGTTCAGTAAAGCTTTATCAATGCTTAATAGAAATTCAATGTAGAATTAATGAGGAAGATGGAGAGAGGTGCTCCCTGAGCAAAGGCTTTTCTCGCAAACAACCAATCTCGCTGCTGCCAAGTCGTGCTAGATTTCATTTCAAATGAGCTCTTAATCACTGAATAATTCCCCCCAATTACAATAATAATTGGGCTGATTCGCGCCTAAACTAATGGACAGACAGCTGTGGACAACGTCACCAGCTGAACAATACAGGTAATGTTATGTGGCATAGGGTCTATGCCACTTCCTTCAAACTGGCATGTGCAGAATGTGGCTGGAAAAGTGGAAACACTACTATGAAGCCACTTACTGTGGTGCTGAACCAATTATGTGCCACCTGAACAGCTTTAATGTGTCATGGCA
Organism: Polypterus bichir lapradei; assembly: GCA_026402145.1. Classification (NCBI taxonomy): domain Eukaryota; kingdom Metazoa; phylum Chordata; class Cladistia; order Polypteriformes; family Polypteridae; genus Polypterus; species Polypterus bichir. The sequence goes on from JANRMT010062861.1 coordinate 30,925,442, forward strand.
AAGCATGTGTCAATATTTCACACATCATTATAAACTCAGTCAGTCCATGTATTTTTGATGGAAGTAGAAGCCCATTCTTCAGGTATTATTGCTCGATCTCCCAAAAATACTGTATGTGTCCTGACATTAGTGAAGGTGAAGGTCGCAAAACTTCATGGAATTAAACACAAACTTACAATTAAAAATATACTTACAAAAATGCACCATGTTTGCATCCTTACTACTTTGGAAAGGGTTAGCAGATTCTGTCTGACTCTTTACACACCACATGGGCATCATTTTTAATCATCCCTTCTTTGGTTCTTCCTGTTTTGCTGGATTTCCAGTTGTAAATATCCTTTGTAAAGAAGTCAGCCTCTATTGAAATGGACATGGTCTCAGAGCATTAAACATGGTGAACTATATATAGAACTAGAGTATATTTTATACAACGTATCTATCTATCTATCATTTATATATATATATATATATTGTGAACTCTGGCCCCGGCACAGACAGACGGACAACATTTTTCTCACCCACACACCGTTTATTTACAATATATACAAAGTTCGTGCTCACGTGCAACCCCAGTGCCTCCAGCACCGATTTCCCCAAAGTCCAGGGCCCACAGTCTTTATGCCTTCCTGGCCGCCTCCCGTCCTCTCTCTCCAGCTCAGTCCGCTACCTCCCGACTTCCCCCTTGACTGGAGAGAGGCGGCCCCTTTTATGGGGACCCGGATGGGCTCCAGCTGCTTCCCGGCACTTGACGTTGGCCACACCCCTGTGTGGCGGAAGTGCCGGCTGCGCACCCGGAAGCCGTCCGTGTGTCCCCTGTCGTCTTCCCCCCGGCACTTCCTGGTGTGGCGGAAGTGCCGGGCTCCCGGGATAATTAGGCACTGGGGCACCGCCTGGCGGTGGCCACGGGTCCCTACAGGGCTGGGCTTCCAAGCCCTGTACCCGAGGCCCCCTGCATAACCAGGACGGACACCCCCACTCGGTCTGG
>JANRMT010062861.1:30958385-30994187 GCA_026402145.1 Polypterus bichir lapradei
GATTTCAGTAGTGGACACTTTGATGTTTATGAATGTTTAAACTCTCAAAAGCTGGATGTGATTTTATCGATGAAACCGGTTGTGTGCTTACAACGCTTGACAGATGCCGAATGTCACTTCAACACAACAAATCCTGCAAATACTGTCGTAATTGAAACAAACCATGAAACTCAAACCGATTATGACAGCAGCAATCCAAGCTGTGAGATTTGAGACAAGATTACTGTTCACATGGCCAACTGTAAGTTACATGCTCAAGAGTAAGCTCAGCGCACAGCTTGGTCATGTTACAACCGGAGGGCCGAACTGACAACATGGTATACAAAGAGATCCTTAACAAATAATTATTGGCATATTTTCCCTCAGTTTAAAAAGGTTTAATTTTCTTCTTAATAAAAATTTTAATGGAGTACTTCGCCGCTGCGAAGCTTGGGTATTTTGCTAGTATATATATATATATGACAGCAACACTCATCACTCACAACAGTGACAAAACAATTACATTGACATTGACAATCATGTTACGTTATTTTCAAAATGTTTCCTTTTCTTTTTCATTGCTTCTTTAACACACTGCTTCTCCGCTGCGAAGCGCGGGTATTTTGCTAGTTATTTTATATATTGCAGAGATGGTGTCTGAGTCCTTGAGATTGAGCAATATTTTTTCCAGCATGGATGAGGGTGCAAGATGAGGAAAATCGTGAAGGTTCTGTTTAACAAAGTTCCTGATTTGAAGATAGTGAAAGAAATGTGTAGCTGGAATGTTAAATTTGGAATGTAATTGTTCATAGGATGCAAAGACGTCTATATAAAGATCTCTAAGCAAGTTAATTCCAAATTTTTTCCAAATATTAAAAACTGCATATGTTTGCGAAGGTTGAAAGAGGTGGTTCTCTTGCAGAGGTGCCACAGATAGAAGCTTCTCCGTCTTAAAATGCTTTCTACATTGGTTCCATATTCTAAGTGAGTGAAGCACAATTGGGTTATTAGTATATTGCCGATAACTTGTGTTTATTGGAGCACAGAGCAGGGAATATAAAGAAGTACTGCAGGATTTTACTTCTATTGCGGATCAAGCCTGTGTATGTTCTTCTATTTGTGTCCAGGTTCTTATCGCCTGTATATTTGCTGCCCAGTAATAAAACTGGAAGTTAGGTAGAGCCATGCCGCCTTCTGCCTTTTGTCTTTGTAGGGTCGCTCTTTGGATGCGTGGATGTTTTGAGTTCCAAATAAATTAGGCTATTGTTGAATCTAATTGCTTAAAGAATGATTTATTAATGTATATTGGAATGTTTTGGGATAAAGAAAGGAGCTTAGGAAGAATATTCATCTTAACAGTGTTAATTCTTCCAGCTAATGTGAGATGAAGGGTTGACCATCTATGCAAGTCTTGCTTAATTTTTTTCATGCAGACGGTGAAATTTTGTTGATAAAGAGCTTTATGTTTACTTGTGATGTTTACCCCTAGGTATTTAAATTGTTCTGCAATGATAAAAGGTAGGGTGTCTAATCTAATATTATATGCTTGAGAATTCACTGGAAAGAGTACACTTTTATTCAGATTAATTCTGAGACCAGAGATCTTCTGAAATTCTGTGAGTGCCATTAAGACTGCAGGCACAGCATTTTCTGGGTCTGATATATACAGTACCATATCATCTGCATATAATGAAATTTTCTGTTCCAGTCCTTCTCTGATAATCCCCTTTATCTGATCAGTATTTCAACAATGTATTGCCAGTGGTTCAAAGGCAATTGCAAACAGTAGCGGTAACAAGGGGCATCCTTGTCTAGTACCACGTTCTAGTTTAAAGTAGTCGGAACTAATGTTGTTGATACAAACTGAAGCTTCTGGGTTTGTATACAGTAATTTGATCTATGCACAAATGTTCGGGCCAAACCCAAATTTCTCCAATGTAGTAAAAAGGTATTTCCATTCAATCATGTCAAATGCTTTTTCTGCATCCAATGGTAATATTATTTCTGGGGTGTTTGATTTAGTTGGTGAGTATATTACATTAAACAGGCGTTGAAGATTTGAAGATAAGTGTCGGCCCCTGATAAATCCAGTTTGATCTTGTGATACTACCGAGGGGAGCACTTTCTCCATCCTTCTAGCTATGATTTTAGAGAGTATTTTAACGTCATTATTCAGAAGTGAAATTGGTGTGTATGATTAACATTGTAATAAGTCCTTATCTTGTTTTGGAAAAACAGTGATTAGTGCTTGGCGAAAAGTTTGAGGAAGAGTTTGGTTGTCTCTGGCTTCTGTAAATGTTGCTAATAGGAGGGGAGCTAGCTGAGCGGAGAATTTCTTGTAAAATTCTGCAGGGTAGCCATCAGGGCCTGCTGCTTTCCCGCCTTGAAGTGACTTTATAGCATCTAGTAATTCTGATAACGCCAGAGGTATATCAAGTTCCTCCGCACTAAAAGTATCTATTTGTGGTATTTGTAATGTATCCAGAAATGCATTAGATTGTGTATTGTCTTCTTTAAACTCAGTAGTATATAGGGATTTATAGTAGTCTCTGAAAGTGTGCATTATATTTTTGTGGTCGATGATTTTATCTCCGTTCGCGTTGGTGATTACTGAGATTGCGTTGCGCACTTCTTGCTTGTGAATTTGTTGAGCTAAAAGCTTATTAGCTTTCTCTCCATGTTCATAGTAATTATGTCTGGATTTATAAATTAGTTGTTCAGTTTCTTTAGTTGTCAAGAGGGTTAGTTCTGAATGCAGAGCCTGCCTTTTCCTATGTAGAGTCTCGCTTGGTAGTCTGGCATGTTCTTCATCTATTCTAGTCATTTCGCTTTTTATCTCTACTCCTTTCTTGGTTTCTTTATTTTATTTATGTGGGAAAGATATGAGATAATCTGTCCTCTTAAGAAGGCCATTAGAGTTTCCCAGAGTATTCCTGCAGAAACCTCTGAGGATGTATTTGTCTCTAGGAAGAAATTGATTTGTTTGGATATGAATTCTGTACAATTCTCGTCTTCTAATAGAAGCGGGTTGAGACGCCATCTATGAGGTGAGTGTGTGGGGCTTAGTAACTTTAGCTCCAAGATCAGAGGTGCATGGTCAGAAATAACAATAGCATCGTATTTGCAAGATTTAATCATAGGCAAGAAGTTATTATCTATAAAGAAATAATCAATCCTTGAGTAGCAATGATGTACTGGTGAGTAGAAAGAATATGTTCTTGAGTTTGGGTTTAAAAACCTCCAGGGGTCTGATAAGTTGTGATCAGTTATAAACTTTGTAATTATCTTTGCGGTGTTAGATGCCGTTCCTCCTGTGGAAGAAGTTCTATCTAAGAGTGAATTTAAAATACAATTAAAGTCCCCAGCCATTATAATTTTATGAGTGTTCAGACTGGGAATGGATGCAAATAAATTTTGTATAAATTCCTTATCATCAACATTAGGTGCATAAACATTTATCAAATGTTTTTATCAAATGTTTTACAGTTAGATAAGTCTCCCATGACCATTACATATCTCCCTTCAGGATCCAATACTACATCTGATCAAATGAGACTGTTCTATGTATGATTTGTGATTCAGGCCTTAAACATTCCAGCTCACGAAGTTAACTGTCCCATCATGGAGACATTGATTCTGAGTTTTTGATGTCATTTTATAGTCTTAACTGGAAGTGAGACAGCTTCGGCCTTAGTTTCCTATTTCCGCAAGAGTTATTGCCATGCAGCCTATTATTACGTTGATAGTTATAATTATAAAGATTAAAAGGATAGATTAGGTATAGATCAAGCCTGCTCTCTTTCTCTCCCCCCTTAACCTCCCACCCTCCCTTTTTGCCTCCCCACGTGAGGCTAGAACCCACTTCACACAGTCCCGGTCCTCTGACATACCCAGAGACAGAGCACGTCCAAAGCAAAACAAGCCCCCACGCAGCGGCGTTTTAGGATTAAAAAATAGAGATATCTATTACCAATATAGTCTAAACAACTGTGCACTTAGAATATATATAATCTTCAGCAATCTTAGTGTATTAAGATAATACACCCGGATAATAAACCCGGGGAATGGTGTTAGAAAGTGGTCCAGAATAAGCATAATAAGTCTTAATGCAATAATAGCAATAACAATAAACCAAGGGTATGATGTTGAACAGTCTCGTTTAGGGTAGAGAGAAAATAATTAGATAATAATAAAAAAAAAAAAGAAAAAAGAAAAAAAAAAGAAAAAATAATTAAGCACAATAAAACATAAACAGATAGCACCCGAGTAATAATGAGTGATAATGAGAATATATAATGATAAAAACCCGTATTTTAAACAATTAGATCAGACAGTAGATTATTAATCCTTGCCATATCATTAACGGCCATGACTCACTATTATGTATCAGAATAGTCCCGGGATCAGCTTTCTTAATTCCTTTTCTGCTTCTTCCTTGCTAGCAAAGACATAGAATTGACCCTGCAATTCCACTTTCAGTTTGGCCGGATACAAGAGGCTGTATTTGACGTTGGCTTGCCGTAACCGCTGTTTAATGTTGTAGAAGGCTGCGCGTTTAGTAGCTTTTGCTGGAGAGAAGTCAGGGAAGATACGAATGTGGTTATTTTCATATATAATCTCTTGCTTGTGTCTGAGGAGTGCCATCACCTCTAGCTTAAATGATAATCTTTCAAAGCGAATAATAAAAGATCTAGGTCTAACGGTATTTGATCCGCGTACTCGATAAGCCGCTGCTATCTCAGACTCTGCTTTAAAGTCCTCCCCAATTATTTTAGAAAAAAGTTCAGCTGCGAATTTCACAGGGTTTGGACTTTCTCGATTCTCAGGCAGACCTTCAATTCTGACATTATTCCTTCTGCTTCCATCTTCTAAAGCAGCCAGTCTGTCTCAGAGTTTTTTGCATTCAGAGCTGACATTTACTGCTTTTTCTTCGGCACTGGCAGCTAAATTTTCGGCTATTTCAATCCGAGTCGTGAATGTCTCCTTGACATCCTCCAGTTGATCAGAAAACGTGCTCAGTTTAACAGAGTTTTCCTAAATGTGCTCTTCAATTTTTCCCAGCGTATCTTTAAAGACTTTGTTATCCTGCTGTCGCATCTGTTGCAGCTCCTGTTGTAGCTCCTGTTGCAGCTTTTCATTTGCCTGTTGCAGCTCCTGTCGCAGCCTTTCCATTGTGGATTTCATTATCAGACAAATGCATGTGAGGCTTTATATATTACATTGTGTGACCAAAAAAGATTGTGCCTAGAAGCAGTGGTCAAATTTACAGAACTGGTGGTTAAGACAAAATTCAAAATGAACAATTTACTTGTCCAGTATGGGGCTATAAGAAAAGCAACAGGTAAAAATAACTCATTTGTTGGCTATAAAAAATATTAAAGGTATGTTTCACAGCATGGAATTAGGCTTCAAAATGCTTAGTGCATTACTTTCAGCCAAGCATTAGGCAAAATGTCCTCCTGGAAGACACTGGTCACCTATGGATGAGGACAGGACAGGAGTTGCCATTCCAGAATATTCCACACATGCTCTATTGGAGTCACCAAGACTTTCTAATCATATAGCAACTATAGTTGGGGATGGTCCTGCTAAATGGCACCAGCTTTCCTTGCCACAGTAGAATGTGAAACAGTGACAAGGCGCTCCTAACAAGAAAAATTGTGAAGAGAGAGTGCCGGTGACACTAAGACAGCTTTACATTGCCATCTTTGGCAAAAGTGCTATTTGATTTCTGCATTGCACTATTGTCTGTGTTGTGATCATGTTTGTGGTGGTTATCTGCTTCAAGATATTAGAAGGACTCATCCCACAAATAGTCCTGAGGTTAGTCCATTGCAGTGCAGGGCAATTCAGGCTTGACACCAGGGCACACGTGTCAAATGCGGAAATTGTATTGGACTCCGAGAATATCAGTCCATGATGCAAGACAATATCTGACCACTCATGGGGAGCTGACCTACACATCAGTAGATGGTGAAAAGTTGCAATGTAAAATTAAAATATAACATATATATTAAAATATAACAAAAAGAATTTTTTAGAATATGTTTTATTTCTGCACAAACCAATCAGATGGCATGATGGTTAAACAGAAACCACTTCATGATTGAGATCATTAATTAATTGTCAAGTTATAATGAAACACATTAAAAAATGAAATGCTTTAAGCTATAACTGACATGGCAATATAGCTTTATAAGGTCTTTATTGTCACGTGCAGGGCAGGTCAATCAAAATGGAACATGTTGCTTCAATTCTGTATGGAAGACCATGAGTCAAAAACAATGAATTAAGAATAAAATAAATAGTTTAAATTAACTGGATGAAAAGAACCTTTTAAACTGCATCGTTTTTGTGCTTTGTGGGAAAAATTAAATAAAGTGATTATTTAATTTGCAATAATGAAAAATAAAATAAAGTGGCATACAAGCACAGAATACATAATATACAGTACAAATGTGAAGACCCTTGTGACACTTTGTTTTAAAGTAAAAAATGTTCAATATTAAATTATTTTACAATTAAATATTAATTATAATTCAATTTTTAATATTTATTCCAATGCACTTAAATATTAATTAAATTCTTGTAAATGTGAGAACTGAAATATAATGATATAATTAAGGACCATGTGGCAAAGGTGTTGGCCCCTATTCATTTCTTGTGCTTTGTCTCATTTTTAATTCTTTCAAAGGTTTTAAACAGTAACTCAATCAAAATGGAAGAGCACTGATGTCTGAAATGTATCAGAAAAATAAATCAAGCATTCGGCCGTCTATTGTAACACATTTTTTTTCATTTCTTGCACCATTTGTCTGGAGGCCTAATTTAATTTCTTCATGAGTACTTTGCAGTTCTGCTGCTTATTGTTTTATTTATTTCAATAACATTATGCGATGTGCCAATTTGTTTGCCAATGAAGGAGCTGTGCAAAGATGCATGGATACCTTTGGAAATGCCAACTTTGTATTCTCTAGCTCTATAGTCTGTAAGCTGTATTATTGTTTGTGAATCAATCTGTACAATATTATACTGTTTGCACACCCTCAAATTTAGGCCACCGATTATCAGCTCACCACTCTGTTCACTCACATTCAGTTCAGTAAGTCAATCAAGTCCAGAATATTTTCTTTTATTTAAACTCCTAGTGTTGATATGCCTTGTTTCTCTACACGTAAACATACATTTAGATTGAAAAACTTTGTTGTTACCTAAAATTACCTTGTGGATTTATGACACTAGCAATCACTGAGGAGTTAGTGGTTCTATAGGATGAGGAATTGAGATTCGTATCCTGGTTTTGTAGGGTATGATCAGATGGAGTGGAAAAAGCAAAAGCGGGACTGGATATTTATGTTAATGAGCCATTGAAAAAAAGGTAGCACATTATAATTAAAACTAAATGTGTGATTCAGACACTCAAATGCTGACTGAATTCATCCACGTTACGTCCTACTGCCCACAGAGATAAGTTTCATAATCCTGGCTAACTCAGCAACAGAAATGATTCTTTGTTACTTATATTCTAATGATGAATTATTCTCACCTTAGAATGCTTGTGACTTCAACCAGGGCAACAAACATCTATAAGCATGTTGCATCTGTGGACAAGACAAGCTGGACTTGCTCTGTTCAAATGTAATGTCTTTAAATTGTAGCAAGGCTTGGTCAAAATGTGGTTGGGAGGGTGTCTAAGGAATATCCCTTCAAGCACTTTTGTGGACATCGAAGTGCTGGGAGAGGATGTTTTGATGGGAAACTTTTCTTTTTAAGGGGAATGGTGGATTGAGGTGGAGAGGAAAAAAAGGAAGAGACAGAAGGCAAGGAAGCAACTATCTACAATTAAAAGAATCTTCAGGATCAGACTTTACCCAGGGACGTCTGCTATTTGTGGGTGGCCACACCGAAGTTGAATCAGTGCGACGAATCCACAAGAAGAAGCCAGGGGCTGGTGTTCTCTGGGTGCTCCCGTTTGGCGAGTCAGACTCGTGATTAAGTTTCTTCGGTTTACCGGAGAACTGTTTTTTTTTTCACTCCATCCTATAGTAGGAACTGTACTGCAGGTTTCTTCTCTGTGTTTATGGACTACTTTAAATCTTTCTTTTTTTACTGAGATCTTTTTTTTTTCTTTATGTCTGTTTCAAACCGGGGATTAAGATTTGGCCGCTGGGGAGGGTGTCTGGGGAAAACGGCTCGCAAATGAGCACTCAAGCACCGGCCAAGTAAATGTATTAATTGGATTACAATATACTTAACTAGTCCAACTTCCTTCTGATTTTTGCCAATTATTTAGGGGCGCGTATAGGGGAGAATAAGGGATATGTTAATGCTATTTTACCCTTCAAATATCGTCCACTTCCTTCTAGGGGGGTGAAGTGTAGTAATCACATCCTGTATCGTGCGATTGTTACAAAATATAAACCTGTGGTACAACTATGAAGGCCTGACCTCATCTTACTGCCACATATAAACCTGTGAGTGATAGCAGCAGCTCTCTCATTATCCAAGTGAAAAGTGTGTTGGGGGGTTGTTATTTATTATAATAATTATATTCTTCTACAGCTTCTGTAAAGTTAATTGGGAACAAATAAAATATTATCTGCCTCATGTGTCTATCTATTCATGTCATTGAGGTCAAACTGGTTCTGTAGTTTCAGGGATTGCTATACTAATCCAGGTTCTTCAGGTCCAGTAATATAATGGGGAGATTCTTGTACAGATTTTGTGACCTGTGGTCCTAGCAACAAGATTGCCAGCCATTGCTAAAATATGGTATTCTGAGGTTAAGTGTTAAATCCTTTCATGAGGCGGTAAACTGGGAGCAAGATGTGGCCTGTGGTCTCTGCCATGAGATGGTCTGAATTTTGTAAGTATTTCAGGCTCAATATTGCAGGGTATACATGTTAAACAATGTTAAGAAGCTAAGGAAGATATAAGGGCATTTCTTCTTGTCCATCAATAAAACAGAACCTTTGGAGACTAAAGCGCCTTTCATGGACACTCTTCCGATAAAACAGTTTAGCTATTATGATGATGACACCTTAATCTTGGTGTTTTTTTCTCATTCCTTGCACCCAGTGCTATCAAAATAGGTACCATCTCCTCATGTCTCTAAACTGTTAAGTGGGTTACAAAATAAATGTAGAGATGAATGCTTATTGTTAACAAGTCTGTACTGATGGCCTGAATTGGAATAACTGAGTTCACAAAACGGATGGTTAAATAAATTGAGTTTGGTTATGGGCATCAATAGGCACTCAATCTGGAGACATCTTACTTAGCCTCATTTTTCATAAAATGCATATCAGAGAAGAAGAAGAGTTCCAGTCACAATTCATCTCTGCCACAGATTTTCTGAATGACAAAGGGAAGCAGCTTCACCTTTGCAATAAAGAAAAAGACGCTTGGCAGTAACGTGTTGCCTACAAATCAGTGGACTCCCCCCCGCTAACAGTGGCTCACAAACAGCTGTTTGGAGCCTCAGCTATCAACACCTAATTGCCATTCACCTCCAGAGTCTCAGCTTTGGGACTATGCCTCATCAAAAATGCTCCATGCGTTTTATTTCACACAGCTCCACAGCATTTTCATTTGATGTTGCTACCTTAGTTTCTATCCTATTTTCAAGCTACTTTATAATAAACATAATAATTTGGAAAATGATAAATTTCACACAAACAAAACAGATAGAATAATGAGATAATTCATGTGTCTGTTTTATATATTACCTTTAACCATTTTAAAGAAAACATTTATTGTAAAAAAAAAAAAAGGAAATCAATCTCTGTAAGGAAAGAGGATAAAAATAGCTATGAGTTTTTCAGATGAATATATATTGGTACATCCTTACTATCTGCAGTATATTTTGTAGACATTTTAAATGACAAAATTAATTGAGACATAATAGATATATGGTGGCTACAGGGGTATAAGTTAGCAATGTTCTGGGTCTGAGTTTTGCACCCATTTGTTATCTGTGTGGAGTCTCTAAATACTCCCCTAAATTTTCTCCAAGTACTCCAGTTTTCCCCCACATACTTAGGTTTACTGTTGATTCAGAACTGGCTCTACCATGGGCTAGCACCTTGTCCAGGGTTGATTCCCTGTGCTGCCCGAATAGGTTTCATCCCCTGAATTGGATTTATTGGGCTAGAGAATGTTCTCTTATATAGTAAACAGCCATTTTGTTTTTCTGAAGATTGTGTGTACAGTACAGCGTGCCATATGTGTAGATGTTTGCTTCATGTAAGTTGGCATTGTAATACGTTGGTTAGCATTGCTGCCTTATAGTGCCAGCCACCCCCATAAAAATCCCTCAGTTTAACACACTTTTTGGAGTTCTCCTCATGTTACTACTTTGGTTTCCTTCCAAAGTTGTATGCATTATGTAAGGTTCTTCATTGACTGAACTGATATGTTGGTGCATACAGGTTAGGAGAAAAGCCTGACAGGGACCTCATAAAAAAAGAGCCCATGCTGGAATTTGGTTGCCCCTTTACTAGTCAGTGTTATGACATGCAGTTTTTGAAGAACTATTGTGAGCGCCAAGAATAACCAGGAGATGGCAATGTACAGCAAAAATTGTGGTCAGAAGAGAATACTGGGCCAGAGACAAAAACGACAAGAGATTAAGCAACCAAAACACAGAGGCAAAACAGGAATCTGAATTGGAGACAAAACAGGAGTTAAGAAACTAAAATGAAACCCAACTCTATGCCTTCCAGATCAAGAAACGAACTACTGCTAAAGATTTCGTCCTTCACCCAACCAAAAGGATAATGCACAATGGAACATTGGCCAGATTTATACATTTCATGGATGCAACGATAGTGGTCACATGACACATTAAATAGGGTGATCTATGTCAGAATCACTTTGGAAATGAGTCGGAGTAAGGCAGAAGATTTTGAGGTGTTGTTTTACTGACTGGCATTGTAAAGAGAGTAAGCAGAGGAGCCATCCCTCCTGTAAGACAGTAAAGACAACCTGTACTAGTGATTCTCAGTGGAGCAACATAATACAGTAAACGTTCTCCTCATACTTTATGTTCTCCCTTTGAACACTCCTACCCTATTGAATTGGCTGATATTTATGCTTTTCCATTTGTAATTGCGTCTGTATTGACTTGTCAGTTTATTAAGTACACCCCCCATTTTCACACTAATTCTCCATTTCAACACATCATGCATCAAGTGATCATAGTATGTGGTATAAGTCAGATTAACTGACATTTCTAGCATTACCTAGTCTTTAATTCAGTATTGGAACAAGCAAAACAGGTGATATTTTATGAGTTTAAAAGTGGCATGATAGTTGCTGTTAGACGTGTTGTCTCCCAAATGGTTGTTGCCAAGGGTTTTTCCAAACACAACCATTTCGAAAAAATGCAAAAAACTACCAGCGACAGATAATCCTGTGGATGAAAACAGCATGTGGATTCAAAGGAGAATTGAAGCAAACAGATTGTAACTAGGTATATCACATCCAAATTCAACACTGACGTACAGAATGTCTCGGATTACTTTCACCAACCAAAGACCACTTTCCGTGCTGACGTTGTTAGTGGGGAAAAAAAGAAAGTTCTCCAGTGGGTACAGAAGCTGGACCATTAAGGAGTGGAAGAATTCAGTGGTCACATAAAAGCAGGCTCATTTTGCATTATGCTGGTGGAAGGATTATAATTTGGCACAAGGAACATGAGTCCACGGAGCCACCTTGTTTGGTGTCAAGTTGTGGCAGTGTGATGGTGTGAGAAATGTATTCCTGGTACACATTAGGGCCTCTGATATTCATTGAAAATCTTGAATCTGAACATCATCGTTGATCAAGTTCATCCCTTCATGGCTACAGTTTATCCACACCTGATAAACATTTCCAGAATGATAATGTCGCAAGACAATTGACATTACTGTATATTGCAGGCTTATGCACACGAGTCCATTTACACTCTCTCCATCTACATTTTACATTCAGTGACAAACTGCTCCCTAGTGACTGGATGTTGCTGATTTACTGAATCTACGTAACAACACCAAATGTAGCAGGGCTTATTTCTTACAGCCAGCTAGAAACCTTCACAGATCTCATTTTCAGGAACTGCATCTGCTATGTATCTGCAACAATAAAATTAAATAAGTGCACTTGAACTGCAGCCCACAAATAAATGTTAATTAATTCTGAAACCCAAACTGTCTCATTGATTAAAGAAATGTGACCAGACCTACGTCTGCACACATTTATAAATTAGGAATGACTACAAGTTGCCAAGTATCACAAGAACCATTTGCAGATTTGTAACTCAGTGAAAATAATATGAAATTACCAGAAGTAGTTTGTTTATGATGTACAGAAGCAGATGTTGCAATGTTAACCATTATCTGATATTTGATTTCTTGTAAGGGGACGAGAGTAACAAAAATGCACTGCATACAGTATATATATAGTTTATACTTAAACATGTTTAATAATATTGCACATCAACAATAACAGAAGCCTAAAATATTTTGTATAGAACAATATACCTAACCTTTTTTATGTATGCACATATAGAGTGGTGCTTTATGGCACTGTATATGGAGACAATCCTACTTCCTATTTTATGGCCCTATATTCATATAAATTTTGTAACAGATACTTAATAATAATACTCCTTGCAAGTTGGGTAACTGTATGGGTGCGAAGATGCAAATCTCACATCAATACTGTTACATTTTTTCACTCACATTATTGATTATTTTTTTGGTTGGGCAAGTGGTGTTGGAGAACAGAGTAAGGGTATTCCTATACCACTAAAACCACACAGACACCACTGGAAGCTTCCAGCACAGACTAGAACTATCAGAGAGAGAAGAAGGGAAAATAAAAATAATAATTTATTGCTATGCTTAATTTTGATTAGTAAAAATCAACCCTAATAATAACCAGATAGCCATATTTTCAACATGTAACTAGTGGGCACATGATTCTGTGGCCAGCACCCTGCTTCTCAGAGTAGCACCACTAAAGACGTAAATATTCAGGTTATACGATGTTTGTAGAGCTCGCAAAGCAAACACTTCAGCCAGATGAACTAAAGGAGAGCTTCGCTAGGTTTTGTAATTATTTAAGCTTTAGATTCATAAAAATGAAATTATCATATATATACAGTATATATATATACAGTATTTTATGCACATTGTATTTTGTGGCTCCATGGAGACTAATTGTTTCTGATCTGATGAATCCCAATAACAGCACAAAATGCAGCATGCACCATCATCTGTAGCCAACCTTAGATTTTACCCAACGTACAGCTTTAGAGTGGCAGGAATTACTTCACTTGCTCTGTCAAGCTTATTAAGATTAGGACTGTTCTGTGTACTGTAAATAAAATCTGATAGAAATGACAAAATGAATATTATTTCAATCATTCATGGGATGTACCTGTTTGTCCAATTCATGGTCACTGGGGCCAAATCCAATTCCAAGAAACACTGGGCATAAGGCAGGAACAAGCCCTTGATACAGTGCCAGTAAATTGTAGGGCACACTGAATCACACAATGTGAATAGCAAAATAATACATTACAATAATAAAAAAACTATACTGATACATTTGTAAGAATGTCTAATGTAGCATACAGTGCTGGTTTAATTGATTCCCACTAATGTTCTTTCTTTTTGTCCATTGTAAATGGCACAGCCCTACGTATGCATGGTCTCTTGGTTTACATTATCTCAGACTGCAGTACTTTCTAAACTGAATAGCAATTTGCACTCTCTTCTCCCTTCATTAAATCACATTCCCATGAGTGTGCCAGAGGATGCCCTTTGCCCTTGTGAGTCTTACTCATTATATTAAGACATGTAAGTGGTATATGGGCCATTAGATGTCAGGTGGGGCATGGGGATGAGGTGGGTTTGGTGTATAATTTTTCAATGAAAATGAAATGCTGTGAAACTGAAAAAAACACACAGAGTGGGAAGAATATTGTCAATGTGAAGTATTGCAAAAGTTAGTGGGCACCAGGAAGTAGTAAGAATACCAAGGCAGAGAATAGCAATATACAGTAATGAAGAAAGGGTGGGTGCTTCTATTTATTTCACTGTAGACACATTTGAAAACAAAAAGTGCAGTTATCATGCCTGCTTGACTAGAGTGGTCCTTTTAGACTCACATAGCTATGAATCTCTCAAATCCATACGTGACAGGCAAAAAACACAGAACACCCTATAAACTGACCCAAGCTTATGGTTTTAAATCCTTAAATTTAAATTCCTAAAAGATGCTATAATCTATGTTTTGTGGAATGAAGTGATAGTCTATGCTGGCTCCCCAGCATTTTCATTTAATTTCAAAAGATGGCCATTTATCTGTGCAGCATGAGACCACAGGGTTACAGAAACACATTTAGTTTCCTGGAAACACAAGAGCATTTTTGGTGGCTCCCTGTAATATAAAGCACTTCACAGCTCGTCTATTACCAGAGAAGTGGAGTCCAGAAACACACAGCTGGAAATGCTTTGCTTTTGCATGAGCTGTAGCAAATTAAAATCACTTATTTATGAACATCCATGTTTAACAAGGATATGGGCGTCAAAAGCCGTAACACTGTATTACTGCATTACAGAAGATGACCATGTCAGTAATGGCTAAACAGCAAAGATACATAACTCACTAACATAAAAACACAAACACAATGAAGAGGAGCCTAGCTGAGTAGAATTGTATCAAAAAGCCACTCTGTATTTCACATCATAGAGTTCTTTATTGACTGTTGGTACCACCTACAAAATGCAACTTACTTCCAAAATAAGATTTGTAATTAACAATAATCAGTAATCAATCTGTTTCTGTGATTTATGCTTTAAAATGCTATACAGAAATGATTTTCTACTTTTTTATTCTTATGTCAGCACTGAGACCAAAATCTCTAAGTACCTTGCTGAAAAGAATCCAGGCTGGTCTGAAGGCACAAGGAGGTTTTACCTGGCACTGGATAGATGTAGCTAGTAAACTGGCACAAAGTATACTGCATATATCTTACGTACATTATGATACATGTTTATAAATTCTGAGCTTGGACTAAAATACATATTTTTATTGAAATCAGACAGACTGCAAGGCACTTGAAGACTCTATTATAAAACAGTTACATCCATAGTGTAGCTTGCTAGGTTATTTTAAAATGGTTGAGAGAGAGGAAATGAATTGGGAAATGTATTATTTATCTGTCACTAACCAAAACAACAATATTTATTGGAAGAAATTTGCATATTTTTACTTGAACTATATAAACAGATTGGGACATAATTACAAAACAAGCGGTTTTGTAATGGACTAGGGCCCAGTCCAGGGTTGTTTCTCACTTTGTGCCCAGTTCTGCCATGATAATCTCTGCAATCTTGAAATGGATTAAGCAGGTTTGGAAACGTATGTATGTAATGCAAATGTTTTAATTGCTTTATTTTAAAAATACCATTTGGACAATGTCACCACACAGCCTACACTGGATTGGTGCCCTGTCTAGAGTAGCTTTCTATGTTATGCCTGACAATACTGGCCCCTATCAACCAGATTATATTTCTTTGAGAATGTTATGTCGTGTTCTGAAAAACCCACTACAACCCTGTGCAGGTAATTATTGTAAAAACTATTATACCATAAACAGTATTCCATAAAAACAATTACAAACAGTTGTTCAAATGTGCAAATAGTGAAAAAACAAGAAATAAACATAACATAATCACACAGGTATATATTGAAAAAAAAAGTTTTAATTATTTTATGTAATTTTTTTATATTTTGTAATTCAAAAATGAAAACCATTTTTCTCCTCCATGTACCAATTCTTCGTAAAACACATTTCTGTGCATGTTTCAGGGGTCAGCTGTCAGGGCATACAAAATTCTCTGTGAGTGAGACAGTAGAGGCAGGTTTGTACAGTCCATAGAGTTCAAAAGAAGTGACCAGCCAGAAAAACAAAAACTACAGAAAACATCAGACGTAGCATGGTGGATCCAGATAAAGTGCTGCTTCCACCTCTTCATACTAAGCTTGGTTTAATAAAGGAGTTTGTCAAAACACTTTCAAAATATGAAGCCTGTTTTATGTGTTGTGTTGAAAGTTTACAGGTTTGCCTGTAGTTAAATTAAAAGAGGGTAATTTTTGCCAGACCTGATATTTGAAAACTGATTTCTGATGCAGAATTTGATGGTGCATTGAACAATCTGGAACGAGTGGCTTGAGTATCATTTTCTAAGTTGTTAGCTAACAACCACGGATCCAAAATAAAAAATAAACCATGAACAACGTATTAGTTAAGTTTAAGGAATTGGGTTTGACATGAGTTCCAAAGTTCACTCTGTATGTGCACTTGGCATTTTACTCTGAAAATCTTGGAGTGGTAACTAAAGAGCAGGATGAAAGATTGCATCAGAATATCAAAGACACAGGAAGAAGGTACCAGGGACGTTGGGACGTCAGATGATAGCAGACTACTGCTGGATGATTCGTAGGGACGCAACAGAAAAAGTGTACAAATAAAAGGACCACCAAATAAAGTTCTGGATCAAAAAAATCTAAGAAGTGACAGAAACTAGAGGAATGATATATGGAAGTCAATGAATGATTAACTAAATACTTTCATGTTAAATTGATTTAAAACACTATTGTATACACGAATAAACTGTGTAATTTGTTAATTTTTAATTACATTTCTTTACAATTTTGTACTTAAATGTGATGTGCTGGAAACTTTCTGATTACATTTTGGTATTGCATTCATTAGTGCAAATAAAATGACCACAAAGAAAACAATTTTTTATGTGTTCAACTTTGCAGACCTGTGAATAAAGTGCGTTCACTCTGCTTTTATACCTTTTCAGCCAACCAGCCGACTTATCCCACTTATGTCCTACTCACCTGCACACGCCTTCTGTTATAGAACAGCATATCTTTGTGAACATAGCAAACATAAGCGTGTCCCAAA
The DNA here is from genome assembly GCA_026402145.1 of Polypterus bichir lapradei. NCBI lineage: Eukaryota > Metazoa > Chordata > Cladistia > Polypteriformes > Polypteridae > Polypterus > Polypterus bichir. The sequence continues at coordinate 30,975,334 of JANRMT010062861.1, forward strand.
GTGCATCTGATGTGCTTTTTCCTAAGAGAATCTGACCCAGTGAAACAGCTACTTGTCAGCTTACATATACAAAAGTGATAAAAATATGACAGCATTCAACAGAACCAGAAAATATCTGTGCCTGCACTTCCAGTCATTAGGCCTTCAGACCAAATGCTGATCTTTTCTGAAGGTTGCTTAGCCTGCCGCGTTGCAGTCTTGTAAACTGATTGCACAATGTCAGTTCCAAGTATGAGGTTGCAAGCTGTTTTTACTGTAAACCCTCATAGGCAGACAGATAGCACTTTATTTGGTCCCGTCCATCCATTCATCCATCATCCAACCCGCTATATCCTAACTATAGGGTCACGGGGGTCTGCTGGAGCCAATCCCAGCTAACACAGGGCGCAAGGCAGGAAACAAACCTCGAGCAGGGTGCCAGCCCACCGCAGTATTTGGTCCCAATGAGAATTTAAGATTTTTCAGAATATATCACAACCAACAACAACCCTCCCCAACATACACAAGTATATTTGATAATGATAATGGTCATGATAAAAGAGCTGTTGCAGTCTAATGATTGGCTTGTAGGTGGGGTCAAGATGGATAGCAGAAGGGGATCCAGTGTGTTTTGATGTCCACTGAAGATCAACTTGTTCTGATCAGGATGTGTGGTTTTCCAGATGCTTTAGAGGTTGCTTTGTTTAAAAACAAACACCAGCCCACCGCAGTTCTCTATACCATCAATGACTAATTAGGAAAAAAAAATAAAACTGACTCTAAGCTTAACTGGAAAGCAGCAGAGTCATTCCAGATCTGGAGATATATGGTCATTCACCTTAGTTTCAAATTATGATTCTTCTTCCATGTCCCGGATGAAATATAGAGTAATAACTAAACGATTTGAACAGCCTGATAATTTGGTATGCAGCATGTACTGTATCTGCTCGAAATACGACAGTATTACATGGTACAGTATGTTTCTGCTTACAATGAATGAATGAACACATGAAAGAATGAGCTTAGTATGCAAGATCGTCTAAAGCAACAATATGCGCTCATCTTGCAACATTACTAAGTGTGCAAATGTGATGATTAAAAGTTATAACCAAGTCAAAGGTAACACCTGAAATTTCGACGGAGTTAGCCAAGCCAAACCTGAAATCCTTCATAGTAAGAATTAGCAGTACTGCTATGCTAGCTGTAGAATTCCTGGGCAATAAAAGAAGTACTGTCATTTTTCTCAATTTAAGGACAAATAACCTTCACCCCTCTCCTTTTTCACTTCACAGTTAATTAGAAAAATTATGGTAATATAATCTAGAATCTAAATGTTTTTAGTTATCCATTATAAAAAAATGTAGTAAGAAAAAGAAAGCAAAACAATGGTTCCTTTAACTGCCCTGGGGTTCATTCAAATAACTCTTGAGGAATGCTGATTTTTTGGCTGTTGTTCCCATTCGATTTAAGCACAAGTGAAAGCAAAAGCAAAGAGCTGTAACAATAAAGCAACAGTCCCTCCATTCTCTCCCCTTAGTTCTTCCCTGCTATATTATTTATAATAATAACTAGTTAGACTCGTCCTTCAGTTAAAAAAACACTTATTCCAGCCCATAACCCACCTTTTCAAATTATATTCAATTTGGTTTATTGATAAATAGTGCAATTCCTATTTGGCTAGGGCAGAGTACTGTGTTGTTTGATGAATAAATTGCAGTTAAAATAAAATGATGAAGACTTGAAATAATATAAATACATATATGTGTACATGCATTTGGTACATGTACTGTATGTATCTATCCTTTCATTCATTTATTCCTATTTAAATCACTTTGTGCAGTGTAGAGTGTTATAGGCAGCCAGGCAGGAGCCAGCTTTAAATTGCAGCCCATCATTCTCCTACAAACACTCACTCTCACACACACAGAGAATTCAGCAGGTTTAGATGCTAATTGAAAAACACACGCTGCATGGTGGAACAGAGCTCAGCCCTGCTTCCTCACAGCTCAAGTGAAATGAGTTCAACGTTAGACTCAGAAATGTGGAGGCTGTACATTCTCTTCTTGCCCAGGCATTGTAGTTTAGGTTAAATAACTCAAAGTTAGTCCAACTAAAGCGAATGTGCTCTAAAATGGAGTAGCGATCTTTCCATGTTTTATTTTTGCTTTGTGACAAATGTTGTTGGGAAAAGGTCTGGCTCTTGGCAACTTGCAATGGACAAAGTAATTTAAGAAAATTCATGGGTGGATGAACACACTAGGAATGTGGGAGGAAACTGGAATACCAGAAGAACACTTGTGGCTTTTTAACCTCTTGCTACCTTATTTAACTAAAACTTTATCCAAAAAGCTTATGAATCAGATGTTTATAGAAAATTCCCATCCATATTTCTATAACTGGAGTAAAGTGACTCAGTGGTGGGAACTGAACTGGCAACCATGCAATATATTCTACAGCATCTCAATATCAAGACCATACGGTGGATTCCACTCATCTAGTTTCTGAAACTGCTTAATCCAATTCAGGGGTGCAAAGAACTTGAGGCTGCCCCAGAACTAACTGCCTCAATCCTGGATGAGTTCCCAAAAATAGCTGGGCTCACAGTCACACACCCACTCTCATACTGGCAGAAAAATCACCGGCGTTTAAAAATAAATAATATGCATTCAATATTAAATGTTTTTCTTCATCCAACCAATAAAGGAAACTTTACACTTTTATTATAAAAAACATATTTGTGCAAATACTTGCATTTTAACTTTATTCTTATAAACCGCTTTGGAATGATTTCCACCTCAGAAAGGTGTTATAAGTAATAGCAGGTTGTTTGCTTTTTAGACACAGTGAGCAAAAAACATTTGTAAGAATTTAGAATAAAAAAAAAATTAATGAAGAATGAATGCATGGCAACTCGCCAAAATGTTACTAAAAAAGAGGAACAAAAAAACACTTTGGCCTTGGTAAAATTTGTTGCACTGTAAGTCAAATTTGTGGGTCTGCGTGAATATGCTTATGCTTGCCTCTTTTCTTAATAATAATTTTACAATATGTTTCTTGTTCATTGTGCCTGATGCTGCAGTGGACGATGCAAATTCTGCTTAGGCTTTGGTTCTATTTATGGAAATTGAAACTGACACTGCTTATTGTCGAAAAACATTGAGTTTAAGTGCAGTCTGTTATTTTAGATTTGGTTTCTTTTGTGTAAAATTTCAATGAAAATAATACAACTGGCTAAAGCTCCATCCATCCAACAATTTTTGAACCCATAACAGCACTGGGAGGTCAGCCTGTGCCAAGTTACTTTTTCTTTTTTATCAAATCAATAACTTGTTTTGATGGTTCTCAACATCTTTTAAAACATTTTTATTCAGATATACTTTAAGTACTATAGGTTCATTCTAAAAAGTGAACCTCTCTGTCCCAGACTACTTCAGCTTTATAACTCAAGGCCCTGTGGCAACTCTACTCTGTTCTCAGGCTAATATTTTCTCTATCTCAGACACATTTTGTCTAATTCACATTGACAAGAGACTTCAATTGTATCTTACAGCACTGAGCATGAAGCAGTAAAGTGCCCTGAACACAGCACCAGTCCTCTGCACGGTCCACTCATGAACACAGGGGGTAATGTGGATTTCCCAGTCATATCTATGGTGAAGTGGCAACCTTTTGAGACAACAATCAGGCACAGGACTTGAGCGTAGAACACTGGATCTGTAATGTAGCTGTGCCACCAACATTGCAAGGTTCTCTTCACAAATATTTTTTGAAACTTTACTAAATTTGTAAAATAATAATTAGTGACTTTATTGACTGTATTCCGTTCACCTTTTTCTCTTTTTCATTACGGTGCTGTGAGGAGTTACAGCCTATGCTGGCACAAGGTAGAAGTCATGTCTGCTTGAAGCAAGGCACATTCACTTGTACACACACCCACATTCACACAGGGCTGTACAACCTTTAATATGTCGTGTATAATCTGAGGACTGATGAACCCATTATTTTGAGAGGCTCCTACTTAATTTTTTTTTTTTTTTGAAGAACTACAAGGAGTCAGTAACAAATTCTGGAATCATCTAGCAAAAGGCAGGAACCAACTCATTGACAGCGCTTCAGTTGTAGGTCACAACAACATACATGCTTGTACTCACTGAAGCTGAGACATCAAACAACCTCACACACCAGCTTTTGGAATTTGAATTTGTCTTATATAATCTATATATGAAATGCTACGGTCAAAATTTCTGTTTTGTAATTACCAACAAGCTGCTAAGGCTAGAACCTTAATCTTGGTCTTAATTGAAAGATTATGATCTGATATGTGCTGGAAATTCAAAGAATTTCAGGTAGCAGCAGTCGACAACCTTGGCAAAGTGACTTGTGGTCATGGGTTTATAACAGCAAAGTTATGCCAGAAAGAAAAAGAAGAACGACAATAACTCCTGAGCGTCAAGCAAATCGCTGAGGCAGATTATGTGACAAAAAACACCATAATAAGAAGAAGAAGAATAAAAGCTCCATCTGCTGAGTATCAAGTGCGGAATAAAGAGTGTAAGAACAACACACATGGAGAGATGTATGCCAACAATCACTGTTGTTTATATCTATGCTTTGTTGGGTCACACAACCCTACCCCATTAAGAAGACAAGACACTGAAACCCATTAACAAGCATGAAATAATTCTGAATATAAAGCAAATGAGCAGGAGACAAACGTGATGGCTCATAGGCATCAGAAAATTCCAGGATATAGAATGCAAGAACGTCTATGAGATAGCAATGCACAGCGACAATCAAGATGATCACCAAACAGGTGAAACCTTGACCATATATAAGCATTGCTTTTAGATCCTTACATTGGTGTTAAACACCACTGCTTAGAAAAGTTAAATCACTGATATGATCTTTGTATTCTTTTCTGTTGAAAACACAAGAGTGTGTTGCCAAAACAGACAAGACAAGTTCCGCTTGCTCTGGATGAGCCACCAGAAGTAATAAATTTAGCTAGAGGAACTGAAAGAAGTAACTATTTAGAAAACATTAGAAGTATCAACAGCTCCTTATATTTTACTTGGTTTTATTTGCACCATAGGTCTGCCTGGTTCAATAATATAATATAATATAATATAATATAATATAATATAATATAATATAATATAATATAAGACCTGCTTAATTCAGTCAAGAAATAAACCCTGTATGGGACACCAGTTTTATGCATTCATTCATTTTTTCCAAACTGCCTACATTTTTACAGTGTCACAAAGAGTTGGGGCCTATCTTTGCAGCACTGGGCAGAAGAAAATAACAAATCCTAGATGGAATGATAGTGGTATTCATTTATTAATTTATTAAAACCCCATCTTCCCTTGCAGAGAGATCTAAGCCTTCTCAAACAATTTTGGGTCTAGAGCAGGGACCAACACTAAATAGGACACTTATGATATCAATTAATTCATTCAATTTCTAAATTTCCTTCATGCTACGCAGAGTGAAAGGCCTTTCGATTACTGTACTTCTGCAAAACTGGGTGCCAGGCAGGAAGCATTCAATTAAAAGGCATGCATATAACCACAGTACTAATTTATAGATGCCAATCAGGCTTAAGCACACAACTTTGGGATATGGGAAGAAAACTACAGTATCGGAAGAAAAGCACATGCAGACATTCCATATAGACAGAAAGGTGGCATATGATTTCAACTCAGGGTGATGGCTGTATGAGGCAATAGAGCTAACCACTGCACAACCATGCCTTACATATGCCATACAAGTTAATACTTTGGTCACATTGGTTGATTGTCTGTCTCAGGTTAACGACTGACTCAGTAGTATTTACCTGTAGTTGAATTGAGGGAAGACTGAGGTACTAATTGTTGCTCCTCCTGTTCTTCATCCTGAGATTATCTTAAAATTATCTTCTGTCTCTCCTTAAATCGAGTTTACGTAACCTTGGGGTTATTTTTGACCAGTCCATGACACTTGATGAATATGTAAGATCAGTCTCCCGCTCGTGTTTCTTTCATTTAAGAAATCTTTCTAAACTAAGAAATGCTATTTCAATAGTCAGAAATTTAGATGCTTGTTCATTCTTTTATTTCCTCACGACTTGATTACTGTAATGCTCTCTATACGGGTTTGAGCAAGTTCTCTCTCTCACGTCTTCAGTTAGTTCATATTGCAGCTGCCAGGCTCCTAATTCGCGCTAACCGGAGTGATCATTTCACTCCCATTCTGCACACACTTCACTGGCTCCAAGTGTTTTATGGAATTCATTCACATAAGTTTTGGTACTTACCTTTAGAGCTTTGTATGGACAAGCTCCTGAGTACCTAACCAGTCTGGTCCAATGCTATACAGCTTTTCAGACTCTTTAACAGGGTCTTTTAGTTGACCCACGCACTCGGCTAAAAACTCATGGGGATTGTGCCTTTCATTCTGTGGCACCAAGACTATGGAATAGCCTGCCTTATAGTCTGTGTGCTGCTGAGTATGTTGATTCTTTTAAAAAACAACTGAAAACATTTAGTTTCAAACAGGCTTTTTTAATCAGTGCTGAATAGTTCCTGTTTATTTATTTATTATTTTTATTGGTTTTGTTTATGTTTTGTTTTAACTGTTGTATTTGTACTGTATTTGCTGTTCAGAACTCTGTGACCTTTCGTCTGTGAAGGGCACCATATCAATAAACTACTACTACTATTACTACATATATAAAATAACCTAACATTGCCATATAAAATTCAAGGGTCTTCCTTAATGGTGTACAGCTGGTTTTCAATCGTAGTCCAGGGAGACCCAGTGGCTGTAAGTTGTTCCAATCAGTTTTAAAATCAGTGCATCATTTTACTTTTAATTGATCTCATTAGCAAGGAGGAAGTAAGGACAGATGTGAAAATGATGAAGAAGAGAAAGGTCATTGGTCCAGATGACATACCTGTGGAAGCATGGCGGTTTTTAGAAGGGACAATTTAGCAATGCAGTTTTTAACCAGACTGTTTAATGCAATCTTGGAAAGTGAGAGGATGCCTGAGAAGTTTAGAAGAAATGTACTGGTACCGATTTTTAAGAATAAGGGGGATGTGCAGAACTGTAGTAACTAAAGAAGGATAAAATTGATGAGCCACAGCATGAATTTATGGAAAAGAGTAGTGGAAGCTAGGTTAAGAAGAGAGGTGAGGATTAGTGAGCAGCAGTATGGTTTCGTGCCAGGAAAGAGCACCACAGATGTGATGTTTGCTTTGAGGGTGTTGATGAAGAAGTATAGTGCAGGCCAAAGGGAGTTGCATTGTGTTTTTGTGGACCTGGAGAAAGCATATGACAGGGTGTCTAGGGAGGAGTTGTGGTATTGTATGAGGAAGTCGCGAGTGACAGAGAAGTATGTAAGAGTGGTACAGGATAGGAATGAAGGATGTGTGACAGTGGTGGGGTCTGCAGTAGGAGTGAAGGATGCATTCAAGGTAGAGGTGGGATTACATCAGGGATTAGCTCTGAACCTTTTCTTATTTGCAATGGTGATGGACAGGTTGACAAACAAGGTTAGCCAGGAATCCCCGTAGACAATGATGTTTGCGGGTGACATTGTGATCTGTAGCGAGACTAGGGAGCAGGTTGAGGAGACCCTGGAGAGGTGGAGATTTGCTCTAGAGAGGAGAGGAATGAAGGTCAGTAGGAACAAGACAGAATACGTGTGTGTGAATGAGAGGAAGGTCAGTGGAATGATGAGGATGCAGGGAGTAGAGTTGGCAAAGATGGTTGAGTTTAAATACTTGGGATCAACAGTACAGAGTAATGGGTATTGTGGAAGAGAAGTGAAAAAGAGTCTGTACAGGGAGGAGTGGCTGAAGAAGAGTGTCAGGAGTGATTTGTGACAGATGGGTACCAGCAAGAGTGAAAGGGAAGGTCTACAAGATCGTAGTGAGACAAGCTATGTTATATGGGTTGGAGACGGTGGCACTGACAAAAAGACTGGAGACAAAGCTAGAGGTTTGCGTTGGGTGTGAAAAGGATGGACAGGATAAGGAATGAGTGCATTAGAGGGTCAGCTCAGGTTGGATGTTTGGGAGACAAAGTTAGAGAGGCGAGATTGCATTAGTTTGGACATGTGCAGAGGAGAGATGCTGAGTATATTGGGAGAAGGATTTTAAGGATAGAGCTGCCAGGCAAGAGGAAAAGAGGAAGGCCTATGAGAAGGTTTATGGATGTGATGAGAGAGGACATGATGTTGGTGGGCGTGGCAGAACAAGATACAGAAGACAAGAAGATGGAAAAAGATGATCTGCTGTGGCCACCCCTAACAGCAGCAGCCCGAAAGAAGAATATTCTTTAATTATCTTATCCTTTTCTCTTCTCTTACTCTGCATTTAGAAAAGAGCGAGAGTTAGAGATTTATATTAATAAGAAGTTAAGAAATATTAGTACTTTTTCCATAGTTTTAAGTTTTTAACTTTCTTTATCATGTTCCTATTAGCCTGTCTTTTCTGTGGAGTCTTCACCCTTAACTTTATCCTAAAAATGACAATTAACAATGAATGAGGTAAAGCCTGCAGCCACAGGAGATCCCCAGGACTGGTATTGGAAATCACTGTAAAATACATATAACACTTTAAAGTTTTTGTAATGAAAAATTAGAACAATGAATTCAATTTTGTTGTGCTGTTATGATGTATAGAGGTTCACGGTTTCTCACAAAGGACAGAGGCATTTTTGTAATTATTACTTCCTTTGGCCTCTGAGTCTCTCAGTTGTTATCTCAGCTCTAGAGTACACATGTGTTTACAGGGCTTTTTAACTTCCAGAACTGAACAGTAGAGGTTAGAGTTTCCACAAAATGTTTGGGCAGACAACTTGATCTGCCTCTTGGTGACACTAAGTCATTTTGAAGCTACTAGATCTGAACTGAACAAATACAGTAAGAAGACTTTATTTATTCTCCTATCTCTGCCTGTCTGGGTATTTTATTAAAATCTGCCTGCAGTTAGAGACCTGGGTCCAGAAAATTTAATAAATATGCTTGTCCTTCTAAAACCACTGGGATCATGTCTTGCAAATTTTTGGAGGTGGCCACAAGCATAATAAAGCAATACATATTCGTCAGCTGTGATTTGTGTCACAGCACAAACAGTCCTCACCAACTCAACAGAAACCAGGGAGGTCTACAAATCCTTAACTTCCTTTGTGATCTTCAGGGAATGTGCTACTGGTTTGCAAAATACAAGAAATCTGAATCCTTCAGTGGCAGACCACCTTAGTCTACTGATTTTTGCATTTTAATGCTTTAATTAATCTTACCATTTTTTTTCTTTGCTTCACAGCAACATTTAATTAACCTGGCTTGGAAAATTCGGTGACCCATAGTAACAGGACTTTAATTAAATCTGTTGGAGCATACTACATAACATCAATGTTTAGTCCTATTCTTAATATCTATTCATTTTAATTTTAAACTTTGACACTTTGGTTCTAAGAAGGGAAAAGAAAGTTGTTATTAAGAGTTAGCTGTAAAACTCAAATATAGTCTAAAAATGTTTACTGAAAAGTGCTTCTTCTGACATACTAAAAAAAGGAGATGGTCTTAAAAAGGTATAAAATGTGTTTTCATGCTTTACTCCACAATGTAGACTCCATAGTACCAGGACCTGATTGGAACAAAATAACTCATTTTCTAACAGAATAAAATAGCAACACCTAATAGCCATAAGCTGCAAAAAATAGAAAATTTCTATAGACAGTGTAGGTGCCAAGGTGAACAGACTGGCATCCTGATCGGGAGGGAAAATGGTTCATTGCCCGGATGGAAGAATATGGGTGGACTGGAGTCCTGGTCAGGGCAGTTTCAGATACCTTTCCTGGCCGGGAAGATATGACAGGACAGAAAAGGACTGTCTCTTGGGGCCAGGTAGACCCCCATTACGCTAGATGGTACCATCCCTCGGGTAGAGCTTCCATTTGTACACCTGCAGTGCTCCTTGGGAATTGTAGTCATGATGGACTGCCCTGAGGGAGTACATGTGTGATGCCATAGGCAGCAGTGGGGAGACGACTCTTAAGTAGGTTCCAACTGACCTGGAAGTGCTTCCAGGATGTAAGCATGTGGTACCGCAAGTACTCCCATATCTGGCATAAAATAATGTGCTCCAGATCATCCAGGTGAGTTTGAGTCGGGAGGCAGAGGACAAGGCTTACCTGGAGAATTGTAGAATGGAATTCATATATGAACTGTGCTTGTAAGTATTTTATTGAAGAAAGGAACTGAAAAGGTATTTTTGTATAATAAAATGTACTTTATTTTGAACCCTTAGCTGTGCACATGCACTGTATCTGAAGTCTGGGGCTCAGTGGTTCCCCCTGTCTGTCACAGCAGAGAATAAGCATGGTCAAAAATGGTTGGAAGGATAGATGAAACTTTAAAAGGCAGAGAAGCTATGGTGTAAAATTCCAAAGACTTGACAAACTGATGGAATAAAGTCACAAAATGAAGATGATAATGGTTTACTGAAATGCCAAAGAATAAATAATACTGATGGGATTAAAACTCAAGAGGTACACGTTAATGATGCATTAACATCAGTACTGACAAGAGGCAGACAGCACAGATGGATTTAAAATGTTATATCAGTCGCGAGTAGCCAAAGGAGAATCAGCTGGACCTTAGCACAGACAAAGTCCACCTGTCTTTGGAGCTCCTAACAAAACTATCACTTTGTGAGGTTTTAGTTTCCTCTGTGCCCTCTATTGTTTGTGCAACCTATTGAACTCAGCAACTCACTGCTAAAATGAGGACATTAACTCTCTTGTTTGTTGTCTTTTAACTGATCCCTCAATTCTCCAACATCTTTTTGCATCTGCCTCAAATTCTTAAACATGAATTTTACCTCAGGATCGCACTCTTTTGTTGTGGGTCCATGAGTCTGTTATGGCTGTCACAACAGAAACCAAAAACTGAAACTAAAAAAACAAACAGGTGAACTTTTGTCTATGCTGCAGTCGAACCAGCCCTCTTTGGCTACTTATGGCTGGCATAACATAAATCCTAACTGGGGTAAACATACTGATGAGCTGGACACCCACAGGGTAAATAATATTAAGGGCCAAAAATGCCTAAGGGAAAGTATTATCTACCAGCTAAAATTGAAAACGACATAGTTTTCCAAAAATACAGACAATATTAATAGCAAAGAATTTCAAGATGCCAACAGAACTGATGTGCTGACATCCAACAGGTAGACAATTCTGATAGGTCAAATGCTTAAAGAATAAAAAATTACTACAGAGATAAAAATCAAAAGAGTGGATATTAATGATGGGATGAAATGACAAAGAGCTGACAATACCAATGGGTTTTATTCTTAAAGGACAAACAATACTGAGTCACATACAGTAATTCCCAAAAGGAAAATAATAGCAATGAAATAAAAGCTGTAGAAGAAAACAATAATGATGGGTTACAATCACAAAGGGCAGACAATACTGATGGGCTGAAATGCAAAGGAAAGACAATGCCAATACAGTAGTGCAAAATTCACAAGAGAAAATAGCAATGAGGAGCTAAAACAGCAAAGGTCAGACAATATAAATAAGTTGAATTTCCAAGGGAGAAGAAAGGTAAAATACCTATTTAAAAAAAAGTACGCTAAAATCTCTAAGGTCAGACCTCACTGAAAATTTAGAGACAACAGTGGTATTAAATCCTCAAAACAACACTAGCTGACTACAATGGTCAACCAATGCCAATTATCAAAAATCTACCCATTTGTCCTAGTGGTTCTTAGTGTAAAAACATTTTGCAGAGATGTACAGATAACAGGTACCAGTAATGAGCTTTATTAATTTTCATACAATTGATTTCTTCACTTAAATATTTAAAAGTTAGCACACTTTCAATAAACTGCTGAATGGACCACATAAGGTGGTCCTTCCAAAAACATTTTGATTGCATTGGGGGTGCCCGTTTGTTGTGATGTGAGATTTTGCATATAACTTGATAAATGTTTGTATGTCTTTATTTGTAATCTAGGCAAAGCAATGTAATTTAGTGTTACTTTGGTGAGAGGTAGTCGTGTTTGCCCCCCCGTTTACGACTAATTTTACGACAGGATTTGGGGGGATGTGTCTTAAACCAGTTTGATGAGTATTTCTCTGCTAAAGTCTTTCAACCCCCCTGCAAGGAAGCCAGGATGTTTAACATATGGTTTGGGGGGTTGCAGGTGTTAAGATGTTTCATTTCCCCCATTGGTCTGAGGTATGGCTGTTTGGAATTGGCTTAGTCTCAGAGGCCTTTAACTACCATGATGTCCTATTGGTTTTAGGGGCTGGAGAGAACATCTATAAATGTACGTGCTTAACCTCACATTCTCTCTCTCTAACCAACATGTGATGAAAGAAGCATCTCTCTTGCTAACCTGTGATGATGTAGAAGTATCTTTCTCTTGTTAACAACTGATGAAGACCATCACACCATGAACTGAAGACAACACAATGAAGAGCACAGCTTCAGCCATTTTGAACAGACATGTGGCTAAAAGCTGAGCACCAATGATGCCTTAACTAGAGACATTAAGTAACTACAAGTCTGTGTGCCACCCGAATTACACATCACCATTTTATCAGGTTGTATGGTTGCCAATATTCAAATGTACTTTGCATTTTGTTATTATTTATGAATATTATCAGTAATACATTATTTTATGTGTAACTTAACTCCTGCTTGTCTTTTTACTACATCTAATTGCCTGAGGTTATAGATATAGAAGGGAAGGTGGGGATAAGTTATATACTGTACACTAATACCTTATAAACAGTGGTAAGTCTGTGAGATTAGGCATTCTAAGGCTACATATTAATAATACAATAGGGGAAAGTAGAGCAAAATATATTACCCTACCAAGATAAAACACCGTTAGTGTGATTCTCTTGGTTTAGAAACTTCATGTGTATGGCCCACTTGTTTTGTTGCTTCCATATGTGGAGCAGAAAGACAGTAACAACAACCACGCAGCCTTAGCAAGTAATGTTAAAACTGTTAAAAGTGCTCATTAATCTAGTTGCAAAATTGGACAGCATTAAATGATGCATGCGTGACAGTTTATCATGTGATAGTTTTAGATTAAGCTGTGTTCACTTGTATTAGAATAGGTTCTTGGTACGCTTTTCCATTAGAACGTTGTCCTACTTAGATGAACTGATTCCAAGCTAAGGCTTTACATTTGAACCTACATAAAGGCCGTCACTTTGATACCTCCCATATCTGCAAATCACAGATGTTCAAGTGTAGAAGAGTACATGTAAGATTATGTTCAGAATTTAAACCTATGAGGGCCTTTGGAATAACATAAAAATACAAATTTGTATGAACAAATTCTGTAAAATATAGAGAATATAGAATTTACAAGGAAGAGTTTTAGTAACATAGAAACCAGATTATGTTGGGACCACACACACACAATAGATGCCCACAAGAAAGCACATGAAGTAATTGATTAGGTTTAGCTTTGTAAGTTGAAACAACAGTATCACATTCTCCATTGGATGGAAGTCTTTGGTATAGGTCAGTTTGTGTTAGACACGTTTTACCTATCGCTAGAAAATGCATCCCTTCAATTACTTCTCAAACCTCTGATTTCCAGCACTGGGTTACTGAGAGAGAAGACCTTTCTATGCAGTATTGTGTCCAAAATAAAAATCACCTTGGATGGAATGCCTCACTCACTGACAATATGGAATGACACACTAATTACAAAGGCTAATTTACACCTGTCAATGAACCTAATCTGCATGTTTTTGGGATATGGCAGCAAACCGGAGTAACCATGTTAATACTAAGTGACTGTGCAAACACCACACAGACAGCAATTAGGACAGGATTGGAATCCTGAGGAATATAATATTAATAGTCTATATTATTTTTCGGTTTCCAAAAATAATTACTTTGATAAAAGATGCAATTCTTAAAACTGGAACAAATAATAAAGAATTCAAGATATCACATAAAAAAGAATTCCTAAAGATGTTTGAAAGCGTTGAAACGAAGAAAAATGTATTTCAAGCAACAGGGACTATTTTGAAGAAGATTACAATACTTTAAATTTTATTGAAACAGCCTTCGCTCATTTGTATTAGACATCATGCACTGTATTGGATCATCCAAATGGAATCTGGGGATTTCAATGAGCAATACTTCAGCCAGTTCTGAGATGTGTAGCAATAACAGTTGTTTTTGAAAAAGCAGGGTTTCTATCCTTATCAATCTTTTGTACAGGAAAAACCACAAAGCCTTGTGAGACACAATCAAAATCATGTTCAAAGAAGCTGGAAAAATCAGTTGCTTCATTTTGAAACTTAGCGGGCTTAATGCTGTCACTTAAAATGAGCAGCATAACCACCTAAAACAATAATCAGCAAAGAAAATGTAGCTGATGTTATTGTCCAATGAGTTTGCATCCCTGTCTCATATCATTCAAAAAGTTTGCTGTATTCTGAATGACTGGTTGCTAAATCAATGAATTTGAAGAGATCAAACAAACAGTGGAATATTTCATGTGGAGGTATTTAAAGAAAACATTTTCTCTGTTGAAAACATCTGTGACTCGGGCCATCTGTGAGCGACACACTCTGAAATTGTAGCATCAATCACACTAGCTGTGCACCTGGTTAGAAATGGAGAACCATTTGGACATCTGAAAAGATGAAAAATGAGAAACCTGGAGTATATTACATTCATTTTTTATATTTTCTATGCATGTTCTAAAGAAATTGCTTTGCTCCAATATTTAAAGATAAATTTCATAGTATTTGACTCTGATCACTCCCTCTGATTCCCGCATGACTGTGAACTTTATTAAGCAGGTTTGATAATGGATGTATATGTATAAATAAAGGCCTTCTGTAAAATGGTGCTCTTATTCTCCTATTTTACTTTCGTGGGGGAGGACACAGACAGAGACAGTCACTTTTTTTTATTGTACAGGGCAGGAGCCAGGACTTGAAAAGCTCTGGCAGGGTACACACTGATAATAGCAACTTAACTGTCTATACCAGTGTAACTGGGCTACCACATCCCCTGTTTATCTAGGGTCACATAGAAACTCTTGTAGCACAGGCATTCAACTTGCCTTTCCCACCTGGGATGGCAGAAAAAGCTGTGATGTATGTAAAGATGAAGATAAGTGGAGGATAATGGGTAAGGTCTTAAGAATCCACCAGTCGAATAAGTCACAGAAGGGAGGCCCCCTGTATTATTGGCTCCTTGTTAGCTATTAAAATGGGAGAGCTACTTGACAGGTTGAGCTAGCACGTTAACAGAGACCTGGGGCTCAAAATTGTTGGGACATCTTCAACAAATAAACGGAGTTCAAGAAAAATGGTACCAACATTTCCAGAGGTTCATCCTGACCACAGAAATGCTTTCACTGCCCAGAGTTAAAAACCTTTTTCAAATGACTCTTATGAGAACCTGGAGTCTCAAGGAAAGGTGTTCACAAAAGAGCTCAACTGAAAGGAAGCAAGCCCAGAGGTTACAGAGTCAATGGTACAGAAGGTGAGAGCAGGAGAGCTGGAAGAAAGACAGACGTTGGGAACTCCTTGATAGATAAGGTTAGTCACCAAATTTAAGAAGGCCAGGAGAGGCACTAATATTTGTTACTATTTCTAAACAAAAGGGTGACATGGTGATGGCAGAGAAATAACAATAAAAATGTTTAAACCCACAAAGTATTCAAAAATGTAAATATAAATGCACCAGATAATAGTAATGTGTTGCATGTTGATGGGAATTTCACTGTACATTACTGCTACTACTTTATTGTTCATTGTGTACTTTGTATTCTCTGATTTTCCTTGTATACCTTGCTTATATTCATGTTGTGCATAATACTGTAAATTGTTAGTTTTTGTATACTTTGGCATCATTTTGAGTACATGGAAGGTTCAAGAGTAAGCCTTTCATGGATTACTATAACATCAAATACATCCAAGACCAGCATCCTCCAGCAGTTTGAGGACATCCCAGCCTTTTACTTTCCATTTTCCCACTTAAATTTCACTTATCAGACAAAAAGGTGTTAATGCCAGAGTCCACTGCAACTTCTATATTATTTCATTTTCAGGACGAAAGCTAAACATAAACTTGGTGACACTCACCTTCATGCTTAACCACTTGTTTAATGGGTTGGTTTCTAACTGGGCTCTGAAGTATCAAAATGGGTGGATTTACGCTGTCAGTTCCAGCAGTTTATGGCCACACTCAGAATGCAAAGCAAAGACCTCAACTCCACCTTCGGATGGCCACAGCAGCTTCTGGATTATGTCCCAAATGAGCTATTCGAACCTGAATAGATAATGGCCAGAATGGCAGCAATTGTGATTCTTGAACACATCTTTATAACCTCAATAAAAAAACTTGAGTATTTTTACACTAACCAACATAAATGAAATTTTCTTACTTGAGATGGCACAATTGCTTCACACACAAACCCTTTGCAAAATACTAAGATTACTGTACAAAACTGTATCATTTGTACAACATATTCCCACCCCAACATTTTAAATGGGGTCATTGCAAACAGCATGGATCACTGCTTAAATCCATGACTATTTTTTTACTAAACGTCCATTCCAAAGTAAAACGCTCCGATTGTGATACAAAACCACTGTAATTTTTCCAGCCATCAGCCAATATTAGACCTGTAAAGGGGAATGCTTGCATCCTTTTTTGAAGAAGATAAGAACTTCTTCCATGTACAGTCCACAGCATTTCAAAGAAAAAGAGCTGACTCAACACCCTTTTTAACTTGGAAGCAAAAGATCAAGGAATTTCTACTGATTTCAGTAATTAGCCTTCCCTTTTCTAAGGGTAAGAGGAATAAAATGCTTTTAAGTGCAACGTCTGCTAGCAATGCTACAAATCAAAAAAAAAAAAAAAAAAAACTTTGCAGTGTTACTTAAATATAGACATTATTCAAAGATAAACACAAGCTGCCAAACACTCTCTTAGGTCTAGTATCGCTTTAGGCTATAATATTAATAAGCTCAATGGAAAAATTGAAAAGTGGAAAAACAACATTTTTTTCAAAACCTTATGCGATTTAAATGAATGAATTTCTGTGTACTTGATTACTTCACTTTCAGTAATTGATTATCCAGTTTGGTGTTTTGGAGAAATATTTCCTGTCCCAGCAGCAAGGGGTATATTCTAAGGCAGATACCCAAGATGTAGGGGTCTCTTTGTAAACAATGCATGAAGCAGTTTTGAAATGTCTATTATGCCAGAACGATTTCTAAAGAAACAAAATATTTCCACAAATTATTTAAACTACCAAAATGTATTTAGAAAAATTTGCGTTTTTTTTTAATTACTAGGTTTGTTCTATCGAGTCTTCAAATAACTTACAATAAATGAGATTATTAATTATACAGCAAAATACAAAGCAATCTTTCTTTTTCTGTGATTTGATATTCTGTGAGTTAGAGTAGATGTGTACATGAGTAGGCCCTGCAATAAACTGGCACCTTTTACAGGGTTAGCCCCTCCCTTACCCTTTCCACTGATCACGTTGGAACCAGTTTTCTGCAGCCTTGAACTGGATATGCGGTTAGAAAACGGATGGATATATTAACACTCTAGACATGTCCCTGTTAAAGGAAAAAAAAATGCAGATCCCTCTACAGTAATAATAATAATAATAATAATAATAATAATAATAATACATTTTATTTATGGGCGACGCAGTGGTAGCACTGCTGCCTCGAAGTTGGGAGACCCGGGTTCGCTTCCCGGGTCCTCCCTGCGTGGAGTTTGCATGTTCTCCCCATGTCAGCGTGGGTTTCCTCCGGGCACTCCGGTTTCCTCCCACAGTCCAAAGACATGCAGGTTAGGTGGATTGGCGATTCTAAATTGGCCCTAGTGTGTATTTGGTGTGTGGGTGTGTTTGTGTGTGTCCTGTGGTAGATTGGCACGCTGCCCGGGATTAGTTCCTGCCCTGTGTTGGCTGGGATTGGCTCCAGCAGACCCCCGTGACCCTGTGTTCGGATTCAGCGGGATGGATGGATGGATTTTATTTATACAAGGCGCCTTTCTGAGAACTCAAGGACACCGAACAAAAAATAAATAAATAAAAAGACATATTATAAACAACTTAAAACATCAGAAAAAAACAGAAGATATAAAATTAAAACCAAACAAAGCCACTGTAATCATAAAGAAAAAGCCATTTTAAACAGATGCATTTTAAGTTTACATTTAAAGGTTGAAAATGATTCGATATTTCTGAGCTCAGTAGGTAATGAATTCCAGAGCTCAGGAGCAGAACAGCTGAATGATCTGCTCCCCATGGAGGTTAGACGGGCGAGAGTGACGGTCAGTTGGATGGAGGAAGAGGAACTAAGGTTATGGGAGGGAATGGCAACATGAAGAAGGTCAGACAAATATGGAGGGGCGAGGTTATGAATGGCCTTAAATGTTAATAGCAGAATTTTAAAATCAATTCGAAACTTAATTGGGAGCCAGTGAAGCTGCTGCAAGACCGGAGTAATATGGTGAATAGATGAGGTTCGAGTAATGATGCGAGCTGCAGAATTCTGGACTAGCTGAAGCTTATGAAGAAATTTATTAGAGAGACCAAAGAGGAATGAATTGCAGTAGTCCAGACGAGAAGTAACAAGACTGTGAACAACAATTGCAGTGGTGTGGGGAGTGAGGGAGGGGCGGATGCGATTAATATTACGTAGGTGGAAATAAGCAGACCGGGTGATGTTATTATATATATATACTAGCAAAATACCCGCGCTTCGCAGCGGAGAAGTAGTGTGTTAAAGAAGCAATGAAAAAGAAAAGGAAACATTTTGAAAATAACGTAACATGATTGTCAATGTAATTGTTT
>JANRMT010062861.1:31000912-31047105 GCA_026402145.1 Polypterus bichir lapradei
AGATAGATAGATAGATAGATAGATAGATAGATAGATAGATAGATAGATAGATAGATAGATGATATCTTATTCTTATAAAAATGAACATCAAGGTTTACAAATGTCTTGGTTTTGGTTTATTAGCACATTTTCTGTAACACTGTGAAAATAAGAAAAGAAAAAAACAAACAAAAGCTGTAAGTAAATGAGAGCAGTGCACAATACTGAATTTGGGGCAAATGAATCCCAAATCAACCACATCTTAATACATGAAAGTATATTTTCAGAATCAACTGCAGAAGTGTAAAGTTTTCAAAGCTTTTTAAAATATGTATAAAAGTCTCAAGTGAAAATAAGAACATTGCCAGTTCCCAGAAAGGATAACAGAGGTGTCAGTAAAAACTGCATGATGTGCAGTTAAGCAATGTAGTTCATTGAGGTCTGTAATGGCTGCAGATGACTGTGTCTGTAGGAAGACAATGTAGCCCAGTGGCTAAAATAGGGGACTTTATAATCCAGTGTTGTCATCTTAGTCTACTTTTGCACTGTGTGAACCTGTGAACCTTGTAACCTGTTTCTTCTGAAAATGTAAAAAAGCATTATTCCCCACCTGGTTACTTCAGATTATAGAAACAACAATAAAGATAACAATATAACATTCTCAAATGTTCTGTCCAATTTAGGATGGCCGTTATCCAGGGAATATCCTGGCATTTTTAGCAACCAAATCTGGGTAGGGTGTTAGTTTACTGCAGCCTCCACTGACACACTGGCCAACATGGATTCAGTTTAGAAACACCAATCAACCTAAGACTGCTGTTTTGTTTTGTTTTTCTTTTTTTCTTTTTGGATGTATGACGATAAGCAGAGCTCCCTGCAATAAAACACATGCAGATAGACAGAGAATGCATAAACTCCACATAGACCACCACACTGGGCCAAAAATAAAACCAAGGAAGCTGAATTTGTGGTGCAGAAACACTAATTACTGTGCCAAAATGCATCTTTAGAGGAAAGATACTATATCAATTTAGCTTCCTTTGCTAGCATGTGAACCAGTTGTAGTAAGTCAACAGTTTTGAGGCTGAACATAACACGTTGCAACATAACATTACACTAGAGTGATTAAGGAGGTTAGTGAATACATGTGTAAACTCTTGACATGTATTTTCAAAAATCTCTGCACACTGAGTAAGCAGGCAAAGATTATCCTATTATATTAGAAGGTCGATCAGTCTAATTGCAGTTACTATGGGCAACAAACATCTGATATATTAATGGAAACAATTATTAAGGAAAGGTCAAGCATCATATGTCTAGAAAAGGTATATAGTCATCATGGATTTATACAAGAGAAGTCGTGAATAGCTAATATGCTGGAGTTTTCTGAGGAAGCAACAAAAGCATATGATCAGAGAGGTCCATATGATATTATTTACGTTAATTTTCCAGAAGGCGTTTGATAAAGTAACTCATACTGTAAAAGGTTAGTATTCAAACTAAAAGGAGTGAGAATTTAGGGTGCTTGTGTAGGTGGATGTAAAACTGGCTTAAACACAGGAAACGAAGGGTTATGGCGAGAGGAACTGCTTCAGAATCTGGTGATGCTAAAAGTGGTATCTCTGAGGGAGCAGTCCTGGAGCTGCTGCTCTTTTTACTATACACAAATTATCTGGACAAGAATATAAACAACAAGCTGTCCAAGTTTGCAGATGACACTAAACTATTGTAGGTGGAAGGGCAGATAATGTTACACCAGCTGAATCACTGCAGAGTGACCTGGACAGAATACAAGCTTGGGAAGATTTGTGGCAGATGAAATTTAATGCAAGGAAATGAAGGGCATTACACATAGTAAGTAAAAATGTTAGACTTGAATTCCCAATGGGAGATTTGATATTTGAAATTATGCCTTAGGAGATGGATCTAGGAGTCATTGAGGACTCTTCGCTTTCTACATCTAGTCATTGTACAGTAACCATTAAAAAAGCTAATAGGATGTTAGATTATATAGCACAATGTGTAGAGTACATGTCAAGTACTCCAGGCCTCACCAAGAGTATTGTGTATAGTTTTGGTCTCCATTATTACAAAAAACCTGTAAGAGTGCTAGAAAAAGTCCAGAGAAGACAGACTAGGCTGATTCCAGAACTGCAAAGTATTAGCTATAAGGAAAGACTGAAAGAGTTGAACCTCTTCAGTTTAAGCAAACAGAGATTATGAGGTGACATGATTGAAGCATTTAAAATAATAGAGGGAATTAGTAGAGTGGATCCCTGATGTTATTTTAAAATAAATGATTTTACAAGAACTTGGGGACACAGTTTGAAACTTGTTAATTGCATATTTTGTACAAACGTTAAAAAGTTCTTCTTCACACAAAGAACCACAGACACATGGAATAAGTAACCTAGTAGAATGATGAAGACTGGTGATTCAGACACTTTAGAAATTCTAGAGAAAATAACTTGTCATTTTGGAGACCCTAAGTGAATGGGTAATAGTAAACTTTTTAGGCTGGATTGCCTGTTCTTGTAAAAATTGTTCTAATATTCAAGTAACATTCAAACTTTTCAGTGCCTGGGTAGAGCCTATATGAGAAGATCTTGGAACAAGGTAAGGAATAGCCCTTGCCAGACAGCCACTCTATTTGAGGGCCCACTTATGCACACATCCACACATGTTGTGTAAATCATGACTCCACAATTAACCTAAAGTGTGTGACAGATAGGGAGCGCTATCGCTCCCTTGAACCCTTGTCCAAGATGCCAGACACCAGGAAAAAGTCCAAATGTTGACTTTTTTTAAATGCCACAGTGCACAAAGCACCCTCTCCTCCACTATACTCATAAACAATCACAATAATCAATCACAAATACAATCCTCCACTCCCAGACGCATCGCCACCCTTCCACCCAGCTCAGCTTACATCTGGGAGCTCTCACAATCCTTTTATAGTCCCTGACCCGGAAGTGTTCCAATCCCCAGTCCATGTGATCTTCTATCACTTCCGGGTCAGATCAAAAGTCCTTTTCTTCTCCCCGCAAGCACGTCATTCCCCTTGTCCATGTGACTCGGACGTACTTCCGGGGCATAAGGCAAATACCCATCGTTCCTCCCTGCAGCGTCTCCTAGTGGTCCCCATGGTATCCAGCAGGGCTGTGTATAAAAACTCCAATGTCCATGATGCCCTGCTGGTCTTCGGGGGATCTCCATACTGCAGGGAGGGCTCCACCTGGCGGATTGGGGGTATTGGCCGGGATGAACGGCCGGCCATACACCACATTGTTTATCTTTAAGGATGTAGGAGGAAAACCTATATAGTCATAGAAAAGCACATGCAAACTCAACACAGCTTCAAACCCAGGCTGCTAGATCTGTGAGGCTATAGCATAACCCACTGCACACGACTGCTGAAAATCTATTGTATAACATTACGTTGACTAGTTTGCCTTTGTGCAAAATGTTAAAATATGTAGTGTGATGGTAGATGTTACAGGCAGTACAGCTTGACACAAGGATGGGCCAGGGCCCAGTAAGGTACTAGAGGGTAGTGTTTTTGGGCAGTGAAAAGGCATATACAGTAGTTATGCCAGTAAAGGGAGAGGTGCAATGCCTGGAGAAGGTAAGTCCTCGTCCTGTGTTGGATGGCCTGGAAGGGCTATAGGCTGAGGTACCCTACAAACTAGAATGTGAGATGTAGACTAGAAGGAAGCATGTAATTTTCCCTTAAGAAGTAAAATATTAGAAAGAAGAGACTGATTTTTTCTTTCATAGAGGACAGCCATCGACAAAAATTCTTTTTACTCTAAAGTATGGGTCAGACAGGATGCAGAAATTTAAACCTGGCTGATATCTGCCAGCATTTAAGGCAGACATTAAAAATAGATTTGGGTTTCTCGCTGATTAATTGTTCCTTACATCAACAATAACTAAAGCGTTAACTTTTTTGGTTTATAATTCTGACATCTTATTCTCTACAGTAGTGCATCATGCTATTAATTCAGATTCCTGCCCCTGATTAAATTTTGGTCTGATCACTTGTTATATGATAATTGTTATTAAGCATGATGTATCTGTTGGGAAGACCGAGGTGTGAATCACAAAATGGTAATTAGTATGCACCTATCTCATCTTGTTGGAGATAAGTAGATTTGATAAGGGATTTGACCGTAGCTAAAGAGACTAAATACAGTCCAGTGCTTGCATAAACTATACTAATCTATATTAACATGTTTCAAGAAACCAACGCTCATGTTGTCAGTGTCTTTTAAAATCAACAGCACAGCAACCAAGGATATAGATAACCACGGATCTCCTTAACTCCCCCACTATGGCCTACCAGGTTTGAGAGTGGACAAGCCTTCTGCACAGGATTTTAATAAATCTCTTTACTATAATCAGACACCAAACAGCCAGGTTGCACTAAAAATGCACCTAACAGTTCAACTCCTGTAAGCATTCGTTTTTGACCACACAAGAATAGGCATTAGTCTGAATAATGGTCACGGCAACAGTACATACATGTGATAGATATGGAGAAAATCCATATTCAGTAAATGTAATTCCTTATCTTATTATTTCTTCGCTGAATATTCAGTATTCAATATCTGGGCAGCACAGAGGCAAAGGACCTTCACACAGTTTCAGGTATGAAAGTTCAAGTTCAGAACCCAATAGCTCTATAATTGGAGTTTGCATGTTCTCTCCATGTTCACATAAGCTTTCTGCCTCCTGCCAAAGACATATTGAATTATTTTCTGAAAGTAAACTGAACCACTGCGGTTGGCTGGCGCCCTGCCCAGAATTTGTTTCCTGACTTGCGCCCTGTGTTGGCTGGGATTGGCTCCAGCAGACCCCCGTGACCCTGTAGTTAGGATATAGTGGTTTGGATAATGGATGGATGGACAGAATAGGGCTACTGGTGATTCCTTTAGTTAGTTAGTTAGTTGCTGCTATGTAACAAGACCATAGCATGGATAATGGATGGATAAACTGAACAGTTACTACCTGATATTCTCTAAAATTAAAGGATATAACATTCATTTTCAGTGGAAACTGCTAGCAAGCTTGTACTACCGACAGCATTTTCAGAAAACAGATGGAATTACGCACTATTTCATTATTTTTTGCCTCGCTATCTTGCTAGTATCTTGTGAAGAATACCAAATGTAATATAACAACAAGTTTTCACCACTACAAATTGTCAGAACTTCATTCCTCCTTATACATTTTGCTTTTATTTCTCAACAAGGCTGCACCATAATTACTCTACAATATGTACTCTTCAAAACTGATCAGGTACTAGTGAACAATAAAAATGCACAGGTTTGGATGCTGCATCATACAATAGGAAAGACATCGGTCAATGCCAGGAAGAAGACGCAACAAACTCCTATGCATTTTTATTACTTTCTTAGATTGTACTTTAGACGTCATTGTTATACTTTTCCTTCAGATTTACTAGTGATCAATGATTCCTAAACAGGAAAGGATGCACTGGTGAGCATTACTGCCTTACCTTATCAATCCTGAAAGTTAGACAATTTGACTGTGTATTCGTAATTGGTGCCTGTGATAAGAGCCAAACAAGGCATGTCTTTCAGGCATAAGATACATATAAAATGTCATTAAGGAGTTAAGTCACTTTGCCTTTGTCATTGGTGATGTCCAAGTCAAATTATTAATATAAATATTGTCATTTTAGCATTTTAGCTGACACACTTATCTAAGCCGACTTTGAAATCACAATTGTATAAATAAGTACATTCTCCCACAACTGAAGCTCTCAAGCTGCGGACCGGAGACATTATGGGTGAATCTGGGGGTGGAATAACTGTCAAACAAAGTCTGTTTCAGTGCTCCTGTCTCATATACTTCTTGAAGCCCTGGCAGGTTCAGCCACCTGCTCAAAGACCCATAACAGTCATACTGGGAACTGAACTGGCAACTTAGTACACGATAGTATAATGTCTTAACCAATAGGTGGCCACACTGCCCTCCATTCAATAGAATGAAATACATTAGTGGTTTTCATGTTGAGTCCTGCGGGATGCCCGTGGCTACAGGTTTTTATTCCAGCCAATTTCATAATCAATGCATTATTATTACTTTTAATATATGTCATTGTTTAGTTATATGGCCTAAAATGTTTTTTTAAGAAATGTATAAATATGCGTATGCTTTGCTGTAGCTTCAAATGCTTACAATTCTTTCATTTTTCTTTTTAATTTACCCTTTTTGTGTAGTTTTATCCCTTTATTGTATCCAAATGTTGATGATTAGTAATGACCAGTGCAGACACAGACACAGCAATGGATGCTAAAGGGGAGCAATTACTGAACTGCCATTTTCACTTGTCTGCTCATTAAGAAGTGTTCCTTATAAATGAGCAGACAAGTTGATATTGGATTCAGTGTTGTCAGCATTTGGGTACAATTAATCGAATAAACTCTGTAGAAGTGGGTGATTAACAAGAAAATGGTTGGATTAACTGAATGTGGGACCCACTATCATATGTTGCTTCTACATGGAGTAGTTTGTTTGCGACTGGTAAGTCTCCATTCAAATTCCAGAGACATCTAACCACTTTAGAATCCACATTAGTCAGTACAGAATTACAGAGAAGCAGGCCATCAGAGAAAACCGGGACACAAAGATGAGGCAAATAAAATCTGGGGACAAAGCAGGGCTCAGAAGTTTTAAACAGTAAATGGTATAGTTTTAGATTTATTAAAAATGTAATTTCTGTTTCATTCTTGTAACTACCAGATTTCCCCATAATTCAGATTTTTCTACCTTACTCTTTTTAGGTGAGATCACATATAATAAGAACCTCCTGCAAAAGCTCTAAATTTGGTACACTTATTCTTTGAGGACATGTGTCAGGACAGATCCATTTTCATTGTGATATCTCAAATACAGCACACTGTACAATGTTTTGACATTTCAAAATCTCCCATTTAAAAGCACTGGCAAATTTACAAACTCGTCTATCTCAAAGTAGAGAGACATTTTGTGCATCTTCAGTTATGGATTAATTTACTGCTTCAGTTTTGCGTTGACAGTGGGTTACTTCAATTTGCATATTTTCATACATTTTCCTGTTTTACTAGTAAGACAGTTGCTCAGACCCCCAAAACAAGTTAGTCAAAGCTACAGGGGAGGGCATACAATGGCTCACGTCTCCTGCTGCTTAACGCAAGTTCAATGTAAGCATAAAATAAAGTCTCTTACCTGGAAGTGAATGGAACCGGAAAGGAATTATGTAAAGGTTGTTCTATAAGCATACTGTGAACAAATATATACTTAAATTATGATAAAAATAACCTCATGGCGGCATTATCTGCACATCATTATTGTAATCATTACCAACCTGTGGCTAAACTTTGTCTGAACTAATTAATTACACAGAAAAGGTGCAGCTCCTCTAACTGATATAAACAGAGGATAGGCTTAGATAGACAAGTGCATTTGATATGCAGGCAGAAAGAAGATGAGAGCTGCTGGGCATGCAGTAAAGACTGCTCTGTGGTGTACACTTTCTATGGGACACTACGACAGAAATAGCAGAAATACACCTGTACTGTGCCAAAAGAGCTGCTTAGCAGTAATATACAAGACAAAGATCAAATTAATGTTACAGTTTATCCAGGCCTGAAGAGCCACTTTCGCTTCTGTGTATCTTGACACTGAAAATAAAATCTTTATGAATATTGTCACCTATGTGACTCCCATTATACGATAAATCAGTTCCTTTCCAAGTTCTTAGTGATATGGATAATTTCAATGAATTGGTGGGTTTTATTTAATATCATTACCTAGACAGAAAAATTAGCACTGTTGTTTTTCTCCTTTCATGGAGTAATATTTATTGTGATTTCATTCTACCGTGGATCACTTCGCATTTATAGATTTATTTATTTTAGTAATTTCACTTTATTGTTCATATTCTGGTAGCTGAATGGTGTGGTATTGTTGCTATATTTGGGAAACAAGGGATTGTATTTGCTGTAATAATTAGATGTTCGGTTGATAATTGGTGTTTTTAGTTTTTGGGATACCTTTTATTTAAAAAACTTTTGTATAAAACACACACACATACTGCACAAACACCTTATGTAACATAATTCCATATATCTGTGACACTACAAGTTATTGTTGTTTGCTTTCTTTATATTTTTCTGAATATCTTTTCCTGTGTTCCTCTTTATCTTTTTCTCTTTGCTATCTATTTTTCTCTTTTTCCTCAATATCTCTTTCTCTTTTTATAATTCTCCTATTACGTTTAATACATTTCTTTTCTATAACTATCAATAATCTCCTTATAATCTTTCTTTTTCATAAGTAGTTACTATTCATTTATCTTATGTTTTTGGACACTGCAATACACTGACACCCACTGCAGGGGAATTTCCTTCCATGTGCTTATTGCTTCTGGGATGAGCTATAGCCCCCCTATGGTCATGGATTGGCTTAAGATGTGGTATGAAAATGTTATGCTATGTGGGTTTCATTTTTTTGCATCTTTAATTTCCTTAACTAGCTACACTATATTTCCCTTATTTTATGTCCTTCTTTTTCTTGTCTCTCTTCCACTTGCCATTCATTTTTTTCCTACTTTTATTTTCTCGTATGTGAAGTATATTGAAAGTATTGTAATCGTCCAAAAATTCGACCTCGAGATTTTGATGAATATTGATGTTTTATACCTCCCTGAGTCCGATTTACTTCCTTGTAGGGAAAGTATTATAATTCTACAAAAATTCAACCTTGAGAATTTGATGAATCTCGATGTTTTACACCTACCTGAGTCCGATTTACTTCCTCGTAGTGAAAGTATTGTAATTCTCCAAAAATTCGACCTTGAGAATTTAAAGAATCTCGATATTTTATACCTCCCTGAGTCCAAAAATATAATTTTTGGAATTATGTGTGTGTGTGTGTGTGTGTGTGTGTGTGTGTGTGTGTATGTAAACACAATAACTTGAGTATGCTTTCACTTAGGTCAACCAAATTTTGCATACAAGTATTAGGTACAAAACATAGATTTCTATCAACTTTTGAGCTATTTCCAGTAACTGGAAGTGGTATTTTTTATTCATGCAGCTACTGCATCCAATTTATTTACCTTTACTTTTATAATAATTGTTGAATATATTATTACTTTGATTTGATTTGTTGTTGATGGTTCTTTAATGTACATAATATAAAAATATAATCATTGTCTTGCGGTTTCCCCCTCAAATATCCATCCCCATATCTGAGTATATGAGAAAGTCTAGGGGAGACCACTCCTGATTTTTTAAACTGTGTCATTTTCTAAAACTTTTTTAAACTGTGTCTTTTCTAAAACTCTCTTAATAGTCCAGTTTGTTTTATAATCATCTTCTTACCATTTTTTTAATGCTTTTTCATTGTAATAATTATTACTCTTTCTCTTTCCCCCATCAATATTTTGTCTCTGCACATTCTCCCCCATGTCTTTGTGGATTATTCCATCCTCTTTCCTTTTACATCCCTAAACACATACAAGTTAGATTAACTGGGGAATCCAAATCAGCTCTGTAGGTGTGCATGAGTGGCCTGGTGAAATGATGTGCTGCCCTGTTTGGGGCTGTTTCCTTCCTGCCTTGTGCCAAATGCTGCCAGGCTAGGTTCTGACCATTTGTGACCCTGAACTGGACTTGGTGGACTTGGAAATGATGTTTTTTTTCCTTTTTTTTTACCTCATTTTGCAGATTGTTCTATTGCTATGTTTTGACTCTTTCATGTCTGTCTTAACACCTGCTGGGTCTCATGTCTGAGAAACGACCTGCAAGGCAGCCCTCCATGAGTCCAGCGTGCTGATTAACCATGATGTGTATGACAATTAGAACTTGACAAAAACAAGCCAAGGCTCAGTCCAGGATGGGATGCCTGTACGTCAATGGGGGAAATCATGCACACATTAAACTGAGCCATTTCAAGAAGCCAATTAATCTATATAAAGATATATACCTGAGAAATAAGAAGACTTAAGTTAAAGCCCAGATGGCATAAAGCTTCACTGGTTAGTATCATTGACATACAGCTTCAAATACTTATTTTCAGTTCCTAGCCTGTTCACTGTACCAGGGTGGGTTTACTCCCACATCCCAAAAGATGAGCTGCTAGGGTAACTGACTTCTGCAAAACTGCCTTCTATGAGTAAGGTTGCATGAGCGCTGTGACAGAACAATGTCCCATGCAGATAAGGTTTATATCCTTTAGCTTGATGTCATTTGTATGGGCTTTGGGACCCCATTACCCTTTCAAAAGAAATACCAGGTTTGCAAAACAATAAATAAATAAATCAGTTAATTGAGAAGAAAGTTCCAGTGTGAGTAAATGTAACAGCAAGTTTGAGCATTGCAGGCTGAGAGCCAGTGTGAAGTAATTTGCAGCCAGTTAAACTATTCTGCCATTCCAAGCAGCGATAGTCTGTTGCAAAAAAATAAACCCATAAATGCACCTGAAACTTTGAGATATTTCCAAATACTGTTCATTTCCAGGAAGCACTCCCTCCTTCAACATTGCACATCTAACCATTAGTTAATAAAATCTCCAGCACGGCAAATCTCCAAATGCTTTTTATGATATACAGTATGCATCACAAGAGCCTTGATTTATATCACACTCGTTCCCATAGTAACAGAGGTACATGGCAATGCGCTGCAAAAAAAGTTCTGAAAGGGTATTTACAGATAATTGATCTCTTAACTTTATTAATACACTTTGATTCATCTTTTGTCTTTCAAAGGGTTCCCCATAATATATGTGCTAACATTCGAGTTTTATCAGGTGCTGTTGTCTCACGGTTTAAACCTAATGTCACACAGAGAAGATTTTATGGGTATTGATCTACCGTTTAATCAGTCTCTCCAGATTCATTGCAAAGATCAGCACACGGGCTGATGCTTTCCAACATTTATATGCTTTTCTGTGGTCTGTATATAAATCAAGATCATCATTTATATGCAGAAGACACGCAAGGTTCTTGAAGATTCCAGACTTTGACTGTTTCACTCAGTTATCACAAGGTTTACAAGATGCAAAAAAAGAAACATTAAGTGAATCACATGCCAGTCAATATAAAGAAACCTGCACAGCATAAATTGTATTTTTAAATTGCTTTTTTTCTTGGCATTTTACTTGTCTTTGGTTCTATTTCTGTACTTATTTACAACATAACACTCTCAGGCCCTCTTAAATCTAATTTGGTGTTGTAGGGATCAAAGCCTATTAAAGCAGTACTGGTCAGGAAATTACCTCGGCCAGGGCCCACTCAAGCGCATTCCCAAATTCTCATCGGTCAGTCTGGAACCAACGATTAACCTGACCTGCACATGTTTAGGGATCTAGGATGAAAACCTACACAAACACGGGGCGAACATACAAATCCCACACAGAAAGGAAGCAGGTATTGTACTTGAAGCTAGAATGTCAGATCCATGAGGCAGCAGTGCTGCTCACTGTGCTGCCCGGTATGTATTATTGGGTTGAAAAAAATGACTCTTTACACTTTTTAATAACAGTAATAATAATCAAAACTCTGGCTACTCAGTTCAAAGCCTGGCAGAGTACCCGTCTAAATATCCTTCACAATTTAAGTTGCTTAGAACTTGAAAGATTGTTACTGAAACACTTCAGAAGTTGCAGCAGCACTGGAAATGCATGGAAGCATGCTTCTGGAAAAATACAAAGCTATGATGCTGCAATTCTTTATCTTTTTACTCACTTTCTTTTGAGATACTGCCACCCATTGCTTCACCAGTCCCTCATGCCTATAGCTATGATGAGCCGGGAATACAAAACCAATTTTAATTCCGACTTCTTCAGAATATACTTCAAAACCTCATTTGTGAGTCCCATTGGCAGCCCGACCTCACCGTAAAACTGGCAGAAGCATTTAATGTTGCATTCAGAAAATTGAATGAAGAGCTTTACGTAACAGGATTAAAGCATGGTCGTCTGTCTGAACATTTTTGCCTGTCAGAGTGCTGCTGCTCAAATTGCTGAGCCAATTTAGTTTCTTATATTAGTTTATTTTAATGAATGCAAAAATGGCAACATAACCTAAGGTAGAATACTCCCTCAACTCCAGTGAAAATTGAGTGGCTACAGGTTACATTTGAAATAAAGTTCAAAATATTACTTCTAACTTGTAAAGCTGTGAAAAAATCCTCTCTTTTTTTTTTATAAAAAGGCACACCAGTACTATTGGCTCTTTGTTGTCACATGTCCAGAGAACAATGAAATACTTATGTGCATGTGCTAATCAACCTGTAATACAGCACTACTCTCCGGTTTCATGATTAACTACTGAATATTATTATTTATTTAGCAGTGAGCACAATCTGACACAGGCTTTTTTTTACACTCACAATTCCACAGCCGGATATCCATTTGTTTGTTTTCCAGGCCTTGCTTTGGCCATTGACTTCTTACTTATGTTAGAGTAGTGAGTATCTCTACTTGCACGCAGTGAAAGAGAGGTGGTGATTAAACTGACAACCTTGTCCTTTATATTACAATGCTTTAGTTACTAGCAGGCCATGCTACCTAAACATGCCACATCACAGATGACATATGAACTGACAACTTTGGGGTTTTAGGTCCATCTTAGCATCTACAAAAATTGCCAACAAGCTGCAGTACGTACAAAGCTGTACAGCTTTACCTGCGCACTAATGGAAACATGGCGTGTGTGTTTGATGACACAGACCAAGTTTTGACCTTGGTCAGACAGTTCCTCTTGTCGTTTTCTAGGAGCAAACATGGATGCACCATTCTCTGTTTGCATCAAGGAAAACCATCAAGTAGTGATCAGCTTTATATGCACTAAAGGAGTACCAAAGGACAAAATCCTTGTCAGTTAGTCAGAATCGCAATACGGATATGCTCAGTGTTGTTCTCGACAGTGGAAATGGACTGGCATCCTGCTCTTTATTTGTGCTTAACACTTGTCCAAACATTTTTGAGCTTCTTTGTCCATTTATAAACACTTCTCCATGGTAAAACACCGTCTACATCATGTGCAGAAAGCCTTCTATGGATGTATGCGAAGAAAGCTGTACAGCCAACCGAAACATAATTATCACAGAAGTGTGGATAATTATTGACTTATCCTCATAGTATTCTAAATGGTGGCTCTATCGGAATACAAAACAAAAGTGATTCCCTATATCCAAAACCGACTGTTACATGTGCCCAGAATTCGGCCTTTATGTCTGCCTTCTTGGTTTAGTTGCAGAATTTGACACTACTTTCACTGTCCCTAAAGAATACATGGGCTATATCAATCCAGTTTCATTAAGGAAACCCTCTTTGTTCAATTTTTCACTTGCGATCGCAGCCATATAGATTGACAATGTAAGGTATTCATCAATTCTGAAACAATCTCCACAAGACAAAGTTCCCATATGTTAAAGTTGTGTGCAGAACTTACTTGTTTTTCTGCTGTACTTAGGTTAAGTGAGGCAAGTTTTTCAACAAAGACACATTGCTAAAAAAAAACTTGAAGGCAATCAAGGAAAATGAAGATTCTTTCAGTATATTCATCTCTAACTGATTGCACAATTTCCTGTGTTAGGATTAATTCAATGAAATGGTACACAAAATGTATTGTAGCATTCTTTATTTTTTTCTGCAAATAGTACTGGTGGCCTTTCCATTAAAGGCATGCCACAAAAACCAGTTAAGAGACACAAAGATCTTATTAAACAAATAAAATACAAAAATTGTACTGTTTCATGTAAATAGAAAACACTATTCTAACATTTCCTGCAGTGGTTAGAAAAAAACATAAGAAAAACTGAAATTAGTAGCTGGTGGCATTCTTTTTACTCACAATGACTAGGGACAGACATTATCTGAATTTGTTGGTCAATTCCACACGTCAGCCTGGAGGAAATTCCTGCTTACTTCAATTCAGGAGACCAGAATGTAAAAATCGTTCCTTTTTCTTTTTTTCCTGCAGCTGTTTATTTTAAAGTTCATTGTTGTGCTGCAAGACTCACATTTTATTATGCCAGAGCTCACGCATGGATACTCCAACTTCCTTCAGGTTAGTAGAATTCAAAATTAATTTTTCCCCATTGGTGACAGCAAGGTTTTTGAATTCTGAGGGACAAAGCTGTGACAAAGCCTCCACCACACTGCACTAGTGGGATGGGGTTCTTTCATTAGAATACAGTGTTTCATTTATGCCAAACATTACATCTTTCAAATACTTGGAAAAACTCCCATTTCTCAGTTTTCCACGGGACATTCTTCCAATAGCTTTTTTGATTCTCTAGCCAATTTGGGACATGGATAGCAATGTTCTTTGAGGAAAGCAGAAGTTCCTATTTAAGCAAAATGCATACCACTCTTCTTCAGTGTTTTCCATATTAGAACTGAATTTGCAAAACAAAACAGCTTCATGATTGAGAAATATTTTAATGTTAAAGCTGAAAATCATTTTGATCATGACATGATTTACTTCCTGAATCCTGCATTTTGAAGTAAAGATTGTGATGATAGTGAAAAAAGATCATATTGTTTCTGTTAAAGTAAATGCTCCTCAAACTTACACCTTATTGTCACTTCATTGACTAACTCAAATCATCCCCTGTGGCCACCAGGGGGCACTCCAGCTGCTCAAACACCTGATACAAAGGCTCGGACAAAAGTATAAAATGATAAAGAGGATTTATTTTGGGAAACTCTTCGCCAGGAAGCGTTTCTCACAGAACAGTCACAGTCAGAACGCAGCACACAGCAATTTTTGTTTTCTCTCTGTAACTCTGTCTTCATCCCTTTTGTCTCT
This sequence comes from Polypterus bichir lapradei, assembly GCA_026402145.1. Taxonomy (NCBI): domain Eukaryota; kingdom Metazoa; phylum Chordata; class Cladistia; order Polypteriformes; family Polypteridae; genus Polypterus; species Polypterus bichir. Next base: position 31,015,722 of record JANRMT010062861.1, read on the forward strand.
GCCTCCTCCGCTGTACCTCGGAAGCACTTCCAGATGAGTTGAGAGCCTGACAAGTAGGGTTGCTCAGTTCCCACAGCACCCCCTGGAGGCACCCACAGAACCCAACAGGGCTGAATCCAAGAACTCCAGTTCTTATGACACTCTGTGGGAAACTGTGTGGCTTTCGCAACCCAGGGGTGCTGCCATCTAGCTGTCTGGGGAATACAATGCCCTCTTCATGCTGTCTCTCCCTGTCCTTCCATCTAGGGAGTGTCCCAGCCAGGTAAGGATGCAGTCTGGCCCTCACACCCTTTAATAGAAACTAATCATAACAGGGGGTTTCAGACATTTTTGAATAAAACAATCAATATAAAATGAAAGTGCTTCAGAGAAGCATAAAAGTACACTGTTGAACCCACATAATCCATGAGGGCTGGAGCGTATTCTGATGTCACTAGACATAAGGCAGGAACCAACTCTTGGACAGTATGCCAGTTCATCTCAAGACACATTACTTTGCACATATACTGACACACAGGACCAATTTAGAAAAGAAAGTTAACCTAATATGTACAGTTCATGTTTGAGGATGTGAGTGGGAAACCAAAGTCCACCTGAGGCAAAACCCACACATGTTCAGAGAGATTGTGCAGGCTTCATACAGACAACAGTTGAGCGCAGAATTCAAACTCACCACACTGAATCCATGAGAATAGGAAGGCTAACCACTGCCCTATAATGCCACCCAGCACTAAACAATCAAAACAGTTTTCACTTCAGACATGATCACTCCATAACCAATACAGTACAAGCAAGAGAAGACGTCATACAAAACCATTCTCACCTCCATATGATTCTTAAGATAAAAGGTTTATTTTATCCATATAACTCAGACGTTTAAAAAGCATAAAACTTTCCTACAAGATTTGTTTCTGTACTGTATATATCTGTGAATCACTTTATGGATATTCACTGAACTTTTAATAGTGTGCACTATACTGTTAATTTCTTAACTATTTAAAAGGTGTTACTACTTGAATTTGACCTTATTTTACCAATCAGCAACAATGCTGTGAGTCTGAGGTGACCTCAAATAGTTCCATGACATGACATGTCATGTATGATCTTATATTGTTCATCCAAGCCAGAGCAAGATCATATCTGCTTGAACTATGACAGAAGAGTAAAAAGTCAATTGAGCTGTGCACATCTCACTAGAATGAAAAATTAAAATTATAAATTCTACATGATACCATTGAATAGTTAAAGAAATCCATCCATCCATTATCTAACCCGCTATATCCTAACTACAGGGTCACGGGGGTCTACTGGAGATAATCCCAGCCAACACATAGTGCAAGGCAGGAAACAAACCCTGGGCAGGGCGCCAGCCCACCGCAGTAGTTAAAGAAATGCTGAACATAATTTAGTCTGGTACATTTTCTTTATATCATATTTATTTTTAATTGAACATTTATACAGCCATGTATGACAAGCATCTGTTCATGAGTGGGTTAATGCCTTGTGCCAGGGGTCTCCAGGATGCATATAAAATTAATGGGTATTTACTTAAGCTAAACCTGGCTAGTAACTCAACATAGCATTTACAAGCTAACTATGTCCCTCTAAATTGAAGAAAAGGCAGACACCATTAAAAATTTCTCAAATTCCTAGCAGCATGAAAAGGACTTCACTTTAACTGTTTGCAGACATGCACTATAGCTGTTAAATTTAACATCAACACTCTCTGCTTAAATACTCTGACAACAAAGAGTTAAGCAATAACATTTTGCACAACAGGTTTGCCAGAAAGGTAATTGTCTGTCATGACAGATGATTGCTTGAAGGAGTGGGTGTAATTGAAGTTTTTAGTTTATAATAAACTGTGATGCTGGGAACTAGATGGTTGTGGTCATGGATTTATATTTGAAATATTAAAATCAATGCAGTTAGGCTAAATTGCAATCGTTGCCACACAGCTAGGGCATTAGTACCTATTTCAGAGTTATTCTAATACTGTACTTCATTATATTTTTAAATCTTTGAATTATTGTTAAAATGTACTCAGGACAACTGTCGAATAATGACAGCTAAATAACTTCTTAATGGTAAAAGTATAGACCAGTAAAGGATTCTATTCCATCACCTATTAGCAGCACTGCCTCTAATGTCCACAGTATATTCTGTGGACATTAATTCAGACAAAAAGAGACGAGAGATGGGCCACAGACAATAAAAAGAAGCTGCCTGTATTCCTCAGTAAACCAGATCTAAGGCTTAGGTACACCATGAAGCTGCAAGTTCTTGTTAAAACCAAGTTCTTAATTTGAGGTCAATCTCTGCTTCTCTTATTTATACAGATGACCTGGACCTTCTCTTAGCTCAGTCTCAGAAATGAGCAACAATCTGCTTTTTGTTTCACAATAAAATTCAGAAATATGGTTATTGTTTTCATAGTTTGTATTACACAAGGATTGAATTAGTCTCAATACCAGAGCTTTCTATGCTGGGTGTCACAAAGTGACACCTCCATATCTTGCAAAACGGCTTAAGGGGTGTCACAAAAGTAATGTCATTTGTTTGAAATTTTCAGTTTCAAATGCAGCTTTTAACACTAGAATTACCAGAGCCTACCGCAACCTTTTGATTTCCAGGCGGGAAATGATTCTATTGCACCACGGAGGCAGTTACAATAAACGCCTGTCAATGTTGCATGTTAAGGCGGCTTTTTGTTTCTGCAGTTATATTTTTTAATAAAAGCGCAAATGTTGTGTTATATTTGTACCTTTTGTGAAAATGTTTCTTTGATATTTGGACTTCAGGCTTCATACATTATATAGTTTTTGCCTACATTTTGTCATCTACTACTAGAATATAAAAAACGTTTCTGTTTTAACAATATGTTTACACAGATTACTGTAGAAACGGAACAGACATGAAATGCTTGTGTTCCAAATAACGATCTATTATTTCCACTCTAAAACTCCACTTCACTCCCAGATACTCAATCAAGGCATGAGCTGGGAGAAGTTCGTGCACGTTCTAAATTGGTGGGGGGATGGAATAGCCGGCTGCTCCTAGCTTCTCTTTATTAGCACATTTAGAGGACAAAGGACACTGGCGGAGAGGTGTGAAGAGATTTAAGAAGCAATTTAAGGTGGGACGGATTTACGAGTTTTTTCGTAGGCTCTGGTAATTCTAGTGTTAATGTAGAACAAATAAGGGTTGTCAAAAAAGCCAAAACACTAGATTTTAATATTCATATTAAAAATATGTATATTTTCAAATATTTAAATATTCTGGGAGCTGCATGTACATATTTACTGTATATGTTTTTAATTTCCTATTATTACTATATTTTCTTTTATGCTCATTGTATATCTGCAAAGCATGACATGCTTATGACCAGTGTACAACTGTTTAAAATAAGCAGGTGAAAACTGCAGCCTTCAAACGAGGGTGACACTTGATAACAGACCCCTTCACAAAACAGAATTCTCTGTGTACTTGACGTGACATAATCAAAGATAAAGTGGAATGGGATACAGCTCACACACAAAAAATGCAAAAAAAATCATTTGTGACTGCTTAATTGCATTAAATGTAACAAGAAAAAAATTCTGAACTCTAAATACTAAATTATAAATGCTGATGGACAACAGATTCGAGGCCTGAAACCATCTTGATATTTACCAGCACTTGTAGCAGGAGCTTCTAGTCAATGAACAACATATGGGATCAAACTAAACTCTTCTCTTTTCCCCTGCACGGTAACAGCAAAAATGCAATTCACGTAAACACAATATTTACTTTTTCATTACAGCTTTAATTTAGACATTGTGAATGAAGACAATGGCCACCTAGGAAGCATATATGGTCCAAGTAAAGTCTTAGTTTAACACTGGCAATTTTACTGTGTAGGCAGAATACATGTGTGTAAATGAGAGGGAGGTCAGTGGAATGGTGAGGATGCAGGGAGTAGAGTTGGCAAAGATGGATGAGTTTAAATACTTGGGATCAACAGTACAGAGTAATGGGGATTGTGGAAGAGAGGTGAAAAAGAGAGTACAGGCAGGGTGGAGTGGGTGGAGAAGAGTGTCAGGAGTGATTTGTGACAGATGGGTATCAGCAAGAGTGAAAGGGAAGGTCTACAGGACAGTAGTGAGACCAGCTATGGTATATGGGTTGAAGATGGTGGCACTGACCAGAAAGCAGGAGACAGAGCTGGAGGTGGCAGAGTTAAAGATGCTAAGATTTGCATTGGGTATGACGAGGATGGATAGGATTAGAAATGAGAACATTTGATGGTCAGCTTAGATTGGACAGTTGGGAGACAAAGTCAGAGAGGCGAGATTGCGTTGGTTTGGACATGTGCAGAGGAGAGATGCTGGGTATATTGGGAGAAGGATGCTAAGGATGGAGCTGCCAGGGAAGAGGAAAAGAGAAAGGCCTAAGAGAAGGTTTATGGATGTGGTGAGAGAGGACATGCAGGTGATGGGTGTGACAGAACAAGATGAAGAGGACAGAAAGGTATGGAAGAAGATGATCCGCTGTGGCGACCCCTAACGGAAGCAGCCAAAAGAAGAAGAAGAAGAAGTAGGATCTGAACTGAAGTTTTTGAAGCTGTGTGGCAGCAGTCCTATCCACTGCATAACAATCCAATCAGATTTGCCACCTCTTGATGAGTTTATGCATTTTTACTCTTTCCTGTTTTCACTTTTTGAGAATGCTGCATCATCAATAATATATTCTGAAATTCTCCTCAGGATCTCACAACTGTAGCTTAGCACAGCCTCTGCCTGCTTTCAAGTACATTTACTCTTTGTAACTTCTTATTCAAAACTAAATGACAATGCTGGGCATATAAAATGTGACTTTAAAATAGAATAATGACTTTACTCCTACATTTACTACTGATTGTTCAGGCAACCTGACTGTGGGAAGGGTGCTTAACCAACCAAAATTTCACCCCAGACTTGTGGAATGATTTTATTAAAGTCTTTTTAAACACAAAAATGCCCAAGATGACAACAGGTATTTTTCAGTCACATCCTTCTCAGCAGAGCTTGTATCTTATATAATGCATCTACTGTAGCTAAATTAGCCAGTGTTAGAAAGGTGGAAATGTAAGAAACGCAATTATTACTAAACTTAATTACTTTTAAAATATCTGAATTTTGTACATAACTGCTGTTGGTACTAGAAAGATTTTATATACAATATTCCTGTTTTTCATTCTTTTGCAAAGGACTCCAAAATACAAAAAATATCTCTGGAGACAATATGCCCCAACTGAGGATGGAACAGCTTAGGGTCATGTGAATAAGCTTGGTTAATGAAAAAGTGAAATGTAATAGATGGGAATCAGATCAGATTTAGTGATTTAAAAGAAAATGAATAAACTAAGCGATGCTGCCTCGCAGTTAGGATACCCGGGTTCGTTTCCAGGGTCCTCCCTGCATGGAGTTTGCATGTTCTCCCCGTGTCTGCATGGGTTTTCTCTGGGTGCTCCGGTTTCCTCCCACTGCTCAAAGACATGCAGGTTAGGTGCATTGGCGATCCTAAATTGTCCCTAGTGTGTGCTTGGTGTGTGTATGTGTGTGTCTGCAGTGGGCTGGCGCCCTGCCCGGGGTTTGTTTCCTGCCTTGCGCCCTGTGTTGGCTGGGATTGGCTCCAGCAGACCCCTGTGAGCCTCTAGTTAGGATATAGCGGGTTGGATAATGGATGGATGAATGAATAAACTAACATACGTCCATCACAACATGTGGGGAGTTGTTTCTCTGTCGACAGATCACACTGTAGTATTTCTTGCCATTAGCTCTAATCCCAACCATTCCCCACTGCCCCCAGGATGGGGGGTTGGAGAAAGGCTGAAAGGTATATGTCAAAAAACCAGCTTAATGTGAGGAATACCTTTGTGCTAAATTTCAAGTCAGAGCCTTGAAAAATTAGGCTGTGCATAGCAAACAAACACAGACTCATCTAGATATAGAAATTTATTGTCTTTCTTTTATTTTAATGCTGACTGGATTTCATTTGATTCAATTAGACAGAGGCCCAGTACAAGTGGAAAAGGGGTATATATTAAATATGTGGATTCTGGAAGTCAAAATGGCTCTAAAAGTCAGTTTTCAAAGTAAAGTGGGAAAATGACATATGAATGACATCAGGATGATACCAAGGGACTCAGTGACTATACTATTAGTTTGTATGTCAGTGCTATTGTACTCTCAAAAACAGTGTGCAGCCTTCCAAACAGCAAACCCTAGATCACAAAGGAGCTGAAAAGTCTCCTGAATGATAAGCAAAGAGCTATCTGGTGAGGCTCTGAAGTGTGTGGAAGAAAAGGCTGAATGAAGGAGGGAAATCTTACAGGCCTAATATGGAAAAAAGCTCACTCAGAACAATATGAAAGAATTTTTGTAATGAACTGAGAATAATTACTGACTCAGTACTGGCAAACCAGAGGTCAGGTACTAGAAAGGAACTGGGACAAAGGTCAGGTGCTGAACTAATTTTTAATAGATTTTCTCTTCCATAACCACCCTCTTCCAATGGTCAGTCCCAAGCCTCAACCCACCCCCCACCATCCCTACTGCATTAACAACTCTCAGTATGATTTTTCTCCTACAGGTAGCACTATAATTGGTATGGCCAATGATTGGTATTAGTATGTGCTGTCCATAACTGATGATGAAGTGAGGAGACCACTGAGGAGGCTACACACATGACAAGCTACAGGACCATATGGAGTCAGAGCTCAAGTACTCAAGGCTTTTGCTGGCCAACTTGTCCTGTCCAGTCTGTCACTAAAGCTCCAGAAAGTGTCACTGCTGTGGAAAGAATTCTGTACTGATCCACTTCCAAAGAAGGCAGGCACCTGATCACCTAATGTCTACAGACCAACGGCAATTGCATCATTAAGACCTTCAAGAGGCTTTTTCTGGACTATATAAGTCCTCTTGTGAAAGACCACCTGAACCAACCATAGTTTGTTTATCAGACAAACACTGGATTGGAAAATGTAATTATCCATCTGCTCCTCCAACTTGCAGTGAAAATTTGAGGGTTGGTTGCAAGATTGGAACTCCAGCTACCAGAAAAAACCTCACACTTGTCCATTTCTTTCAAACTGTGGTGCTGAGGTGTCATTAATTGCATGGCTGTGCTCAGATCCTAATTTGGGATCCTGAGGTGGTTTGTCGTGCAGTGGGTACAGCAATGTATCAGTGAATGCTCTCTACCTCTCTCTTTCTCTCCTCAACCAGGCTTATTTTCATCTGATAAAACACTACCAGCAGTGTGAGGATTATGTGTTTTGATGTCTCTAGTACCTTCAGAACAATCCAACTATGTCTGTTGAGGGGTAAACTCAGGGATCTATAGATAGATGTGCCTATGGTGTCTTCGATAATGAACTATCTGTCAGGCAGCCTGCAGTTTGTGAAGCTCAGGGACTGTATGAACAATGCTGGAACACCATGAAGAACAGATTTGTCACCTTTACTTTTTACCCTGTACACTTCACACCATAAATATAACAGCATGTCATGACACTTGTAGAAATTATCTGATGATTCTGCACTAATGTGGTATATTGATAAGGGAATAAGACAGAGTATAGGAGTCAGGTGAAGAACTTTATGCAAAGGGAGCTGTCTGCTACTCAACATCAGCGAAACAATGAATCATCATGGAAGTGGGGCACTGCTACAGAAACTTAGGAGTTCACATCAATTCAGGCTGGACTGACATAGAAGAACTACACAAGAAAGGACACACAAGTGTTCCTTCGGAGACTTCGTTTTTTAACGTGGGTAGTGACATCTTTTACATGTTCTAAAACTCTGTGAAAGCAAGTTTAAGTTTTATATGCTGTAATGTGCTGGGCCAGTAATATCACTTCAAGAGAGGCCCACGGAATCAACAAGAAGGCAAGTTCAGTTATGGGAGGCATTCTAGATCCGCTAGAGGTAACAGAAAAAATGAGTGGATGAAGACAAAATTGATAACCATTATGAATAATGCTGCACATCTCCTCTATGACATACTAGCATTAAGTACTTTTATGCAATAAATCATTCAGAAGAAGTGTGTCGAGAAATGCTTCAGGGGATCCTGCCCTTATAATACCTCACTGTGACTGCTCTCTTATTATTAGCCAAGTAAGGTTTTTCTTCTTTTTTTAATATTCTTGTGTTTGTTTGCTGGAGGTCATTGTTGTTTTTGTCGTAATGTACAGTATGACTATGCTTGAATTTCTGTAAAAGCTTAATTTTCCCTAGGGACAAATAAAATATTATCAATCAATCTATCTATTTTACAGGTTCCTCACCAGTTGTGGCCTTAGTTACTGGGAAAGGACCCCTCTTGCTAATTTGTAGACTGACTGTCCTCCTTCTTAGCATCCGTGCATAAAGTGACATTTTTTTACTCCTGTCTCCCTTTGCCCTGTGGTGACCTCACTGGGTTAGGCAGACTCCTAGGGACTGCCACTTCCCTTTTGGGTTGTGGGTTTTCTTCTTCTCCTTAAATAAAAGACATACATGGTATGCGGTTATCTGGAGGGGCTTCTCTTTTCCCCTTTGTTCCCAGTTTGTCCCTCATGTTGAGGGAGGGGGTAAACTATGACAGTACTGTGACAATTAGTACCTTTGCATATATTTATAATAAAAGAAAACTGAAAGAAGTCTGCATTGGAATATTTTGGGATGTTTTGTGTTATTTTTTAATGCTATTTTAAGGGCTTATTTTTTATTTTATTATCTGAATGAAAGCAGCTTTAACAAAAGAGATAGGAAACCATTTGGTGGAGAAAAGAATGACAGGCAGATATCACTTCTGCGGCCTCAGCCTAAGCCCCGTCTCTCACCAGTGCACCAGCTGTCTGTCTATATTAAAATGCTTTGAACCTTTAATAAAAGCTGTTTTGGGACAGCTGCAGAAATGGAGGGTTAGGAAAGATTGAAACACCAGGTTTACATCATATCAAAACATTGCTTGATGAAACAGTGATATGAAAATCAATTGAAAAAAAAAAAATATAAAAAATAGTTCAGGGAGTCACTAGTGAGCTAAACAACCAGGAATTGATAAGCAAAGCCTCTCTCTTTCTAGACAATTTATGCTTGATTTACAAGACATTATGCTACATCCATCCATCCATTATCCAACAATTAACAAGGTATCTGCTTTTTAAAGTTAGATATAGTTTTAACCTTGTCCATTAGGAATGCAAATAGGCCAGGTATAAAGAGACCTAAAGCAAAATTAGGAGAATGGCACTATCTAATTCTCAGTTTTACTACTGCTTCACAATTGTTACAAATATCACAAAAATACTGCATCAGAAGACCAATATAAATATTTTGATGCTACGAAAGGAAGTATAAAATAAATAGATTGGTTACCCATTGAAAAGAAACATGCTTGAATATTTCTCTATATGTTTTGTCTGGCTATAATTAGTAACAGCGGGTGTTGAATTAAGTGATAATCTAATGGTTCATCGCTTGTGCAAAATATGGTACCAATGTAGCCAATGATTTATGGCTCAGAGCAGATTAGTGATTCTCAGTACTTCACTTTTTTCTCTTTCATTTGTTTCCAAATATTTTCATGACAAACATATTGGTGTAAATGCTACTGGTTTCTTTACCATCTGCACTTCATTGTTAATTGTCAGCTGGTTACAAAAACAAGGAACAACTGAATGCAACTGTTTACGTCTACAAGAAGCAATTAATTAAGTGTTGAGAATCTTAACAGGCAAGTTAATTAAAATGAATCAAAATATGTTGCTTGAGCAATAATTTCTTCATCAGCAATAGTTGCCTTTTAATTAAGAGCCTGGTTTGGAACAAAAACCTGCAGGCCACCTTGGCCATCCAGGACCAGACCTGAACATTAACAATGAGGATACTACAGTATATACTCACCATTTCCAAACTCTACAAATGTATGTTAAAAGTAAGCATTCTAGATGATCTAAGGAAAATCTGGCAATATGACTTTTAATTAGAATATCAAATAATAAATAGAAATCTGCCTTCAGCAGAATATCCTAAATATCAAAGTGTGCAAAGCACAGAGTAATTCATTTAAAGTGTATACATCACACATACCTGCTTTGACTAAGATTGTCCAAAATATATTTGGCCAAGATGCCAATAATAAAATTTGCCAAAAAACACCCATCTTACTAAGTCATATGTTTTGGGAATGTTTTGTACTCAGATTGTATTGGGAAAAAATCTCTTTTGGATTATTACTTCAAATTTCCTAATATCATTATTCAAAATAACACAAAAAGACCACATTGTGTAATGAAAAATCTATCGCCATATCTAATACTGCACTACACTGATTGTTAAACATCTTATCTTGCTGAACTACAGAAAAACGCACTTGCCAAAGCCCATCCTTTCAACTTAGACAAGTGAAAGTGAGAGTTTTTATTTCAGGGCTTATGTTGTGTGCGGTGTCGCCGAAAAAAATAACTGAAGAAATAATTAAGTAAACACATAAAGAACTAAGCAACAAAAAGGAATATTTTGTGACACATTTAATTATTTACGCTCACAATTCATGTTGATATTTATTTATTGCCACATTTCACAATACTTTTATTTATTTTACAATGTTTAATTTTGACCAAAATATTCCATCATATACTGTATTCACGAAGAACGAAATATGGCTTGAAATCAAATTTGGCATTTTAAAACGTCAGAATTAAGAAAGGGGAGCTCTAGAGAGTCCTGTGTTTCGATTGGATCCATAGATGTATAAATTACCAGAATGGTGGATGCAAAACCGAGTAGGCACGTGGACACTTTTATTCCTGCTTTACATCCTAAACTAACAAGCCATAATGTGATCCTCTCTGCCCAAAGCTACCAAAATTAGAAAACTGGGGAGACATGTGCGACCTTTTCTTGGCATCTCATCATTTGTTGTTACAATATACACACGCACATATACATACTGTCACTACTTACTGTCATTTACTTTTCTGTCACTGTCACATTCTATCCACCATCTGTGTTACTCACTCCTCCGGTAGAATGAAAAAAAAACGGATGGAAAGGAATGCCGTCAAACAGGTTCTTTCACTCGGCCCTTAACGTATTCCACGGGTTACTGGACAGGTGTGAAGAAAGCGCATGCGCTGGGTCATCTCGCGTTTGGCTGGTGCTTTGAAATGTACAAGTACACATAGTAATCAAATATATTTAAATGTACCCCATATCACAAACGACACCCATATATGCAGTATGCAATGCGTATATCTATAGAACAGATAACAATGCACATATTAAAAGCACACGTTTCCAAAATGACTACTATTACCGTCATCTGAAGATTTCGATTACGTATTTCATCCTCTTACACTAACAATACAATCCATAAGTTACAAAAAAAAGTCTGCTGCAATTTTGGCTCAGGCACGCGCATGGCTTTTTCTTTTGCAGTCGTGGTCGCGTCTAATGTACTTCGATAACACAACTTTGCTTTCTCAGGTTGTCCCGTCGCTTGCGCACTTATTTTGTTTTCTCTTTCTCTCATTTTCCTTCTCTCACGTTACGACATGTGTCAGCCGGCTGGTCCCCGCCCCTTGTCAACTTTTGTGGGCAAGTTTTTGACAGACAGCAGCTTCGAGTGCCGACAAACTCAAAGCAGAAGTGAAAATGAGCTGGTAGCCACTCAGCTCACCGGCAGCATATGAAATAGAAAACCCAGCGCAGGTTTTTCCGTTTAAGAAGACGACGCTCTAACCTTAATCCGTCCTCAGTTAACGGTTGTCAGGTCTTTTTGCTCCATTAGATGCAGCTCTGACGGCGTAGACTCGCAGCAGGTAACGCAAGTCATGTACTTCTTACTTCCTTTGTCGCTCTTTGTTTTAAGTCATCTGTTTTTCTAATTGACCGAAACGGCGAATGCGACTAAAAGTGCTATCAATATTGGTTTATATTTCTAATGACAGAAGAGTTATGCATTGTTGCGCATGTAATGAAGTGCCTAAACGGTGTTTTAAAACTTGTTTTAAGTTTATCCAGGACGGGCTTTAGCACAAAACTTCGTGTAGAGCTGATGGAGATTTCCTAGGCTGTGCTCTACCCAGTCGTTCACTTCTAGTGTATGTCTATTTTTAGAAATTGTTCTGTGGGCTCAAATGGAGATACTGATATTTATACATACAATACATTTATCAGAGGGGCATGTATTGAATGTTTGACATTAGGTGTGCTTCGTGTGATACAAGCAAGAGCAACACCCTCCTTAACCACTAGCAATCAGCCTGTTAGTTCCACACATCCCTTGGCATATTTACTTTTATTATGTAAGATTGTGCTTTTGTATGTGAGAAACGTTTGTTAAGTTTTCAAACTGCCCAGTTTATATGGTGCACGTGAGACGTGAATAAAGTCTGTAGAGTGGTTTACATGAATTCAGTGGCATTTGCATTATCAGCAATCTGAATGTCAATAGAATCAATGGAGGCTCTGATCAGGGCTTTTGAGAGACTGAGTGAAGAGTCTGAGCGTCTGGACTTGCAAATGTCCTGGATAAAAAACAAGATCCAGGCCTTTAATAACCTCTTGGGCACAGCCATCAGCAGTGTGTCTGTCTGCGGAGGGATTGTCAACCTTGTCGAGAGGTTTACTTACCTCAGCTGCGGCATTCACATCTCTGGTGACTCTTCCTATGAAGTCAGGAGATGGATTTAGAGATCATGGGGGGTCATTAGGTTGCTGGAAAGGGGTGTGTGTGGTGCTCCCGAAATATATGCAAAAGGAGAAGGTCCAAGTCTTAAGCGTGCTGGTGCCTCCAGTTTTGCCTTATGATTGCAATATGTGGACACTTTCCAGCGACCTGAGAGGAAGATTGGACTCCTTTGGTACTGTGTCTCTTCGGAGAGAATCCTTGGGTTGCTCAAGGAGTCCCAAATGAGGCACATCACCAGCATTTTGAGGGAGCATCAGCTACAGCACTATGGCCATGTAGTGCGATTCCCTGAGGGTGATCCGGCTTGCAGGATCCTCATTGTTGAGGACCAGGACCAGCAGCTGGACCAGGTCAAGGGGATACCCACATAACACTTGGTTGCTGTAGATAGATGGTCATTTCCGAAGGTGGGACTGGACCACGCATCTGCCTTGGGGGTTTCCAACCGGGATCCCAAGGTGTTTCATTGTGTGGTGGATGCGGCAACACAGTGTACCAGTGCATGCTCCCCATCCTGACCTAACCTGAATCTGTATTTCATTTAATGACCTTACATAATAATGATTGCAGAAAAACCAAGGAGCTGGTGGTGGATTTTAGGTGGACCAGGCCCCTCATGGACCCCATGATCATCAGAGGTGACTGTGTGCAGAGGGTGCAGACCTATAAATATCTGGGAGTGCAGCTGGACGATAAATTGGACTGGACTGCCAATACTGATGCTCTGTGCAAGAGAGAACAGAGTGGACTATACTTAGAAGGCTGGCGTCTTTCAACATCTGCAATAAGATGCTGCAGATGTTCTATCAGACGGTTGTGGCAAGTGCCATCTTCTACACGGTGGTGTGCTGGGGAGGCAGTATAAAGAAGAGGGACGCCTCACGCCTGAACAAACTGGTGAAGAAGGCAGGCTCTATTGTAGGCACGGAGCTGGACAGTTTGACATCCGTGGCAGAGCGATGGACGCTGAGCAGGCTCCTGTCAATCATGAAAAATCCACTACATCCACTAAACAGTATCATCTCCAGACAGAGGAGCAGCTTCAGCGACAGACTGCTGTCACTGTCCTGCTCCACTGACAGACTGAGGAGATCGTCCTTCCCCCACACTATGTGACTCTTCAGTTCCACCCAGGGGGGTAAATGTTAATATTATACAAAGGTTTTGTCTGTTATACCTGCATTTTTATCACTCTTTAATTTAATATTGTTTTTTATCAGTATGCTGCTGCTGGAGTATGTGACTTTCCCCTTGGGATTAATAAAGTATCTATCTATCTTATAAATCTACTATTTCCTTGCTTTGATGCCTGTAATATTGCTCACTTTTAAGTACATCTTCATTGTGTGTCCCATACAGTATTGATATACAAAGTGTTCATATTGTAATTGCATAGGTCCTAACCATTATATTTATAAAGGCAAAAATGCTGAATTCTTTCAACAAGAAAAAATATTGTTACATGTAATAAAAATGTGTAAATACCAAACTGTCAACATAATTACAGTAAGAAAGGTATGTCTAGTGTGCACTGCTGTACTGAAGCAGATTCAGTACACATCCTTTGTGTGATATGTTTTCAGTCACCAATGCACAGCCTGACATTGCAGCTTTTTTTTTTTTTTTCTGTTGAATTCACCTGAGAGGGTAGATGGTCAGTACTTAATCCACACAATTGAAATGCCCTCTTATGTTATTGTAGGCTTAGTGATTTCCACACAAACATTGACAGTTGCTACATTTTCAATACATCTTAGCAGGCTAACTTCTTTCCTGTCCTTCCACTTGATTGCAATCATTTTGCCTTTTTGTCATCAAGCAGTTTCATATGGCCAGGCATACTACGATGGTTCGGTTGTACAGAGCCTAATGCATTAGTTTCACTATCTGTGGCAACATCAGATGACCGATTCACATTCTCATCACTGACACTGATTAAGCTGATGGTTCGGTTTCAGTTTGTTCTAAAATTGGATTCACACCTCTTCATTTACGCGTCTTTGTGTTTGTTTAGTTGAAGGCCCTGCTGCACTCATGAATACTGATGAGTTATCGTAGAGTGACTTAGAAAAATGAATGATTTTTTTGGAGGATTATGTTATTTGGGTTTAGCACTATATATATATATATATATATATATACAATCAAAATAAATGTCACAGTGAGTGCTTCTCAGGGTTATGTATATTTACATTGTATTCCAAGCTAAGGGAGACGTAGTATTATAACGGCAAGGAGATTAAGTCAGAGAGCATTTAGTTATACGCTGTATATGACAACATACAGATCTGGACTGTAATAAAGTCAGTTGCTTTTTAACCTGCTTATTTCTGAACAGGGTCAGGGGATGTTGGAGCCTATCCCAGCTAGCATAGGGCACAAGGCAGGAACAATCCCCTGGACAGGGCGCCATTCTGTTATAGGGCAAACACACACACACACACACACACACACCCCTCAACCACACAGTCAGGCTAATTAAGTATCAGCAATGTACCTAACCTGTACCCAGAGGAAACCCATGCAGACATGGGAAGAACATAAATTACAATCTCCATGTTGGTAGGGTGCGAACCCAGGTCTCCTTACTGCATGGCAGTTTTATTCATTCATTCATTCACTGAAACTGCTTAGTAGACTAAAGGAGAGACTAAAGTAGACTAAAGTCATGAGAAGATAGATATGGAGCCTGTTCCAGTACCTCTGGACACAAGGCAGACACACCAACCCTGTTCAGACATTTATTCATTCATTCATTCGATCATTCATTTTCTGAGCCAGTCTCTTACAGATTTGCAAGGACAAAGTCTTCTCCAGCTGCACTGGAAATAACTCAGAAATCAACCCTACATCTGACACTAGTGGTATTAATTCATCCATTTATTTTTCTTAAATCACTTAGTCTTATACAGAGGAACCAACCTGTGATGGTACAACAATGTTATGCTTTCATTTATTCATTTTCTTCTTCATCAGAAACCAAAGCCAAAGAGTTCACTAGGCATATGACAAGAAACAAACCTGAATGGGATGGCAGTATTATTCATTCATTTTTTGAAACTGCATAGTCTGAAATATGGTTGTGAGGGACCCAAGGAACCTGTCATGGACTCGCTGTCACTAGTTTTATTGAGTTCTTTTTTAAACTTAACTTTTGTGTACCTTTTAATTTGTAGTTGGTTGTACAATTAGTTTGTCTTTTAAGGAAACTACCCAAATATGTCAGGTGAATTGTATATTTTATGTACTAATTGTAAAATGTATTTTATCAGATTTCAAATTAATCATAGCATGTAAAAATGAGCTGGTTGTATAGATGAATAATTAGTATTTAATTATACACATAATGACTTTGTGAGTAATGTGTGCTAGAAATGAGCAATTTGTTTTTCCCACATGTGCATCCTTTAGGTGTGGGAGACTTTAATTTGAGCTCCCTGGTGTTGGCATTACTTATTGCATTTTTCAGACTAGAACAATACCAAATGGTAACGATTTTATTTAGAGTAATAAATACATTTAAACCTCACCTATCTAAAAAATGATCAACATAAAATGACATCCCTCCTCATCAGTACTGTTTAATGTTAATTTTTCTAGTGGCTGTATAACTTAGCAATGATTGATTGCTGGAGCTTTTAATGTTTATATTTTATTTGAGATTAGATTGTTATTTTTTATATGGCCCTCCATGGTAAACTCTGTTTCAAACTTCTGTGCATGTACAGTCAGACTTTCAGAGATTTATATATTGCTCAGACAGTTGGAGTACAAGCAGCTTAAGTGACTTTCTCAGCATCACGCTCAGTGGGGCCAGGAACAGGATTTAAATTTTAACCATCCAGCTTCAATTGCAATTCCTCAACTACTATATCATCACATTGTCTGCCAAAGAATGTATTATATGATGAGATATGCTTGCCAGGATCAATTGAAGTGAAGCTGCTATTCATTTTTAAATGTACCTTTTACTGAGTGCGATTTATTCATGTAGGTATGGACCGCTCTTCTGAAATTCTGAAATAAGTGAAATGGTTCAAGGCAGCTGCATTTGGAGGAGACTAAATAGATTCATGTTCTAATACCAAGTACCTAGGTATCCATTCATCTTATACACAGATAATATGTACTTGTACATAATGTCATACACTGGGAAGTTTCAAATTATAAACCAAAATGAGTAATATGTACCTTCCTGAATGTGTCACAATACTGTAGCGGTCTGCTGGGTTAGGTAATGTTCATGGCGATAGCTGTTTATGTTTAACCCACACGTGACCCATCTATACATTTATATATACATTTAGCGTTTCCCAGCTCATATACTAGTAAAGCACTAAAGCAGCTGCCACAATTCCAACCATTTTTGACCTAAAGCAAATGAATGATTTAAATGAAACTTATTTAGATGAATCATTGTTTTCCATTTTCTTCATTTCATCTAACAATTCTGAAATACCTCCACAGTATATGCTTATCTTTTTTAAGACATTTTTCCCAAATCTAAATCTTGTATGTACGTTGGAGTGGCCAACCCCTACAGTCAAACAGCCTTTTTATATTCTTATTCGTTTTTTGAGGTAAAGGCTTAATAACAGCTGCTCTAATGTGCCAATGGAAAGAAATAAGCTGCTGTTCATGTTTTCTGCTAATTTTATGCTTTAGGAAGTATTCAGAAACCATTGCGGCACTATAGTATAACCTTATCCTTAAGTGCATGAAAGCAGAAAATTGAAGTGAAACTATGGCATTATGAGAAATTGTAAGAGCAGTGCTCATCACCTTAATATATGTGTTTTTTTTAATATAATTTAACCTCAAATGCACAAATAATGTCCCATTCAGGGCTGAGGTCATTGATACCGTTTCCTCACAACCCTTGTTGAGGTCAAGCTAATGGATGGAATTATAATTAAAACACATATGTCCTACAGTCCTGATTTCAGTATAAGATGAAAAATCTATCCGTCCAATGTCAGTCTGGCTTAATCTGTGTCAGGGTCACAGGTGAAGACAAAAAATGTTCTATATTAATAAAAAAGAATTATAAATCAAAGCTGGAATTGGCTTCTGATTACAAAATTGTAGAGGGGAGACCACAGCCAAAAAGTAGAAATGGAAAGCTGAACCGTATTACATGCTTTTGTATTTGCTTAACAGGCATAAAACATGAGGCCTGTATCATTTCTTGCGCTAAACCAATGACTTTCCTGTCCTACTGTTATAAATGTAGCGATTGTTCATAGTGACAGTTTATTAAGAATAACTGCATGGTTACCTCGCCAAATAGGGGATGAGTAATATGCTATTATTAATTTATCACTCAACATTTGATGTGTATTAAGGTGTCCATCTTGTCTCCTATGTTTGTAAAAATTAGTCCATTAGTACGATTTATAACCATTAAGTTCTGCCATTGAAAACTGTTTGGTTATAAATATGACCAATATACTAAATGAGAAAAAAATGTATCAATCTAAATAAAAAAGGTAATAAATATTATATGTGATGTGAAAAAAATGACTAGGAGAACTAATGTTTTTTACCTGCTTGAGTGTTATGAGCCAGCATATTGTGACAAGCGCTATATAAAATAAATAATTAAAGCCACAAAAGAGCACTCCATTCATTTTCTTTTATCCTGCCACTTCATTCCAGGGTATTGTAAGATAGACTATATTGGCAGCAGTGCGTATAAGACAGGAGCTTGTCCTTTAGGGATCAACAAGTAAGTGCAGTATGTAAAAAGACAGAAGAGGGCTACATGACCAGCATTTGCCCACTCAGTGCTAATCTAAGTTGTGATGCAGTGTGGCACTGCCAGGGAGAGGGGAAGATTGTATGTTGAGAAGTTACAGGAAAAAAACACATCTATGCTTCTGTGGTACTAGACTAAAGCCCAGATGAGTTAATACTGCAGTGTTTCATATTGTTGGCACAGTAGTTAGAGCTGTTCTTACGCGACTCTAGTGTCCCGGGTTTAAATCTTTGGCTGGTTACTGCTTGAATGGAATTTGCACATTCTACTCCTGTTTTGATTGGGTGATTCTATGAGTACTCTTGTTCTGCATTTCAAAAATTGTTTATTTACATTTGGATATTTGGCTATTCTAAATTGATTGGTTCTCACCTTGCACCTGTTGGGATATGCTTCAATGTCTATAACCTTGCATTGGATTAAGCAGCATCAGAAAAGCTGATGAAGGATTAGTGTTGTCATGTGTACACAGTTCATTGAATTTCTTACTAGCATGTCCAACCAACATGCAACACATCAGCACTCTCCTGGACCTTGATAAATGATAATGTATTAAATGGCATAACTTCAATTTATTTAATAAAAACACAAGTCATATTCTTTCCTGATATACTCTTCACCCATATTTCCATACCGTATTATTCAAACCTAGTAGTAATAACAGTAGTAGAAGTATCAGTGGAATAACAACGATAAACACAAAAGTTCAACTCCAATAAAACACTTCTTAAATCATTTTCATTAATTCAGAGGGATTGTGAAATACTGTGTCTGTAATTTTGATGGTATATGGGCTCTCTCTCCCGTGTGTGTCATTTTGAAGTTATGAGGAAAGGCAGTTCGGATACCTGGAGAAATTTCAATGGTATATGGGAGTTCTGTTTCACATTATATTATTTCATGTGTGAATTAACTATAGCCGTGACACATCTGTGGTCATTTACCTGTTCATTAATATAGCTGCTTTATAGTGTACGACTTTACCTGCATGTGGACAGCCGCTTCAAGCAAAGAGACTTCTTAGCTCAGTATACGCAGACCAGACGGTTGTCTTTAGACCTAAGTTACACCTCTGGCACATACCCAAACAGCTGCCTGCTCACCGTGCTGCTGCTTTTTGAAAACATCTTTTCTCATAAGCTGGACTCTATGAGAAAATGACAGTCGCACTCACCAGGTGCTCTTAACGTTGTACCTTGAGTATATTATCATGGACATTCCTCTGTTTGTTATTTTGGTTCACTTGTGCTGTAGATACTGTTAATTGTGTTGTTTGTATGGGTGTAAGGTATTTCCACTTAATAGTGCCCCACATGTACAGCTTTACTGCAGTGGGCCGGCGCCCTGCCCGGGGTTTGTTTCCTGCCTTGAGCCCTGTGTTGGCTGGGATTGGCTCCAGCAGACCCCCGTGACCCTGTATTTAGAATATAGCGGGTTGGATAATGGATGGATGGATGTACAGTTTTACCTGCATGTGGACAGCTGCTTCAAGCAAAGAAACGTTTTAGCTCGGCATAAGGACACCAAGTGGTGGTCTTCAGACTTAAGCTACACTTGTGCCAATCACCAAAGCAGACCCTCACTTACTGCACGTCTCCTTTTAAAAATGTCTTTTCTCAGTCACTAAACGCCTGTGGGAATATGGCAGCCTCCCATACCTTGACCCAGTCAAACAATACAAAATCACTATTGTTATTAAGCAAAAAAAATATAATACAGTAAAACCAGTAATGGCAAAAGAGAATTATATTTTACAAGATTGCTTTAATGATACTTTTTGAAACGATACAGAAGATGGTGAAGATGAGTATTTCAAGTTTGGGTTCATAGCTGCATCAGAGTTTTCTTCAGTCCACAGAGTCTTCTATCTTGTCAACCTGAGTGGGGAATGCAGACATCTTGATTGGGTGATCATTTTTTCTTCCTTTTGTTTCTCCTCTTCTTTTTACTCTCTGAGTGCAGCATGCATCCCACTTAAAAAGACCTTTCTTCATGTAGATTTAGCAATGATTATACGAATAATCAATAATATTAAAACCACTGCCATGTTTGTATTACCTAAGTGTTTTACTTTCCAAGACTGATGTTCTTCCTAATTCTAATTACCCCAGCCTATTAAATTCCAAAAATATATCTAGCAATCTCTTTTTTTAGGATTCTAAAAGAATGAAATAAAAGATACAATGTTCAAATCAAAACAGAATTTAAATCGATAACTAGAAGTTTATGTGACAATTAGCTTCAATATCTTTCGCTGTTAGTCTGTATGGAATTCCATCTGAGAGGTAAAGTTGCAGTTCAGGTTTGTATTAAATATTTGCAGTCCAAGTTCCTATGTTATATATTAGTTAAATAATAGTTCAGTTTGAACATTTATTAAAATAGTCTACCTGTGTTGTATTTCCATCACCATACACCTGGAATAAAATGTTCTTCTGTTACTTGATGGAGTTGAAAGCTCAGTATGACCACTGTTAATATATAATATTATACAGTGATTGAATTAATTTTACTTACCTACTCTCCAGATCAGTTCAGTTTATTCTCATTAAGTAACCTCTACTTATGAGCACAATGTGCTATACAATGATCTAAAATATAAAATTACAATAGGAATAGAAACACAAATCGGAATGTCGAAACATTAATAAGGAAACATCAAAAACTATATAAAGAAAAGTCTGAAGAACTATAACTTATCTTGTTTAATGTTGGTGCTTCATGCTGAAAAGAATATGGTTATAGGAGAGAGCCTGGGACAACACACGTCTTGTTCCTGAACTAGTCTATTGATATATCTTCCTTGAGATGTGTTGTTTATATTGAGAATTGACTGGAACTTGGCGTTACTGTTATGTAGCACTCAGTTCCTTACCTGTTCTAACTCAGTTTCAGATCTTAGAAAAGACAAACCAATCTCGAGTATGTGACAACACACTTTTATGCAGGGTGGTTCTAAACACAATGATTTCACAGGCAAATGTCAACAATTTATTTTGGATAGAAGATGTTTGAAAACAGGTCTCTTCAGTGTAAGAATAAATCCACTAGAGTTTAGAAATGGATGGAATAGCATTTTTGTTGTGTTTCAAGCAGGGTTCACCTTGGCTAAGGTTCTAATATCTCCTTCTAATGTTTTTTGTTATGTGTCTTGGGGGTGGTTCCCCAAGAGGCGGCGCCACTTG
Organism: Polypterus bichir lapradei; assembly: GCA_026402145.1. Classification (NCBI taxonomy): domain Eukaryota; kingdom Metazoa; phylum Chordata; class Cladistia; order Polypteriformes; family Polypteridae; genus Polypterus; species Polypterus bichir. The sequence continues at coordinate 31,037,373 of JANRMT010062861.1, forward strand.
CCCATCACCACAAGGGACTGTGAGGCTGAGGAAAACCCACAGTCCCTTGTCTTTCACTGAATGAGCTGATGTTGGTGAGTGTCTTTTCCAATTATTTTGTGATTTGTGAAATTTACTGGATTTTTGACCTAATGCTCTGCTTTTGACTTTCTATTGTGCTTGGGACTTTTTGCCTTGATTTCCTTTGCCCTTTTCAGGCATCCCCTGCTTTACCTTTTGTATTGTTTGGAGCTTCACTGTTTTCAGTGCATTTTTTTTTTTTTTGCATTAATAAATATTTCTAAGGTTTGACATTTCCCACCTCTAGTGGGCATTTTGAGTATTTTCGGATCTCTTTTCTCTTTGGAGCTCTCTAGCTCACAACAATAAATATGTCTACCGCTATATCCTAACTACAGGGTCACAGGGGTCTGCTGGAGCCACTCCCAGCCAACACAAGGCGCAAGGCAGGGCACACACACACCAAGCACACACTAGGGACAATTTAGGATCGCCAATGCACCTAACCTGCATGTCTTTGGACTGTGGAAGGAAACCGGAGCACCCGGAGGAAACCCACACAGACATAGGGAGAACATGCAAACTCCACGCAGGGAGGACCCGGGAAGCAAACCCAGGTCTCCTAACTGCGAGGCAGCAGCACTACCCACTGTACCACCGTGCCGCCCTAGGATTCTTGCATCTGCATTCTAAACCAATTGTAACCAGTTTAAATCTTTATTTGGCAGACCCATTAGTGCATTTTAGTAATCTAAATGGGTAAAGAGAATGGCGTATATCTGCATTTTTTGCACCCAATAAGGACATAAAGGACCGAACATGCACTTTATTTCTTAAATAAAAGAGTGCGGTTCTGGTAACATAATTAATATGAGATTTAAAATTAAGTTTTGAATTTAAAATAACTCAAGAGATTTTTTACCTCTCATTTTCTCCTTGTTCAGTTTTCTCCTTGTTTTAAATTTAAGAATATTACAACTTAGCCACTGCATAATTTGGTTTATAGTCTAGAGCCTTTGGATCAGCTGGAGTTATGGATAAATAAAGCTGCATGTCATCTGAATAGCTTTGATCATTTACATTGTGTTTTGAGATTAACTGGCCTAAAGGGAGCATGTCAAATGAGACAAGTAAGAAGTGACCCTTGTCTAATGCCATATTCAATGTTATCTGTTTCTGATACAGAAAAATAAAGATTTACAAAGAAATTCCTCACTGTAGATAGCACTCAAACCAATTTAAAGCTACATTTTCTAAGTTTAATTAATCAAATACTACACACAGATCCAGGAGAATGAAATTTGATGTGTTATTTGTATTGGTATTTATCCATAAATCATTAATTTTTAGTAAGACAGTTTTTTTGCTATAATTACTGTAGATCTAAAGCCTGACTAGAGTTGATCTTATATAGGGTGTTTATTTAAGTAATTGTTTAACTTTAAAAATTCCACTTTTTCCAATATTTTACTTAAGAAAGATATGGATCCAAAGCTAAAATATCTTTAAAAAAAACCTTGTGTAACAATATCAAGAATAGAGGTGGACGGTTTATCACTAATTATTGTTTTGTGAAGTTAAGCAAAGGAAGAAACTGACAACACTTCACAACAGGGGCATCTACACTGCATTTGCTGGACCTTAATGAAGGATGTGAGTGGGCTACATTGTAATAAGCCAGTAACGTGTGCACAACAGCAAGTGCTGAAAGACCCAGTTTTAAAGTGTTCAACCTATCTTACCCTTCTGCCCTGTGAAAAGCTAGTTATAGAACACCCTTCAAAATAATAGAACATATCGACACCGTACTACAATGATCTTCTCGCATCAGTGGTGTAGAAGTCTCTTTCTCTTCTGTCATGGTGCTTCGTGCTGTACATTCCTGTTTTGTGCCACTCTAAGAACACAACTCCCCATCAACACTATGCTAGAATGACAGCTTTCTAAACTGCTGGTGTAACAGAATTTGTTATGAGTACAAAGGACAAAAATATAGTTTTTGCACACTGTTGTAGATATGACATTTTTGAAATGCTGATTTGTTTTTATAGTTTTACAAAAAGTACAGAATAAAGCTAAGATCCTGTGAAAAATCTTTACCAATGTGAAGATAATTATTTCCTACAGATGGGAAGGCTATTCCACAGTTTTTGAAAAATACAACAAAATGCATTCCGTAAGCTGGGGAGTGGAACCATAAGAACAGGTAATATCCTTCTCACTTGCTGCCTGTTCTTGAGAGCACTGCTAAATCCATGTATGGCCTACTTTTATAAAAATGTAAGTTTACAATACGAGACATTTTAACAGCTATAAGGTGGCATTTACCAAGTAAGACAAATGGAAATGCATACAATCGCATATTACTTATAAATAATTAGGTTAGTATAAACTCATAATGTAGTTCAGATTTTGTGGTTTAAAAACTGAAACATTCATCCACTTCCAGAACACACTTGATCAACAGCATAGACCTAATCACACATGGAGCCTATCCCCAGAAGCATTTGGCTTAATCTACACACCAGCTGTGAACAGGACAAGACTCCATCAAAAGGCCCGTTCATACCCACAGTCACATTCATTGAATCAAATCACAGTTGCAAACTAACCTGCAGCTTTGGGAGGCATGTAGAGTATCAGGCAAACACTTGTAAGTAAGCTTCACATACATAGTGAACAAGGCAGAAATTAAATCTGGATCACTATAACCGTGCATCCCAGCTAAAAAAAGTGACACCATAATGAACAGCAGCATCTAGTGCATTGATTCTTAACCTTTTTTTGAGTCACGGACCCCTTTAAGAATCTGATGAAAGCTATGGACCCCCTCCCCAGAAATATTCACATAAACACAACTTTACATGCAATGAATATAATGTAGTTTATTTATCAAAATTTGATTGTGTCACACATATATGGCATACACAAAGTATTATTAAACTTGAAAGTAAACAATCAAAAAAAAAACCCTTCTTTTTTTTATGCAAAAAGTAACGGCCGCTCATTATAATTATGAAATACAATCCTCTTGTGCAAATTAAAACAGATCTACTACTACGGCTTCTACTACCATTACTACTGCTACTACTCTAAAACAACAGTACCGGGCTGTATAGTGAAATTATACATGTTAATTTTTATCTGACCCTCAAAGACCCCCTGAAATGCCACAGGGGTCCACAGACCTCAGGTTAAGAACCCCTGATCTAGTGCATGGATAAGCACGCCTGGTCTTGAAGTGTCACAGTGGTGTCAGGTTTTCATTGCAACAAATATGTTCATTTAAAGTTAATTATAGGCATTACATTTAATGAGGGAGGGGACTAATGACAGCCTTCTGCACCCTGGCAACATATCAAGCAGTCAAACATAAATAAAATGAGTGCTTTTATTAACCATTAATACATGAGAGAGAGAGATGTGTACATGAAAAGGAAAATGCAAAGTACTAAATAAGTGGGAAAGAATGATAAACCTGTTGTTCTTTTGGGCCCAACTAAATAATGAAGTAACTCTGTCTAAATGAAAAACACGAGTAGCCCATTCGCTTAACAAAAAGTATCATTTGAGCAGTCTCATTTCCTTTCTATCCCTGTCTCTCAACCTTGTCTTCTCTTTCTTCTGCCAATTGATTATTTGTCCAAACTCCCCTATCTACTCTGCTTTCAATAAGGTCCTTACAGTGAGTTAGCCTTAAACCCCATCCCAGGGTTACTTCCAGGATCAGAAGAAAGATAAATTATGGTTAATACAGGTCACAAGATAGACATTGACTTTCATGTTACTTGCAGCTTATTCTTAATTGGTTTCCAGTTAAAGAAAAAAAAAATGAACCTGAGTCTTAAGAAGAGACTGAACTAAAATGAAACCCAAAGTCTAAAAACTCAGCTGAGTTTTGAGCATTGAAAGGATGATAATAAAAATCATCTTTCTAAATTTAACAGAAAAATCCAACCCAAATTTGTGGTAATTGTTATGAAACTGCATTACATGTAAAGTTTATTTAACAGCAGGGAGTGGACCAAATGAACAGACAGTATATCTGATCTAGATAGACCCCACTTCGTAGAAATGCAAGAAGTCTTTTGCTTAAATATATACTCAGCAAAAAAAGAAACATCCCTTTTTCAGGACTGTGTATTTCAACAATAATGTTTTAAAAATCCAAATAACTTTACAGATCTTCTTTGTAAATTGTTTAAACAATGTTTTCCATGCATGTTCAATTAACCATAATCAATTAATTAACATGCACCTGTGGAATGGTCGTTAAGACCTTAACAGCTTACAGAAAGTAGGCATTTAAGGTCACAGTTCTAAAAACGCAGGACACTAAAGAGACTTGTCTACCGACTGTGAAAAACACCCAAAGAAAGATGCCCAGGGTTCCTGCTCATCTGCGTGAACGTGCATTAGGCATGCTGCAGGGAGGCATGAGGACTGCTGATGTGGCTAGGGCAATAAATTGCCATGTCCGCACTGTGAGACGCCTAAGACAGCACTACAGGGAGACAGGAAGGACAGTTGATCATCCTCGCAGTGGAAGACCACGTGTAACAACACCTGCACAGGATCAGTACATCTGAATATCACACCTGCGTGACAGGTACAGGATGGCCACAACAACTGCCCGAGTCACACCAGGAACACACAATCCCTCCATCAGTGCTCAGACTGTCTGCAATAGGCTGAGAGAGGCTGGACTGAGGGCTTGCAGGCCTGTTGTAAGGCAGGTCCTTACCAGACATCACCAGCAACAACGCCGCCTATGGGCACAAACCCACCTTCGCTGGACCAGACAGGAGTGGCAAAAAGTGCGTGAGTTTCTGCATGACAGCAATGTCAGTGTTCTGCCATGGCCAGCGAAGAGGCCAGATCTCAATCCCATTGAGCACGTCTGGGACCTGTTGGATCGCAGGGTGAGGGCTAGGGCCATTCCCCCCAGAAATGTCCAGGAATTTGCAGGTGCCTTGGTGGAAGAGTGAGGTAACATCTCACAGCAAGAACTGACAAATCTGGTCCAGTCCATGAGGAGGAGATGCACTGCAGTACTTCAAGCAGCTGATGGCCACACCAGATACTGACTGGTACTTTTGATTTTGAGCCTCCCTTCATTCAGGGACACATTGTGAAACATTTTTAGTTTATGTCTTATGGTGTTGACTCTTTTAGTGTTCATACAAATATTTACACATTAAGTTTACTGAAAGTAAAAACAGTTGAAAGTCAGGGGACGCTTCTTTTTTTGCCGAGTATAGTAAAATACACACTCACAGACATCAACATTATAGCAGATTTGACCCAAGTGAAACTGGCAGCTTTGTATGCCAAGTCTTTCTAGGTTTCATGGTATTCCTTTCCATTTGATACAAAATACACCTGTATTAAAAATTCAAAAACACTATTAAAGTTGAGTTATAGGTGATCAGCCAAAATGAATCAATCAGTCAATTATGTAGCTCTGTTTAGAGCAAATACAGTCACATGGTGGCAGGCAAAGCAAATACATTTGCCACACAAAACAATTCAAACTCAAGACTAAAGTGTTAAATGTACACTGGACCAGAAGCCATGACACAGAATAAATAAATGCAAAGTAATAAATAGGAAAACAAGTGCTACATAGGAAAAAATGTTTTAGAGCATTTTGAAATTTACACCTGAAAGTAAACTCATCCAAATTTCAGAATTTCTGTATAACTTTTGATATGAATAACCAAGAGTACATCACCGAATAGGTTTTGAGTTGTACAATAGTAAATATCCCTGTACGTTGTAGTTCACTGCCAGTCATGACAGGAATAGCTGGGTCATAGAGACCACTTTGGTTAATCTAAAGTTTTGTTTTTTTTTTCTGAATAGTTTAGTTTTCCTCTGACATCCCAGAGACGTGCATGTTAAGTTAATTGGTAATTATAAATTGTCCCTGAATGAGTAATACTGGGAATGCAAATGTTCTGAGATAACATATCCACGTTTGGTTCAAGCTGGGTAAGGCTAATACCCCTGCAGATTAAGTAGGGATAAGGATGGCAGAATGGATTTTCACTCTGCCACAATGAATAATTGTAAGAAATATCAGTATTCCTGCCATTTATGCTGTCTTTAAGTCTAAATGTGTCTAAGAAAAGGTATTCGTTTTTAATTTATTTTTGACTTTGTTTTGTGTTTGTTTGACCATTAAGATTGACAATTTAGATGTCACTGTACTGTTTCGGTTATTATTATGACATGCATTTGTAGGGCGTTTGGCTAGTTTTTTATGTTACTTATGTAAGACTGTGCTGTGTACTCTAATATTGTCTGAACTTTGTTCTAAATAAAAGACATTTAGTTAACTTAAGTGTGGCACGGTGGCACAGTGATAGTGTTGCTGCCTCGCAGTTGGGAGACCTGGGTTCGCTTCCCGCGTCCTCCCCGCATGGAGTTTGCATGTTCTCCCTGTGTCTGTGTGAGTTTTCTCCCAGTGTCCAAAGACATGCAGGTTAGGTGTATTGACGATCCTAAATTGTCCCTAGTCTGTGTGCCCTGCGGTGGGCTGGCGCCCTGCCCGGGGTTTGTTTCCTGCCTTGCACCCTTTGTTGGCTGGGATTGGCTCTACCAGACTCCCTGTGTTAGAATATAGCGGGTTGGATGATGGATGGATAGTTAACTTAAGAAATCTTTGTTTTTTTGGTAAGTTCTTTTCAGGGCAATTTTTTGACTTTTAGTCAGTTTGCTACTTCTAGCTCATGTGTTCCATTTGTTTTCACTTTTTATTTGTCATACCATTGTACCATCTGTCCATCTGTCCTATCTGTTCTTGATTTACACATTAAAAACAACCTTCATCTCCCCCTTGTGATAATACAGACCTTGTTGTGTCTAGTTTCATGAAATAAGCGAATTGGCAATCTGAGCCTAATATTTCCTAATTTCTAAGCATCAAACACATTCTGCCCAACTGTACATTTAGAGGCAGGTTCCCTCTTTGTGTCCCTTTAGCTGAGGCTTTTAGGTCTGGGCTTTAAAAATGAAGAGTAAACCAGTACTTCATCAAACTCGGCAGGCTATGTATGTCATTGTGAGAGTGCAAATCTGGATGAGTTCACAGGAAGAGAGGCATGATGAGCATGTGAAAAACAAATGCTGATTTAGTTAAGTTCTTCCTATACTAAGCTGACATTCAAGCCGTTTTACCGGGGTGGCTGGCCTACTTCCTACTGCTGCACCACCACGAAATACACCTAGCTGTCTCTCCCCAGTTACCTTCCTCTAGGTCCTAACCTCACATTTTTCTAAGTAGTTACCTGCTGACTCTAAGCCCTCTGAACCAATGACTAAGAAGGGTTTAAAAACACCAGACAGGGATCATTTCCTCTAAAATCTCTAAACCCCTCACTGGGTCAGACAGCCCCAGGCATTTCCTGCAGTCCTGAGGTAAGATCATCCTTAAAAGGGCTGCACAACCCTCAGGTAGCCCATCCATAATAGCAGGGGACCAAGTATAGTGCACAGGACCCTACCTTATTGCCACATGGAGAGCCACTAGGACTTTTGGCCCATTAATTGAAGACCCCTATTTTTTTTTTTATTATCCCCATACCCTTGGAGCAGTTACTTCTGAGGTACTCTCCATAAACATATATGTGACACTGTCTGATGAGATATATACAGTATATATATATATATACTAGGCTGACCCGCCTTTTAAGGCGACCGACTTTTAAGTTGACCACTTCTTAAGGCAATTCAATATGTAGATCAATTTGATATTTTATACAAACTCATTAATTTGGTTATATTGCATTTGAGCGGTATTACTTTTATACTCGTAGTTTCTGTTATTTTTGTGATGAAATTTAAACTTTTTTTCTATATTGAGGTCACCTTTTGAACCCCCCGATTATTTACTACGCGGTGAAGCATTTGTACTGCATCAACATTAATTATTTCCAGAGAGATAATTTTGTGTATTTTTCCAGCGCATCGCACACAAAAGCAAGGGAACGATGGGAGCACCAGAACTCTGCTCACATCATGTCGCTTCGTACCGCAAGCTGCAAGTAGTAAGTCTGTGAGAAGCGGAATACCGCTACGCTTTCCACTCACGGGACGGAAGGACAATCCCGACCGCTTTTATATAGTAAGAAAGAAGAAGAAGATATCGCACAGTCTGGAGTAGAAAATAATCTTTTACCTGGAAAAACGAAACTACAAATCCCTTCGTGCATTGCAAAATGGATGGGGCATGTGTGAAACTCTGTGCTACTCGCACAGTCTGGAGTAGAAAATCATCTTTTACCTGGAAAAACGAAACTACAAATCCCATCGTGCATTGCAAAATGAACGGGGCGTGTGTGAAACTCCGCGCCTGCGTAGCACTCACGGGACGGAAGTTCAATCCCGACCGCTTTTATATATATAGAAAGATATATATATATATATATATATATATATATAGTCACACACGTGCGCATGGGAGGCAGTTAAAGGGCTCGAGTAAGGACAGTTCTGAGACATACCAGGATGTGGCAGAGTGCATTGACTGTTTTTCTTCCTTGCCTGCAAACAATTCCCGGGAGATTCCGCCTGGATCTCGTCACTTCCGGGACCAAGCCTATCGAAGGAGACCTTGCCGGCTCCGGCCCCTGTGATGTCACATCCGGGCTCGAACCAATGGCTGAAGACCTCAATGAGCCCGACCCCTACGATCTCACTTCCTGTCTTCCCCTTTAAAAACCTCCACCTTTTCCCTATGCCCTCAGTTCTGTATTGGACTCAGTTTTGTGCACAGCAGTGCTATAATTTGAAAAGACAATTTGCAGCCAGGAAAACAAATTATAAGGGTGGCTGCCCCAAACCTTGCTTTGTCTAATTGTAGCTTTTGTGACTAATATATATATATATATATATATATATATTGTGGTCCCCGGCCGGGGCTGGAGCCCGGCCGGGACGCCCAGGAGGACGTGAGGAGGGCTTGTGCCTCCTCCAGACCGTGAGGGGGCGTCCGTCCTGGTTCTGTTGGGGACCATGGGTCGAGGGCATGGAAGCCCTACCCTGTAGGGGCCCGTGGTCACCGCCAGGCGGCGCCCCGATGCCGGTTGATCACATCTGGTCCTCGGCCGGAGCTGGAGCCCGGCCGGGACGCCTTGGAGAACCGGAGGAGGGCGTGTGCCTCCTCCAGACCGAGTGGGGGCGTCCGTCCTGGTTATGCAGGGGGCCTCGGGTACAGGGCTTGGAAGCCCAGCACTGTAGGGACCCGTGGCCACCGCCAGGCGGCGCCCCAGTGCCTAATTATCCCGGGAGCCCGGCACTTCCGCCACACCAGGAAGTGCCGGGGGGAAGACGACTGGGGATGCACGGACGGCTTCCGGGTGCGCAGCCGGCACTTCCGCCACACAGGGGTGTGGCCAACGTCAGGTGCCGGGAAGCAGCTGGAGCTCGTCCGGGTCCCCATAAAAGGGGCCGCCTCTCTCCAGTCAGGAGGTGGAAGTCGGGAGGAAGAAGACTGAGCTGGAGAGAGAGGACGGGAGGCGGCCAGGAAGGCAAAAGGACTGTGAGCCCTGGACATTGGGGGAATCGGTGCTGGAGGCACTGGGGTTGTGAGTGCACGAGAACTTGTATATAGTGTATAATAAACAGTGTGTGGGTGCAAAAATGTTGTCCGTCTGTCTGTGCCGGGGCCAGCGTTCACAATATATATATATATATGTGTGTGTGTGTGTGTGTGTGTGTGTGTGTGTGT
>JANRMT010062861.1:31047505-31128341 GCA_026402145.1 Polypterus bichir lapradei
TCTCTTTTTTCTTATTAGTATGGCTATAAGTATTGTTCCTACTATTTCTAATTGTTTGTCCTTGTAAGTCTCTTTGTCCTTGTAAGTCTCTTTCACTGTAACAGGATGCCCCCCGTTGCCATTCTGTTGCAACATGGCATGCTTCTGAAACTCCCAAAACAAAAAGGGTTCCATTGCATTATAGTTATAGACAGTATGAAGAACAAGAGGCATTTTGTATTGTTGAGTTGCCTGCCCCCAGGGTCATGTATAAATATTAAATATTGTTCCTTGTGTACAGCGTCTGCTTTTTTTTGTAGCTGTCCCTGCCTGACATATATCTGGGCCACCTATTGGGATTAGGAGAGATGCTGCCCCCAGTAGTCTGCTTCTACCCGCATTTGTTCCTTATAATAACACCTAACAAATGACTAGAAATTGTTAAAACTCAGGATTCAAGACAAACACACAGCCATTCTAGCATCAAAGCAGACTGTAAAACGCAGTGAGTTAAATTAACAGTCACAGCAATAGTTGCACAGCATAACGCTGTTGAAATAGAAAATGCAAAATGTAAAGAATGTCAATCTGAAATGAAAATGAGAAAGCGGCTAGAGGCTGATTAGGACAGAAAGGTTTCTAAGAAATCAAACTTAACTTGAAGCAAGCCTGTGCTGAGTAGTTTTTTTTTCATATAACTGGAGTATATAATATATACTAAGATTAGTGTTTTAAAATAATTATTTTTTCCAAATGATGAGACTGGGCAGTTTAAAATGTATTTGGAAGTAATAACCTTTCGCCATGTGTTAACTTTTTCAAAGATCCTTTGCAGTGCATATTTTTTTTTTCCCCTCCCCAATTCTAGGTACATGTATAAGATATACATCTGAAGTCAAGGTACTCCTCCAGGCCTTTACTGAAATGCTGAATCAACCAGTCACTTCCTTCCTACACATGTACTGCTCTTTCCACAACAAAAGCAAAGTTAATCATCGAGCTGATTGATGGTCTGAGGGAAGTATAATGAATTCATTTTGAAATGTCACTGTGTCACTCGTGTCACTCATGCAGTGGTAGAAATGCACAATATACTTGTAAGAATTGTATAGAAAATGAACCATCTCGATTAAATCACAGCAAATTTAAAGCCAGCATTTACATATTTGACTGATGCCTTTATCCAAGATGACTTACAACATTTATTATACAATTGGTTACATTTCTTTTTGGGTTTTCCAATTGGAGCACAGGCAGGTAAAGTGACTTGCTTAGGGTTACATGGTGTCAGGAGTGGGATTTGTTACTCACATCTATAGGGTTTGAAATCCAAAGCCTTAACCACTATGCCACACTGACTCCATTTAATTAACTAAAGAGACTAAAGCAAGCAGCTATAAAATACTGACTTATGTTAGCTGCTTTGCATACCTGTAGAGGAAGTAAAATATGTAGAAAAGTTACAAAGTTAGTGAAAAACCATTGTGAAAGGATTCAAACGGACACAGAAAGAGGTTTGGGGGCAGCCCCCAATATACTTGCAATAGGCTGCCAAAAGTGAAGGTTGTGGTTCAAAGTTTGTACACTCAGTCCAAAACAAAAATAAATAGACAGGCAAAGATGGCGGTTTTAAAGTCAGGCAGGGGAAGTGATGTCGTTGGGGCAGGAACCGGAAGTGACGTCCATGGGGCTGGAACCAGAAGTGATGTCTTTGGGTCGGAACCGGAAGTGATGTCATTGGACCCAGAACTGAAAGTGACATAATCAGATCCAGGCAAAATTTCCCATGGTCGGTCTGCCGATGAAAAAGAGAAAGGATCAGTGCCCTCCGCCATCCCCTGGTCTGGCGTAGAATTACCTTCATTTGAACCCTTTAGCTGCCTCACATGCGCATGTGTGTGACACCATAAAATTGTGTTTGTTTGTTTCATCTAGTGATGGCTTATTGTTTTTTTTTTAAAGAATATTTACAATAGAATACAAAAGAATATTTACTTGTTTACATGTTTTAGTTTGAACTAGTTCTATGCTGTAACACTATCAGTAATGATTTAATGTTTAAAAATCTTGGTAACAATAATCTGTAATCCGTCTTCTTGGCGTATTAAAGAATAGCAGAATTGTGGACCAGGAGGTGAAACATATGACTGAAACAAGCCAAGATCTTAGCCAGGAAATCAGACTCATCTTCCGTCAAGCCAAAACAAATCCCTAATTCATAGTCAAAATAATATAGCCAAAGATTTGAGTACAAGAAAGACTAAAGTTGAAAAAATGGAGCCTAAATGTCAAAGGGAAAATGTGTACAACTTGGATGAGGAGGAATTGTACAGCGCTACCTTTATACTGTGGCGCTGCTGATGTCACAAGCCATGAACTCTGACCCGAATACCATAACAATGCCATATCAACTGCACCACAAAATGGCATTTCTTCACAAAAAACAAAATAACATTGGAAAAAGATGCAAATAAATTCCAGTAATATCAAACTGAAACTGAAACAGAAAACTAACATCAGAACTGGATTCAGAATCCTAAAAAAACACAGTACTTAAATATACTTCGTCTAATCACTTAGAAATACAGCTACAGACGGGGTAAAAAAAATGATAAACAGAACACAGTCACAGCAGTGGGTCATATTCTTTGCACATACAGCCAGAACTAACTGACAGAATTTCTCGTCAATGCACCATTGTGTAAATCTGTTTATTGCCAACTCACAGCCAAGCTATTGAAGGGCTATTTTTTATATTCTTTTGTTTGCAGTCTAGCTAGCAACAGGATACAATTAAAGGTAAAGTGCTTTGACTTTTTAAGTAATCAGCAGGTAGAATAATTCACATTCCATCACTGTGAGCATGTGGAGAAAGGTGAAAAAGCTGTGCAAGATGAAGAAAAAAGTAACACTAAAGCCAGAAACTGTTGATGAGTTTCTCTTGTCAAAGATCTATAGCTTAACTAGTTCCAAATAAGTGACAAGCTCAATTTTGTTTTCATTATTTATTTCATATGTAATGTATAATAGATGCGGTGGGCGAGCGCCCTGCCCAGGGTTTGTTTCCTGCCTTGCGCCCTGTTTTGACTGGGATTGGCTCCAGCAGACCCCCGTGACCCTCTAGTTAGGATATAGCGGGTTAGATAATGGATGGATGGATGTATAATAGACTGTAACATTTTTAAGCCTCCTATTTAATAATGGCACTTTATAGCTACAATGGATATAAAAAGTTTACATACCACTGCCAAAATGCCAGGTTTTGTGTGGTAAAAAATGAAACCAAGAGAAATCCTGTCAGAACTTATTCCACCTTTTATTGCAAAATTGCAATCTATACAAGGAAGGTGTTAACAAATCAGAAACTGTTTAGTGAAAAAAGAAGGGGAAAAATCATACAAAAAATGGGTTGCATTAGTGTGCACACCCTTTAATAATCAAGGATGTGGCTGTGTTCACAATCAACCAATCACAATAAGGCGCCTCTCAGATAGTAGTTAGCATACACCTGACATCAGTTAAAGTGGCTCTCATTGAACTTAGATAACGTTTGGCTATTCCTGTAGGATTATTCTGATATCCTCTTGGCTGCAACATACTCCAAAAGGCATGGTGTTGTTAGCTTAAGTATGACTATATATAAAGAAGCAGAAACTGATTACTAGGTTTATTAAAAAAATGTGGAACTTTATGGTTCTTTGAGCATTCCGTTAAACTAGTTGAAAACCATCTTTCTAGTGAATATGAAGCATCATTGCCTATATGCTGAGATCATGATTATTATTGGTCAATTGTAATACAGTAAATCATTTTTGGACATATTGTCCACCTCTATACTGAATCCATTAAATAAGCAATAATGAGTGAGCATGTGCCATATTTCTAAATGTATGCAAGTGATGCATTCAAACCTAAATTACTTGGAATACCACATCTCTGTTTGTAAAGACAGACTTGTAATTCTAAAGAGAGGGGTGGTGTTTGTTGCATAAGAAAAGTACAAACAATTGCTATCACACCTTTAGAAATGGAGCAAAAAATACAGAAACTTGATTTTTTATAACACTCTTCTCTAGGGGCGGCATGGTGGTGCAGTGGTAGCGCTGCTGCCTCGCAGTAAGGAGACCTGGGTTCGCTTCCCGGGTCCTCCCTGCATGGAGTTTGCATGTTCTCCCCTTGTCTTTGTGTGGGTTTCCACTCACAGTCCAAAGACATCCAGGTTAGGTGCATTGGCAATCCTAAATTGTCCCTAGTGTGTGTGTGTGTGTGTGTGTGTGTGCCCTGTGGATTTGTTCCTGCCTTGCACCCTGGCTGGTTGGGATTGGCTCCAGTAGACCCCGTGACCCTGTGTTAGGATATAGCAGTTTGGAAAATGACTGACTGACTCTTCTATAGTGCATGGTATGATGGCATAGTAGATTTTGCTCATAGTTCCGGCATCCCCTTGAATCCTGCATGTGAATTTTCCTCTGAGTACTTTGCCATTTCTCCTAAATCTCCAAAACATGCAGGTTGGGCTGACTGGTGATTCTAGTAGGCATTTGCTAGCCCTTCGTTGGATAGTTACTCCATCCAGGATTGGCTCTGGCACTATGTCTGAATCTGATGGAATAATATCTTCTTCTTCTTTCGGCTGCTCCCGTTAGGGGTTGCCACAGCAGATCATCTTCTTCCATATCTTTCTGTCCCCTGCATCTTGTTCTGACACACCCATCTCCTGCATGTTCTCTCTCACTACATCCATAAACCTTCGCTTAGGCCTTCCTCTTTTCCTCTTTCCTGGCAGCTCTATCCTTAGCATCCTTCTCCCAATATACCCAGCATCTCTCCTCTGCACATTTCCAAACCAACGCAATCTCGCCTCTCTGACTTTGTCTCCCAACCGTCCAACTTGAGCTGACCCTCTAATGTACTCGTTCCTAATCCAATCCATCCTCATCACATCCAATGCAAATCTTAGCATCTTTAATTCTAAATGTTCAGAGAAAATATATTCATGGATTTACTGTGCCTAGAAAATGGTGCAATCAGCTGTGTGAGTAACTATGCCCAATGATGCTAGATGCGCCTAAATGTATATTGGATGATGCAGGTTCTCAAAAATGGATAGATGGAGATAATCTAAAGGTTTGTTAATTAGAGAGGATGACACTTTAAACTTGGTAGATTGAAAGATGACACAAGGAAGAACCAACTTAAGGAAGGTAAGTTGTTAACTGCAAAATGAATGTTCAGTGCAATATACATAGTGTACTACCAGAGAAAAAACAACCACCAATCATAATAAGTGATGCTGAATGAAGGAAAGAAGCTATGATAGTTATGTGTAGATCCAGTGAGCAGAACAAAAAACTTAACACTGATTAACAGAGATATTGATGTAGGTTCTTCCTGTGTTGAGGCATTTTTACCACTTTAAGGATCTTATCGTTCACTACTTGTTGCATCATAGGGCTGTCAGAGTTCCTGTGTGTAGGATGTTTTGGTTTAGAACAAGAAATACTAGTTTAAGTACTATATTAAGAAAGCTTGTCAGTTTTCACCCCAGACAAGTGACAAGTTTTCTTAATATAGTGAACTGGGGCATTCACTGGGTGCAGGTGCTGTGTCAACTTTCCTGCTGATTTATAGGGCAACAAAAACGGTTTGGTCTATACATTTAGTAATAATGTAAATGTTCTTTAGTTCTTACACAGTGAAATTCTTTATAGTATATTTTGTAGCTGAATGGTTATATTTGTGGACTGGAAAAGTGGAGACTCCTGCTTCAATCCTCCTCACAACCTGCTCGCTATGCAACTCAAATGAGCCATTGCTACAGCACTGGGTTCACATTGTGCAGCTAAAGAAAAAAGTGAACTGAGTTGGAGGTGGGAATTGAATTTGGAAAGTGTTCTGTATGAAACAAGGTTTAGGTAATGTGGCAAAGGCGCTATATAGGTGTCGACCCGACACAGACTGATAACAGAGGCACGTGTAGAAATAAATAAAAAAGTGTTTTATTTTTCTTCTGCCACGGGGCACGTCTTCCCTGTGTCCCACATGCCCAGCACAGTCCCAAAACAACACACAAAGTAAATCACCCCAAACCACACTCTTTTTCCTCCACTACTCCCCCCAGGCAGCTTCGTCCTCCTCCTCCCAACTCTGGCACCTAGAGTAGTGGCTTCAGGCTCCTTTTATAGCACCCCTGGAAGTGTTCTAGGTGCTAGTTGACCTACTTCAGGCTACACTTCTAGGTGTGGCTGCAGTCCAGCCAACATGGGCTCGTTAAGCCATGCACCTCCTCATGGCGATGGCCATGGAGCCCAACAGGGATGAGCTCCAGTGTTCCACCATTGTGGCCCCGATGCAACCCAGGGGGGCTGCCATCAAATGTTCCGGGGGATGTAGTGTGCATCTCATGGCTGCTCCTCCGGATCCAGTATCAAAGGGGCGTCCCAGCCGGGCGTGGTTCCCGGCCGTCTGCCACAGTAAACAATGTGACCTAGCAGCCAAGAATGTGGACAGAAAAATAGGAGGTAGCAGGTTCTGTCCCATCCACTGAAATACTGAGAGTGTCAAGCTTTGAATCTCAAGCAAATGCTTGTGTTTGGTAACAGTCACCTCCCACGTGTTTTTGGACTGTGTGATATTTGGGGTATCAAAATAAGAAGGTAAGTTTGCAGCAGCATCCAATTAATTTTTGATCTTTGAACCCTTCTTCTCAAGCTAATAGTGGAATATCAGAATGAAGCATTTGGCTTTTTTCATCCTTCATGTTAATATTTACACTTACATGGGAGACAATCATAGGCATAAATGAAAATGATTGGGTTTGCACATTCTTTATGCTCATAGTTACCACTGGAAGGCTTACTGTAAAGAGGCAGTAACTGAACTGAAGTGGATCATGGTGATGGCAGAATGTGTGTGCTTCCATTACAGCACACCAAGAATGCTTCAAAGATGCACTTATCTATACTAATAAAAGGCAAAGCCCTCACTGACTCACTCATCACTAATTCTCCAACTTCCCGTGTAGGTAGAAGGCTGAAATTTGGCAGGCTCATTCCTTACAGCTTACTTACAAAAGTTAAGCAGGTTTAATTTCGAAATTCTACGCATAACGGTCAACAACGTCCGCCATGTTAAACTTTCTTATTTATGGCCCCATCTTCATGAAATTTGGTAGGCGGCTTCCCTGCGCTAACCAAAACCGATGTACTGTACATACTTATTTTGGTGGTATGACGCCATTGTCGGCCGCGATATTGAACTTTCCAACGGTCTTTGTTACTTATGGGTCCATCTTCAAGAAATTTGGTATGCAGGTTCCCAATGCTAACTGAATCCTACATACGTACATATATACATCAATAGCCTGCAGCTCGGTCGCCGTGTGAGGCGGCGTTGGGTCCCCCATCCCCACGCCTCCCACGTTGTTGGCTGCCTGCCTATATAAGGGCATCCGTCGCTCCGGTCTCTTCATTCCCTTCCTTGCTTCGCCAGGGTATTCACGTCTCCCTGCTGATAACTGCAGCCTTTTTATTTAATCCACGGCTTCTCCGCTGTTTTGTTGTTCGTTTATTACGATTATAGTTATTGTGTAGGTATTTTAGACTTCGTTTAGGGCCAAACTGACAACATGGTATACAAAGAGAATATTAACAAATAATTATTGGCATATTTTCCCTCAGTTTAAAAAGGTTTACTTCTTAATAAAAATAAGGCAGTACTTCGCCGCTGTGAAGCGCGGGTATTTTGCTAGTTATTCTTATAAACAAGGGAGTGAATACCATAGGGATAGCATGTTATGCCTTTGTGAGGACAGATGGTTATCGTGGCATTACGGCACATTTTGGCTTTATATTTCACATAACAAAATACGTTAATGATTTCCATAACCATGTCAGTTATGGGGAATTCTTTGTAGTTACACTTTAGCAAATGGATGCTAGTGGGGCATTCTTGATGTTTTTTAGCTCCAGAAAGGCTTTTGCTGCTGTTGTTGAGGATCTAGGAGCACAACACTGTAGGAGTACCACTGGATTGTGCAACAAACCATCACCAACAGTTCACACCATCCTCACAGATGTATTGCTCACTGCTGATTGTCACATGATGTCTCTGACCATGGGCCAATGGCTTGCAGAGGCAAGGCCATAGTAATTTCCTCATACATTACAATGTCTGTTACTGAGCATTGCTAATTGGATTTTGACTTCAGGCTGCACCAGCCTAGAGTAGTGTTCCTGTCATTTTCAGTGATGGGTGCCATTTCTCCCTTAAGGTTGAAGACAACTGCATTTACACTTGCATGCAACATGGACAACCGTGCAATTACAGTAGCACTACATTTTCAACTATATACTGCAGCAGAATGTGGTGGATACAATCGCCAGTGATATTTGGTAATTCCTTCTGCTTGTTAGAGGCAGCATTTTAGGTTAGAAAGATCAATATACCCAGGGTACAACATTCTATAGAAGACTAACCAAGTGCTATTTTCCAAAAGAGTAATGTTCAACCATATATTGGCATATAAGCCCCAATCTGTTTTTGACAGGTTAGTCCTGTTTTTTTGTCATATCTGTGTCTAATAGAGTACATGTTGAAAATTCTGGGTTGCACAATATTCTCTGTGGATCATTGTCACACTACATGAACATTTTGGTTTGATGTACACCAGAACACCATTTAGTACCTGTAGGACACCTTTGATGATATAAAAATGTGTATCACCAACAATGGGTGATTTACCTAGTACTAATCCCTCTTCTTGATCAATAAGTTGTTCTTTTTCTTGCATTTTAAGGGTTAGAAACCTAAGTAGCACCAATATGCTTTGTAAAGAAGTGTGTCATTAGGAAACACTTATTATCAATAGTTTGGGAGCACTTTAGATAGTTATGGGACACTCATTCCAGGGTATATGGTCCAGAACTGACCACATGACCACATTTAGCACGTCTGTCAAGTTGACAGACAGACTGCAGACAAGCAAAAGTAGAATAGAGACTTGGTGTCTGCTCTGCGTTTGAAAATTAGTAAAGAGAGTAAAATGAAGTAGTATGAGTAGTGAAAAGAACCAAATATACAGGAGGAGTTTAAGGTGGGAGATAGCAGTAGTTCTGAGCCCTGCCATGAGAGAGTTGCAGTAGTCCATCTGAGAGAGAGTAAGAGCCTTATCGTTGAGTTTAGTGACAAAAATGGTGACAGAATGCTGAATCTCATGAATATCATAAAGAAAGAAAAGATAGACCTGGGATAGTAATGAAATGACTTGAGTAAAAGAATCTGAGTCAATGATTCCTTATATTATCCAGAGGTAAGGTGGTGGAATTATCAAGGACAGTGCTTAGAAAGAGATCTGTTGATGGAGAAATAGAAAGAAATTGCAAGATATTAGACTTGGGGAAGTTGATGAGGTGGCAGAGGTACAGTTGGAGATCTGAGCTAAAACCAGAAAGGAGAAATTGGAGTGATTGCAGTTGCATCGATTAAGTGCATAATGATGGCAAGAGATGCCATGAGAAGAAATATGAGTGCTTAAGTAACTATTGTACTAGGGAAAAAAAAGAGTATGGTGAATTAGATTGTGATATATAGAAAATTACGTTCTGTACAGAAACAGCATTTATGGAGAGAAGAGATGAGCAGGAATGGTTAAAGACTGAGAAGGATATGGACAGAGGAGTGAGATTGGTTTGAGTGGAACCAAGATAATATGTTATATATTTTTACAGGTTGTCATTCAGAGTCACTCACTGGCTGTTGGAATGAGGTTTGAACTTTGTGGTGTACAGTCCGGTGCCTTACCCACTCCTCTAAACCACACAAAGAGATGCTAATTAGCATGAATTTTAAGAGTTAGGTGACCTACTAGATAAGGAGGTGGAATAGATAGCACATTTCCCATCATGAACAACACACTCATAATGTGACCCTTGGTCAAAACTTGTATACATGTGTGTGCATAGTAGGCATACTTTATAAAGTATTCTTTAGTGGTTTGAGGTTATATTCACCATGACAGGCACTTCATCACTTCATAAAGGTGGTTTGAGATAGTTAAGATAACAATAACAGAGATTAGTTTCATTTTTATAATAAAACTGTAAAGTTTCTAACAGTGCCCCAATGTTGTATAACAAAATGATAAAGACTAAAGTGATGCAGAATGACAGTTAGATTGGTTGGACTTGTTTTGGGGAGGGGATATCAAAAACCCAGGGATGACTCCTCTGCGGAGTCATTGTTATTGAACACCAACTTGGAGCCTTATTCCAGGTTCCTCATAAAGAAATCCAAGTGTTGGGAAGCAGAATAAGGTTTGACCTGCAAGCCGATGAACATTTTCCTTTTCTTCATTTATGTTGTGCCTGTTTTTACTTATCAGCATTTTAGTCAATTTATTTTTTTTTTAAGTTAAATGCCAGCATAAAAACAACAAATTAAATTCTTTCAAATGTGTCAGGTTTTGCATTTAGACACATTATTGTGTACTGGTAAAGGTGAACTTCACTCCATTTATAAGCCTAGACAACATACAGCCAATTCCAAACAGTATTGTTGTCTACAGTGTTGGACATTGAAGCAGTGATAGACTTTTAATCTTCTATTTGAATGCAACACAGCATGCAGCATAGTCTAAGCTGTCAGGTCCCACTAATGCAGATACTAATACCATGGTAAGTGAAACATGTGCCTGCCTGGCAGGAAATTCTTTTCCCTTCCTCTTTGTTGTAATCTTTTCTTTTTCTAAATACTCATGTAGGAATTGGATGCCCTTTGAAATATTTATTTAATATTTCATGGTTATATGTGCCTTCGGGGAATCATAAATTTCTTATATGTGTGTGTTAATATTTTGGGCCCTTTGCTAACTGAAGCATTTATGCATAAAACAGATGGGTTGCACATTACTGTCAGGTGTGACTTGTGAGGGATGGAATGAAACTTTAAATCTGAATAGGGTGCACACTTCAGGCCATTTTAGATTTATACTGAGCCTTTTGGTATACTGAGCCTTTTGGATATGCAAGGAAGTTGAATTATATTGAGAAAAATCCTTTCCAACGCTGGCAGGATGTGCACAGACTGGGTTTGGGTTTGACTTGGAGCAGCGTGGCAACAGCTCTCACCACCATAGCACTCTATTAAAATGTATTCAAGGATTAAAGAATAGTGATATAAATTTGGCCCCTTTATGTGGCCGGTTATTTATGTCAGGGCTTCAGGGAAGAATAGTTGTATTTCATCAAAATGTATATAGTAGGTCAACTGCTCATGTCACAATGGCTGTCTAAATTTTAATTCATTCAATATCTGAGAACATATCCTTAAACAAAGCTTCTCTTTATTGTGAAGCACACTAACAGCTCCCTTTCTCTCTCTTACACTGGCACAGTTAGGATTGCCATTCAAACTAATGGCATGTCTTCAAACAATGGGTAGAAACTGAAATCCCTGATAGAAACCAATGTGTCCTCAGGGAGAGTATGCCAACCTCACAATGAAGGCACCATGGCAGAATATAATATTTGGTAATATAATTTATTGCTGCAGCCTGAAATCTTCCTTCTGCCTGCATTTTATTTTGTATAGAGCGAAGTGGCACCATAACCAGTAAGATGTACTGCCTGCATGACATTTTAAAAATTACACAGTATGGAATGTGTTTGGAAACTTTACATAACCTTCAGTTTTGCATGTATATTTTGTAAGGAGGTGGTGTAGTGGTTAGCACTGCTGTCTCACAGCTCTAGATCCCTGTTTTCAATTCCTGGCCTGCTCACTGTACATGTAGCATTTGAATGTTCTCTGTGTGTGCGCGTGTGTGTCACTGTTTCTCAAGTACACTTCATTTTTCTTCCTTAAGAAGAGCTCTAAATTGACCCTTCCTGAGAAGAGGGTGCCTTTTGGTTAAACAGAGTCCCAACTAGTATTTCCTGTCTATGCTCAATACTTCCAGTATAGGTTATGCATCCCTCTGGCACTAAACAGGATTATGTGGGTTTGATGAGGGGTAGAAAATTGATTTATCATTTCAATGTATAGACAGCATGGTGGCACAGTGGGTAGAGCTTCTGTCTCATGGCTCTAGTATCCATGGTTTGAATTCTTCACTTGTAGTTTACATTCTTCCCAAGTCTGCATGAGTTTTTCTAACTTACCTCCTGCATTCCCAAATATGTATTTGATTGATTAATTGGTAATTTCAAAATGCTCCTGTGTAAGTATGTATGTGGGTGTGTACATGAACAAGTCCTGTGATGGACAGGTGCCCAGTCCAGAGCTATTTTCTTCCTTTAAACCAGTTCTTCCAGGAAAGGTTATGGCTCCTCATAACCTTAAATTGGATTAGGCAGCTTTGACAATCTCGTGTGATGTTGTTTCCACTTGTACATTTTTAAATGGGAAATACATTGATTTTGATAAGCATAATAATGAATGTATTTTATTAGAATGTTAAGATGGCATGTTTGAAGGACAGGCTGCCCGACCACAGAGGACAAAGGGAATGCAATAATATATAATGCAACACAGTATTTGATGACTGTGGAATTCTGTGAATGGATGAAGTAATTCATTGATTTTTGCATAAAACAAGGTCTTATATTACCTTTATTGCAATGTCTTCCTTCTAAAACAGTAAATTAGGATTCTGCGTAACAGTTGCACTGCCCAGTGTACGATGAAAAGGCAGGGATTTTACTGTTGACTCAAAATAATTTTAAAAATGTGCACCTTTTTTTAAGCAGACTTAATTAAATACACTCATTCATTTATTCATAAATCCTTTTCTTTCCTGGACCTGGTTAGTCAGCTGAGATTGATATGGACCCAGAATATATCCCAGTAGCATAAGGTGCAAAACAGGAACATGCACTTGATGGATGTATGGCAGCTTTTCTCAACCTTTAAGTATTTGCGACCCGAGTTTTCATAACAGTTTTAATCGCGCCCCCCCCTAACATTTTTTTGAAATGTAGATGCATATTTTATTATACCTACTTAACTTTTATCGACATTTATCTAACTCTATATTTATTGTTCTAGTATCAGAATGTAGTTTAAGTTCATTTGTTTTGGTTTCAACAGATTTTTTTTTTTTCATTATTTTTGAGTCTTGTTTTCTTTTTTTCACATCTTCGCGCCCCCTTTTCTTTACTTCGCGCCCCCCAAGGGGGGCCCACCCCACAGGTTGAGAACCACTGATGTATGGCCATTACAGGCCACTCACACAGAAGCACGACCCAGATTGATTTAACTACATGTTCTGGTGGACCTTTGTGATCTACCAGTCGATCGCGATCGACGCATTGGGCACCCCTGATCTAGAAAGATCATGCAAGCTGCTCAACAGACAGTGACTGAACCATTTTCTATACAGTATATACACCTATATTTTATAATTATATATTTTATGGTCCTACAATTGCAGGGTTAAATAATCGACCTCTTGGTGTACAGCAGTTTATATTAAATGAGTCTTTAGCCAATAGTTAGTCAGAAGTATGCAACCTTCTTCTGTTATTTGAGCTCATTTAGAGTTTGGGCTGCCATGTTTCCATCTGTGAATACAAATGTATCATACAAAATGACATTTTGCTTTGTTTTTCATTTTCTTATAGTTTAATGGTTTTAACTTGATTATCAAAATCCTCATCCTTATTTTTACCCTTGCAAAAGTCGCCATATCTCTGTTCTGTGGTACAATAGAGTGACACTGTGTCACTTGTGTCTAAACAGAATAAAACTGATCATTGGCATCTGTGTCTGCAAGCAACAGCAGCTGTGCGAATGTAGTCATGTATGCTAATGCTTGTGTTATGAATAGACAAGTTAAAAAAAATGAACTTCTTCCTTGGTGGAGTAAGACTTCAGTTAGGGCAATAATTATTTTCTGGTTATCCGCTGGACTGGAATGAAAAGCGGTAAACATGTCAACTCTAGATTAGCTGAGAGTAGCATACTCACTCAGGGTTTTGACAGCACATATATTTAACCAACTTGTCTGGCTGCCTGAAGGTGAAATGACTTGCCATGTAATAAACATTAATATATTTATTAGAAGTAGGCAATATTTTTATTAGTGTTTAGTCTAACCACAACACAGTATTTAAAGGTTGCAGTAGCCCACTGTACACTGAAGGGTCATCATTGTGTGACTTGTTCCTCACATGATGTCTGTGTTGGTCCCTTCATGTGGACTTTCCACCTACACTACTACACTACTATTTTAAATTTACAAATGGCAAGCACTACACAAGTGTGGATGGAAGGAAAAAAATGTTTTTCTTGAGTGAGAAATGCATTTTAGATAGATACTTTATTAAACACTAGCAAAATACCCACGCTTCGCAGCGGAGAAGTACTGCCTTAAAATTTTTATTAAGAAGAAAATTAAACCTTTTTAAACTGAGGGAAAATATACCAATAATTATTTGTTAAGGATCTCTTTGTATGCCACGTTGTCAGTTCGGCCCTCCAGTTGTAATATGACCAAGCTGTAGCTGTGTGCCGAGTTTACTCTTGAGCATGCAACGTACAGTTGGCCATGTGAACAGTAATCTTGTTTCAAATCTCACAGCTTGGATTGCTGCTGTCATAATCGGTTTGAGTTTCATGGTTTGTTTCAATTACGACAGTATTTGTAGGACTTGTGTTGAAGAGACATTCGGCATCTGTCAAGCGTTGTAAGTATACAACCAGTTTCATTGATAACTTCACATCCAGCTTTTGAGAGTTTAAACATTTCTAAACATCAAAGTGTCCACTACTGAAATCGTCACCTGTGGATCTAAGATGTTTAAGAGGCATTGGTGGTTGTCCAAAGGTGTAAAATATTTGGCCATTTCGGTACACTTAAGCATTTCACTCTTCTAGTGCTCCTGCGTAGTATAATTATCTCCTGTACCGTCATCAGTCCACACCTTGAACCTGTCCCAGTCATTCAATACATAAGACACAATGTTCCTCCGGATATCAAGAGTGATCCTGATATGGCCGTGCAATATGTAACAAAGAGAATGGAAAAGGCAGGTGCCATCTCCGGGCATGGAAACCACTTGGTAAGTGACAGTTCTTTGATCGATGGTGATCACCTCGATAGACATGTTAATGGGGGTACGGTTGGAATGATAAAGGAAATGGGTACCTGAACAATGTAAAGTAAGTCTAAAATACCTACACAATAACTATAATCGTAATAAATGAACAATAAAACAGCGGGGAAGCCGTGGATTAAATAAAAAGGCTGTAGTTATCAGCAGGGAGACGTGAAAACCGTGGCGAAGCAAGGAAGGGAATGTAGAGACTGGAGCGACAGACGGCCTTATATAGGCAGGCAGCCAACAACGTGGGAGGCGTTGTGATGGGGGACCCAACGCTGCCTCACACGGTGACCGAGCTGCAGGCTATGGACGTATATATGTACGTAAGTAGGATTCAGTTAGCATTGGGAACCCGCGTACCAGATTTCTTGAAGATGGGCCCATAAGTAACAAAGACTGTGGAAAAGTTCAATATGACGGCCGACAGTGGCATCATATCACCGAAATAAGTACCAAATTTCAGCCTTCTACCTACACGGGAAGTTGGAGAATTAGTGACGTTGGAAAGTTCAATATGGCGGCTGACAGTGGCGTCACACCACCGAAATAAGTACGTACATTGGTTTTGGTTAGCGCAGGGAAGCCACCTACCAAATTTCGTGAAGATGGGGCCATAAATAAGAAAGTTGAACATGGCGAACATTGTCAACTGTTATGACCGTTACATGTAGAATTTCGAAATGAAACCTGCTTAACTTTTGTAAGTAAGCTGTAAGGAATGAGCCTGCCAAATTTCAGCCTTTTACCTACACGGGAAGTTGGAGAATTAGTGATGTTTGGAAAATTCAATATGGTGGCCGACAGTGGCGTCATACCACCGAAATAAGTATGTACATCGGTTTTGGTTAACGTAGGGAAGCCACCTCCCAAATTTCGTGAAGATGGGGTCAGCCTTCTACCTACACGGGAAGTTGGAAAATTAGTGACGTTGGAAAGTTTAATATGGCGGCCGACAGTGGCGTCATACCATCGAAATAAGTACATACATCAGTTTCGGTTAGCGCAGGGAATCCGCCTAACAAATTTCGTGAAGATGGGGCCATAAATAAGAAAGTTCAACATGGCTGACGTTGTCGACCGTTATCAACCGTTATGACCGTTACGTGTAGAATTTCGAAATGAAACCTGCTTAACTTTTGTAAGTAAGCTGTAAGGAATGAGCCTGCCAAATGTCAGCCTTCTACCTACACGGGAAGTTGGAGAATTAGTGACGTTGGAAAGTTCAATATGGCAGCTGACAGTGGCGTCATACCACCGAAATAAGTATGTACTTTGGTTTCGGTTAGCACAGGGAAGCCGCCTACCAAATTTCGTGAAGATGGAGCCATAAATAAGAAAGTTCAACATGACAGACGTTGTCAACCGTTATCGACCGTTACGTGTAGAATTTCGAAATGAAACCTACTTAACTTTTGTAAGTGAGCTGTAAGGAATAAGCCTGCCAAATTTCAGCCTTCTACTTACACGGGAAGTTGGAGAATTAGTGATGAGTCAGTGAGTCAGTCAGTCAGTCAGTCGGTGAGGGCTTTGCCTTTTATTAGTATAGATAATTTTCTTTTAAACAGTGCCTAATTTATTATTCCTGTTTTTTCCTTAAATAAAAAAGGTCTGATGAGTTTTAATGCCATTCTTTTTCTGAATAACTGGATCTGCAGTGGCACAAAGTATATGTACATGTCTTTACACATTTTTCATCTTTAAAACCACGTGGGATATTTTAGTGTTCCTGGTGAATCAATACCTTGGTAATGTGCAAATTATAGATATTTTTACAAGAGAAAACCTGTTATTACCACGCCACTCTCAAGTCCCTTCATCCATTTTATGGTTTCATGTAATCATTTCTGAAGGTTGTAGGCAGCATTGGGCTGAACCCCAGGTTTGAAACCAGTCCACTGCAAGGCAATTACATGTATATACACACATACTCATACTGGGCAGTTTAGACTTAGTAACTAATCTAACCTGGTAGGGAACTGGAACAAAGCCCCCACAAATAAAGGGAGGATGTGAGAACTCCACACACATAGACTACTGTATAAATTAAACCCTGGGCCCTGGAGCTGTGAGGCAGCTATGACTGCTGTACTGCCACTTTTCCCATTGGATCAACAGTCCTCAGTATTCTGTGGGTCTTTATATAATGCAAGTATGATCCTGGAAAACTAAGGAAACTGCATAGTTTACCATGATATATTTTACTGTTTTACTTTTAATTACTGGGTAGAAGAGTGATTATCATTTTTGCCACAGAGTTGCTGATTTTGATTACATGTCTTAGAGGGTTTTTCCTCTGGGTACTGTGATTTTATTCCCTAAGAAACCTACAGAATGTGTTGGGTTAAAAAATAGGACTTGGGATTCCTATCCAACCTGAAGCAGAGGTTGTCCATTATTGATAAGCACCAAATGTTTTCCTTCATCCTTTCTTAAGGTGTTTTTGTTGTGACTATGATGGTTTGCAGAACTAACCATATTATTCTAATTCCTTGGCCTGATAAAGCACCAAGTATTCTGTCTCAGAATTCAAATGATGCTCTCAATTAAATTTCCTTGCATTAAAATTAATATTAACTTAATTCAAACAACTTTTTACTCTGAAAATATAAACAGTATGTATAGTGTCCTTCTCTGATACAAACAGTGTCTGGTATCACAAGTATCAAACAGACAGAGTACCAACAGGTTCACTGATGGATGGATTAACGTTTTATGCTTGCTGCAATGAACTGGCACTTAGGTCGGGATTGGTTCCTTACTTTTGTCTAATGCTTCTAGGATGGGCTCTGGCTCATTTCAACCATAAACTGAATGCAGAACAGTAAGAAGTGAAAGGATGTATGGGACTTGTTACAAGAAACACTATCCCAAGGTGCTGTAAAGTTAATGAACTATAGCATTATTGAAACAGGTTGGTGCACAACCCTTATTTTATATAGTGCTTTTATAAGGAACATCATCTCAAAGTCCTTTACAATTATAGTGCTGCTGTATAATTGTTGACATTTATTATTAATTTCTCATATGCAAAGTACAGAGAAAGTATTGTACTCGTCCAAAAAATCGATGTCGAGGTTTTGATGAATCTCGATGTTTTAGACCTCACTGAGTCCAAAAATGCCATTTTTGGAATTATGTATGTGTGTCTGTGTGTGTGTGTGTATGTAAACATGATAACTTGAGTACGCGTTCACTTCGGTCAAACAAATTTTGCATAGAAGTATTTGGTACAAAACGTACATTTTTATCAATTTTTGAGCTATTTCCCCCAACCGGAAGTGGTACTTTACATTTTATTCATGCAGCTGCTGAGTGTGATTTATTCCAATTTACTTTTATAATAATTGTTCAATATATTATTAATTTGATTTGATTTGTTGTTGATGGTCCTTTAATGTGCATAATATAAAAATATAATCCTTGTCTTGCGGTTAACTCCTGAAATATCCATCCCCATATCTGAGTATAAGAGAAAGTCTACTGGAGACCACTCCCGATTTTTTTTTTTTTTTTTTTTTTTTTTTTTTTTACTTCTATAGCAAATAAAGGCATTTGTCTATCCATCGTTCCATTTTCTTACCAAATTAGCCATTTTAGAGCTGTATACCACTTTTTCTCAACATCCTAGTCTGTACGGCATTTTTTATGGATGTATACTGAGACTGGTGGGACTTCTCTAATTATAATTCTGCCTTTGACTTAGGATAGTTATTTCAAGAAAGACAGAATTTTAGAAATAAAGTAGTAGTATGAAACACATAACCTTCTTTTTCTCTTTCGTATGTCATGACCTCCTACAAAATCCAATGAAGTATACCACCATATTCATAGATATTTGTCTGCATAAAATAGTTTTTAGCCATTGATCTCAGGTTTTCATCATCTAATTTGTTTCCTTTTATTTTTGTCTCTCCTAATAAATGAAGAGTAACAGTCTTAGAAAAAAATACTTCACACAGGTCAGGTTTGGTGCTTTTGCTGTGCCACCTATGTGGGGTTTGAAGAGCAAATAATGTCAGTGGAAGGCAAGTGGGGTCAAGACTCATTTTGAAGCTAAATGTCTTTAAGCTGCACTCTAGCATTAAGAAAATCCTTTTTCAGTTCCTCCTCATTTCCAGTAAATGTTTAGCTCCATGTGCACTGTAATGCGGTTTTAACCAAAGTTAAAGGTATCCTGCCTTTTATAATGTGTTGTGCAGATAAAATATTTATATTAATTTAGAATATTTTTTCTCTCAAAAACCTACAGTACATATTTTTATTTATTAATTTAACATAGAAATGTATGGTATCTCATTATACCAGAAACTGACTCAAGGCTATAAAGCAGCCTTCTGGCATCATTAATTAGAAAAAATAAGGAATAAATCCAAGTGTTAAAAATAATGAATGCAGACAGGGCCTTAGTTTTCATTGAAATGCTGGCAGAGAGCCCCACCTAGCAGAGGAGCTGGAATCCTACACACAAACCCAGACATGACCAAAATATGCAGTCTCCTCTACATTTATAATGGAGCTCCTCGCAGCACACTGGGTGATATCTGCCAGTCACTGACTGCAAGAGGACCAAAACAAAAGCAGAGCATTTGCTGTTAAGTTTCCTAGGCTGCAGTCTTGAGAAATGTGCACGTTATCATTCATTCTAGCAGAACTTGCTGCAGTACTTAATGCATTTATTTTTATACCTAATCTTATCTCATTTTATGGCAGACTGCTAGCACTTCTCAGCTATCTACACATTTGTTCAGTCCTCCTTTTAGTGTAATGTTTTTTTAAAAGAACTTCATGAGTTGAAGCTTGTCCTGTATACACAGTACAATGAGATTATTACATGCTAGCCCGCCACAGACAAGTCATTGTAGTGTAATACCTGAAACAAACAATGAATATGGCACCATGCATTAAACACATCAGACAACCTATGCAGTATTAACACACAGTCATGCAGTTGTGAGGATAAGCTGTTACTGAGTAGCATTGGAACCGGAGGATAATTACTGTCATCGAATCTTGTGTCGTGAGTGCCAATAGCCCAGAAAAAGAAGAGACTAAAGTCTGACTGAGGTCTCTGGTAATACTGTTTGCATTCCTAAAGAAGTGTGTGTTATACATGTTCTGAACAGCCAACGACTTTGCTACATTGATACACTGAGTGGACTTCACAACCCTTTGCATTGTTTTATGGTACTGGGCTGATCAAGTGCCATACTAGAGTAGAATAGAGTCGATGAGGATGGACTTCAATGTACATCTATTGAAGGTATTGAGCACAGTTAAAGTTAAACTAAAGGCACTAGTGATGAAAGATGAGATGTATTGTGTCCACTTCAAGCTATCAATGATGGTGACCCCCTCCATGTCAGTCCTGCCAATGTATATGGTCTTCCTACTACTTCCTGAAGTCTATGACCAGTTCCTTGTTTTTACAGCCATTAATGATTAGCTCATTTTACAGGCACCACTGTGTCAGAAAGCAATCCTCTTCTCTGTAAGCGGTCATTGTGGGTGACCAAACCTAAAGTATGGGGATGTTATAAGCAAATGTAATGATGGAGTTGGAGCTGTGTGTCTGAACACACAGTCAGAGGTGAACAAGGACACTACCCTGTATCAAACTAACCTCCACAGCGCATCGCCTTGGTCAAGGAGACAGTAGTGAATGGTTTCCAAGGTTGTATTTTTTTATTTTGCGTAGAGTGTTTCAAGAGACATCTGGTTGTAGTCACTCGTCTTTACTTTCATTGAGGACATTGGGCCCATTTGTTGTTTAGAATAAGTTTCTGAACAGCCATGGTCTACATTAACAGGGTATGGTACAAAGCAAGAATATGGCTTGATTAGGGTACCTTTCATCTCTCACAGTGCACACATCTAATCAAGTCAGGTCAAATAAGACTTGTCAGTGAAATAATGAATGTGTTCTGGGTGTGGAAAGAAACCAAAGTACAGAAGTAGAAATGCAAACAGCATACAACTAAGGAAATAGGGTTGAGAAATGAACTGGGTGTCATGGAGCTGTATGGCTACCTTAGAAAAACATAGTTAATCAAGTAAGTGGAGCTGTTTGTGTGCCACAGTGTTGAACTGGCAACATATCCAGGACTGCTTCATGCCTTCTAACTAGGGTATGATCCTGCTATTTGCCACCCTGTAATAGAGAAATAAGGCTCAGAAAATCGATGGACAGAGGAGTGAGATGTTTCTTTACTGCAACCTCACATTCAGAGTATTTGTCTGAATTTAATAAATCACTCACTGGCTTCATATTGATTAGACATTTATATTCAAATCACTTTCCAACATTAACTATTTTGAAATGATCATGTCTGATTTAATTGAAATCACTTCAGTTTAAATAAGTGCATTAGGAAGCAATATCAGAGTGCTATAATTTAAAAATGGTACTATTTGTGCGGTTTTAGTGCTGTAAACTTAAATAAGAACAAGGACTGCCTGCAGATTCAGAAGGTGTAGTTATGGCACGTATTCAAGTATGGGGTGGTGATAGTGCAGTTCACACGGGCAATGAGTAGTTGTCCAACATATAATCTTTATATCAGTTCATCCAATTCCTGAACCAGTTGTTTTTTACAACTGGGTCAGCAAAATTACCCTTAAAGTTTTGGCTGTTGCCAACTTTGTTTTTTTACTTATGCTGAATTATATTAGCCTAACCTAAGTTAATTAAACTTACTCATCATCTAAACAGAAAAGTTAAAATGAATGCGAGTCCATTCAACTTATTAGTCTATGAGAAGAAAATTACAAGGGACAGCTAATTAGAGTCAAGAACTCATAAAATTAGATTTGAAAGCCTGGTTTGTATTTAGTAACTCTTATTGGTTCAGACACTTAGATGATGAATCATAACTTTATATAGTGCTATTCACAAGGCCCTTTATAAAATAAGTGTCCAGCATAGTTTCACATTAAAAACACACACAAAACAAAACAGTACAGTCAAACCAGAAATGAAATGCTGACCGACACTTTGGAGGGCCTAGAAGGATGCGACCCTGAAAGCAGAAGGCATGGCACTGTGGAATCATTTATCCATCTTCTAACCGGGTTCTATCCAGTTCAAGGTTGTAGGTAACCAGTGCCTTTAGCTGGCATTACTATGCACATGGCAGGAACAGTGGGTAAGGTGCTAAATACAGGACCTGTTCATACTTCCTCATACTTGTCCAGTTCGGATTTGCCAATTAACCTGACACCAAGTCTTTGAGATTTGGGAAAAAAGAGAAAACACACACACACACACACACACAGGGGAAAATGTATATCCTACACTCCGACCAGACTATGAGGCAACAATGCTAATCACTGCTCCACCACAGAGTTACTATGAACAGAAAAGGATTTAAAGATAGAGGTGTTTAAAGTTCTACCTAAAAAGAAGTGTCAGAAAGAAGAATGCATAACAGCTACAGCCAAGAAAAGAAGCCAGAAATCTTAGTGAGAAAAAGTTCAAAGATCAAACCCCAGAAAGATCATTAAGCCGAAAATACCTAAGCCAAAACAATAACTAAAGTCAAAGTGACTAACAAAGCTCCAAAGAATAAAAATAATAGCCAGAAAATCAATTATGAATTGTTTTTTGATCAGAAACTTGGATTAAGAATGAATGAATTGTGCCACCATTTTAAATATCTGCCAGTCAATGACATTACACGGCATCATTTACGACTACCATGTGGTGCCAATGGCACATCGTTGTTGCAACAAAACATATAGAGAAACACACAAAATGGCAGCAACCATGACTTGAAACAAAACACAAAATGGTAGCATGGAAACGCAATAAACATTGTCAAAAAATATTTGCACAATAATGGACATGATTCAAACTAACAAAAACTAACCAGAACTTTAACACTGTACACATTAAAAGATTGTAGTGTCCATTTTAATTCTGGAAAAACAAGACTGAAGTTTCAAAGGCTACAATCATAAGTTAAATTTTACAGTTTAGGGTATCGAATGAGCAGGCTACAGCAGAGCGTTTTATAGTGTAGGAGCCATGACACTTAAGCGATGTTCACCAAGAGTTTTATACTGAGAGTTTTGTACAGCTAGTAGATCTGCATAAGAAGAACATCCTGAACAGATTGGTTTTCTGTTCATTTCATGTTCATGGGTCTTTAGTAAGATGGGACAGTTTTAGTAATTATTCTGCAGAAGTAATTCATACTTTATTTTTATTTGGAATCAGAATCTAGAGAAATTAAGAAAACTATTGGTATAGTATTAATAAATTGACTTGACCGAGGTTGTGAAGAGCTAGAGTGTTGTTAGGTACAAGATGTATGCTCATTCATACTAGGCCAATTTTTCAATCATTTTAACCTGTATGTTTTTTGGGATGAAGGAGGTGACCGAAGACACACAGAGATGGTGGCAAATTCTGTTCGAGCAGCAATGAGACCCAGTGCCTTGGGTACTCTAAAGCAATAGCACTAAACACTAAGCCATAGTGCCATCTGGGTCCTAAACCAAAAAAAAAAAACCTCAAATAGCATTAGAAAGCCTAAATAAAATAAATCATTATGTACTTAAAAATATATTTTTGCTTAAATAATTACTTTGAGTTTCCCTATTTATTAAGAAAAAATAAAAGTAACCTTACTGCATTCTGAAATTAGGGTTATGTTCAAATTGAGTGGGTGATTGCAAACATAAAAACCTCATCTCTGAACTCTTATTTTGCTTTTTAAAAAATGTGCCATCTCCTTGGTGTGTAAAGAATACATTTAATAATCATTAATTTGTTAATTAAAAGGGAAGATATTATTGTTTAGGCATATTCTAGACTATTGATATTTATGTGCAGAGGTAAGAGCAAAAGTAATTCAGATCTAGATTTGCTTTAAACTGTTAAGTGATATTTTGTAGAAATTGTATGGGCCTAAGGATAACTTACAATTTGTGTTTATCTACTTGTTTTTGTAATTCTTTGTTTTAAATTTTGTATTTGATATTAAAAGTTATTCAAGATGATCATATTATATTAAGACGTTATTGAAACTGCTTATCAGAAGAAACATTTTGCTAATAAACAAAAAATCTTATTCATTTCTACAGAAACATTTTTAGAAGATTCAGTTTTGAATGAATTAAACATATTTTGAACTTGCCTTTGCTGTGCTCATTCTCTAATTAATTAAAGTTATTAATACTGCATATGCAACATACTGTAAAATGAAGTTGATGTCTAATATCAAAAGTGATATTGGATTCTACTGCCATTATTCCCTCCAGTGTGCGCTCGCTGCCTGTAATATTTATGTTGCCATCACTTACAGCTATTGTTCATCGCTCTAAGGCAAATTTTTTAAATTGAAACGTCCTCACTTTTATCAATTATGAACACTATTCATCCAGATTTGTCAATTAAACTACAGTCACCACACCATAAAAATCAACTGCTGCCAAGAGTTTCACTCCGTATTTTTCCTTCAAAGAACTGACAATACTATAAAAACATAGTGTCAATTAGAGGTAAGTTGCTCCTGTGTGAAACATTTATGCTTAATATATTGTAGCTGCCATAAATGTCTACAACTTTAAAACATTTCCAAAAAACAAGTGTGCATGACAATATATTAAAACTGGGTCACAAATGTATATGTGCTTATTGTATAATAATAACACAAGTGTTATTTGTAAAGGGCAGGAGTTTTCCAAATTCTGCCTGAGGGACCCTTGTGGCTATAGGTTTCAATTTCAAGCCAGTTACTGGCTCATCACTGCTGTCAGTCTCCAAATCGAGAAATTCACCCCAATGAGTGGTTTTCTTTTTTAATAAATTTAGCAAATCTCTGTATTTTTGTTATAACATTTAGCACATTAATATTTCCTTATTTGGGGTTTTGCTGCATTTTTGTAAGTCTTGCTTGTTATATCGTACACTTTCCAGATGGTAAAATGCAGACATGCATGCAATTACCAAGATGGCTTCCCAAAGAACATCTCATTCATAGCTCACGGCTTCAGTATTTGATCGTCAAGAAAAGGGATTTTCAAACTGGGAGGAAAATTTTAGCAAAATTCAGCAAAGGGAGTGCAGTCTCTTGTGTAATGTAGAAGGCACACATTTCCCTCATATTTCTTTAAGTAGATCTTCCACAACTGGATATTTTAGGAATAGTAAAACTATGTAATTAGAACAAGTTAAAGGATAGAAACAGCCCCTTAAAAAACTGAAAAATGACATCCAATGGTGTTCACTGGCCAATGACTAAAATTACCTGAGATGGATAGTTTATTGCAGCTGTCTCTAAGAATTCTTTTCAGTTCTATTTTATAATGCACAAACTTTAGACAGTTAAGTAGATAGTCTCGCAACCATCTTTAAACTGTTCCTTTCAATCAAACAACCTCATGGTTAGTCCTGAAGGAGTGCAGAGGTTGGAGGTTTTTTCTCCAGTGTAGTTGCTTAATTTGAAGCTACACCTTGCCTATGACGGAGATGGCGTAATTTGACGGCTTGTTAGTACTTTCATTTGGCAACATCAGATTATTCTTTACATTATACATTTTTCTTTTCCAAGGATATTATCCAAGTGATTTATTGCCAGGAGCAGATTAGTGATTCCCTCATTTATAGGAAGTCCTTTGCCTTTTTGATTTCCCGTTCTTTCCATGACTTTTATTAGAACACACTTCATGGTGAAAATGCATTCAAGCATAAATTGGACCAATTTTGATGGTGAACTGTCAGTTCCATTGTATTTGGCATCTAGTTGTTAATTGGAAAAAACAAGGTAAGTAAAAAGAAGAGAATTTAGTTAACAAGTTAAGATACATACCCCTACATTTATTTATTTGTCTTTATCCCGGACAACTTTTAACATTTATGACACAATTGGTAACAGTGCTTTTGGCTTTCCAATTGGAGCACAGGTGGGTCAAGTGACTTGCCCAGGGTCACACAGTGTCAGTAGCAGGATTTAAACACACAGCCTCAGGGTTTGAAGTTCAAAGCCTTAACCACAACACCACAGTGCCCAGAGAAATCCTGGCCAGCACAAATTGATCCAAATATGATCATGGATAGAAACACACAGAAGAAACATTGCCTAAAGCTTTTTTCCTGCAAAGAAACTGCTGTAATAAACCTAAAATTTCTTACTTGAGTAGTGAATCATTTTTTTAACCTATGAATCAACTTCCTTCCTTTTTCTAATGCTAAAATAATGAAAATTAAGAAATCATTTCAAGGCTGCCTCTCTATTATATTAAAAAAAGTTTTCAATCGTGTCCACATTACTCAGCCTTGACCACTTTCCTCCGCACAACTCACCCAATCATTATACCTACTGTGCGCATCCTTTCTTCATACCACCCTGTGACACTCTCAGTGCTGCTAAGTTGCCCTTCAACACAGTCAGTTATAATGGCAAGGCAGAAAAACAAGTTATCTATTCAAAAATGTTTCATTTTACATGATGGAAAAAGAATGGCAAAAGCTGATAATGAACTTCGAAAAAAATGAATAAAATAGAGATGTAATAAAAATCAAGAACAAAGAGAATTGTTCACTAAACCAAAAAGAGAAAAATATCTCAAACAATATGCAAACAGAAATGTAAAAAAGCAATGTTTATAGAATGTAAGTTAGTGGATAAAGTAATTCATAATATTGTTTTTGACGTAGCATTAATGTAATTTCATTTTTTATTTACTTTTATTATGTTTTACTATGTTTTACTTTTTAACTTCAACTTGTACTTTTTACGGTGTATTATTATATATAGGTATTTAATATAGACAGGTGTAGTGAAATATTCAAGTTTCTATCTGTAATAACTAAGGACCGAACCATCTTCCCCCCCAGTGCCCCGCAAACTCTTCTGTATACCATCTCTTTAAATACAGCTACTTTTTCTAACATATATATATATATATATATATATATATATATATATATACTGTATATATACTGTATGTTACTATTTAGTTAAAAAGCTAAATTTGGCTGGACCTTACATACAGTGCAGCAGGTATCTACTAGGAAAGAATATTTCAATATATCGATATTTTAGAGTACACTCCCCGTACAATAGAAAAACTAAATACCCAAAAATCAGAAAAACACTCTGACTGATTTGTTAGAAATTTGATGTTGTTATAGGAAAATGAAAATTAGTTGATCCTTGTTTTTTTATTTGTCAAATGTAATGCTATAGTGAGTGAGATATTCCTAGGCTCCTCATCCTTTTGTTTGTTCAGCAATGGAGAAATGGGACTTTCAGTTCATGCAAATAAAACACCGCAACAGAAGAGTGCCACTAAACAAGCTGTAGCTGTATTCACACAGAGAAACGGGGCTAGCAAAAAATGCTTAGTGTCCTGCACATGAAAAAGAGAGAGGGTGGTGACCTGCATGGAAAATGAGTTGTGAAGTGGATGAAAAAAGTAAGGTGAAGATTAAAGAAGACGTGGTTAGGAAATAGCCTCCTATGGCAGGCCAAAAATCTCTAAATGGTCATTTTCCTTGCTCTAGCCTCCTTGGGTACACGTAGTACTCTTTATTCTGTTGGCTTCTTCTAACTTCTCGCAATGCAGTATATAATACATACCAATTTTAATCCAAGATGGATTGTCGAGCATACTTATTAT
Organism: Polypterus bichir lapradei; assembly: GCA_026402145.1. Taxonomy (NCBI): domain Eukaryota; kingdom Metazoa; phylum Chordata; class Cladistia; order Polypteriformes; family Polypteridae; genus Polypterus; species Polypterus bichir. The sequence goes on from JANRMT010062861.1 coordinate 31,075,210, forward strand.
ATGCATTTAATTGAAAGTTTGGAGTTGGTCATCTTGGTGGTAAAATACATACAACATTGCAGAGAAGTGGGGTGTCACTTTCCTTTGAGGTCAGAGCGTGATGTTCTGCTACACTCTGGTTCGAAAAGCACAAACATGGATATGCATTTAAAATCTTATTATAATTCAGTCTGTGGTGTATATATATAAATGTGCACTTTATATACTCTTTCATTAGTCAGCAGTATTTTTTATTCCGGAATCTTTCAAACAGGCTTTATAAGGAATGAACAACTTACAATAACATTAAATATTAATAGTAAGGAGACCTGGGTTCGCTTCCCGGGTCCTCCCTACGTGGAGTTTGCATGTTCTCCCTGTGTCTGTGTGGGTTTCCTCAGGGTGCCCCGGTTTCCTCCCACAGTCCAAATGTATGCTGGTTAGGTGCATTGGCGATTTCTAAATTGTCCCTAGTGTGTGCTTGGTGTGTGGGTGTGTGCCGTGCGGTGGGCTGGCGCCCTGCCTTTTGTTCCTGCCTTACGCCCTGTACTGGCTGGCCCTGTGTTAGGATATAGCAGGTTGGAAAATGACTGACTGACTGATTAATGCATATAAAATAAATGTGATAAGATATTTTTTTTTATTTTCTTGTCATACTTTATATGCACAAAGAAAATAATATTTTAAATACTCCATGCATCAAGTAAAATGAATCCCACCTTATCGAATTCTATGGTCACAAGGATTTAAAATAATTCAATTTGTATTTAACATTTCAATCCATTAATTCATCTTATATTCCTGAAATTCTTGTGAATGTAATAATAATAATAACGTTTATGAAAATTTCCGAGCAGAAAACCATTTAATTGAGTCATATAATAAATGGTGACAAAAACAGAATACATAGGAGAAATTCCTAGAAGATAGGAATAGTGAAATCACAGTATCTTGAATCTCATTTGCTTCTTTAATATAAATGATTATTAGATCTATTTTCTTGGCTCATGCACAAACTGTCCTTGTTCTAACAGGTGATTTTTATTAATGCTCCTGATTTAAATTCTTAATCTATTATGAATATATGCAAGAATATCTAATTGAAAAATTTTGGTTCCACTCTGCTAATTCATTTCTCCCTTAATAGTTAATTTGGTAATCAAACAATTTGATAAGATAATTTAACAATAATCTTTGTATTAATAAGCCTATAAAAATCATTAGAAACTGTTAGTAAAATATATTCTTTAGGTTAGAGGGAAAAGAGATTTTGGTTTCTTCATATTAGATCATTTTTGCCAGTAGTAAATACATTAAATGATTTTGGATTTGCAACATTTATGTTTATCCATGCAAAACTGATGTAGTTTACAAAATGTTAATGACAGTTCTTAGTCCTGAGTTTTACACCTTTTATTCTGAATGTCATCCATACACATACACCCTGCCCATTTATTGTCTGTTTTTATAAAGTACAAAGTAAAAACTTCTGAACTCATTAAAGAAGCTTCTGTTTTATTTTCTGCCAAAGACATTCCTCTCTTTTCTTCCACTCCAAGTTTAGCTGCATAACACACATCATACATCTGCCATTTCTCTCCTTGCAGAGGATGACTCCTCAGACTTCCCTTTCTTAGATTATTACTTTGCTTTCTTTAATGTAGTTACGCTGTGTGGACCCATACCCTGCCAGGACACCCCTTCAACACTGGATCCGGGGGAGCAGCCATGAGGTGCACTCTGTGTCCTCTGGAACACTTGGTGGCAGCCCCCCTGGGTTGCATCGGGGCCATTATCTTGGAACACCAGAGCTCATCCTTGTTGGGCTCCGTGGCCACCGCCAGGGGGAGCTGCAAGGCTTCCTGTGTGCAACGCAGCCACATCCGGAAATGCAGCCTAATTTAGGTTAATTACCACCTGAAGCACTTCCAGGTGGGCTATAAAGGGAGCCTACAGCCACTGCTGAGGGCGCCAGAGTCGGGAGGAGGAGGGCGAAGCTGCAAGAGAGGAGTGAAGGAAGATGAGTGTGGTGTGTTCTTTTGTGTGGGTTCTTTTGGGGACTGTGAAAAAAATAAAGTTTGTGTTTGCACTTTTTATGTGCCTCCACTGTCCGTCTGTGTCGGGTCAGCGCCAATATAGCGCTAATACCACAGCTGAAAATATTCTTGTCTTCTCTGACTTGTCAAGTGTTCCTGGCTGCTCCCTGTTTATAGGAAGTTACAGCTGCAAAACTTTGTGTCCTTAGTACCATAATATTGTGAGTAAAGGATCACTCAAATCTAAATTACCATAAAATTATTTTTAGAGATCGGCCAATTTAAGGTTTACCAATTGAGTCATTTGGAGTGAACATTGGACGATTTAGATTATCAGCTGATCAATCGGAGCATCTCCATTACTATGCACATATGCCTTCAAATACTATTCAAAGATGTGCCACCTACAGAACATCTTGAATGATGTATAATGTATAAGTGATGTAAGCATGTATAAGTGATGGACATGAGTGAGAAATACAGAAGCCTAGTAGATTGCTTTGTTTAGGTGTGTACAGTAGGTTGACATTAGTGCATCAGGATGAACAAGTTTTCCCTAACAGCAATCTTCTTCTAGGGAGTAGAAGTGCCTAGGAGTGCAACATGATGGAAATTTGGATTGGTCAGCAAATACAGAACCCACTTACAGAAATGACCTATGGTTGACTATATTTCCTGAGGAGGCTGAAGGAGTTGGTCAAATGTGTTCTGTTAGGCTATACTTTCAAGGGTGTTGATTTATACAAGGATATTTTCAAACAGAAGCATGAGAACAGTAGACATGCAAACAGACTGAACAAGTTAAAAGGCAAGTTTGCCTCTGTGCTAGACACTATCCTAGAGGCGGAAGTAGAGAGGTGGATATTGGGTAAGCTAATGGCTATAATGAAAAATGTCTCCCATCCACTGCGTGACACACTGATCAACCTCCAGTGCATCTTAAGCACAAGACTGATTTTGCCCCAGAGCTCTTTTTCATCAGCTACCATTCAATGTTTCAATACATCCTCTAGATAGAAAATATATTTTTAATAGTACTTTCATATATTAACTTGAAAAAGATTATGGACATGTCTGCTTTATTTTTATATATCCTGTTTAATGTTTAGGTTTGTCTGCATTCTGTGTATTTGTGCTCACAAGTTTCACTAACACTGCAGTTTTCTCTTGTAATCAACTATCTATCTATCTATCAGAGTGATCGATCTGTATTATATAGTGTCTTGTATAGTGCCTTTTATATCTATCTATCTATCTATCTATCTATTGTGACGGACAGCCGGGTCCCATGCCCGGCCAGGACGCCTCTGCTGCATACGTCCCGGGGGAGCCATCATGGACATGGCAGTACCTCCCCCGGGGTGCTTGGGGGCAGTCTCCCTGGCCGTGGATCCCTCCTCAATCTCCCCCGTGGCTCCATGGGACATGGAGTCCACCACAGCAGCCCGGTTGGGAGATGGGGTGGCCGCTAGGGGGTACTGCAGAGAACCAGCCACCACACTGGACGGTTTATCAGCCCCACCCGGAGGTGCAATTAAGACCAGCTGGTCAGGCACCTGGAACACTTCCCGGTGGGGTATCAAAGGGCCTGTCTCCCAGCAATCAAGGCCAGAATCGGGAGGAAGAGGACGAGGTTGCCTGGGAGGAGTGGTGGAGCAGGAAAGTGTTCGTTTGGTGTGGGTTTTGTGCTGGGACTGTGTTGGGCCTGTGGGACACGGGGAAGACGTGTGCCCACGGCTGAAGAAATAATAAAAGACCATTGAGTGTGAACACGTGCCTCTGCGTGGTCTGTGCTGGGTCGGGCGCTATAAAGCGCCTTTCTCACACTATCTATCTACCTACACCCATATCAACTGTAAACACACTTAAAACATAAAACAAAAAAACACCACCCACATCAATTAAGAAGGGTATGTCAATAGTGTGCAGTGTGAAGACATTCACTTAAAACAAGAATAATAATAATAATTCATTACATTTATATAGCGCTTTTCTCAGTAACACACTGGAACGGCCCATCCTGCCAGATATTGCTTCAGTAAAAACACTCTGACACTTTTTAACCAAATTTGGTCATATTTATGATTCCCTCCCCAGTGCTGAATAATTTTTAATATCACAGTGATACACGTATGTTGGTTTCACTTTCAGTTTTTTGGCTTTTTGGAAGAAGATGTACATTGTGATAAGTGTTATAATGCATTATTTGGTAACCATGTCACAGCACAGAATGGCAACAGAACCTCTACTGCACCATGCCATTGTAAAAATGAAATCTTAAGCTCATTCTTGGGCAATAGTATTGGAAACAGAGTTTATAAAAACTGTTTCTCACAAATGTAAAATTAAATATGTTATACATGACATTTTACAAAATACATAAGGCTTTGTTGTTGCCTTTATGATATAAAGTTTAAAGTTTTAAATGTCTTCAAAAACATTGTTCTTTTCTATCATTTTAAATTCACAACAGTGCACATAAGAATACTATACTTTCTTTATACTTCATTTTGACTTCAGTTAAAGATGGCTCATTATATCATTCTGCCGCCTGTATTCATACACTCTGCAGAATTACTCTGATACATCAGTCCACTACGAGATCCTTTCTGATGGGAAGATATATGTAAAGCAATCCTATTGTCATCCAGCAGTGACCAGGAGTGACAGCCTGTGGCATCAATAAAAGCCTCGTCCTTAAAGGCAGCATTGCGGTGCAGTCTGTGGATATTCAAAACAAATCCCAGCTATCCTGTTTCAGCTCTATTTTTACAGTATTCATTTCAATATCTGCAACTTTATTCATTTACTGTATCTCAGTTCATAGTTTTTGTCTCTTGCCTTTGTACAGTATTTTTACTTTGAGATTTTGAACTTCAGTGGTGGGCTGGCGCCCTGCCCAGGGTTTGATTCCTGCCTTGCTCCCTGTGTTGGCTGGGATTGGCTCCAGCAGACCCCCGTGACTCTGTAGTTAGGATATAGCGGGTTGGATAATGGATGGATGGATTTTGAACTTTGTTGAATTCAGTTTTACTTTTATTATTTTGTTCAATTTAGCTTATGGATATTTAGCTTTATTTTACTGTTATACTATTTGTTGACTGTGATATCATCTTGGCTTTTGTGTTCCCATTGTGCTGTCAGTTGTTAGGACCGTACTAACATCATCACCTCCCATCTCACTAAGATATCAGTGTAGTATTTATTGCATCCAAGCTCCTGGATAATCTTTCTAGAGAAATCATCGTTTCTTTGCCCTGTGCTTGGTTTTGTTGTGTTATGATCGCATTTTTTCTAGGTTCAACTTCAGACCTTGTGTTTTGTTTATTTTTTTAACTTGAATTTTGCTTTGTGTTTTTGTTTGGCACCAAGTAATTCTGCCTTCTGGCCATATTTGGGCAAAAGAAAGAACATCCTTTAACTAAGAAAGAGCGTCCTTCCCTCCTGATCCGTCCTTTTTCAGTGAACAGTCTTTGCAGAATATTTGAAACATCAGCATGTGTGTTAGTTAGTCAAGTTGTAAATGTTATGTAGAATAGAATGAAAGTGTGAAGACTTGGAAAATGATTTTTTTGCCACTGGCAGCAACCATGGTGGCAGTAGGCCACCTTGCCCTGATGACGTTAGACCTCCACAAAAACTATCATTGTGTAAAAAAGTAGTATGACAGAATTTAGCAAATTTAAATATTTTTGCTATTAAGCAATAAAACTATTGGCCACTTTGGAGCTAGAACATCTAAAATACTCCTTGAGTAGGTATAGGCAATACAAGTCCATTTCAATGGCATATCATAAATTGTGTTAACTGTGCATTTCAACCATTATGACAGGAACTCTATTTTTTATGCAGAGAACAAAAAATTTCTGGAAAACATTAGGGATTAAATTGCTTAGAGATCTTTATATAGACAACATTTTTGCATCCTATGAACAATTACATTCCAAATTTAACTTTCCAGCAACGCATTTCTTTCACTATCTTCAAATTAGAAACTTTGTCAAACAGAACCTGCCCAATTTTCCTCACCTCCCACCTTCCTCTATGCTGGAAAAAATATTGCTCAGTCTCGAGGACTCAAACAGCATTTCTGCAATATATAAAAATATTTTACAGTCCCTCCCTTTCAATGATCCAAGAGGACAATTAGAAAAGGATCTCTCACTCAACATCTCAGAAAAGGAGTGGAAGGTAGCAATGCAGAGAATTCATTTGAGCTCCATATGTGCAAAGCATACAATTATTCAACTCAGAATTATATATTCAGCACATCTGTCTCACTTGAAATTGTCCAAAATGTTTCCAGGGCAAGATCCAACCTGTGAACGCTGCAATCAAGCTCCAGCCTCACTGGGTCACATGTTTTGGGCCTGCACCAAATTAACATTATTCTGGAAAAAAAATTTTAAGTGCCTTTCAGACAGCCTTGGTGTCACAATCCCTCCTAACCCATTAACAGCTGTGCTTGGTGGACTCCAAGATAGGCTTAAAGTGGAGAAGGACAAACAAACTGTAATTGCTTTCACTACACTATTGGCATGCAGACTTATTTTGCTAAACTGGAAGAATCCTAACTCTCCTCTTTTAAGTCAGTGGGTAACTGATGTTTTATATTATTTGAAATTGGGAAAAAATCTAATTCTCACTTAGAGGATCTGTGCAGAACTTTTTCAGAACCTGGCAGGATCTAATCAATAATATTTTAAAATAAGCTCTTAAAGCATTGAGGAAGCATATTCTCTCCCCATTTCTTTTTCTTCTCCATTTATCTGTATCCGCCTATTAAACTCATCAATTTATTTATTTTTACTAATTTTAAGTTTTACTCCATTGACCATGCTCTCTTTCTCAGGGGTGGGGATTGATTTGTTTTCAATCCTATTTTTTGTAAAAATTGATCTGTTCATATGGAATGATTACAATAAAATCAATAAAATAAAAAAAAGACCAAAAAGAGAACAAAACACAAATAGTAAAGCAAAGTTCAGCCAAATGTACAATCAATAAATGTCACTGAAGACTCAACCACTGACCCCACACTATAATGGCAGGAATTCTTAATCACAGTTGATCAAACACAACCAAATTTCATAGTAAAATGTTGAAAATAAACCACCTCCCACCCTTGGTCTGTGACAATGACTAATTTTGACCACATGCTATTTACCTGTTAAATTTCTAATTTTAAACCTTTGGTAACAACCCTGTAAAAGCCATTCAGTTTATATAAGATTCTTTGGTGGGCTAAACCCCAGTGGAGAATTTAGGGGCACTTATGACTTCCTTGGGAACTGTCATATTTTTTAAGCACATAACTGAATTAATGTACATATTCCCATGCCACATAAAAAGATGAGGAAGTAATACTAATAATAATTTAAATGCCGCTTTTTGTTTTCTTCAAATCTAAACTCCCAATAAAATTACATTAGAAATATAATAAAAGAAAGCACTAGTCAGCCCTTAGACGATGGAGCACTGGGAAGCAATGGCCATTGTTAATATGAAGGCACTGCGCAAAGTTTCTTTTTAAGTAAGCCAGGATGTTTACTGTGCAGCACAAGACCAAGTCTTTCTGAAGACATTTGAAAAGCTGCCTGCCAGTGTCTGTGAAATTCACAAATCCCTTGACGGTGAGCAAGCAATAATAATTGATTTTAAAAAAGATGCACCCAAAATGCAATGACATTCAGTTTGTCTTGTTACTTGCTTACTATGTGGATGCTTGACGCTTGTACAGTTATTTTTATTTTATTTTTTTTTGGTGTTTTTTTTTTTTTTAACATTTTTTGGTTTTGAATTCCATTATCTCGAGCCATCAGCCATCAATGTATGCTTCTGTGCGAGCAAAAAAAATTGAGTGCTGCTGTCTCTCCTATCATGAGTGGTCTTTAAAATCAATTGTTTCACAAAGAACTGTAGATGCACAGCAGTATTTTTTTCATTTTCTACTGTATATCTAGGGTGGAAAAAGCATTTGTAGTTCCAGTACTATTGATATTTTTCTTTATTTTTTTAGCAAGCCTGTCTAATATTTTTCAATGCTCCATTTACAGAACAACAGAATCTTAATGAGAAGTGTTCCTTGTATATCAGTGTGTAATGAACTATATTGTCATTGCTTAGCCTAAGCTTCCAGTTCTGTTTATGTATAACTTAATTTGGGAAAAATGATGTTCTTGCATTAATCTATATTTTCTCACTGGAAAATGAACGCTTAATTTTAATGAATTTATACAAAGTCAATATGCAGCTGTAGTCATGCATGTTTAGTCTTTAGGAGGCTTTAATTGCATTCGAAGGTGAAAGTATTGTGGAAGCAGTTTAACTTTTGTCACTAAAAATGGCATAATCATTTCCTGAGAAGCTTCTTCAATGACAGCTTTCCTCCTGAAGTACACTGATGATGGACAGACTAGAAGGTCATTACAAAACATACACTTGACTCAAATTCTTTGACTGCATTTTTAACTTTTGATGGCTGAAATCTCGATCGGAAGCGACCTACGTCTGTAAAATGAAAAGGGAAGTGAATATTTGCTTCCTCCCCCTCCTCAGCTAAAAATAGACTCGGCAGCTGTCAACGAGGTAGCAGGCCGAGTCTCTCACTCCTACTGGTGAAAAAGACAACACAACAGTCAGTTTTTCCCAGTTTATCATTCACACTTGCATCTTTAAAAAAAAATTGGCAGGGGTCAAAGCATTTGTGGAGATGATATAATTAAATATGATTAAATGATTTCTTTTTTCATGCTGAAAAATGAAGGGGAAATAAAACCTTGGTTGCTACTTTAATCCCCACCACTGACTCGCTCTACGAGTCTTTTTATCTGTCAGTGCCTCATATGTAAAATTATGCAGACAGCTGCTATATTTGTAAAACTTTTTGGGACTGTTGAGCAGCTAAGTGAATCTGACGCTTGAATCGTGTGCCAGTTTGCTCTGCGTGTGAAGTCTGCACATACTCCCCATGTCTGTGTGATTTTTTTTCTTCAAGTTCAGGTGCCTTCCACATTCCAAAGACATGCCTGTAAGGTGGCAAGGTGATTGTAAATTGGCCCCTTGATGAACTATTGCCCCATCAGTGATCAGTTACTGTCTTTTTCCAAATGTTGCCAGAATAGAGTCTGGCTTCCCACAGTCATCAACTGAATTAAGCAGGACTGGAAATGTTATGCTATGCCCTTGGAATGACTTTCACAGTGGCGTTTCATGACTGGGATGGATGGATGGACTGCATAGTACTGTAGTTAGCTAAGGCTTCCCATGAAGGGATGATTGATAAACTGTTAAAAAGCACAATGTTACCAGTTCAGTAAGCACCCCTAACTCACCGTGTGAACCTGCGTAAACAGCTTCATTTGCCAGCGGTACCATTACAGAAATCTATAAAACATTCTAATGAACCTATAATGCAGACAAACACAGATCTATATATTTTGGTCTGTAGCAAGAAAACATATTGCTGTTTAATTCATATTCACCTTGAATTTCCATTATAGCATGCAGTGGAAATTTGAAAAATGCACCCCCATTGCTAGGAATATTATTAACTATATACAATTGCTTTATTCATTCTTTCTTTGAAGAAAGGCTTCAGAAATGCTAAGGATGAGTCCAGAGTTAATCTGTCAAGCCTTCTATATGCACACTGTCTCATTTCAAACAGTGCTGGGACAAGATGTTGAAAAGAGAGCACATCCGTGACATTAGGTTAGCTGGAACATCTGATCTGGCCTGATGCCAGGCAATGAACTGATTTCCCATCTTTCCTTTTCTTTTGGTCATTGATATTTAGACAGACTCCATTGCTTAGCTGTCATGGCCAGGACAGAGCAGTTATTGTCACAACTCCCACAACTCTCCACAGGCCCCTTTATAAAACTGGAGATTTGTAACCATATGGAAATTTGAAATCATTAGTCATCTTCTCAGGTAGCCCAAGAACTACTAGTGCTTGCTGATTCTGGCACCTGAGAGTTGGAGCCTTTTGTTGGTCAGACATGTAAGTAAGAATTTAACTGTTTACCTATTAACTATTTTAACTATACTGGGTAAACATGACCAGATTTGTCTCATTTGTTTATTGGCATTTTACGGTGTTTGTCAGGTAGTACTTTTAGACTCAAACTGTAGTGCAATGTTTAAAATATATTTCTCTGAAAATGTATATAAATCTGAAGTTTAGCCCTAGTTATTTGACATGTTATTTGTAATTTTCTTTGCATGTGAGCCACTTTAAATTAAGTCTGTACTGAAAAGGAAATACATGTTGAGCAAGTCTTTGGCTTTTGATGCAAATGTATTGTAAAATGACCTTTACCATTTTTATTTTAATGAGGAGAACATGCAGAATTAACAAGAAAATTGGTATCTTTTGGTTTAAAATTGAATCCACATGTTATAGGGCAGTCACAATTTACAGAGGATTTTCTTTAAAGTATTTGCATGCCAGGAGTGTTGATCAGCGAATTTCACCAAAGCGTTTATTGTAGCAAATTTGCTACGTTCATGGTCAGCCTTGTTTGTCATATTATTTACTGATTATTCGGCTGGTTTAGGAGAAGATTTTTCCCCAGTGCTCCATAATTCTTTGCCAGGCCAGTGCGACATCTCCCGGAGCTGTAACAGCTAATGTTGGATTGTGCCGCCTTCCAGGTATATAATGCTGATCATCTACATTCCGGACTCTGTGGGGCTTAGTTAGTGGTTGAACAAATAATTAAATAATACAGGTTCTCAAAGTTTTATTTTTATGAAACATATACAGCATTGGAGGGGGAGGCTGGACTCTAAGGAGGGTGAAAAGGACCTGTACCGATTGGCTAGACAGAGGGACTGAGCTGGGAAAGATGTGCAGCAGGTTAGGGTGATAAAGGATAAAGATATAAATGTACTCACAAGTGAGGAGGGTGTGTTGAGCAGATGGAAAGAGTACTTTGAGAGGCAGATGAATGAAGAGAATGAGAGAGAGAGACAGAAGGTTAGATGATGTGGAGATAGTGAATCAGGAAGTGCAACGGATTAGCAAGGAGGAAGTAAGGACAGCTATGAAAAGGATGAAGATTGGAAAAGCCGTTGATGCAGATGACATACCTGTGAAAGCATGGAGGTGTTTAGGGGAGATGGCAGTGGAGTTTTCAACCAGGTGGTTTAATGGAATCTTGGAAAGTGAGAGGATGCCTGAGGAGTGGAGAAGAAGTGTACTGGTACCGATTTTTAAGAATAAGGGGGATGTGCAGAGCTGTAGTAAGTACAGAAGGATAAAATTGATGAGCCACAGCATGAAGTTATGGGAAGAGTAGTGGAATGTAGGTTAAGAAAGGAGGTGATGAATAGTGAGTAGCAGTATGGTTTCATGCCAGGAAAGAGCACCACAGATGCAATGTTTGCTCTAAGGATGTTGATGGAGCAGTATAGAGAAGGCCAGAAGGTGTCACATTGCATTTTTGTGGACCTGGAGAAAGCATATGACATGGTGCCTCGAGAGGAGTTGTGGTATTATATGAGGAAGTCGGGAGTGGCAGAGAAGTATGTAAGAGTGGTTCAGGATATGTACGAGAGAAGTGTGACAGTAGTGAGGTCTGCGGTAGGAGTGACAGTTGCATTCAAGGTAGAGGTGGGATTACATCAGAATCTGATTTCTGTGAGTGGTGAGTGGTGGAAGAGAGTGCGAGCAGGGTGGAATGGGTGGAAAAGAGTGTCAGGAGTGATTTGTGACAGACGGTTATCAGCAAGAGTGGAAGGGAAGGTTTACAGGACGGTAGTGAGACCAGGTATATGGGTTGGAGATGGTGGCACTGTCAAAAAGACAGGAGACAGCTGGAGGTGGCAGAGTTAAAAATGTTTAGATTTGCATTGGGTGTGACGAGGATGGATAGGATTAGAAATGAGTACATTAGAGGTTGACTCAGGTTGGAAGGTTGGGAGACAATGTCAGAGAGGCGTGGTTGTGTTGGTTTGGACATGTGCAGTGGGTATTTTGGGAAAAGGATGTTAACAATAGAGCTGACAGGCAAGAGGAAGAAAGGAAGGCCTAAGAGAAGGTTTATGGATGTGGTGAAAGAGGACATGCAGGTGGTGGGTGTAACAGAGCAAGATGAAGAGGACAGAAACATATGGAAGAAGATGATCCACTGTGGCAACTCCTGACAGGAGCAGTCAAAAGAAGAAGAAGATATACAGCACAAATAATGAGTTATCTGTTTGTCACCAAACATGCAGGTCAATCTTCAGATAAGATTAGGAGGTGCGTGCCCTATGCATGCATAATTAGCCACGTGGTGGTAAAAAAGAAAACCTTGAAGGAGCCTGACACCACCAAAACACAGGAGACTGTATGAAATAATAATGATAAGAAAATATTTTTACTATTTATAAGATGTTTCTGTGTTTTTGATAGAAGAAAAATTGCAAAGCATCAACACAGGCAGTTAGGTGAGCCTTTAGCTCGACTAAAAGAACAGAACGAGCCAGTGACTTCAGTCATGAAACGCCACTTTGAATTTTCTGCCTTTAAAAGACCTATGTGTTTTATTTTGACTTTTGACTATGATTTCACCATTTCTGCTTTTTTTTTGACAAAATATATAATTGCGGGTCTCTGACTGCATTCTATCACAGTGGCACGGTGGTACAGTGGTTGGCACTGCTGCTGCACAGCTCTGGTCACCTTTTTGGCCACAATAATCGGTCCAATATATCTGGGAGACATTTCCATAGCCCTCAGGGACACTTCAAAGATGATTTCACCATTATAATCCAGTCAAATCTAGTTCAGCTAGTCCTTCCCCATTGACTTCAATGCATTTTGCAGAGTTTGGCGATATTTGTGAACACTTGCACGATTTCTCCAAATTCAAGGCGAAGTGAACACCGTGGAGTTCACTTATCACAGTTGGTTATGTTGCTGCTCAGTATTAAAAGACTCACATTTGCTTTGCAGAATCTATGCAGAATCTGCATGCTGTCCTCCTTGTTTGCATGAATTTCTTCCCATGGTCATAATGTTAAGTTAACTAGGGCTCTACAGTATACTGTATTCATGCAAGTAAGTGTTGGTGTGGTGTGCGCTGCCAGGATTGGCTCCTCACAAAAAATGTAGAACTAAAAGCAGCACTTCTGAAAGGGGAAAAAAATTATTCAGTTGCTTAATCACAGTGTCACATTCACTCACTCACTCAATTAAAATTGTATTTTATATGCGGAAATTGTAAAATTGAAAAATGAATAGACTTGTACTGCAAACACTTGATTCTGTAAGTAATGTCAGAACTTGTAAAGGACTGAGAGTTTAGAGGCACATTACTGAAGATGACAGTTTCAAGCTCCTTTTTTAATTATAGACTACTGCTATAGAGAACTGCTTTTCTGTGAGTGATATGCCCACTATGAACAATGTGCAGATTTAGAAGTAACATTTCAATGATTTTAATTTCTATCATTTAAGCAGTAGTTGCAAATTAGTTGCTGATGTGTCAAGGATCATCTTTATTTGTTTCATGAGATTTGCCAGAGAATAGGAACAATGAAGAAATATTCTTAATAGCATTTTAGCTGTTTCTACATACTGCTTTGCTCTATTCATGCAAGAAATGAAATATTCAGCAACTTCAAGCAGAAAACGGGATATTTGTCAGTTTGGATATTGAAGGGTTCATAGAGTGCCGGCCTCTGGTGCAGATTTAACAAGCATATAATGCTTGTTTGCTGACAATTTGGAAAATGTGTTGACTAAGTGTATGTGACAATGGCCAGGTATTCAAGTAAAAGCCCTAAACCCTACATGTTGCATAACAATGTACGTCTGTGAGCAACCAGCAGAGAGCAAGTGTAGGTTCCAGTGCCACTGAACAAAATAGCAAAACTGTAAGATCTGCTCAGAAGTCTCAAAGAAAGCTACAAATACAAGAACCGCTAATTACCTGGTACTCAGGTCAATCTGTTCAATTATACTCAAGACAATAAAAAATGAGCTCAGTTTTTTTTTTTTTGCTTCTTGCTTTGCAAACTGTTTTCAGTAGAACCTTGAATCTACTGTTGCACACAGGAACCATATTGTGTGGGCAAAAATATGCCATTTCTCCTCAACAGCTAAAATGTAAATCCCTATGATCGTACCACACAGCCTTGAGAGGAAGGCTCCTAGCATTGCTGTGTAAAGTAAAAGCTGTAATCACTTCAAAAAACCACACTCCTCATTTTACAGAGGAACACTTCACATGAACTACACTGTCACTGGAAGTGGCGTGAGGAGGGAGCCTTTAAAAGCACTCTTACATGACAAATAAAAAAGAAGAATGACCCTGTAATACACATTGTTCCTGTTTCACAGCTCTCCGAACCCATTGTACTAAATTATTTTTACATATGATCAAAGGTTCACATCTCTCGGCAGTTCACAGTGTGCCTCAAGAGCACAGAGGCATGCACGCTACACCCTTGCATGCTGCCTCCAGACACCTACAAATGGGGCATCACTGCAGGATGTTTTGAGAGCACTGAGGAATTTAAGAGGGCTCCATCTTACTTACTACCTGACTTGGTTTGCCATCAGTAGTAATTTGAAAGGGTGACGATAGCAACACTCTTTGCATGAAGGTCTGGCCAGAGATCTTATGAAATAACTATTTGTGTCGTGACAGCACGGTGGTGCAGTGTCCGTACTGCTGCCTCATAGTAAGGTGATCAGGGACGTGCCCGGGTCCTTCCTGCATGGAGTTCACATGTTCTCACTGTGCCTGCGTGGATTTCCTCCAGGTGCTCCGGTTTCCTCCCACAGTCCAAAGACATGCAAGTTAGGTGGGTTGGCAATACTTAATTGGCCCCAGTGTGTGTGTGTGTGTGTGTGTGTGTATGTGTGTATGTGTGTTTAACCTGCGATGGACTGGTGCTTATCCAGGGTTCGTTCCTGCCTTTCACCCTATGCTGGCTGGGATAGGCTCTAGCATCCCCCACAACCCTGCTCAGGAATAAGCGGGTTAGAAAATGACTGACTGACTAATAGTTTGTGCTAAATTCAATAAATGCAGAAGAAAGGCAAATATGAAATAATCACATGAAAGATGCAGTGAAATGTATGATTAAATAAGTCATGTAATTATTGCAAAATAATGAATCATTTTATGTTGTTTTAATAATATTGTTACTTTTGATTCAATGATTGCCAGTTTTATTTAAAATGTCACTGTTTTTAAAGACACTAGACACAACTCAAACACAATTTTGAGTTTGCACCGATACATAACATCAAAGAGGTTTTCAATTGGATTCAAGTCTGGGAAACATGTGGGCCAATCATTGACATCAATGCCTTCGTCATCCTGGAACTGCTTACACAGAATGGCAACATGAGGCCAGGCATTGTCTTGCATTAGGAGGAACCCAGGGCCCACTTCGCCAGCGTGAAGTCTGACAATGGCTCTGTGGGTTTCACCCCGGTACCAAACCAGTCATGCTGGATATTGTTGCAGGCTGCATAATGTTCACCACAACATCTCCAGATTCTTTTACATCTGTCACATGTATTCAGAGTGAACCTGCTCTCTCCTGTGAAGAGAACGGGGAGCAAATGGCAGAGCTGCCAATTGTGGTACTCTCTGGCTAATATCAATAAAACTGCACTAG
Source organism: Polypterus bichir lapradei (assembly GCA_026402145.1). Classification (NCBI taxonomy): domain Eukaryota; kingdom Metazoa; phylum Chordata; class Cladistia; order Polypteriformes; family Polypteridae; genus Polypterus; species Polypterus bichir. Next base: position 31,090,851 of record JANRMT010062861.1, read on the forward strand.
AGGACAGTATGGTCAGAAACATGCACACCACTAGCCAGCTGGAGGTCATTTTGCAGGGCTCTGGCAGTGCTCCTCCTGTTCCTCTTCACATAAAGGAACAGTTATTGGTCCTGCTGCTGGATTGATGCCCTTCTGTGGCCCTATCCTGCTTTCCTCATGTAAACACTCATCTCCTGGTATCTCCTCCATGCTCTTGAGACTTTACTAGGAGGCACAGCAAACCTTCTTGCTACAGCACATGTGGATGTTGCATTCTGGAAGAGCTGGACTACTTGTGCAACCTGAATTAGCTGCTGGTACCACCTCATGCTACCTGTAGTGACAAGGGCAGTAGCAAAATGCAGAACTAGAGAAGAATCAGTCAGGAAGGATAATGAGAGCCCAATTGTTTGTGGCCACAACAGGCAAGACCATTCCCTTTCTGGGGGTTGCCTTGCCTCTGCAGTGCCCCTGTTGTCACTTTCATTTGCACCAAAACAGGTGAAGTTGATTCACAATTGCTTATGGTTCCTAACTGTACAGGTTGATATCCCTGAAGCTTAGTGTTAGACTGTGATGATTAAGAGTCCCCTTAATTTTTTTTTGTCTGATTTCAGATCATGACATCAATCCAAAATGGCAACAAACACCACAAAACTTTAGTGAGAGCTGTAGTATTATGCTGTTTATTAGCACATCTGTCTATTTGCGTCTCATTAAACCAGTCGTACACAACCTCTATCCATGGACATGTTGCTATGATGTTTCCATACACAAAGTAGCACATAATGCGTTGTTATCAACTGCTATTTATTCCGATGAAGCAAGCACAACAAAAGATTCCCTGGACATGTCTATATTGTTTTTCAGAATGTTTTATTGAAACGCAGTCAACTTGTGTATGACGTCATTCCCAGCTCATACACATGACTTCCAAGGTAAATGGAACAGAGCATTAGTTAACATTCTTGTCTTGAAGAAGGATAGGCTTCATTTATTGGTTTTGACTTGGCTTCCACTTTATTTTATGACCTGTCATTTTCTGTGTTGTGGTCTGCCACTTTTCCACAACTTGGCAGTAAGCTTGTGACTTGTAAGGCACTTTGGATAAAGCCAACATACTAAATTAGAAAATATGAACATAAAGCTATTATACTTCTTGAGAGTATATGCAGGGTAAGCACACTGGTAGCACTGCTGCCTTGCATTAAGAAGACTAGGGGTCACTTCTCAGGTCCATTTTACGTGGAGTTTGCATGTTCTCCTCATGTGGGTTTCTCCCTGCATGGGTTTCCTCTTCATTTTTCAGTTTCCTCAGAAAATCCAAAGACATACATGTTAGTTGATTTGGTGATGCCAGATGTGTGCGTGTTCATCCTGTGAAAAAGTGGGGCCATGCATAGGCGTTGGTCCTGCCTTGCACCCCCATGCTTGGTGGGACACTGCTCTCTTGCTTAGTATAAACTGGGTTTAGAAAATAGATGTATGGATGGATGGAAAGATGGATGAGAATATGTGGATAATTTGTCGGTTCCGATAAGTGGTGTCAGCTCAAAACATTTGTGCTTGTTTCTGCCTAAGAGTGGCCTCACTAAGAAGTTGACACGAATTTTGCTCCACAGTCCAAAAACATGCAGTTTGCATGATTTGCAGTTCTAATTTGCCAGAGTGTTTAATTGTCACTTGGTGCTTCGCTCATTAGATTTCATTTTCAGTTAATATTTTAATTTGTTGTTTTTTTAAGTAATGGTTTCAGGACACTATGCAGTGATGATGCTGTAGCCACATATTTTTGCTGTTCTGCATCCGATATCAGCAATGGCAGTTTTGATTTGTTGGGACGAATGACACTGTTAAAGTTTATCAAATGAATGCATTTTAGGCTACAATAATTGTGAAAAAAATAGCCAAAATTAAATCATAATAACTTAAATATGTTACATTTTAAAAATAATTTACATTTATGGTTTAGAACTAAGCATTCTGTTGATCACGTTTTGTTTGCCCCTTCCAGCTTTGTAATTTCAGTATTCAAGTATTTTGATTTCGACCATTGGACAATAAAAACTCGTATGAGTGTGAATAACATTCTGCCACTAAGTTCTGTCATAAAATTGATCCTGTACAGTAGTCTTATTTATGCATCGACATAGTCAGCTATAGAGGATTAGTAAGCATGTTATTGTTTCCTGGAGTGGCATGGCATCTTCTCCAAGATTGACTTTACTTTTTGACTGGTGCTTCCAGGAAAGGCTCTGGCTTCCTCACACTTAACCAGGATTAACCAACTACAGAACATCTGTGGCTGAAAGCAACTTTGACCCACAGGTAGCTTCAAAGGCAAAACTGCTAGCACAGAAACTGCAAGAGCAGCACCAGCTATTTTGATGAACACTAAACTGCTACTCTGTAGCAAATAAGTACTGTATATGTATAAAGAAATCCCCTCATAGCGTCTTCCCTTTCCTGTGCTTGCTGGTGCAGTTCCAAGTAAAATTACTCTTAAGTAAATTTGAGCCTTAAAGGCATTTCTGACACTTAATGTGCTGTGATAAATGAGGCAGACTTGTATGTGTCTGGGGATCGATACATAAAAACTGTGTTGCAATATAAAATACAATGATTTGTGCCATAGACTAGAAAAATGTATACAACACATTTTATAGAAATAGTACCAGCCTTTGAAATATATACCATTCAGGGTCACTGGATGTGGTCATTTCATGTGGGGCACCAACAGGCTTTAAAAGGAAATCTACTTTATTTTACATGTCTGCTACACTAGATATGTTTTCTAAGTGTGCAGATTTGGTTGATCCAGTTGCCAAATTGTATATTATGAAGAAACTCAAAGCAAATCGAAGAATGCACTATAATTAATTATAATGATAATAAAGAACAGTGTACACTGGGCTGTAGGGAAGAGAGTTGGAATCTAAAAGGTGTGTATTAGAGTACTTATGGGTAATATCTTACAGCATGTTGTGTTAAAGATTTGCATCTTTATGCAGATTTGTTTGCATTGCATGCATTAAATCAATAGGCTAGTGTAATAAACAAAGTGACCATCCGTTTATTTTATTTTGATGAAGTCTATTGGAAAAAGGGCATGCTTACACTGATATGTTTCCTAAGCAGATCTACCAACAAACGCCTATTTTGCTGCATTGACTGAGTTACTAAACCTGCTACATATGACTTGCAGCACCTTACTCAAAAACCCAGGCCATCTTTTCTGGTGTGATTTTTATTCACAGTTGCAGTTCATTTTGGGTGGAAATTTCAAATATTTTTATAGACAGTAGTCTTTATTTTGAAGTATATAAAGCCCATCAACAACATGAAACATTAAAAGATTCTTTACAGAGGAATAAACATTACAGTGTAGTATCACATAATATAATTCATTTTAATCAGTAATACAAGATGGAATCAGAATGCAATGTAGACAGAAATTACTAGGCACCTGGAGCAGACCTAATATCAAGGAGTAGATAACAATGGCCAAGTAGAAGGATCAGATTCAGTTTATACAGGAGAAGCTGTAGCAGAATAAGTCCATTTCACAGATTTTATGATGGAAGGACAGTCCCCAAAAGAGAGAGGAATTATGGGTAATTAACGTTAATGTAAATATTTGGGCTGATAGAGAATTACTGACAAACTATGGGGAAAAAGTTCCTGAAAGTATAGCCATAAAACATCATAGATATATACCAAGGATTTTATAGCAGTACTTTGGAACAATGGAAAGACATTTATCAGAGTATTTAAGTTATCCAAACATTTATGGTTATTATTTAATCCCAATTTTTCCCTTGAAAAGGCCATGGGGAGCCAAACCCTGTTCCACTAATATTAGGGCACATGCTCTACTTACGCCCTCGGGGTCAATTTAGTGTCACAAATTAAACTGTCATGATCAACATCTTCTTTGGGATGTGGGGGGGAAGTCATACTACATGAAGGTAGGCAGAATATATCGATTCCACATGGATAAGCCAAGTCCTTGAACTTCTGAGACAACATCACTAACCATTGTGCAGATACAGGAAAAACATGTAAAGTCCACAAAGGCTAATTGCACACATTTAAAAAAAAAAAAAAAGTTTACATTTTTGTTCACGGAAAGCTATAAAGTTTGGTTAAATTTAGGTTTAAACATGTATGTCTTTGAGATGATGTGGCCATGCTGTTGGTCACTGAAGCTGTAATTCAACACCAGTCAGTTTCCTCAGGGTCAAACAACTATGTTTAGAGAAATAGTCACATTTTCTAACAGAAATGCAGTGTGATTTTCTTTTTTTTTCTGTAATGTTGAATACCGTGATCTACTGTCAAGTGGAGACATTGAATAGATATAAATGGAGAGGAGTTCACTCCAGATTTTTGCTGAACTCTATTACTCTTCTAGCTTATTTATTGTTTCCTATATGGATAATAAGAAGCATGGTTTATTAAAAAAAAAAAAATCAATGAAATACTGCCGAGTATATTGAACAATTTAATTTATTATTAGGGCTAGCGATGTTTAAGTTATAGAACTCTCTCTCTAAATAAGCTCTTTTTATTTTAAACAGTTATATTGAGTCCATACTAAAATCAATTACATGACTAATTAACATCTTATTAGACACATTTCACAAAATTCAAAGTCAGTGTGCTTATCATCAAGCTGTTTTTTAACAACAAAATAATATTCAGAAGTAAAGTGTATGCCAAAATATTATGTGATGCTGTTATACAAGAATTAAAGATGGGAAGTTTTTTATTGTGGGTTAATTATTGAAAATAAATGTATTAGTGACAAAAGCTTGCTTTTATTATCATGAAAAGAGTGACTTGAAGTGCATTTTAACTGACAAGACAATGATGTTTTAAGTAAAGGAGTTACTTTATTTAAAAAGAGAAAAGAACATGTTTAAATGTCCCTTTTTATTTCCTGTGTATAATCTGTCAGTTGCTATCTTTAAACACCAAATGTAAGTGCTTTGTTTGTAATGATCATCATGATTATAAGCAGAAAAACATGTTTTAAAGTGAGCATATAAAAAAATGTCTGCTTGTTTAAAGATGCTGTGATGTGCTAACTAAGGTTTGGCCCTTAATCCATAAATTTGCTAGTTTAATTCCTGTCTTTGACTGACAGCGTGACCCAGGCCAAGACACTTAACCTGCTTGTAAAATTCTGTTATATATGAACAATTGAAATATACTGTATGAACACTCAGTAAATAACATATATTTAAATAAAGTACTGTATTTAAAATGTGTGGAAGGATTCACATGAGACAGTTCATGCTAACCAGGCTTTCGTAATAGGGTGGCTCTTTATAAAATGATTACCACACTTGTAAAGTCTGAAATTTAATCTGAGGAAGGTTAACTGTAGTAGCATTTGATATAAATGTAAAGAAAATTAAGAGCTAGATCTTAAAATGTTTGACAAGAACAGGCCATTCAGCCCAGTTCCCTTACCAGTCCCTGTTCACCTCATATATCCAGAATAATGGAGACATGTTCCAGTTTGGAGACCTTCAAAAGTGTGTGCCTGTGTGTCTCTTAAATTAAACAAAATGTGAATGGCATTCCAGACTTCCATTTTTAAAATGTATTGCTTTCTTCCAAGTATCTTAGTCATCAACATATAATTTTTAATTTGTGCTTCCTCTGTATCTTATTCCCCAATATTTGCTTTACTGTGGGACTGCGCACCAACTTATTCTGTGTGCTTTGGATTTGTTCTCTAGTCTCCTCCTCTAAATCCTCTGTCATCTCTTTCCATTCATAATCCTCTCTTGCCCTCCTATCTTTCTTCTTTTACACACCTTTGCTTGTTTTGTCACTTCAGTAGAATGGAGGGTCTTTGCATTAGGCAAAATTGGGGCCTATTGCTACTCACTTCAAAGCCCTGAACTCTCATTCTGCCCCTTGTTGAGACCTCGGTGTCAGGGATTACTAGGCCAGCCGTCTCCAATATTAAGAATTGCATGTCGCCCTTAATAATAATGAATAATAATTCTTTATCTATTTGTCACATAGTTATACAGGACCTTGGGTTCAGAGTGCAGGGTCAGCCATTGTACAGCGTCCCTGGAGAAATTAAAGGTTAAGAGCCTTGCTCAAGGGCCCAGCAGAGTAGCATCTCTTTTGGCAGTGACGGGGATTTGAACCAGCAACCTTCGGGATGCCAGTGCAGATCCTTCGCCTCAGAGCCACCACTCCCCCCCTACCACCTTCAGCTGAAGGTGAAAAGCTAGGTGGCCAGTAGCCAGTGACGTCAGTATCTCAACATTTTATTTGGCCTTATCATTTAACGTTTTGTTCTTGTTCTGTCAATTGGCCTGTCTTCCTTTGTTTTGGCTATTGTCTGTTTATCTTAATATTTTCCTCACAAGACTGGAAGGGTGCTTTTGGGAGGGGGTCTGTTTGTTTTATGTATTAGTTGCAATCATTTCTTCTTCCTCGTCATCTTTTCCCACTTGTGTGTGGTTGATGTGCTTGATCATCCTTCTGCAAACAGCCAAGTTCTGCACCTTAATAATAATAAATAATAATACATTTTATTTATATAGTGCCTTTCCCATGCTCAAGGCACTTACAGAATATAAGAAAGAATGGCAGGGTATACAGTATATAGCATTGTACAAACCAAATAAATAAATAAATAAAGGAGATTAAATTCAGTAAATTCAGAGAAAGCCTAACAGAAAACATAATTGATGGTCTAGCACACACAGGTTACATGAGCATCTTGACAGAGGTAAACTGAGAGAAGGGTAATGCAGTCAAGTAGAGCTAAAAGCCTTCCTGAACAGATGAGTTTTGAGTTGTTTTTTAAAAGAATTCATGGAGTCAGCTGATCTAATTAATTTCGGTAGGTCATTCCAGAATCTGGGCGCTATACAGCTGAAGGCCCTGTCACCCATGGAGTGTAGATTAGTGTGGGGCACAACAAGATTGCCAGAATCAGAGGACCTTAGTGAGCAGGCAGGCACATAGTGATGGAGAAGGTCACTGATGTAGCTTGGTGCAAGGTTATTTAAGGCTTCGAAGGTTATTACTGTAGTAGGATTTTATATTCGATTCTGTAAGACACAGGGAGCCAGTGAAGATGGAGCAGGATGGGTGTGATGTGCTCGCTGCTGCTGGTTCGAGTACGGACTCTTGCAGCCAAGTTTTGAATAAGCTGGAGCTGTGATATAAGATTAGAAGGGGCACCTGCCAGTATGAAATTACAATAATCGATGTGGGATGTGGTAAAAGCATGGAAAAGTTTCTCAGCATTAGAAAAGGAGAGGAAGGAGCGAACACGGGATATGTTACGGAGGTGAAAGTAAGAAAGTTTTTTAATGTGATTTATGTGGGCGGAATTAAGAGAGGGAGGAATCAAAAATGACACCAAGATTCTTTGCAGTAGAGGCAGGTCTGATGAGATCACCGCCAAGATGGACTGGGAAGGAGCTCATTTTATTAAGTTGTATTTTAGTCCCAGGTTTTAATTTCACTAAGGCAGGTTGTGAGCTGAGAAAGCTCTGATGAAGTTCCACTTTTAACATTGAAGTAGAGTTGGGTATCATCTGCATAAAAATGATAGCCCAGTCCATAGCTACAGATAATATGGCCAAGGGGAAGCATATAAATAGAGAAGAGAAGAGGGCCGAGGACAAAGGCCTGAGAAACTCCTTGTGTGACTGGCTCCGAGCTGGATCTGCTGTTGTCAAGACTAACAAACTCTTGCCTATCGATCAGATAGGACTTGAACCACTGGAGGGCAGTGCCAGAGATACCCAGCGTATTCTCCATTCTGGACAGTAGAATGTCATGCCTGACAGTGTCAAATGCTGCACTGAGGTCTAATAGAATTAATATGCTGGTTTGTCCTGAGTCTGCTGCCATAAACAAATAATTGGTTACCCGTAGCAGACCTTCTTCCTAGTCAAACCCTCTTCCTTCAGATTTTCTTTTACTTTATCCTTCCACCTCCACTTTGGCCATATTTCCCCTTGTTACTTAAATTCCCATCCCTCTTTTGCTCTCCTATTCCTTGTCTGTCCTCATCACATGTCCATACCACTTCAACCTACTTTCCGTTCTTAAATATCTCTCCCACTTTTGATGTACCTCATCTCAGTTCTTACTCTCTCCTTCTGTGTAACTCCACATATCCACCACAACATTTACGTTTCTGCTATATTCAAATTCTTCTCGTTTGTTCCCCTTACTTCCCATGTCTCCACTCCATACATCATTGCTCTTCTAACTGCTGCCTTAAAATCCTTTCCTTTAACCTTCACTTAAATTCTTCAATCACACAATACTCCTGATAACTTCTTTCAGTTGTTCCACCCACAATGCACTCCTTGGGTTATCTCTGTGTCTAATTTTCCATCCTGGGCTACCACTGATCCTAGATACTTGAATTTATCCACAATTGTTCATTTCTTTTATATGCTTAATTCAATGAAAATCTGATCATACAAAATTCCTGACTGCAGATCAACATAACCTGAACCTTTCCTAAGTTCTTGTCATCTCCATTGTACAGTTAATACAGATGATAAAGATGCAAAATATAACCCATCTGTCTATCCATTTTCAAACCTCCTTAGTCCAATCCTAGGGTCATACTTTATCCTGGCAACTGGATGGCACATTTACATGAGTTGCTCTTTAGAGTACACTTTCTAGTGATTGTTTTTGCAATATGTGTAAATGATTGCCATTGTCTACCATTTGCCATGCCTTTAGACAATTAATCACAAATCAATTTATGTTTATAATTCTCCTTCTAGAAATAAATGAATTCTGCTCATTGAAGACTTCTGGCAATTTAAATAATAATTTGTGATTAAAATGTAAGTGAATATCAACTAAAGAGCTATTATTGTTTATTCTCAATTATTAATAAGTAGACTTCTGTATTTCTGTGTTTACCATTTACTGTTCATTTTTGCCACATAGTTGTCATGTGAGAGCCCAGCGCTGAGTGGCATCTTTTCCATTTGTTTCCCTCATCTTTAATATCAAAGTTGTCTTTAAGCAAGCCACCATGGCCGAATAAATTTTTTACAAGTAATAATTTTGGATATAGGTTTCTGCAAAATCACAAATGTATGAATATATGTCCACATGCTGCGTTTTACTGCATTTTCATTAATTTTCTGTTTGGCTTTTATCTCTCTTCTAAAATCTGGATAGTTGTGTCTTTGTATGGTTTAAATGGCCAACATGGAGTGGATTTACAGGGATTTTACCTTTTACCTACAGAGGATTATTTTTCTCAAGGAAAATTTTTACTTTCCTTTTTTCTTTTGCCAACATGGCTTTGGCGTTTTGTGCACCTTATTGCTTTCTATAAAGGTTGATTGTTTTGTATTTGGTACTGTGATGAGTAGTATGTAAAATGATTTTTATTGCTCTTGTCAGGGCTGCATTGCATATGTTACATGTAATATTAAATACAGTAACATGCAGTAATATTTGATTACCAAATGTTACTCAAATTAATGGCCAGTGGTGATTGTTGTTTTTCAGAGGCTATCTCTGCAGCACAAGGCAGAAAACTGCCCAAGATGGGGCTGCCTGTCCATTATCTAGTCCAACCACTTGTGACCACTTTAGGCTAACGTTTGGATATGTGTGAAGAAAACCAGAGTACCTGAAGGAAAACCCCCAAAGGCAAGGGGAGAACATGCAAATTATATACGAATTACAGTACACCTAGACATGGAGATTAAACTTATGGATACGTGAGGCATGATCAGCGCTAGCCACTGTGCCAACATTCTGTCCTATTATGAAATATAAAATAATAATTTAATGTACAGTATGGCTCCCAGACACTCTAAATGTGATAGCTGCAGTTTCTAAGGTTCATTATTAAAATTCCATCTGTGCATTTTCTAAAGCAACCTTTTCTTCTGCTTTACCAGGGTTAAAAAGTAATGCAGTTTTTATCTTTATGTAGTGCACATCACACCTTGAAGATGCACTGACCACCAAACCCAAACCATTAAGTAGTAGAAAGTCAAATAAAAATAGAAAATAAGACACACAGGTCCTTGGTATTGTGAGGCAGCTTGGTATTAACAGAGAAGCAGGCAACAAGTAAAATATTAGAGAGCAAGAAGCCTTCTCCTGAAAACAGGGGGTTTTGGTAAAAGAAGAAAAGTTTGCGCAATAACACAAGACACTCCTACTATTCACCTCATAAAAACCCATTAATGTTATTGGCTATTTAGCTTGCAGTCTACAGTTGGAGCTCACGCAGGTAAAGTGGCTTGCTCAGGGTCACACCGTGAGGCACAGGCATGAGCTGAACTGGGCTGCCTTGAGGTGTAAAATGCAGAGCCTTAACCACTACACTGTACTGAAAATGTACATGTTTTGCTATATCATAGCTTCCTGCATTTTTGCTTAGCCGATTTAATCATCTTTTACACATTAGTTTGTGGTAGTGAAAACTGATGACCCCTTTCACAAGAACTGTTAACATTATATTCACTAATTTGTTTTCAAAAAAGCTGTATTTGTCAAAGAATTGAGCCACCTTTTTTGATCCTGTTTCTGTGTTAAATTAATTCAGGCACAGCATAGATGTGCAGTTTTTAGAGTCACTGCTTCACAATACCTGGGATCAGTTTTCAGTTCCTGCCTCAGTTTTAGTTGTCTCATCCATGGATCGTTTGTGCTTTTTATTTTTCCCTTTAACCCTGTAATGATAAAAATAAGTCCGCTCCTGGAAGTGAACACATTGATGGAAAAAATGATTACTCCAGTCGTTACATCAAGTTAAGGACGTTATTGGTTTGCATTTCTTTACCTATAAGTCACCCACCTTTTTCATACTAAGGTGGGTGACTTGCTTGAAGCATAGTGGAAAATTGAGAAGCCAATACATGTTGGGAGGGCATAGTGAACTGATGGTGTTAGATGATCATTCTGACATACAGCAGAAGGCTTTGTTATGTTGCATATCTTAAACAAGTTGTGTGCATTTTAAAACATGACTGATTAATATAATAACGAATGCTTTTAATTATCTTGATATTGCCTAAAATGTAAGCAAGACTGCCCAGAATTTATGCCAATGACAAATACGTCTGCCCCTTCACATTTTTTTCCCTGTGTTGCCAGGTTCAGCTCCGCCCCCCCTTGACCCTAAAATGGGTTACGTATTTTTTTTTTTTGGTTCATAATTCTTGTACTGCTGTCTCTGGTGTGGTCTGCTGGTGACTTTGTCCACAGTGCGGTGGAGTGGCCAGGGAACTGCATTTTAATATCCAAGGTGAGAGGGGGCACCAAATTTTAAACCAAAAATATTCAGCCACAAATTGTAAGCAAATTTCACAATTGGTGTTTCGTCGAAAGAGTAAAAATACGGAATGTGTGACTTTGCTTCCACTGCTCTCCTTAGTAAGTTTTGGTTGACACTTTAAAATATGGCCTTCAGTTTTATCGGAAATATGTTATATGTCACACTGCATTGCATTTTGGAGCATGGACACCATCTTTAGAGGATGGAACCACCAGTCTAGTATTATGAAGATCTTGTAAAGCCAATCTTTTAGATTTTTTTAAACAGGCAACTGCAATAGTTGGCAAAAGTAAAGCATACAACGTAAGTTACTTAGACTTTCAAAAAGCCTTTGACGTAGTCCCACACCGAAGATTAATTCTGAAAGTAGGAGCTGTAGGAATCAGAGATAACCTACAAAACTGGATCACAAGTTGTTTAACTGGCAGGAGACAAAGAGTACAGATAAGAGAAGAATGCTTCTCATGGAGTGAGGTCATTAGTGGAGCCCCTCAGGGGTCTGTCCTTGGACTGTTACTTTTTCTGATTTTTATTAAGGACTTAGATTTTTGTATATTTAGTAAACTTGTAAAATTTGCAGATGACACTGAAACTGGAGGAATAGCAGACACTGAGGAAACAGCAAAAACAGTTCAGAAAGACTTGGACAAGCTTCAACAGTGGAAGAGCACTTGCAAAATGCAGTTTAATATTGAAAATACAAAGTACTGTGTATGGGCAATGGGAATATCTCTCTATATAAAATCCAACATCTGTTTGTCTGTCTATCTGTCTGTATGTCTGTCCGCTTTTCACAAGAGAACTACTTAATGGATTTAGATCGGGCCTTTTTCTATAATTTGCTTGAACATTCCAGTTGATTTTGCAACTTCTTTCATCGCACTAAGAATCATAGTTGGCTTGCAGGAGTGATATAATCCAAGACAGAGGCTGCGGGCCAAGAGGAGTGGGAAGCATGACGTCAGGAGTGGGGAGCCAAGCAGGGCCCTCCTCACTGTCCTGTTTCACTGCTACACAGGCGGAGCTGCGGGGGACGGCTATTCTGTTATAAAATACAAGATGGAAGGCAGTTTTAAAACAAGACATTTCTGAAAGGGATTTAGGGATTTGCTTTGAGACATTTTCATCATCATCTAAATAATGTGCAGAAGAAATGAAAAAGGAAAATAAAATTTTTGGTTATATTGTAAAAACTCTTGGATGTAAATAAAGAGATGTTAGGCTCAGACAATTTAATACACAAGTGAGAACACATTCTGGAGTATTGTGTGCAATTCTGATCAGCATGCTACTGGAAAGACATAGCAGCACTTGAAGCTGTGCAGAGGAGATCATCCAAGTTCATTCCAGGGCTTGAGGTTCTGACATACTCAAAGAATTCAGTTGGTTAAATTTCAAGCAGAGGAGCCTAGGTTCAGATCTAATTCAGGCCTTCAAAACTGTCAATGGCATCAATAGAGTAGATTCAGTTAAACTGCATCTGGCCCACATAATGGGGGTTGATGGCAGGATTGGCACTCCAGCCACCATAAAAAAAAATTCATTCAACTCAGATGACAGACAGGACTCCTTTCTGCTCTCCATGGGAGTAGCTCTGCTGCAGCCATCAGGGCCATCTTAATGCATGGGCATGTTGGGCAGTTGCCCGGGGGCCCCACGAGCATAGGGTCTTCATGCCAATCTATGTATGTTGTGACTTGTTGATTAATCTTTACTGTACAACATGTTTTTTTTTTATTTTTAAACACTGATTTTGTTGTAAGTACCAATACAATACGTATATGTTTCATTTTATCGACCATTTACATTTTTATTCCTGTGAGTGGTTGTGTGGGTAGGGGCCCCAGTGCACTGCTTTGGCCGGGGGCCTATAATGCTGTTAAGACAACCCTGGCAGTCGCCCTTATGAAGGTTGCTCGCATTTTGAAGGGGATGGGGGAAAGCCCTCGGGAGCCTGAGCCCAAGAAGAGTCAAAACCGTCAGAGAGCCTAAGGGGTCAGGCCTGGTGTGGTGTCTTCCGCTGCACGGCAGCACTTGGGTTCCCCAGGATCCCGAGCTGTTTTAGTCATGTGGTGGGTGCGGCAACACACAGTACCAGTGCATGCTCCCCAACCTGACCTGACCTGCCTTTAGGACTGAAGCCAGGAAGCACTTCTTTACACAAGGAGATGTGAGAATCTGCAACAAACTACCAAGTTATGCAGGTGAAGCAAAAACACTGACAACCTGTAAGAAGTATCTGGATGAAATATTAGAACAGATTAGCTAATGGCAAAATAAACAAGCTTGATGGACTGAATGATCTCCTCACATTTGTCATATTTCTTATGATCTTTTATTTTGTCCAAAATGAGTTTTATGATACAATACAGTGTGCAGTATATGGTTTGCACATTTTGCAGCATTTTGGGTTTGAACTCCAAGTCCATTTGGTGTCTATGTTGAGTCTGCATATTTTGCCCATGTCTGCATCGGTTTCCTCTGAATATTCTCACAAATCAAACATGTTCACTTTAAGTTCCATCCATCCATTATCCAGCCCATTATATCATAACTACAGGGTCACGGGGGTCTGCTGGAGCCAATCCCAGCCAACACATGGCACAAGGCAGGAAACAAACCCCGGGCAGGGCGCCAGCACACTGCAGGGCATACACACACACACACTAGGGACAATTTAGAATCGCCAGTGCACCTAACCTGTATGTCTTTGGACTATGGGAGGAAACCCACGCAGACACAGGGCGAACATGCAAACTCCACGCAGGGAGGACCTGGGAAGCGATCCCGGATTTCCTAACTGCGTGGCAGCAGTACTACCCACTGTGCCACAGTGCCGCCTTCACGTTAAGTTAATTGGGGAATATGAACTGGGCTTGTGTGTGTGTGGGTGTGTGTGAGCAGGCCCTACAGTGAACTGGTTCACCTTCTCCAGTTTTGGGTCTGGCCCTTTTGACCTTCAGTGGGATTTCATGAGTCTGAGAATGTTAGGTTGTGTTAGTTTTTATTTAAGTGTGGTGCTCTTCATGTGAAGGATAAAGCCTACTTGTGAGTTCATTCTAGGAGCCACATTTCCTTTTTACCAAATAAACATTATCATTCATTTGGGGGTTGATTCTACCATTATTCAGATTATCACTGTCTATAGAGAATTGGTCTGACAAAGCTCTTTATGATAAAAAGAACAAAAAAATACAAAACTTTCTTCATTTTTTTTTTTTGTTGTTTGGGTTCACAGAAAACCAAATGAAATGTATAAGTAAAGCATGGAATTGTAAGGTTTTGAATTACAAATCCTTCCATCTTTCTGTCCTCCATTAAAGATCATTCAGTGCAAGCTCTGCTCATCACTTATTTAGAAACAACTTTTCTTTTATCTTATATGTTACATTATTAAATCTAGTTTGGCACAGCTTTATCTGGTAAGAAATTATGTTATTTTGTCCATCTCTTCATAGAAAAGCCTTTTGGTTTAATAAAACTGAATGCCTGCTGTGTTGTTTTGTGGAGTTATGAAGATTATGGCCTTTTTATATGAAAAAAGAAAAAGAGAAAATAGACAAAAATGAGAAATTGTTTTGCAATGAAAAATATGTCTTCTTATTGCTTACCACAAGTCACAAATAGATACTGTAGGACCTGCTGTCTTTGGGTGCAGGCTGTTTGATAAATGTGTGGTCATGTCTGTAAGCAGATCAGACTAAGAGAGCACATGCGGTAGAAACTTCCTGGATTTATTTTTTCATATGTCTGCATTATTTTAGAAGCAGACGTAACCCATAATACTGCCCCAGAAATGGTGAAAGAACGCTTTCTCTTGGTCCAAATCATTGCTTCAGCTGGTTTGTGGGTAAATCATACTGATATATGAGATGGAAGACAATTCTTAAATTTCAAGGGGCAAACATGAGCAAGGATTTTTTACAAATTACAGTAAAGAATAAGTGTTAGAGTTGCCACTTGCAGTATCATATTGTGTGTGTGTGTGTGTGTGTGTGTGATATCTCAGTTGTGGTAGTGCTATGCAGAATGCCTTTAACCATCCTTTTAGCAGTCAGCAAACCTGTGCTCCCACCTACTTGGCTTCTCTGAATGTCTTTTGTGGATAATCATCACTTTTTGCAGACAGACTGAAATAACTACAAACATGGTCAACCACTAAAATCTGGTGCATATGCAAACTGCACCGTGGTACCTTCCAGAGCTCTAATGCAGGATCAAGGATCCTCAATAAACAGTGATTTCTACATGGCATCAAGTCTCAATCCAGATTCTTGTTCTGTGCAGTTCCTAGTTGGTGGAATGAGCTGCCCACCTCCATCCATACTGCTGACTCCCTCAGTGTATTTAAGAAGCAATTGAAGACCCATCTGTCCTGTGAATATCTGTGAAAAAAACTGTGATATTTTTATATTTTTGGTTCATTTGTTTAAGTTAAATTGCTTATTTGACTGCAATCTGTGATTGTAAATATATGAGTTATTTACACATTTTCACTTGTGGCAATCAACTGTTGTTGTCCATCTTATTTGTCTTGCTAAACAAACAGGCTCTAGTTTAATGTTACTCAATTATTTATCTCTTTTGTAAGTCTCATTGGGTAAAAGTGTCTGCTAAGCAAATAAATGTAAATGATCCAAACTTTCCAAACCCACTTTTTTTACCTCTATAATTTCACCATCCTTCAGGTCTTGTTCAGTAGCATCACATGCAAGATAGTGGACAAACCCAGAGATGGATGCCAATCTGTCATGGTGTACAATTAAATCACCAGTTAACCAAACACATTTCTTTTCAATGTTAGATAAAAGAAAATTAAATGGTGAAAATGTACACGGACATGAGAACAACAGTGATATCAATGCACATTGTGTGGACTGTGGTTGGAAAATTGAACTGTGACATTTTGGGACAGGAATCGAGCCCTAATCACTGGAGGTACATGACAGCAGTAATAGCCACTATGCCCCCTCTCATATATGCAAAGTATAACTGCATTAAAAAAAATATGTATTTTTCCCAAACATCTACATCCTATTTAATAGGTTAGTTTCATGTTTTGTCTATACTTCTCATTCCTCATTTATGAGATATCTGTTGTTTAGGAAAAGTGCATTTTCCCTACTGACAAGTAATTTATAAATCTTTGTTATCATGAAAGGTGTTCAGAACTGTAAGTTATTTGTCAAGGGAAATGACTTTAAATAGAAAAATTATTTGGGGCTGCAAAAATGTACATTTTTCTCTTTAATACAGCATCATCCCTTTTAATGCATGTACAGGAAGTAACATTAATAGATTGCTTCATGTTAAGAACAACTACCAGTTCATTCAAAAGGCAAACGATGTAATTAATTTGAGATCAAAGAAGAGAAATGCAAATGATACAATTAGAAGCATGGCAAGTGTATTTTTTCAGGCTCATATCTGCAGTATACTGTCCTTCTGGAAAAGTGTAGAATATAACCTACTACTTAAAAAATATCTCCTCATATCGATAAAGCTTCAGATTTAAAAAAATACATTACGGTGGATTCTGTCTTTGGTGAAACCCTTTGGCTTTATTGTACCATAATTCTTCAAAGAGCAAGAAAAGATAATTTAGACAAATGCTGATAGGATAGGGTCCAGCTCCGCAAGACCCTCAAATTGGATTAAGCTGGTTTATTACATGGATAGATGGGTGGATGCTGAGTAAGAGATGACCTGCTTCAGTGGCATGGATAACAAAAAAGATAGAAAGATAAAGGTTAGAGGTGCTTAAAATAGAGGGAGCATGGAGAGAAACCAGTGAATAAAGTCACAGGATGGATGAACACTTCTTGAAAATTGTGGATAAGAAACATGAGTACAAATTCTGAATACTGCAGTTGCGGAGAAAAACTCTCTCTTTCTCTTCTAAGAAGGCAATCTTGGAGTCCAGATGAGAATTCAGAAAAACATCTTTTTTTACACAGCAATGTAATAAAGGGACTTGACCATCGAGAAAGTGCTTAAACTAGGAAGTGCATCAGCTTCTATTATATTTCTTATTATCTGTGCAAAATACTCTTCTCCTTCTAGTCACCTGGGCTTACGTCCATCATCTGACCGAAACTTGCCAACATTACTCTTTACCCTGTGCAGGTGACTGAGTCTTGGTTATCGATCGATTCCCACCAGCAAGTCGGAATCAGGAGGACCCACACATAAGATACTGGGCCGCACAAATGAGTAGCGTCTTGTTGCACAAGCATCCATCAAGGCTAAGGTTTAGGCAGCTTCATCTCTAAGACAAAAGCACTACGTTGTTTTCTTACAGTTCACACTATCCTTGGCTTGTCATCACCTCACGCTATCATCTGAGCAGGCAGGCAGAGGCCTGGCCACTGTAAGTGAAAGCGTTTAGCCTTGAGATGATGAGCACAAGGCAGCTTTCTAGCTGTTTAGAGAAAAATAAAAATACAGACATAAGTTTTTAATTTTATTAATTCTTATATAGCCTAAAGCTAACTAATTAAAACACATTTTACTTTAACTTGATTAAAAAGCTTTAACACACAAAAAAAGCATTAATACATATATTTAGATTTGCCATGTGTATATTTTCTAAACTAATGGGCTATTTATCTCTCTCTCTCAAGGCTAAAATTTTCCTCAGCCACATTTCTTAAGACAATGGCCTGTTTAGCTCTCTCAATGTGCACCGTGTCCTTGACTGAAGTTTTAAACTTAGCAGCAACAAGAGAGACAGGCTGCTAGCAGGCAAAAAGCCAGCAGCCTTTATGCTAACAAATAAATGAGTTCCTTCAAGCTACTTAGAAATAAAAATTATAAGCATACGTTTTTAATAATTCCAAGACTAATGTTGAAAGCTCGTTGATCCCTGAATATAAATTTTCTATACTACTCTAAACACAAGAGAATGTCTTAGACAAGAAAGTATGGAGTAAGAGTTAAGTAGAAGGAAATAGATCAAAAGAA
The DNA here is from genome assembly GCA_026402145.1 of Polypterus bichir lapradei. NCBI lineage: Eukaryota > Metazoa > Chordata > Cladistia > Polypteriformes > Polypteridae > Polypterus > Polypterus bichir. Next base: position 31,109,113 of record JANRMT010062861.1, read on the forward strand.
TAGTGGAGTACAAGATGAGTATCTTGCCTGAAGAAGGCCCCTGAGTTCCCTTTGAAAGCTTGCATATTGTAAACTTTTTAAAGGCCAATAAAAGGTGTCATTTTGTTTGACTTCTCACTAGAAAAAGAAGTTAAATACTGAGCAGTCACAACATTATTAGCACTAAACAGTTAAACCGAGAAAGCAGGTGGCCTTCCGCTGAAAACTGGGCATGATGATTATGATTTTCAGAGGTACTGTATAAAAAGCAGGAGACCAAACGTATGAATTGTAGAAGAGTAAGGTAAGTTCATCAGTGGAGTCGATCACTTGCTCCAATAGTTACAGTAGTATACGTGTGAAATGGGCAGGTAATATTTTCTGTTCCTCCAATTTTGGTGTTATGTTGAGAAGGTAGCAAAGACCTGGGCTGTTTTCAAAAATGCAGAAAGCTTTGGAAAAAGCAGTTTAATGTAGACAATGTGTAGTGCAACATGCAGGCCAAAGAAACTTTGATTATGAATACAAGATGGCTTTACTACAGGAAACAACCTCTGAAAATGGGTTTACCTGGACACAGCATTCTCATTGCTAATGCTAAAAGTAGAACTAATTTAAAAGGAATATACAATATCAGATTATACTGTAAAAACTGCTGAATAATAATGAACATTATTAAGAAATGCTATAGTACACTTACGAGACTGTATATGGAGTACTTTATGCAGTGCACAGCTAAAACTGTGGTGTCCTAGAAACCACACAGACAAAAACCACCAAGATTAACAGACATGCAGCTGGAACTTTGACAACTTTCAAAAAGTATCTGGATAATATTTTGGGACAACATAGCTATAGTACTAACTATTTGAACAAATGACGTATGGACTGAATGGCATCCTTTTGTTTACCAGACTTCTTATGTTTTATGATGTTTCCAAAAGAATATTTCTAGCTACTAAGATACTAACCCAACTCCAAACTCTATAATTTCATTCAGGGCCATCTTAATGTTTTGGGCACAATGGGCGCTGGCCAGTGCCCCCAGGAGCATAGGGGCCCAGGATGTTTCTGATGCCTATGTATGTTTCTGTTTTGCTATCAAAACAGGGGCCCCAGTGCACTACTTCACCCGAGGACCTATGATGATGTTAAGATGGCCCTGATTTCAATCACTACTGAGAGGAAATGTGACGGTGGTCTCCTGTAACTTTCGGCTGTCCAATAATGCAGCTCCCTTATGGCTCCAGAGATCTTGAATTTGTGATGTTGTTTACTGTTTAACAAGTACTGTGTAGTGCTATAACTGCATCTAGCAAGTAATCAATTACTCAATTGACAGATGGAGAATTCACTTCATAATATGAATACATTTGCTACAACATATGCAAAACACAGATAATCAATTCAGATTTGAACCCATATAATTCTTTACAGGGTCACTGAGTCTATCCAGAAGCTTCAGGCTCAAGGCAGTAATGAAACAAGGAATCGGTGCCAGTCCATCACAATGAATAGTCACAAATAATAGATCAGAGTGTTTAACAAAAATAGTACACTGGTTAACAAGCATATACTTATATTTTTTGTTTCTAAGTAGCTTAAAACCCCTTATTTATTTGTTAGAATAAAGGCTGCTGGTTTTTTTGCCTGCTATATGGCTGCGAGATATGGACACTATCCAGTGACCTGAGATGTAGACTGGACTCCTTTGGTACTGTATCTCTTTGGAGAATTCTTGGGTACCGCTGGTTTGGTTTTGTGTCGAATGAGTGGTTGCTCATGGAGTCCCGAATGAGGCACATTACCTGCATTGTAAGGGAGCATGAGATACGGCACTATGGCCATGTGGCGTGATTCCCCAAGGGTGATCTGGCTTGCAGGATCCTCATTGTTGAGCATATAGACCAGGCCAAGGGGACGCATTTAACACCTGGCTGCAGCAGATAGAGAGGGTGGGACTGGACCGCGTGCCTGCCTTAGCGGTTGCCAGCCAGGATCCTGAGCTGTTTCATTGTGTGGTGGGTGAGGGAACGTGCTGTACCAGTGAATGCTCCCCAACCTGAACCTGAACCTATTAACAAGCCACATAGACGAAAAAAAATGAGGGACCACCAAAAGCTTAGTACTGCCATGGGCCCAAGAGTTAAATGACAAAGTAGCAACATAACAAAAGCAAAGTGAGCTGACTGCAGATAGTGTCGTGTGAAGCTGTAGCTATCCAACAGGGCAGGAGCCCTGTGAGGTACTGGATTTTAAAGAGACACCAGAACAGCAGTTGATTGGAAATCCCAGTCCTCCTATGCTGATCTGCTTGTGCACAGCTCAAACATCCTCCTTTAGATCCCTGGCATATTCACAATGTGTGTTAGTTAATCTGCATAAATTAACTGAGCACTGTGAAAACCTTGTTCTATTAGTGAACTCACTCCTCTCAATGCCCAGATTTGCTTCTGTATTTGCGTGCCGACCTTCTGGCCATGAAAGTGCTTCTCAACGGTGTAGCAGCCTCAGGATTTCTTAGTCTTCATAAGAACTGTCTAACACTGGGCTGATGATAAAACACACCTGCAATGCAAACCTTCTAAGGTCCTTTCTCTCTGTCTTTTCTTTACCCCATATGGGCAAACACATTTCCATTTAAACATGAAAACATAGTTGTAAATAAAATGTTCACCGTATATGGAAATAAAGTACAGGACTTGTGTCAAAATGAAATTGACGAAAATTCTTTATTCTGCTTGCTGACAGCACATTCATCCATGCGTTTCATTGGTTTTCCTGCACATCTGGCCATGCAGATCGGATGCAGGCCTCTTTTTTCAGAATGTGCCAGATCTGCAATGTTTAAAATGTACTTCTTCTGCTTTTAAGAATGTACATTGTCAGTGACATTTTTAAAGTACCTTGAGCAGCAGAGCTGGCTTTCAAAGCACCTCGATTTGCTGAAGCAGGACCACTGTAAAATTAGAAAGGGAGGCATTATGGTATTTTCCCCCACTGGTGGACATACCTGTTTCTTTATCTAATATAACATAGCATTGCAGTGGGTAAGAGCCCATGCTAGCAGGACTGGGTGCAAGACAGGAAACCAACTAAGACAGATGAATTTGTGAAGCAGAGTTATTAATCACTGCAACCCCATACCACTCATTTAACCTGTTTAATATTTTTCTTCCGCTCAGATTGAGTGCTGAAGACATACAATATTGATAACTGTGAGGCATTAAGCTGCGCCAATGAGCTCAAATACAGCATATGATGCAATTTATAGCAGACAAAGCCTAGTCCAAAAAAGGCAGATGTTGTTAGCAACCATACGGTTTTAGAGGGAAGAAAAAGGCCTTAGAGGTGCCCTGTAAAGAAAAAGTCAGGAAGAGACAGAACCATAAAATACAGTGGATAGACTACCTGAAAGCCAATAGAGAAGCTCAGAGACTCATAAGCAGTTCTTCTTTTAGGCCAAAACCGTTTTTGTCTCCCTCTTCTCTGTTAACGAGAAGCCTTGGACATAGAATGTATATTTGAATCTGATTACTTCTGTGAATTGCTTTGCTTTTTTGAGAGATTTTGCTGGTCTCTTCAGACTCCTTAGTGTGTGATGTCCTTTTACCCATGCATCCATCCCACAAACCTCCTTTCTCCATTAGAGATTTTTGTCGGGAACTGGGTTCTGTCCCATCAGCCTTGGGTACAAATGTAACCATCCATGGAAAGAATGGCAGTTAAGCGTAAAGCACACACTCTCACTCATTCTAAGCTAATTTAGAGTCAGTAGTCAACCAAGCATGAACAATATGGGATAGGAAATCTATAATAATAAAAGGCAAAGCCCTCACTGACTGACTGACTGACTGACTGACTGACTGACTGACTGACTGACTCATCACTAATTCTCCAACTTCCCATGTAGGTAGAAAGCTGAAATTTGGCAGGCTCATTTCTTACAGCTTACTTACAAAAGTTAAGCAGGTTTCGTTTCGAAATTCTACACGTAACGGTCATAACAGTCGATAACGGTCGACAACGTCCGCCATGTTTAACTTTCTTATTTATGGCCCCATCTTCTTGAAATTTGGTAGGCGGCTTGCCTGTGCTAACCGAAACCGATGTATGTACTTATTTCGATGGTATGACGCCACTGTCGGCCGCCATATTGAACTTTCCAACGTCACCAATTTTCAAACTTCCCGTGTAGGTAGAAGGCTGACCCCATCTTCACGAAATTTGGTAGGTGACTTCTCTGCGCTAACCGAAACCGATGTACGTACTTGTTTCGATGGTATGACGCCACTGTTGGCCGCCATATTGAATTTTCCAAATGTCACTAATTCTCCAACTTCCCGTGTAGGTAGAAGGCTGAAATTTAGTAGGCCCATTCCTTACAGCTTACTTACAAAAGTTAAGCAGGTTTCATTTCGAAATTCTACGCGTAACGGTCATAACGATCAACAACGTCCGCCATATTGAACTTTCTTATTCATGGCCCCATCTTCACGAAATTTGGTAGGCAGCTTCCCTGCGCTAACCGAAACCAATGTACATACTTATTTCGGTGGTATGACGCCACTGTCAGCCGCCATATTGAACTTTCCAACGTCACTAATTCTCAAACTTCCCGTGTAGGTAGAAGGCTGAAATTTGGCAGGCCCATTCCTTACAGCTTACTTACAAAAGTTAAGCAGGTTTCATTTCAAAATTCTACACATAAAGGTCATAACGGTCAACAACGTCCGCCATGTTGAACTTTCTTATTTACGGCCCCATCTTCACGAAATTTGGTAGGTGGCTTCCCTGAGCTAACCAAAACCAATGTACGTACTTATTTCGGTGGTATGACGCCACTGTCAGCCGCCATATTGAATTTTCCAACATCACTAATTCTCCAACTTCCCGTATAGGTAGAAGGCTGAAATTTGGCAGGCTCATTCCTTACAGCTTAATTACAAAAGTTAAGCAGGTTTCATTTCGAAATTCTACACGTAACGGTCATAATGGTTAACAACGTCCGCCATGTTGAACTTTCTTATTTATGGCCCCATCTTCTCGAAATTTGGTAGGCGGCTTCCATGCACTAACCGAAACCAATGTACATACTTATTTCGGTGGTATGATGCCACTGTCGGTCGCCATATTGAACTTTTCAACAGTCTTTGTTACTTATGGGCCCATCTTCAAGAAATTTTGTACACGGGTTCCCAACGCTAACTGAATCCTACTTACGTACATATATACGTCCATAGCCTGCAGCTTGGTCACCATTTGAGGCGGTATTGGGTCCCCCATCCCAACGCCTCCCACGTTGTTGGCTGCCTGCCTATATAAGGCCGTCCGTCGCTCCAGTCTCTACATTCCCTTCCTTGCTTCGCCACGGGATTCACGTCTCCCTGCTAATAACTACAGCCTTTTTGTTTAATCCACGGCTTCTCCACTGTTTTATTGTTTGTTTATTACAATTATAGTTATTGTATAGGTATTTTACACTTACTTTACATTACTCAGGTACCCATTTCCTTCATCATTCCAACCCCCATTACCATGTCTATCGAGGTAATCACCATCGATCAAAGAACTGTCACTTACCGAGTGGTTTCTATGCCCGGAGATGGCACCTACCTTTTCCATTCTCTGTGTTACATATTGCACGGCCATATCAGGCTCACTCTTGATATCCGGAAGAACATTGTGTCTTATGTATTGAATGACTTGGACAGGTTCAAGGTGTGGACTGATGACGGTACAGGAGATAATTATACTACACAGGAGCACTAGAAGAGTGAAATGCTTAAGCCCTTCACCTATGGTTCTGCGTGTGAGTTGATGGCTGCCGCTGAATTGTTCGGTTGGTGCTTTCAAGTGTACCCAAATGGCCAAATATTTTACACCTTTCAACAACCGCCAATGCCTCTTAAACATCTTACATTCACAGGTGACGATTTCAGTAGTGGACACTTTGATGTTTATGAATGTTTAAACTCTCAAAAGCTGGATGTGAAGTTATCGATGAAACCGATTGTAAGCTTACAACGTTTGACAGATGCTGAATGTCACTTCAACACAAGTCCTGCAAATACTGTCGTAATTGAAACAAACCATGAACCTCAAACTGATTATGACAGCAGCAATCCAAGCTGTGAGATTTGAGACAAGATTACTGTTCACATGGCCAACTGTAAGTTACATGCTCAAGAGTAAGCTCAGCGCACAGCTTGGTCATGTTACAACCGGAGGGCCGAACTGACAACATGGTATACAAAGAGATCCTTAACAAATAATTATTGGCATATTTTCCCTCAGTTTAAAAAGGTAAAATTTTCTTCTTAATAAAAATTTTAATGCAGTACTTCGCCGCTGCGAAGCGCGGGTATTTTGCTAGTATATAATAATTCCAAGTGGTCGAACTAAAATTATTCTATGGCAACATTTTTCAAAGGAGACATTGTTGTGCACTTTTAGGTTTGCACATATCCAGTATACTGGATTTAAATTCCCAGTCTGGTCGCTATGTACTGAATGTGGAGTTTGGACATTCTGCTGGAGTCTTTTTGTTTTTCTCTGGATGCATACATTCCCAAAGATGTGCTGGTTACGTTAACTAGTGATACCAAATTGGCCTGTGTGAGTGTGATTGTGTGTTAGTGGGATATGTAATGGGATGCTGCCTGTCCTGGGATGCCAGAATAGGCTCTGATCCCTCAATGACTCAGCTTTTGATTATGTGACTTTGAGAAAGTCATAAGTTTTCAACAAAAATATGTGCAATTGCACCTCAAATCTCGATTGTTTTTAATGTTCTTATTATTAGAAAAGGTGTAAGAAAGAAAAAAGGCTAAAAAAAGATGCAATGATGCTATTCCTAATTCCTAGTATAAGAAAAGGCTTTTTTAAGCACTTAATGGCTAATCGAAATAAAAAATGCTTTTCTGAAAGCATGCACTGAAATTTTCTAAACAGTGTTAAAGGCATTTTTGTTGAAGCACAAAATATTGTTGAAGTTTTAGGGCTGAATGGTTGTTCAATATTTCACACTGTTACATTTTAATTCTAGAACTGCAACCAGTATGAAGACCAGTAATTGTGAACCTACAATAAGATGGTATTCTTTGTGATTGTAATATAATTTTGAAGTTAAATCTAATACTAAAACAATGTGAGAAAGCAGAAGCAGCTAAAAAGAGCCTGGGCTCATTAACACCCAACCTCTCACCTTAATCAGCACATATCATAATGTAAATTGAGTGCTACAAAAACAGCTTAAACTAAAATTAAAACCTTAATTTAATTTAAAATAAAAGAAAGTTCTAGCAAAATAAGGAAATACCACACAAGGAGAATAACCACAAAGCTAATCTATGTAATTAAACAATTACCTGAAAATTATCAGATCAGAATTTGGGGAACAACAAGGGTCTGGGAAACAAAAAAAGGATGAGCTGGAGCATTTAAATTCAACCAAAAAGCTTAAAAAGTACTCAAAATAAAGCCCCTGAAAGTTAAAAAGTAATAATTAGGAGGTTTAGCACAAAAAAAATAAAATCCAAACAGAACTAAAGGAGACCATATAAAGAGCTTTACCCAAACCATAGGGGGAGTTATACTAGCAAATCTATAAGAACTTGAGAATGTCCCAAAGTGGCAAAGCACTGACACAAGAGACCTCACAAGGAGTATAACTGTCTACAGGCCAATGAGAACAGAATGCCACACCCACTGATCCCCTTTACAGTTAGCAGACCCCACCTCTTAGATACAGTAATTGCCTCATGATTGCCAAGGATGAAATACATTTAGGAAAGCCCCAGGACTGAAAGGTGAGGCATCATTAAACAGCTCCATCAGTTCTATAATAACTCAATAAGTGGATTAAACCTTTACCAAGAATTAAACATTTACCACTCTGACTAATTAGAATTAGTGATTTGGCAGGACAAAATCAAAAGAGGACACACAAGTAAAGCTATAGGCAGAATCTAAGCCAAACCACGATGGAGACATATTTTTAAACCAGTCATTTAACTATTTAATAAGAAGGACATTCCGATTCTGTTTTTCTCTGTAAGAGAGTAATTTTTACAATTGGTCTGTATAGTGTATGCTTTTAACTTCTCTTCAGCATATCACTCCTGGTTCATATACTGTAGCTGAGATTTGAGTCTTTGTGAATCAGATAGCTAATACACTGCTAGCAAAAGGCAAAAGATAAACAATTAAAAATAATTACAGTCTTATAATTAAAGATGTTAATATTCAATGTCAGTTTCATTTATAGCTATAAATAGTAGAATATTGTTATGAAAAAATGTGTGAATTTCTGAGTTCTAATAAAAAAAAAAGGCTTATTGGCACAGCAGGTAGGTTGTTACAGCTCTAGGACCCAGGTTTCAATTGCATTTATGACACCTTCTCTGCTAACATAGCATGTTCTCTCTGTGTTCAAATGTGTTTCTTCCTGCTGTTCATTGAAATACAGCTTAATTGATTAGCAATATAACATTATGTGGTTATATAGGGTGAGTGTGCCCTGCAACTGAGTGGTATTCCATGAGGGTAGTTACTTTTATTGCCAGTATTATTTTTATTAAGGAGAAGGATTTTCTCAGGGCTACTTGCAAAACTCAACATATTCTAGAAAACACATGGACGTCCGGCCCTCCCAAGATCAGGGGTACAGTCCCAATAGTTCACGAGTTCCAGGAAGCTGCATGCAGAGGATTCCAGGGCTGTCACTCTTCGTCTTCCTATCATGTACAGTAATTGGATTCTGCAATCATCCTCACGCTCAGCAGAAGCAAAAATCAACATTTTCTAGAAAACACATAGACCTCTGATCCTCCCAAGGTGAAAGTTTGAGCCCCAGTGGTTAGTAAGTACCAGCAGATTGCTGCCGTGCATGTACTTGACGGGCATTGGAAGCCAGAACAGTCATGATTTCTCCTTCCTATCGCATGATCAGCTTCTGTTATTTAGTTCACACCCAGCAGATGTCACTGCTCTTCTTTTTCTTTCTCAACCCGTTTGCCCTTGGCCGTAAGAATGACGTGAACCCCAATAACTTTGCAGACGTTTCCATTAGCCTCATGTTTTGCTTCACCAGCCCTTATCACATCATACGCTTTTGATTTACACCAAGATCAACATTCTAGCCCCAGTGATCAAGGGTCCCAGTAGTTCATGAGTACCAACAGGTTGCATACAGCGTATGCAAGACTGTCATTCTTCTTCTTCTTTCTATCATGTAATTGGCTTCTGCAATTGGCTTCATGCTCAGCAGATGTAAAAATCAACCTAGTCTAGAAAATACCCAGACCTGTTTTACCAGGATCAAGGTTATAATGGTTCACGAGTGCCATCAGGTTGCTGCGCTGTATGTGCTTGATGGGTAGTGGATATGGGAGCTGTTATTCTTCTTCTTCCTATCATGTAATTGGTTTCTGCAATTTGCTTCATACCCAGCAGATGTTGCTACTCTTCTTTTTCTCTCCGCCATGTTACCTTCCTGATTTGTTTGCCTATACGGTTTACCGTAAGAGTGACGCAAACGCTGATAACCTTGTGGTGGTTGCTACTAGCCACATTTTTTTGTTCCATCAGTGCCTATTCCTGTCATACTTTTTGATTAAGACCAAGGTTGTGACCTTAGTCAGTCGTGAGTAAATGAGTGACAGACAGACACAACCCTGAGCATTTTATATACAGTATATAGATATAGGTGTTGTCCATTAATAAGCTTCTTGTTCTCTGACTTCATCTTCTGTTAGCCATGTACACCCCTGGCAAAATGTCATATATACTGTATATTTACTCAGTACTATATTTTAAGTCATCTTGGGCAAAGGTGCCTGCTAAATAATAACACTGCTTCATAAGTACCTGTGCCCAGTTGTTGTTCATGTAGATGGTGCATGTTTTCCTTGTGTTTGTGTGGGTTTTCCTCACACATCCTTAAAGTAAAGAAGGTGAAGTTAATTGTTGATTTGATTGTGTAAGTGCATGGACCCTGTGATGGACAGGGGTGGTCTAGGGTTGGTTCTTGTCTTAAATCCAGTGCTGCTGGGATAGGATCTGGCCCCAATGACCTTTAACTGGAATAAACAGATTTGAAATTTTATGTTATTATCTTCTTCTTCTTTCGGCTGCTCCCATTATGCTTTAGTACTTAATAGGACATAGCAAAGTTAGGAGACAATTCATAAATATACTCTTAAACAGAGTATAGCAGTTCATGTTATTCTGACCGCCTAAATAAAACTTATAATAAATCACATAATTCAAATGTTACACTGACAAAAAAAAAATGACTAGCTATCCGAAGTAGACCTGAGTAGTAGGAAGCCTCAGCAGTCCTAATAATATGTCAAGTGAAGAGGCTGGCCTTCATATTTCCTACCTCCCCACTTCCATAGTAGGCTACATCTTATGACTCTCAACTTGAAAAATCACATGTAGATGGTTAGTTTTGTATGACACTGGATGTTAAACACATTTCAATTCAGTTTATAATTAACATATTGTCTGTAATCTTTTTGATTCTGTTGTTTGTCCGTGGCCCAGCGCCTTGCAGAAGTGCAACAAGTGGCCAGAACTGAAACTACTATGGTGGTTTTCATGTATCCAACAAAACCGCATGATTTGTTGCAAAACTGTCTTGGGCCAAAGATACTAATAGTGTTATCTGGAAAGCTTAGGGCATGTGTGTCTTAATGATTTATTTCAATAATGTAAAAAACATTTGCTTTTTTCTCACTATCCCTGATTCTGAACCAACTGAAAAGTATTGTTTTAGTGTTTTTGGTAGATAGAAGTATATTCTGGTGACAACTAATACTAGTAACTAATTTTTGTGTATGGAAAGACTTCATGTTGATAGCGACCAAGCTTGGGATTAAACTCATTCTTCTGAATTTTGAGGCAACAGCACTCACTTTACCACTCCGCTGCTCAAGATATATACTGTATACAGTGGAGTAAAAAGTACCCTAAGAAAATGTACCTTTTTAAATACCATATTCAGTGGTCTTACCAGATAGCCACTTATGCTATGACAGTTTTTTATAAATGTTATGCATTAGTGTCCATTTTTATATGTGGATTCTGATATTTGTGAAAATAGCAGCCCTTTAAGAACACTTGGAGCATATTTCTAAGATGAAACCTTGTTTATGTCATGGAAGACATACATTTACAGATTTCACTTATTCCTGCTTATATTTGTATTACACCGTACATCCACATCATCATTGTCATCTGTTATTTCTAGTTTTTCTTCATATTTCAACCTGCATCTCCCACGAATCACTCCCATACAGCATGCTACTCTTCAAACAGCTCCTGTAAGCTTTTTCATGATCAGGTGGATGTATAAAATGTTAGGTGGTGAGAGAAAGAGGTGATAGTTGTTCTGCTGAGGATAAACAGACTAAGGTGGTTTATTCATGTTTAGCAAATGGGTCCTGCCTCAAAAAACGCTCAATTTAACAGCAAGTGGTGAAAAGGAATTTGAAGTGCAACTGGCCATCTGTTCATAAATCCAGAAAATAACCGTTAAGCTTTTTGTTTATTTCACACACTTCTCATTGGCAGGGTCACAGCACGTTACGTGTTTTTAAATGTGAGTAAAAACAGAATGTCATGAGCATCTTTGACTGAATAGCATGAATCGGTTGACTGTGCAGAATTACTTAATTATACAATACAATACAATACAATACAATACAATACAGTTTATTTTTGTATAGCCCAAAATCACACAGGAAGTGCCACAATGGGCTTTAACAGGCCCTGCCTCTTGACAGCCCCCCAGCCTTGACTCTCTAAGAAGACAAGGAAAAACTCCCAAAAAAACCTTGTAGGGAAAAATGGAAGAAACCTCGGGAAAGGCAGTTCAAAGAGAGACCCCTTTCCAGGTAGGTTGGGCGTGCAGTGGGTGTCAAAAGAAGGGGTTCAATACAATACAAGATTTACTTAATTGAAAATAAGTAATGCATATAAACAAAGATTTGGCATGAAACTGACACTTTCATGAATTAATTTGTTCTTAACACTTAATTCTAGTCGTCTATTTATTATAGCCTCATATGTTTGTGTTCTATTCCCACTTTTTCCATGGACTGCAAACCAATAGTTAACCCTGGATAGAACACTAATGTACGTAACACACACACACACTCATGCACGCTGAGCCATTTAAAGTCACCAGTAAGCCTACAGTAGCATACATGTGTTTGGGATTTGCCCAGAGATTGTACCAGCTTCACACTAATGCTAACCATGTTGGTGTGAATCAAAACCCGTTCTCAGGACCTGTGAGGTTGCAGTCCTAATGTATGTGCAGCGTACTGCTCACTTACTTTGTGTAACATATCTAATCCAAGTACGTCTCTCATAAAGCATCATTTTACACATTTAATTCTTATAAACAGGATCATTCAGCAGACTTTCATCAAAAGGAGATTTTAATTAAAGCACCAGCCAATCTAGTATGCTTTAAATTCAGTCTGCATCTGTGACAATCAAGCAGCTGTAATACTAGGTCTTGGCCTGACCATCATCTACAGAACCGTTTTAATTATTTAATGGTGAAAAAGCAAAAAACATTCATTAAAAAGAACGCAGTATGTGTATGGTTGTATGGTCTATGTGTTTGTACATGCATATATTTCCCCGTGAAATTAATAAAGTTTATCTAATCTAATATTGCATTGAGGTTTTATTGTTTTTATCTAGTCCTTCATTTTCTTATGCATTTATTAAAATACAGAAATACAGGATACCTAGGGAGGGATGAAGTCTGCCCGAAAATTGTTGATCCCAGTGGGGGGTTATTTTAATTTTAAGACTCTTTATTAGTGTCCTTATAACTTACATAAATGGTACTTTATAATACATGAAGGTAACTTCCTTATCCTTCATATTGCAGGAGAAATCAGGCAAAGGTTACAGTAGGTCATTGCACATTTATGTGAAGAGTGTTACACATAACCTTACTTATAGGTGGGTGAGTGATGGAACTGAATGACGTACGTATGGTTCAGATTTCAAGGTGGTTTGCTGCTGTGTCTCAGTGACCAGATAATGCTGGCCTGGGCATGGCTGACAGGACGAATGTTTACAAGTCCAAGTTAGTGGAGAGATGAGCAAAACTTTGGTCAAATTATGCAGAGGTGAATGCAGTCAGGGATGGGTTTGGATCATAAAAAAGTAATAATAAACAGTAGGTTGTGAAGGTGTAGGGAAGATCTGAAAGAAGCTGCTGCTTGTTGAGGCTGATTAGTGTTAATGTCAAGCTACTTTATTGACAAATTCCTTTTCATTTATCTTGGTGATCTCACTTGTGCTTTTTACCTGATATACTGATGAGGTCCTTATAGATTTTTTTTTTCTGCAATATTATCTGTACATGGCTGTTTGCTTCTGCATTAATCTTAATTTTCAAGTAAATTCTCACACTTTCTGGGAACAGAAGGTTTTACGCATCATTTTCATGCTAGTCTATAGTCCCTCATAGTTCTTGTGAGCTTTTTTGCTTTATACCTTACCATCCTTCACCGGTGCTTTTAATATATGAGTGCAGACCAGGACACAGTAACATCAGTGTGTTTCTCTGCAGAAATATACTGCCAGTTAGGCTCAGTTGGCAGCTCAGCTGCTCCTAAAACATGGCTTGCTGACCTAGTGTTGTGTTAGCAGCATTCACTGGGTTAACACTAACAGTACCAAACAGGTTGATTGGTTTAGGTTGTCTTGCAAAACCAAAGTTAGCTAGCAAAGCTTTTTTTTTTCTTTCTGACAGTCTTGAGAAGCATAAAGAAATGATACAATGATAAATGTCATGGAGGATTTTTTTTTTTTCTGTGCACAAAAAACACTTGACCAAAGTTAGTTTGTAAGTGTGTTTTTTCATTGTGAGTAATCAAAAAAACAACACGTGATAATTATGATTGGCCCATCATTGCACTGGCATGATGACCAATACATACATAGCATAACTGAAAATGAAATACTGTCTACAATTACAAATAATTCAGATATTAAAAATTGACAATCTAAATTGTAAACATTTATAAATGGCCTTTCCTTTGGCTCCTCCGTATTTTTTTTGCACCATCATTATTACACTGTCACTCTGTAACTGGTGTTGTTATTAACTGAACATAGAAGAAATGCACATTTTGAATATTTTGTGTTTAAATTAATCACTTCTTGAATGGACTAGGAAATGAACATACTAAAAATCAGGAGTGGTCTCCCCTAGACTTTCTAGTATACTCAGATATGGGGATAGATATTTGAGGAGTAAACCGCAAGACAGTGATTATATTTTTATATTATGTAGATAAAAGAACCATCAACAACAAATCATATTAATAATATATTGAAAAATTATTTAAAAAGTAAAGTTGAATAAATCAGACTCTGCAGCTGCATGAGTAAAAGGTAAAGTACCACTTGTGGTTAACGGAAATAGCCCAAAACGTAATAGAAATGTACATTTTGTATCTAATACTTATATGCAAAATGTGATTGACCTAAGTGAAAGAGTACTCAAGTTATCATGTTCATATACAAACACACACAGGCAGACATATAGACATAATTCCAAAAATGGTATTTTCGGACTCAGGTAGGTCTGAAACGTCAAAATTCATCAAAATCTCAAAATGGAATTTTTTGAGGATTCCAATACTTTCCCTATACTGTACTTCATATATGAAAAAGTGAACGAGGTCTAAAACGTCGAGATACATCAAAATCTCAACATCGAATCTTTGGACGATTACAATACTTTCCCTATACTTCGCATATGAGAAAGTAAAAAGGGCCAGGCAAAAAAGTGCTCTGAGGTAAACAGTTAAAAGTCCTAACTATTGAATCAAGCAAATAAACAGCAAATCACAATATGCAAGTCGAAAGTCAAAAAACAAAGTTAAAGGATTCCTAGCTACTCAAAACTCCTTTCCTTATATAGTTAAACTGCAAAGCTTTAGTTTATTTGGAGAGCCCTAAAACATAGACAAAGAATGACACCCCTTAGGGTTTCAATAATCATCTGTGGATATCATCAGACACAGTCACATGCAGTCAACAAATGGTAACATTGGAAGCTACTAAGATGATTCATAAAATGGCTGCAACTGGGACACACTGCAGCATACAAAATAACAATGCATTTATGTTATCAGTGATACAATTATAACAAAACAGGAAAAAACATAAAATTATGTGTAAATGATTTCTCTATAGTACAATTGTAAGATTTTTTTTCTTTGAATTGTTGCTATTTCATTAGTTTCACTTTTACTTCAGAACTTCTGTAAAAACAATATTTGGAATCCTTCATGTCCCAATATGCTGAATCTTTTAAATGAGGTCTGTGAGACTTGTGTTTAATGACTTTGTACCATAATTTAGGATAGGTTTCTTTGTTTGGATTTTCAGTACAGACAAAATGATCCACATCATCAGCAGTTAATAATCTTTTTTGGAAAGTAACCAATAAATGCATGTGAGTTAAACCCCGTTTTTGAAATTCATTGACTTAAACTAATTTCCTTTTGTTTGCGTCAATGCGATCTGTGCTATCTTTTTTTTGATACTGTAGCGACTGACATAATAAAGTGTCACAAAAATTCTACTTTAACAATCGCTGACTGCGTAACCCCAAACACAACTTTCTAGCACCCTCTCCAACCCCTCCTCCCACGGGTCTCGCCTCCCCCTTACCGCATCAATCAGCACCCAGCTATCAGTCTTTGGTGCTGTACTCTGCCCTCCCTCGATCGGACCTAACAGTCACTTAAAACAAAAAATGCTTCAGCTTGGCTGGGACACTACAATACTTTTGACTGTTAATGCTTTCATATTCTGTACCTTTCCCTGCATATGTATCGTGCCGTGGTTCTCTTTTCTCCTCTCTGCTCTTTCTTCTTTGCTGAGAGCACAGGATCTGTGTGTGCCACGTGACTTTATATGACTGAATGTTTTGCTGGCTCTCCGCATTTTTATTTGATAAGAAGGGCGTGTCTTGCAAGAATCTTATGTTCCACGTCCCTGCAAGACTGCCATGGGACAATCTCTTGGCACCAAGTCTCATGTTTACGGTCCCCGCGAGACACTCCGTGGCCAGTCTTTTTTTTGTCTCGCGGGTCTTTAAAATGTCTTTCGAGAACTTCCGATAAGATCACGTATCGTCGTCTTGTTTTTCCATTCCAGGATTTTTTTTTATATATAGAAAGAATTGTTAAATCATATCTACCCTCCTCCTTTTCCTTCTGTTTTGCTTGGGATGGGAAGAACATTCAAAGGACAAGGACAGAAATGGATCAGTACCCAAAGGATGGTAATTCTATTACCAAAGTCAAACAGACCCTAAACGTTCAAGTTCCCTTAGAAAGTTCTAAGTTCTTAGACTAAGGGAATTGTAAGATATTAGATCAAAAATCACACACAAAACTCTTTATTTATATCCTTAAGCATACATATTGAACAGTGTGTCATGCCAATATTTAAAGTGTCGCGCTAATGGTATTAGACATGGCGTCATCCAGAACCAGGCCCCCCAGCAGCAGCAGCCTAACAAAAGTACTCCTGACATGAAAGTACCCACTAACAACACAAAATCCTGTTGCAATGATGCGAAAATAGTACGAAAATAATAAATGCTAATTTCAAGAAGTAAAATTGAATAATAATGAATAGCCAAAAATGTTCATGGGTATAAAAAACCCCTAAACACACGTATATTTTTTGATAGAAACATGAATCTCACTCATAGTAAATTTTAAAAATGTATTGCTCATAACACCTCATCCTCCTACTCCACTGTTCAGACAAAAAAGGTCTTGTCTACTTGACCGGCAGGACCATTAGAAAGCTGTGGAGGGAAGAATGAGTCGTCTTCTTCTTCTTTTGGCTGCTCCCATTAGGGGTTGCCACAGCCGATCACCTTTTTCCATACATTCCTGTCCTCTACATCTTGTTCTTTTACACCCATCACCTGCATGTCCTCTCTCACCACATCCATAAACCTTCTCTCTTGCTCATATTTTATTTTATTTCAACCAATTCAATTGCTCACTTTGTTCTGTTACTTTCCATTTAATTGTAGTTAACAGTAAGCTGCCAGAATTATGGAATTTCAATTTTTCAGCTTTTTATAACTTAGTCTGTTACTGTTCTTTTGTCTCCTTCAAAATTCCCATCAGAGTCTTTAGAGTTTTTTTTTACCCACAATTAAACTATCTGTGTCTGTATTGCAAAGTTCACATTCATGTTACTCATGTGATTTCATCAATCTAATGTTCCAGTTAGCTAAGAGAACCAGGTGTCAAGGGTGTATCATTGAAAAGCAGCTGTAGCTTCAAGTGATAGTAAACTGTAGTTCTGCAGTGTGAGACGACGGTATTGCCATTTCAAACACTTGCATCCCATTATTGCTGAATTCCTTCCTTCACCAAACTGAAAACAGCTCCCATTAGAAGATTGTCAGAAATGCATGTCATCTAATGCGGTCCTTTGCACTGTGGATGAATATACCGTACAATAACTAGTCTCTGTTGAAACTCAAATGAAAATTTCACAGTGTCATTGAGAAAATGTAATGGCATGAAATGAATGTACTTTATATTATAATGAATTGGCAACACACTGGCAGAATCTGTTAGCTGATGGCGCTTTTAAAACTATGAAAAGGGAGACCATGCTCTTGTTTTATCTGTACAAAATGTAAAATATAATAGCAGTTAGTGAGCTCATCGTTCAAAGTGAGTGCAAAATTTGTTAACAGAAAAATGAAAGCTCAGATCGACATGTTCTGTACTCGCCTCATCCCCACACACTCATTACATCATTGCATACAACAGTACAGGTTTGTAGGGTCCCATGTGCAGGGTACAGTGAAATTCTTAATTGCTAATAAACATGCAACACGTCGCCACACCCCGGCGCCATGCTTAGTAAATATAACTGCCGTTCTAAGGTTTAAGTTGTATTGTTTGGTGCAGGCACTTGTGTGAGGTATGAGAAGCAAGGTGGGGGTCCTGGGGCAAGAGGAAGAAAGAGGGACAATCCAGAATGTAATTGCCCTGGAGTTTTGGCTGGAAAGCCTCACATTTGTGTTTTAATTTCAAATCAATGTTAAACAATATAAAAGTTGCCAGGAGCTTCACAGAATTAGTTTTGAGAGTTTATTACAACTGTTTTACTTTGGAACATCTGTCTTCCTTACCAACAAATAATTAACAGACAAACAGAATAAGAAACTTTCTGTTCTAAATATTATGGTGTACTTCTGTTGCAAATGTTTTTGCATAACACCAGTGACCTCTTGGTGTATCAGTACATGGAGCATTGATAACAAAATTAGCACTCTGTTCTTTTCTATAAACTACACAAAGACCCCAAATAGTCTAGGTGAGGGGGCTGACTCCTCTACATTCTCATTTATGAGATTTTAGGCACATTTAGTACAGGTGAAATGGTGGCACAGTAGTTAGTATTACTGACTCCAACTACAACTCCATAGTCCCCTGTTCAGATTTTAGCCCAGGCACTGTCTCTTTGTCACTTGTACACATTCGCAGTGTGTCTGCCCATGCTCTTGTCCTGTATCCCAGGGACACTTTTGTAGTGTTAAGATGGAGACTCTAAATTATTCATGTGGGTTGTGTGCACTGCAGTGGACTGGTACACAGTAGTAACACAATGGAGTTATTTAGCTTGTCTTTTGTTAACCAGCTGATGCTAGAGACATCATCCCACATTTGCATTAGATCCTCAAAACAGAAAAAAACAACAAATAGGTTGTATTTTTCACTTTAACCATACTATACGAGAGTGGTAAAAATGTCTTTCATATTTAAAAATGATTAAAATATTCTGGGATGACTCTTGTTAAAATTAGCCTGACTTGACTTTTCATTGCTTTAATTCAAATTTGGCAAAATATTGAAATTTGATCAATAACTTTTATTGACCACATATCCAGGTTCAAGGTCACAGGTAGACCGTGAATATGAGGTACAAGAGATGGGAAACTCTGGAAAGGACATCAGATCATTACCGGGCTCACACACACACACACACACACACACACTCAAAAAGCACTTCAACTGAGCCAAGTTACAACCACCACTTAACCTAGCATGTGCATCTTTAGGTTACTTCTTCTGTGTAATTCAATCTTCCAAAGAAGCAGCTTGTTAATCTATACTAATAAACGGCAAAGCCCTCACTCACTCACTCACTCACTCACT
>JANRMT010062861.1:31133341-31209727 GCA_026402145.1 Polypterus bichir lapradei
GGTGGGTCTTGTGCAGACTGGTGAGACGTCCCAGCTATTAATCGGCTGTGATGGCACTGTCAGTCCTTCACTCCTGTGCGTGTCTTCATAAGAGCTGACGACCTCATAATCGTATACGTGCAAAATAAAGTGCGAAGTGCCTTAATATTATTTTGCCGCAGAAGCGCAGTCAGCGTGTGAAAGGCCGGCACAGCTATGCGCACGCGCCGGCTGCTCGACTTTGGCTGGGCAGGAGACGCCAGTTTTTGCAGACACGTTCACATGATCAAAAGTCTCCGCGCTCTTTGGAGGTCATTCATATACAAAATACCCGCGCCTCGCAGCGGAGAAGTAATGGGTTAAAGAAGTAATGAAAAAGAAAAGGAAACATTTTAATAATAACGTAACATGATTGTCATGAGTGTTGCTGTCATATACATGCCTGCCTAAATAAGTCACCCTCGCTTCGCTCTTACTTTTTTACCGTTCATTTAATCATGGCTAGTGGCGGAAAAATTATAAAATGGAAGGAGGATTACACTGAGTATGGCTTTACCAAAACAATTATTGATGGCGAATCGATTATTCATAAAGCTTGAATTGGTGATCTGTTTTTGTGTGTTAACCTCATATCTTTTCATACTTCTTCTCAAACCAAGGTGGTGCGAGGCTAAAATGAATTGGGATGCGCTGATCAATGTTATCGGTGTACCAGGAAATCATGCATTGACAAAAGTTCCCCTTTGATTGTAATGCAAAGTGTGATTAAATGCATTATTTTTTAACGCGTTATGGAGCACATGCATCGAAGCTTCTCAGCTGTGCTTGTGCTAAGAAAATTAAACATTTTAAAAATAACGTAACACGATTGTCAATGTAACCTTTTGTAAGTAGTGCCTGGAGGATTCAGTGTGGAGAAAGTCTAGAGACAGAGTGTGTATTAACTTGTGGATTTCTCTGTATTTGGTGGCAGTGTGACGAAGTTGCTTCGGAAGACGGCGTTAGCCGCGGAGCTCAGCTCAGAGCGAAATGAGGTAAATGGGAGGGGAGATGATGACGTGACTCCCTCACCCGCCTTAACTGTCAATCCCCAACAAACACAGTCTCTCGGAATTTGCATAAGCACACCCCTTCACCTGCAATTTTAACTTAGTTACAAAGTGATCAAAACTCTCGTTTATATCCTGCGTCCTCTCATTAAACTTGTATCCCGCATTACCCGTGGGCACGAAAAGCACCAGCGGCAGCCTGTCTATTAAGTTAATTTAAAGTTTAGGTTTATACCTCGCTCTGTTTCCGAAGTAGCTGTACTGATGAATATGGTAGTATGTCACTCGCTCGCTTCTTAATGTTTCGCTGCCTTCTCAATTATATAATGCATGTTTTGTTCAGCGTATTTTGGAGCTCTTCCTGGTTTTCTACATAGTGCGTTGACAGTCAGTTCACGTGATTACGTGGGCGGCGTAATGATGTCGCACGAAACTCCGCCCCCACGGCGGTCAAGCTCAACTCCATTACAGTAAATGGAGAAAAATACCTTCCAGTTATGACCATTACGCGTAGAATTTCGAAATGAAACCTGCCCAACTTTTGTAAGGAAGCTGTAAGGAATAAGCCTGCCAAATTTCAGCCTTCTACCTACACGGGAAGTTGGAGAATTAGTGATGAGTCAGTCAGTCAGTTAGTCAGTCAGTCAGTCAGTCAGTGAGTGAGTGAGTGAGTGAGTGAGTGAGGGCTTTGCCGTTTATTAGTATAGATTAATTCTGTATGTTAATGACACTACAGCAGATATTACCCATGTTTACAAGTCTTTTCAACACTTCTACAAGTTAAATAAATAATTGCTTTTGATTTGAGTAATAATTTTTAAGTAATTTATTTTTGGCAGATTTATTCACAATTGTTGTTTCAGCCATAGTGGTTTAGCTGCCATAAAAATCTACTATGAAATTCAACCAGATCCTGACTCCCTAAACACTTCAATTTCAGGTCCAAAGCTGTGACAGGATCATGTTTTTAACCTCATTGCCTATTATTCCCTTCATCAATAGGGAGAGATTTATGTAAAACCGGTACCCTTTGGATTACATATTTCATTGATTTATGAATAGTATTGTCTTGTGCAGCTTTCCTGTACTCTGTCTGACCTTGAAATAAATTCATAGTAAATTGTGTGAAATTCTGATTTAATTTCTTTGGCTTTTAAATGCTTGGTGAAGTACTTCTGTTATAGAATTTGTGAGGTTAAGTGTTTATCTATTTTACATTTAATCTTTTATTTGCAATGAAGTAACTATATTAGGTAAAATGTACTCTTTTTAAATTCAGTCAGTATCGTTGATTACATGTTCTAAATATTTTTGTAATAAACAGTTTCAAAATGAAGATTTTTTTTTCCAGTTTAAAGTAAAATAGCCTTTAGTCAAATGGAGATCCTAATGTATGATGCATGCCTCCTGAATACTACAATGGGTTCTGTTTAAGATTTCTGGAAGGTAGCAATGCAGAAATATGGGGTATTGGATAAAAACTAAGGGCGGCGCAGTGGGTAGCACTGCTGCCTCGCAGTTCGGAGATCCAGGTTTGCTTCCCGGGTCCTCCCTGTGTGGATTTTGCATGTTCTCCCTGTGTCTGCGTGGGTTTCCTCCAGGTACTCTGATTTCCTCCAACAGTCCAAAGACATGCAGGTTAGGTGCATTGGTGTGTTTGGTGTGTGTGTGTGTGCGCCCTGTGGTGGGCTGGCACCCTGCCTGGGGTTTGTTTCCTGCCTTGTGCCCTGTGTTGGCTGGGATTGGCTCCAGCAGACCCCTGTGACCCTGTAGTTAGGATATATTAAAAATAATTATTGTGATAATAAAAAAAAACATATGAAAGAGCTCTAAGGAAATACTAGGCTGTTTAATCTGTGTGGAATCGAGGTGACTAAGACACGACTTGGCAGCAAGAAAGAGTTTCCTTCTGTTCTTGTAGTCTCATAACTTAAAAGCACAGGAAGAAACTTTCAGCAGTTTCTCAGCTACTCTGCACCCTCCAGGTAGAACTGGGTAGACATCTGTGTCAGAAATGAGGAAGTTAAAGCAATCTCTTTACTTGCAAATTTGAAAACAGGAGTGCACAGTGCCCATGAACAGATTATTGCCGGGCGCATCTGTCATAAGTGAAAGTTTATATGCCTTTTTGACAATCTAACTTGGTGGGGGGTGAATGCTGTAGAAAGCCGGGCCCTTCCCACTATCTAGACTGCGCAAGAGAGAAGAGACAAAGTGGAGATGAGACGGCAGATCAAGACTGCATAAATGAATTGATGTCCTGAGAGCAGCAACCGGCAGATCCCACCATATGTCTTAGGATCCCCCCGGGCTAACGCAAAGGCAAGCTTTTTGATTCTCTTTCTCTCTCTTTGACTCTCACTCTCCTTCAAATAGCACATATTAGTTTTTATCTCTGTTTTAAACTGCATTATACTTCAAGCTAATACTTTCAAATGGATGAAAACACATAAAAAGTAGTAATGCAAATATATATGTGAAAATTCATGCCTGCTTTTAGCTTCTTCTTTCTAAAAGAATTCTGCTTTGGTTGTTCTTCCAAACAAGAGATAAATGAACCAGATTCCATAACAGTGTGAAGATGTCTGCTTCTTTGGCCTCATATACTTAGCCATTGCTTGATTTGTTGAAAGTTGTCATTGTTTAATTTAGCTTTGTGAGTTTTTTTTTTTTAATGTACTGTTGTGCCATACTTAATTTGCAGTAAAGAGGAATGGGGCAAATGGAGAACAGTGATATTAAGATTGCCATGATGCACAGCACTTGAGGCACTCTTTTATTCTTCTCCTGCCTTCGAGCCATCTCACCGATTCTAGAATGATATTTAGCAAGATGCGTCAAACTGTCACTTAAACGCATTTGGCACCCTGTTTGTCAGTTTTGCAGCTGCACCAGAGTTGAGCTCACACTTGCTGCGCGTTTTTCCACTGCTGATGGTTTCTTGTTACATTTACTTTCATATGAAGCACTGAGGTTCATAGATATCTTTATCTGGTTTTTTTTTATTATTTTTATTTTATCTTTCAACGTCTTGCTTGTTTGCCCATTTTCTACTCCCCGTCTGCAGCAGCTGCACATATTATGCACCACTTTTGAACTCATTTTTTATGAGCCAGTTTTTGTTACATTTTGAAGGGAAACAAAAATTGATTTTTTTTCCTTAGAGAAATGTATCACGTGCAGCATAATGGAGAAGTTGCTTTCAGTTTTGAAACTCTAGTGCTTTTAATGGAAAGTCATCACTTCTTAATCTCAGATGTGGTTCCATTCAAGGCTGACTGTGAAGAGTTATTGAACAAAACAGAAATTATAGTAAATACACTAAGAAATTAGGAAAGAGTTTGTGTGCCAGTGACTAATGTTTGTGTAATAGTCACCTATTTAGATGTTTCCGTTAGTTTTAAGATAAGAGTTTTTATAATTCCATGACCAAATCAAGGCTTGCTGCTCAGAAGCCGTCAAACAGTTTTCTGGCAGAATTTCTTTTCATCCTCAAATAACCATGCTAATGGGACAGGCTAATAATAATTTACAGGCTTATTCACAGTGGAAACATAGAGGCAGCAAACCAGGCATCTATTCATTGTCTTGAATGTGCGGGTGTTTATATGTTAAAGTTAGCTTACTGGTTACTGCATGCTATCCATTGCTTATAAAATAGCATCATCATTTATTTCTGTAACAGTTTCTACCATACAAAGCCCACAGACTTTCGAATAAAATGCTAGCTTTTCATGTTTTTTTTTTCTCTGTTCATGTTAAACATGTCTTTTTACAATTCCTGCTAATTCCTTTTCCCTCCCATAACTTGGAGTTGGGTGTTTCAGGTTAACCAGCCTGGTACAAGTGAATATATGGAGTTCCTCGTGATGATGTCTTATGACAAGATTGTGTCCTCTGACAGGGCTGGCTCCTTTCTGCTGAGATAGACTCCAATTTCCAGCATTATTGTATTGAAATAGGCTTCTTTGGAAAATCAATAAATGAACAAAATGCTGATGAAGAGGCTTCAAGTTCTTTATTGTTTGTGATGAACAGTGTTGGTCCTGGTTTTTTTTCACTCACAGTAAAGCCTCTGGTCCTCTGTAATGGATAAAATGAGATTTAGAAGACTGAAAAAGTTTCACTTTATTTAAAAAATGCTAGGTTGTCTCTGATTTTTCTTTTGCCAAACAAAGTAACATATTGTTTTTATAGGTGGTAACTGAAGCCAAACTGAAATAAGAATATTATTTTATTTAAGTGTGCCACGGGGATTAATTCTACTTGCATCATGGATTCAGTTAATTGAGTTCAAACTGTCTCACACTTGGTTGTTGTCTTTGTGGAGTTTCTCCCAATGTCACCCTTCTGGTTTTCCTCCCATAGATGTATTGGCAGGTCTAAACTATCCCCGGGTGAGTGATATGCACGTATTCATGAATGGCACCCTACATTATATAGGGAGTCCATCCAAAATTGTCTCTCACCTTTTTTTTGTTCTTTATTTCGCCTTATATAATTTCTTCTATTAGGAATTTGTTAGTTTTTGCATACAATACAATTACAATACAATACAATTTATTTTTTGTATAGCCCAAAATCACACAAGAAGTGCCGCAATGTGCTTTAACAAGCCCTGCCTCTTGACAGCCCCCCACAAGAAAAAACTCCCAAAAAAAACTCTTGTAGGGAAAAAATGGCAGAAACCTTGGGAAAAGCAGTTCAAAGAGACACCCCTTTCCAGGTAGGTTGGGTGTGCAGTGGGTGTCAAAAAGAAGGGGGTCAATACAATACAGTACAATACACAGAACAGAACAAATCCTCAATACAGTATAAAAATAAAAATTTTAGAAGTACAGAGCAGAATTTAACAATAGGTGATATCACATAATATGATTTGGATTTGTTTAGAGTCCTGGAGACCTCATCCATAAAGCTGCTTCCCTTATTTGGCCATTCCATAGCTGAAATAGCGCTAATCCGATGAAAGGACCCCTCTACCCCACGATTCCTGCAATCCTCCATCAGGGATGACTTTACCTTATGCAGGCAAAACAACTTGGCAGGTGGGCCGCGGCACCAAGTGCCACATTTGAGTACCGAGAAGAGAAACAGAATAGGTGTGGGTTAGTATCAAATTATAACTATCATGTTACTTACAGTATGTTTTAGTGCTAATGACTTACAACAAAGATGCAGTCTGTACAGTTAATCAGCAGCTCTAGTCAGGATATGCTAAACTGAAGTAGTGAGTCTTCAGCCGGGATTTAAAAGCTGAGACCGAGTGCCCCTTGGGGTCGGAGTGCAGGGTCAGCCATTGTACAGTGCCCCTGGAGCAATTGCAGGTTAAGGACCTTGCTCAAGGGCCCAGCAGTGTAGGCCCTCTTTTGGCAGTAAGGGAGATTTAGTACCAGCGCAGATCCTTAGCCTCAGAGCCACCACTTTACAACCAGTGCCGACACTGTTGGTCCCTGTTTAGATTAATGAGTTGAAGTTAATTTAAGAAAAATATATAAAACTAGCCATGTGCGCCCAACTACGTTGCGCGTGTTAAAGTTGTCTGTGAAGGGCTCCCTGTTTAAACGCGGCTGCCAGTCGTGAACTGGGCCGTTCATCGCACAGCATTATGATTTTTTATAAGGGAAACAAAATTACAAAAGAAAACCCTTGGGTATTGATTCAATAGGAACGGCCTACTCGGATTCACTGTCCGAATCGTAATTACTGTATGTGATGGTGTCGGAGCATTTCTGCTTCTGTCCGTTCACAGTCCGTCTCGTTTTCACGACGCTGTCGTTTCCTCTCGCGATCTCTTCTCAACCTTTCTCCAATCTCGCAGGTTGCTTTGTGGCAATCCAAAGAGTAAGGCAATATACACGGAGCAATGGTTATAAAAGGGGAACACATAGGTATCCAGGCTCTTTAAAGCATAAATAGGAATCACTTCACTGACATGTGAGCAAGCCACGGTACAACTGTGAGACGCGCAGCACTCGCCGGCTACATGTAACAATAATAATTTCCAGAACGTGATGTTACATTGTCATTAATTTTACCCACTGTCTTTCATATGTTACGTAGGCACGTACCTTTTATCTTCGGCAATCTCATTCTCTAACCAGGCCTCAGGAGCTAACCAGCGTAACACTGTCCACCACCCCTTTTGTTATTCCGGCACATTGTTGACATCCGTGAGTAACAACAATGTACTAAACTGGAAGGTGGTCTACGCATGTGTGGAATTCGCGGACAAAGATCAAGATCTAAATGAAGATCTCTTTAGCTAATTTAAAGCACAACAATTTGTTTAGTTTGAATGTCTGTGTTTTGAGGTGTGACTGGAGTACTACAGTCTTCAGTAGTATAAGCCTGGAGGAGATTCTTAATGCAATGCCTATGTTTTAGCTGTCTCTCTACTGCCATCTAGTGCTTCTTCTTCTAATTCATTCGCGGACAAACAAAGATCAAGATCCAAATGAAGATTATATATAGAGATGCAAATCTCCAACATTGTACCTTTTCTAAGAAATTCAGTTTAAATGTAAATGTTTTTCATGGGGGCGGCACGGTGACGCAGTGGGTAGCGCTGCTGCCTCGCAGTTAACAGACCAGGGTTCGCTTCCTGGGTCCTCCCTGCGTGGAGTTTGCATGTTCTCCCCGTGTCTGCGTGGGTTTCCTCCAGGTACTCTGGTTTCCTCCCACAGTCCAGAGACATGTAGTTTAGTTGCATTGGTGATTGTAAATTGTCCCTAATGTGTGCTTGGTGTGTGTGTGTGTGCGTGCCCTGCGGTGGGCTGGCGCCCTGCCCAGGGTTTGTTTCCTGCCTTGTGCCCTGTATTGGCTGGGATTGGCTTCAGCAGACCCCCGTGACCCTGTAGTTACGATATAGCGGGTTGGATAATGGATGGATGGATGTTTTTCATGAAAAGAAATGTAACATATTAAGAAAAATATAATTTGCATAAAGTATTTTAATTTGTTTAAATAACAATTTTAATATTATTGCAGTCTTTGATCTTATTATAAACTGTTCCTATTGCATTATAAAAATCCTTATAATTATATATTTTATTTATACTACACATTTCCCAAGTACAGATCTATAGTATGACTGTTTCTATATATTTGTGTTTGTCCAATATAAAAGCTACCCTAGTGAAAAAGTGATATTTATTTGCAGTGTATATTTACTGTAGAATGCCATACTTGAACACACCTTTAAGGACAAGGGTTCAATTCCCCTTCAGGTTCCAGTATGTGTGGGGTCTGCATGTTTTTCATACTCCTGGATTTTCTTTTTTAGGTGTTCTTGTTCCCCCAACATGCCAGAGACATTCAGATTAGGCTAATATGTGATTATAAACTGACCCAGCATTAGTGAGATTGGGTGGGCTGCATATGTTCACCCAGTGGTAGACTAATGTGCCATCCAGGGTCCTGTTTTCCAAAGCACTGAGTTAGGCTTCAGTTGTTTTTTACCTAATAATTATGGTTTGAAAATATACAGAAGTAGATTTATGTGGAAATTAAGCTCAAATTGACAGCTAACTATAACACTTCTGCTGAGAGGTCTTCTCTTGGTTAAAATAAAAAGAAGCCTAAATACAGAAATCATCAGTAATCTTGGAATTTTTTTGTAATTTCAGGCATATTTTCCAAGGGTTTGGACATCTTTTTTGTATTACAGAGGGTCTTTAAAGACTATGAGAGCCATTGTTTACATGGAACAAAAATCTGTTAATTTTACTCCTCTGGAAACCATGAGCTCTGAAATGGCTGGGATACTCGTATACCTTAAAGTGCACATTCATAATTAGAGTACAGGGTCACAATGCCCCATAATCTGAGAGTCTAGTCCTTTAAGTATGATGATAAAGATGGCGGCACTCTCATGGCTATCCTGAACCCCTGGATAACACAAATGGTGAAAAAAATCAGAGTGAAGGGTTTAAGAAATAGATGCAGAGAAGAAATAGCAAAGAGAGAACACTCTGCAAAGGCAACTGAAATGAAAATAACAGGCTCCTTGCAGTCTGTTAGATAGGACTTTCTTCCCTGACTGGCTGCTGGTACAGATTGTTAACTTACCCACATTCCCGTTAAATGATTTTAGCAGCAAAATCCTCATTTTATGCCTTCTCTCTTTGTATCCCTATAACACCTCACCTCTATCTCTCCTGTCCAGTGAGGTTTCTCCTACTCTACTCTCCTCCTGACTCCATGCTCTAATGACTGTTGGTACAAGATGCTTGATAAGCTCTGGGCCAGGGTTTCTTCTGGGGGTCATGACATTTTAAAATGGCCATATTCCCAGAGATCCCTCTAATGACTCCAGGTTCTTCTGCACCTCTTAAAGCAATTTCACCAAAGATAGTTCTTCATAACAGGTCATACTCATTTTCATGGTAGGCATTGCTGCAGTCTGGTGATCAGGAAAAACTTTGTCCAAACAACTGATAAATTCCACATAATGCCTTTTTGTGTCCACACAGAAATGACATTTGGGCCACTCTCCAAACCTGTAGAGTCTACGTATAACTGTCTAACAGATCCAAAAATCTCAAACTGGCATGGCAGCATTGTAAGTGTGTGTTTTCTATCTTATCACCAGGGTCTTGTATGGTCCCAGCACTTGTTACGCCACTTTGTTTTGCCTTTAATGGCAGAGCCTACTGGGTATTTCATTTCAGTGGGCAGATGGCAGTTTTGGATGTTTTATGTGTGGTGTTATTCTGTGAATTATCAAAAGTTCAGATTTGATAAGTAAAAGTATTTCTTAACTGGATGGAGCAGCAGTGAACAATAAGACATCCTAAAGTGGCCACATAACTTAGACCTCATGGCTTGGAGGAAAGGAGGGATAACTTAATGGGAGGTACAGTATTACATTTTAAATATGTGAATCAGGAATCAGAAAGGTGTGATCCCTTTAGGCAGTCAGACAGCTTCTGACATTGGAAGGAAAATAAATTTGAATATCCCTCTGGATGCCTGAAGTCTGTGAAAAACTTGTACTTGCTTGCAAAACATTTTTAATGGTAATTGTAAAGCATATTAGTCAATTTCTTTCCCAGCCCTCTCTAAATTCTGTGTGGAGCCTGTTCATTTTCACTTGGACTTAGTGGGCTTTTGACGTCTCCTTTAATTTTCCTTTACATTCCAAACCCCAGAGTCTAAATTGTCTGGTAAAAGTGACTGTGCCAAGCAATGATCAGTCATCCCATCCTTGACTGATTCCAGCCTTGTGCCTCCCTAATGCAGGAATAGGCTCCTGCTCTCTGTGAGCCCATAATGGAAGAAGATGTTCAGAAAGTGAAGGAATTAAAAGAAAGGTTAACTGAAAAATTCAGTATTTTATTTAACAATTTCATTAGGCTGCCATTTGTTCCAGAGCAGGTTAATACCTCATCTCCAATGCCGCCATAATTGGTTCTGACTGCCCACAACCAAGAATTGGATTTTCAGTTGGTATGAGAATGTTATGTTGTTATTTAATAGCACATGATTGAGACTAGAATATGTAAAATGAACAGTGCATGGATGGATAATTTAAAAATGGAAATAAAACAAAAAAAATGTACATTTTGTAAAGCAGCAGCACAAATCATATACATTTTCAGATTTTATATTTTTTTATATGTAATTGCTTTGTTCATTAAATAAAATACTTTGGTCACAAATGATGCAGAGAAAAATATGTATTTAAAAAAAGTAAAGTTTTTACACCTTACTGTTTAAAAAGGTCAGAGGTTGCACAGTTTACCTCAAGTTAACTTCTTACACTGTAACTCATTTGTATTAAAAAATGACATTGGAGAAAAACACCTAAAAGGCAAATGGTTTGCACTATGGTTGATAGAGCCCTAAAGTACATTAATTCCTATTTATTCTCTTTGCCAGATTTATGAGCTGGGCAGCAGCCAGCAGTAAGATAACAGTAATATGCAAAAGGCACCCACTGGTAGCAAGATATGAGATATCCTTTGTTTGCTGAGTGGTGTCAAGTGAAGGCTGCATAATGGAAGGTCTGTGTGGTTTAGGTGGTGCTGTGCCACGTAACTCAACAGACTTCAGCCAGGCACACAGTAGGCTTGCTTTGTTTATGTGTGGACTTTACTCCTGCTCACAATGGAACATGCAAAGGTTAATGTGTTTTCTAAATGCAAAGATGCTGTTTATGCAATAGGAATGGCATCCGTATATTTATTTTATGAATTCACATTTTACCATTGCAGTGTTGCAGACAATCTGAGCATATCCATTAGCCTCGGACAAAAGGCAGGAGCTAACATTGAACATGATGCCAGATGATTGCAAGGCACATTCAGTCACGCCAGGCCAGTTCACAGTCACCAGTAAACTTCTCATACATTTGTGGAAGAAACTCACACAAATATCAGAAGAAAGATTTTTTTTTTTTTTTTTTTGCACTTATGTACCATCAATATAAAGTCCCTAAGATAAGTTTTGAATAAAAGTGTCTTCAAAGTTAAACCTCATGCTGAGAATTGAGCCCAATTTTCAGCAGGTTTGAGGCAATATTACTAATCATTTCATTACAAAGCTTCCTGCTGTTAAATTCTATTTAAAAAATAGGCTTAAAAATGTAAATGCATAATGTTGAACACATTTGAAAAGTACAGTCCAAGCCCCTAAAGTCTTGTCTGTTGAATATTACACATCAACCAGTCTTCTATATAGCACCTGTTAAATCATCCATCAGACAGACTTTTACAAAGAATAGAGTTTTATACAGTGCTCTCTCGGCCTCATTGAAAACCAGCAGAGAGGATTTGGGGGCCTCAGCTCACACTTTCCAGTTGTGTCCAAGGCTGCACTCAGTTTTTATGTTTGTACTAGGCTGACCTGCCTTTTAAGGCGACCAACTTTTAAGTTGACCACTTCTTAAGGCAATTCAATATGTAGATCAATTTGATATTTTATACAAACTCATTAATTTGGTTATATTGCATTTGAGCGGTATTACTTTAATACTTGTAGTTTCTGTTATTTTTGTGATGAAATTTAAACTTTTTTTCTATATTGAGGTCGCCCTTTTGAACCCCCCTGATATTTACTACACGGTGAGGCATTTGTACTCCATCAACATTAATTATTTCCAGAGACATAATTTTGTCTATTTTTCCAGCGCATCGCGCACAAAAGCAAGGGAACGATGGGAGCACCAGAACTCTGCTCACATCATGTCACTTCGTACCGCAAGCTGCAAGTAGTAAGTCTGTGATAAGCGGAATACTGCTACGCTTTCCACTCACGGGACGGAAGGACAATCCCGACCGCTTTTATATAGTAAGAAAGAAGAAGATATCGCACAGTCTGGAGTAGAAAATCATCTTTTACCTGGAAAAACGAAACTACAAATCCCATCATGCATTGCAAAATGGACGGGGCATGTGTGAAACTCCGTGCTACTCGCACAGTCTGGAGTAGAAAATCATCTTTTACCTGGAAAAACGAAACTACAAATCCCATCGTGCATTGCAAAATGGACGGGGCGTGTGTGAAACTCCGCTCCTGCGTAGCACTCACGGGACAGAAGGACAATCCCGACCGCTTTTATATAGAAGGATTCCATTTCTTATGGCAGGTTTTAGAGCTGTTTTAATGCATTGCTGTTTTGCCCTCCACTTTTGTAGGCCTTGTACTGTATTTAGCGTATCAATCATGAACCTGTTCTTGTAACATTTTAAGAAAAATATTTTATCATATGAAAGTCTTCTTAAATACTCATCTTGCCTTCTCGGGTTAATTGGCTCATTCTAAGCCATATTGTTTTCCGGCATCTACATCCAAATTGATACTGAATTTTGAATGATTGTTTTAGTGTGACAGAGGTCCATCTTCATTCTCTGGCTCTAATAGCACATTATGTGTATGTGTTATGCGTGTTTTATGATTTGTTTATAGAGGCTAGTGTTCTGTGGACTAAACGGCAAGTGAAACGATTGAAAAATGAGGTGATAAAAACTATAAACTAAATGCTGTAAAATTTCAAGGAAGAAAAACAATCACAAATATAATTAAACTTAGTAGAAATGTATAAGGGATTTGAAACATTTATACTACATTCTATACTTTGAACAAAAGCTGCACTGGGAATTGCTGCCTTTGGTTTTCTGACCCTCATTATGTGTAAAGACCTTCCTTAGCCGTGACATTATGAAAATGCTCTTTGATAATTAACTTTAAATGCCAGATCAAGGATGCTTTTTATTTATTATTTTAGTTTCATTTCTTTGCCTTTATATGACTGTAGGGTTAAAAGTACTGTATTCATTTGATGTGGGGAAAACTGAGTAAAGTTCAAATGGACACAAGGAGTGTTTGACAAATCCTGTGTGCAATTTTATGAGACCAAGCTTTAAACAGTCGGGTTGTAAGTTCTGAGGTGTTATGAATTACAGAATAACAGTGCACTTCTCGGAAAACTGAAAATAGCTGCTGTAGAACAAAGGAAGACCTCTTCTTTGGTAAAGAGAGAAGCTCAGCATGGGAATGTTAAAATGAACAGTATTTCTGTTTTAGATCTATCTATCTATCTATCTATCTATCTATCTATCTATCTATCTATTATTTGGTGCCTTTCATATCTATCTATCTATCTATCTATCTATCTATCTGTCTAACACACAATACCTTTCCTATCTATCTGATGTAGTTCCTTTCCTGTACATTTGTCACTTGGTGAGTACAGGGTAGGGTGGTCCAGAATACCATCGAAGAGTACAGTATTGTTTACAAGTTAAAAGGGCCAGCAGAGAGAGGCTATAGAAAACTTGACATACTAACTACAGGCTAATTCTTTCATTATTATCATTGTGAAGGCTTCACCTTTAAAAGAAAAGTGAGTCTCCACACTGTTAGCTAATACAAATAATTCATACCTGTAAATTCATTTATTTTCCTAAGTTTTTTTTTTTCTAGTGCAGCATCACAGGAACGTAGTACCTTTTAAAGATTTGGATACAAGGCAGGAGTTAGTTCCATAAGCATTGTAGGATGGTGTTTACCAGGCCAGTTCAGATTTCCCAAACCTCATGACTTGCATTTCCTTGGAATGTGAGTGGGAATAAGAGTACACAGAGAAGAAAAGAACATGGATTGAAGGAGAATGTACAAATGGTTTTCTGGGAAATGACCAAACTAAAGTTTTAACCAAGCAGTAGTGAGGCTACAGTGCCCCTGACTTACTAAGCTGACACTTATAGACACACCAAGATGCAGGCATTAGATTGAGAGACGATTCACAATAAGCATGATTGCAAACTTCACTAAAACAGATCAGGAAATAGCAAGCATGTAAATATGCTGAAATAAGAGGAGCTACCAGCTTAAGACCATACAGCATATTAACAGACAGTGTGCCACTGTTAGACTGGAACAGTGCCTGTTTTGTCTTAATGAAACACCACCTTCGACTTAAACTCATTATGCAAAGCTGCTAAAGTAGACATTTCTGTGCATCATGTAAAAGAGCAGGTACTAATATCTAGGGGTTGGGGATGGGAATGGATATCCAGTTCACCAATTGCTTTCATGTCCCAGAGATGTGCAGCCTAAGTTGATTGGTGACTCCAAACAACCCACTTTGAGGGTGTGTGGTGTAGTGGTTAAGGCTTTGGACCTCGGACCATGAGGTTGTGGGTTCAAATCCTGCTACTGACAATGTGTGACCCTGAGCGAGTCACTTGACCTGCCTGGGCTCCAATTGGATAACTTAAAACAAATGTCACCCTCTGAAATGTTGTAAGTTGCTGTGGGTAAAATCATCAGCTAAATAAATAAGTGTGTGTGAATGTATTGCTGCAGCAGTATTGTTGATTTTCTAATTTATCGCACATCAGATGAGAATTTCCCTCCAGCAGGAAAGAAATATGCACCTTGAATTTGGATTGAAATTTGTACTTGTGTGAGCATTACAGTCCTATACAATTACGATTCTCAGAACGTGTGTCTTGGGTCAAAGTTATGTTCAAAGTGAAAAATAATGGATGAAAAATAATTGGAA
This sequence comes from Polypterus bichir lapradei, assembly GCA_026402145.1. Taxonomy (NCBI): domain Eukaryota; kingdom Metazoa; phylum Chordata; class Cladistia; order Polypteriformes; family Polypteridae; genus Polypterus; species Polypterus bichir. Next base: position 31,148,381 of record JANRMT010062861.1, read on the forward strand.
ATGTGTAAAGTGTCCTTTTAAATTTCAGTTTGGGATTTCATTTGGGAATGTCTCTGTGCAGGTAAAACTAAACCAATAGTCTGGCATAGTCTTCTTCGGTGTTGTTATTGTTGTTTATACAGATCATTATGTTAAGCTTTTGGCATAATAATGTCACCTGTCTACTTACTTGTGCTGGTAATTTTTTAAAGTCTGTGATTAGATTTTAAGTTGCTTATAAATATATATATCAGTACAAAAGAGTCATACAAAAGACAAATAAAAACAAAGGTGGAACTGAATGTCTAACTTTGGCAGTGTAAATATTAGCATAGTGAGTTGTACGTTGGTCACCAGGGCTGCTGGTCTCCCGCTTACTGATATCCTAGTATTTCCTCTGTTGGGCACTGATGTCCTTGACCCTTTAGCTTTCACTATACATTAAAGGACACAGTTTCTCAGACATCATATTGGCTAACAGCCCTTGTAAAGAGAAGCTTGGTGCTTGTCTGTGCCCACCTGGAACCAGATGTCTCATGACAGACACGTTTTCTGAACTCTAGGTATCTGTGAACTTCTTTTCATCTTTAAGCTAGCAATGTGCTCAGTTCCTTTATACAGAGGAATTTTGCATAACTACTTAACATCCATGAGGTCTTACAGTTCTTTTCCTGGCCTCCATGCCCTCTTTCTGTCTCTGTCTTTCTCTCTCCCTCTCATTCTATGTAGAAGGACTAGCGTCCCCAACACCTACAGGGATTCTTGCCTTCTAACATTCTGGGCGAACATTACAGGCTTCCACCCAGGTCTCCCTTCCTCTTTCCCACTCTGACCCTACCTCTCCAGGATGGGTGTCCTTTCCCATTACGAATTCTGAGGCACCATCCCGGACAAGATTTAACACATCCCCTGACATGCCAAATATGTATTGAGTATCTGTACTTGAGATATTTGATGGCTCAGTAGTCAGGCACCCATTCTCAATAATTACATAGTGCATGCTTTATTTTATCTAACTTATGGATATAACTCAATATTAACAATCATTTTCTTCTTGCATCCTAAAGATTTTTGGGCTAAATTAACCAAGGACTCTTAACTGGCCCTGTATGAGCAGAAGTGTGTGTATGTGTAGCAAACCCATCAGGGGATGGCTTCTGCCTTATAACCAGCACTGTCAGGATAGACACCAGCTTCCAGAAAGTCTGAATTGGATTAAGTGGTGTGGACACCAGGCGGCATACCGCTTCCCAAACTCCTGACACAATAGCCACAGAGCCCATAAGTTCAGCAACACACACATTTATTTATGGCGGGGAAGCTCATCTCCCTCACCCCCCTACCAACAGCACAGTACAAAGCACCCAGCAGCACAGTCTATAGCACACAGCACTATCTTTCTCTTCTCCTTCATTCTCTCTCTCTCTTGTCTCCACTCCTCCTCCAGTAAGCTTCGTCCCCTTCCTCCCGTCGCTAGCTCCCCACAGTAGTGGCAGCTGGCTCCTTTAATAGGGCACCTGGTAGTGCTCCAGGTGTCCAGTGATGTTCCAGGTTTGGCAAAAGTGCTGCACCAAAGAGCTCAGCAGTTCCAGCAGCACCCCTTGTTGGCTCACACGGAATCCAACATGGCTGCACGAAACTTCAACTCCCATGGAGCCCTGTGGGAATCCAAGGCACTGCTACAATCCAGGGTGGCTGCCATCTAGCGTTCTGGCGGAGGCAGTGCCCAAAAGAAGCTGCCTTCCCCCATCCTTCCATTTCTTGGGTGTCCCGGCCAGGATGGGCTGCCGGCTGTCCATTACAGTGGGTTGAGTGATAAATAGGAAGATAATTAGTTTTTTACGTGTTTTTTTAAGTTCTTGAACTTTATTTAGGCTTTCAGTTTACATAATGTTTGTAATGCAAATACTTCACAATTAAATGGGTAATAAAATTAAATTAAGAAAGCTAAAATAATACTACAGTGAAAATAAATATCAAGAGGGCTACAGTTTTAAAAAATATAATTGTGAAAATGATGGCTATTGATGACTTCTAAAAAGAGAAATAGGAAAATTTAACAAAAGGGTACCGACACGTCATACATCAGTTTACAAATGCTGGACATGTTCAACTGGAATGTAGGATACATATTAGTGTGTCTGTCCCAGAAGTTTGGATTTTGAGTTGGACTTGCATACCAGAGTCCATTTGATGTCGGTAGGATGTGGGTGTTGCTCCAGGGAAATTCAGAGTAGATCAGACAAGTGAGGCTTCAAAAGGCAGTCTGACCTCACCTTGGCAGCTTGATAAAGGCCTGGCATTACCAACTAAGACGGTCAATTAGTTTGTTTTATGCTGCGTTTTTGGTTCCTGTTTTACTTGCATATATGGCTGATTTGAAAAGGCCTTTCTCTGTGTTAAAATTACTATCAGCTGACTCTGCAGACGCCTTTTATTGCTTGTGGTTTATTTTGCTCTTTTTTTTTTTTTTTTTTTTTTTTTTTTGGTAGAAGTTGTATTTCCTGCTGAAGATGAAAAGACTTCTGTGTTTCTGTGTTTGTAAAGATTGTGTATGAGCAGTGTGAAAAAAAAAAAAAAAACAACCAAAAAAATGCAGCCTGCTGTCTGTGATAAGGTACAATGTTGGTGGGGGTGTGGGGGTCGTACACTTTCAACTGTCTTACTTGAATTTTTTATTCATTATGACCAAAACAGTGTGGTCGTTAGGTAACTCTTGAGTCCAGAGTAATACCAGTGAAGCCAAAAACTTAAAAATAAGGTGGTCTATTAATAAGTCACTGAGTCAAAGGAGGGAGATAAACAGGTATTCTTAAAATAGCCAAAGTATTCAACAAGTGGTAAAGTAAAAGAGAAACAATACATACTGTCTAACTAAATTATAATTAGTCCTGTGAATGTACTTAGGGAGTCTTCCACACTTACCCACCATTGTTCGCCAAAAGAATACCCACTCTCTCACTTTCTTTACCTACAAGCTCTGGCTATACTCTCTCTGATCAGTCAGGTGTTTCCCAGACAGCTCCTCCTGATCCCACACTCCATGACTTAACAGCTGGAAGAAGCTTTTAAGCCTGCCTAGGATAGAGTGAATCACTTCCATGATCAGGAATGGCCTAGAGAACTCCCAGAGCCAAACTCCTACAACTGCACCTAGTAGTCGCCACAGGTGTCCCTCCAAACCTAGAGCCATTTCTTCTTCAAATAGCCAGGCAGATTATATGTTACCAAACCACTGGCATGGACATTTGGCTGCCTGGAATTAAAATAATGAGCTTGCACTAACACTTCTCTTTATCTCTATATCTCTGTAGATATGGCAGTCCCCAACTCTCCTTATTCTTACCAAAAATGTGCCAGTATAACTAAACTGAGACATCCAGAGTGATGTACACCATCTTTGTAGACTTCTCCTAGACACCTATAGCCTATCCTGAACAGAGTCTGAGCAGCCACAATTCTGACCCTAACCAGGCCTCCTTCCACATCATAGATCAAGGCCTTCGATGAACCGGTACACAATGTAGATTTGGTTCAGACCTTGTGCCTAATTCCACTAAAACAGGGTATCAATTTCCAAAGCTTGAATTGGATGAATATGAGAATTTTGTGTTTAGATCACCTGTTCTCTGGAATCTCACACTAGAAAAGTAGCCCATAGGCACAAAGAATACCTTTTCATTCGCTGCTAGAAAAGTCTTTTTCAAATCTGTACCACCAAAGCTATGATGCTATAAACATCTGCTGCACTTGTCACTTTTCAGTGCACTGAAGAAAAATGTGAGAGGTTTCAAAATGTTCAAAATAAGAAATAAATGACATCTGAAAACAAACTTCTTAATTTTTGCACATTACTGTGAAAAAGACTGCATTTTGACCCGCTTTTCTCATCTTTGAGTAATGTCTTCTAGCTGGAAGGCAAGCTTGGCAATTTTGACCTGATACTTTAAAAGAAGAATCCACTCACCCAGGAAATTAGGATGTCAGAAACACACTGAAACAGCCATCATTTTGAGGAGTATCAGCATGATATTAAACAAAAACATTATTTGAACTAGCGCTGCTGCCTCACAGTTAGGAGACCTGGGTTTGCTTCCCGGGTCGTCCCTGCGTGGAGTTTGCATGTTCTCCTCATGTCTGTGTGGGTTTCCTCCGGATGCTCCGGTTTCCTCCCACAGTCCAAAGACATGATGGTTAGGTGTATTGGCGATCCTAAATTGTCCCTAGTGTGTGCTTGGTGTGTGTGTATGTGTGTGCCCTACGGTGGGCTGGCGCCCTGCCCGGGGCTTGTTTACTGCCTTGCGCCCTGTGTTGGCTGGGATTGGCTCCAGCAGACCCATGTGACCCTGTAGTTAGGATATAGCAGGTTGGATAATGGATGAATAAATTATTTGAACTAGTGATGTCATTCAGTGGTAACATCTGGGGCTTTAGCCTGTGACTTTAGTCATGCAGCTTCTGATCTTTGAGAACAGAACTTGTTCAAAGCAGATACACGTAAGTAAATATTTATTTTATTATTTAATATAACTTATTATTAAAATAGATTTTAAGGGGTTTTAAACTACAATTTTATGATTTAACCAAGAGGGGGCATTTTAGCAGATATACCTTACTGATTTAAATATAGATGAGCAGTATTACTCCTAAATATTAAAATTCTGTAATGAGATTAAGAATGGAAAGATAAAAAAATATATAGGTTTCTCTAATAACCATAATGAAGCATGGAAATTGGCGTTAAAAACTAAAGTTTTACAGAAGGGACTAAGTGTGCTAGAGTGTTGCCGCAAGGCACTCATCGTCTAACCCACCCCTGAGCTTCAAGAGGCTAGCCCTTGATTCTCATATTTAGTGGTTTGATGTTGGCCGTCAATAGCTTAAAAACTCCTAGAGGGAACCAACACCTCCCTGGTCCTCACTGAGCTATTTCAACAATTTGCTGGATAACTATGAAGAAGAAGCAAATATATTTGATTACAAAACAACTGGGATATTGTCAACTAAGGCAGTTAAAAAAACATAGAGGCCTGTAGCTGTTGAATTATGTGCCGCCCCATGTAGGTGAACTCAGAGCAGGTTTACATTAGAAAGCAATGGTTTATAAATTAGGGTGGCACGGTGGCACAGTGGTAGTGCTGCTGCCTTGCAGTTAGGAGACCCGGGTTCGCTTCCCAGGTCCTCCCTGCGTGGAGCTTGCATGTTCTCTGCGTGGCTTTCCTCCGGGCACTCCGGTTTCCTCCCACAGTCCAAAGACATGCAGGTTAGGCGGATTGGCGATTCTAAATTGGCCCTAGTGTGTGCTTGGTGTGTTTGTTTGTGTCCTGCGGTGGGTTGGCACCCTGCCCGGGATTGGTTCCTGCCTTGTGCCCTGTGTTGGCTGGGATTGGCTCCAGCAGACCCCCGTGACACTGTGTTCGGATTCAGCGAGTTGGATCATGGATGGATGGGTTTATAAATTATCCATTCATCCATTTTGAAAGCCTCATAATCCATGAATTGGGTTGCATGGAGCCAGAGCCTGTCTAGGCAGCATGTGGCACAAAGGAAACACCCAATGCTCTTCTTGTAAAGTCTATTCAGATGTCACTGCATTTGAACATTGACCACTGCACCAGTCTTCCACTTATTCATTAAATTTCTGAGACTTCTTTCTCAATTACCATACCCACATGCTGTATGCTTGTCTATACTGGGTCAATTTAGATTGGCCATTTACAATTACCAGTAAACCTGTTATAGGTACAGTGTCTTTAATATGAGTTTCCACCCAGACATGAGGAGAATGTGTAAACTTCACACACTTCCAGTGACAAGATCAAATTTCAAAATCAATCTCAAGAGCTATCAATCTGGCTGACCAAGATGCAAAACAAGATCAGTGCCATGGCTCAGAGCACACAAGCAGTAGCTTTCAATCGGCAATTTGCTTCAGTACCAGAGGATTAGTTCACTACATAGCAAAAGAAAATTTAGTTGTGGCACCCTCTAACACTAATGTATTAGACAACACGGAGGCAATAACATCTGTTAAGATGATTTAAACATGAATCATCCATCAATTTCCATTTCACAGTTATAAAGAGATAAATTCTGTATCAGCATCATTGACCACAGAGCACAATAGAGCCTGGGATGACATGCAACTCCTTCAGAGGACACTTCCACACTTCCTCACACTAAGTAGATTTAAGTGTGCTCATTAATCTAATCTGCGTATTTTTAGGAGAATCCAATTTACCAAATGAAAGTTACTAATTTAACCATCAATTATCTCCTTGGGATGTGGGAGGAAATAAGAGCGCCCAGAAAGAGTCCTCACAATCGTACAGAGAATATGTTAAGACGACAACAGTCACTGATCGGACTGGAAAATTGAATTTAAGCTTTTTCTGCTGTGTAATAATAATAATAATGATAATAATAATAATTCTTTACATTTGTATAGTGTTTTTCCCACTTTTCAAAGCCCTTTATATAGTGAGTGGTGAGCCATTTCAACCAGCACCAATGTGCAGCATCCAGCTGGATGATGTGATGGCAGCCATTTTGCGCCAGTACATTCACTACACGTTAGCTGTAAGGAAGGAAGGAGTGAGAGATAGCCAGTTAGAGACAGGGGATGATAAGGGGGTCAAAAAGACTAGGCCATGGTGGGCAAATTTAGCGAGGACATCAGGATGCACCTTACTCTTTTCGAAGGATGCTCAGGGATATTTTATGACCACAGAGAGTCAGGACCTTAATTTTACGTCTTGTCTGAAAGACAACACCATTTTTACTGCACAGTGTCCTCGTCACTGCATTTGAACATTGACCACTGCGCCAGTCTTCCACTTATTCATTACATTTCTGAGACTGCTTTCTCAATTACTATACCCACAGTTACATGCTGTATGCTTGTCTATACTGGGTCAATTTAGATTGGCCAGCTATCGTTTTTCAAACTTGTTTAATCCAGTTCAGCACTAAACCAGTTTGTTGTAGGACACGTTCATCTACTTCAGACTAATTCATAGTGAACAGTCAACGAAGATGAAGCAGGAAATGAGAGGACCCAGGAGCCCTCACAGACAATGAGACACTGTGCAAAATTCACACAGGCAATAACTGAGCTGGTAATTGAACCCAGATCACTAAAACCATGTGGCATCATCACTAATCACTGTGCCCCCCAGACGGGAATCAGAATTGAGCAATTACCTCGTATGTCACATCAGTAAACTAAATTTTTGTGAATAAGTAATAGGAAACACATACAAGGGGTTACTGATAGATACTTGGGTGAAGTAGGAACACCTAATACTTCAGCACAGAGACAGATAGGAACCTGCAACAAGCCATTCAACACAGACATTCTGCGGCTTCCTCACATTTGGAAACATTCATACATTAATTTGAAATTTTATGTGCTGAAAGTAGAACTTTTGGATTAAATTAGATTAAGTGCACTAAGTGAGGATTTACTTGTGTAGTCATTATGAGCACCAAGGTGACTACATCCAAATAATATGTAAAGAGCATGCTGGGTGACAAATTCCAATGTGTAGCATGTGCTAGAGGCTCCATGTATAGTGAAAAAAAGAGATGATCAAAAATCTAAAGTTCAAGCTGTCTGGAGCGACTGAAGAAGAAGTCTATCTTAGCAAGACTTGGCAAATGTTGAATTACTAAGGAAATCAGCCACAGCTGATTGTAGCCAGCAGTTCAAACAAAGTTTTTTCAAACGAATGCAGTTATATACTTCATTTTTATTTTTTTCTGAACCTGCTGTATCTAATACAGTTTAAAGGAGTCCAAAAGCCACTGGTGTAATGCAGAAACTCGCCCTGGATGGGGTCATAGTACATTCACAGTTGCACCGCTAATTTAAAGACAGACACCAATCTTATTTGCATACCTTTGAGACACAGACAGAAGTCAGAATGTCTCATTCATATCCGCACAATCAGTCACAGCACCATGACTGGAACAAGGACATAAACCCAGAAATCTGGAACTGTGAGGTTGCCGTACTAAAAAGTGCACATTGGCATATCATAATCAGTAATGGGGTTGACAGTGTGCAGTTCTGACCCCGACACTGCAAAAATGAGATTAATTTAAACAAAGTTCAGAAGGTTTTGAACAAATAAGCAAGCTCATTCCATGTGATTTGTGAGAAAATGAGCAAGAGATAAAAGTAATAGGATTCTTGAAAGATAAAGATATTTGTTTCTGCCTTAACCCCCATGCTGCTGGTGCACACTTTAGCCGTAATAGAATGAGTACGTTCAGAAATGAAAGTCACCAGCAACCATAAGGGCAGTTGTACAGTTACAAAAATTATCACTGCAGTATAGCTAATGTGGTGGCAGAATTCACGGCAGCCCGACTTTTTTCAAGAAGGCACATGGAGTCTCAGGAAGGTAGCAGAATCAGGCTTTTATTGTGTGATGCATACACCGACTCAAATCAAGTGAAATGCGTGTCCAAGGATGGGCAAACCATACCGTTATCTCCCAACACATTTGTCGTCTGACTCCCTGTCATTCTATTCCCTGCTATCCTGCCTGCAACTGGTTCCCCCAATATTTCCCAGTTCACTGGGCGTAGCATCCTTCCCATACATCACATATGCTTAACAGGGCCTAATCCCGCCTAGTACTGGTCCAATTGCCACCACCAATATTTCAAGTTCACATCTCTTATCTGAAGTAGTGGAATTCACTCTCTCCATCCTTCAGTGCACACGTGACCTTCTGTCTATAATCTATTGCTGGTTTCTAGCTTATTCAGATACATAAAAAGTAACAAGCCTAAGCCTTTCCAGTTTAATTCTTACAGTGTTCTTGCTTAATAAAATATAATACTTATTTCTTTTATGTGCTCATGATTTGTTTTGAATACATATTAATCAACAGTAAGATAAATATCTGTATACCTCTTTATACTAACAAAGTTTAGAGGTAGAAAGAATAAAAAAGTGTTTAGTATTGCAACAGTGCCTTCACCAGTATGATCTGTGCTATACTGTTCTGAATTATCATGTAGGCATCAAAGAATGGTCGCTGCAATAAGCGACTGAAGGTTGTGCATTTATGGAATTCAAAACTTGCAAAGAATAGATTTAAACACACAGCAGCTTTGATTTCTGTACAAGATCAGCAATATAGCCTTTGCAACCAAGAAAAAAATAATATAACAAGGCACACAATTCAAAATTACAGCAGCACTGGAGCAAGGAGTAGAGTAACCACGTGCATCAATCAATCTGGCATCTCGGCCCATAAGCTGTTATCATCAAGCATGTTGAATTTAGCCAAGTCTTTGTTTAAAAGTAAGACAGAGCTTTGAGCACCACTTCAATGAGCTTCAAAATACCTAAAAATGTCCCTAGTTATTTTTATTTTTAAAAGCACTAGCACAGTTTCCCTCCTAGTTCAAAAAGACATGCATGTTGAGTTAATTATTGACTTTAAAATACCTTGACTTTCTGATGCTACCAGCTATACTGGGGATGAAGGTTAAAGTTTCTTAAATTTTTATGCTTTAAAAAAACAGTGAATAAGCAACATTACATTAATGGTACAGTAGAAATTATTTTCAAGAAAGTCATTTCACCAGCATGAAGCAGCATACCGTTTAGCTGGAGTGTACCATCTGTTTATGATTTATCATTAATGGACAGTGTATACTGTAGAAGAGTTTCCTTGAATTGTGATATAAACCCCTCATGTTGCTGTACATCAAGTCAGCATACCGTAGCAGTGTGTATTCACAAGAATGAACCCTTTTTTCTGTGCCTCACTGATTTCTATTTATCTTGGAGTTCTGCGTTTTAACTCATTCCTACTGGATGAACAAATGTTTTTTAATCATGGTTTCCATTATAAGTTTAAGCTTATAATGGCAAAACATAATGATATTAAAAGAAAAACATATCATTGATAAGTTATGGAAAAACTTAAACAGAGTGAATCACTTTATGTGAAATTAATTCACCAAAACAAAAAAATGAAATGCATATAAAAATTGTGTCTGGAGTTTGCTGATGGCACTTCATTGCATTTCTTTTGCCCTAGCTCTGAGTTTTTTCGTTTTATTTTAGTATTGGGGATGTTACTGAAATAAGCCCTGCAGTATCTTTAATGTGCATCGAGGCTGAACCCTTCAAGGGACTGTGAATGTGTGAGCAGTTCAGAAATTTTCAGCCCACCTTCAAACATCCATTTACTCCACTTGTCAAGTTAGAGTGATTCTGCCTTACTTGCTAAAGAGCTAGAAATGGAAATCATCTTAACAAATCAATGTTTCGGAGGTGGGCTGGAAGTTCATATGAGTTTTCATTCTAACTTGACAAGTATGAAGACATTATGGGCACTAAATGGATTATGTGAATTTCCCCTTGGGATTAATAAAGTATATCTATCTATCTATCTATCTATCTATCTATCTATCTAAATATTATTTTCAATAGAAGTTTTAATTGCAACACAGAAATTAAGACTATCATAGATGATAAAAACCAGCCATTCTCTCAAGCATTTCCTTGCATGGTTTAGTTTATTGCCCTGGGAATGAGCAGAACAGGTCATCCACCTGAAGTCAAGCGTGTTTGGGCCCAGAGACCATCTAAGAAAAGCTTTGTTTGATGGTGGAAGAGGTGTTAGTGAAGCCAGCAGGGGCTGCTTACTTTGTGGTCTGAATGTGGATCCCAGTGCCCCAGTGCAGTGTGACAGGGACACTGTGTTGTAAAAATGGTGCCGTCTTTCAGATGAGACAAAAAAAAACAAGGTCCTGATGCTCTGTGGTTATTAATGATCCCTTGGCATCCTTCGTAAACAGCAGGGTGTATCCCAATGTCCAGGCTAAATTACCCTGCATGGCCTAGTCATGTTACTCTCTTATCACCCCCTGTCTCTAACTGGCTATTTATCTCATCCCTTAACCACTTAATATCTAATGTATGGTGAGCATACTGGTGCAAAAATGGCTGCCATCACGTCATCCAGATGATTGCTACACATTGGAGATGGTTAAAATAGCTTCCCACTCTCTATGTAAAGTAGTGTGAGTAGTGAAAAAAGCACTATATAAATGTAAATTATTATTATTATTATTATTATAAAAGGTACATGTTGGCGGAGGGTTATTATTTCATTAATGAAAGTAAAGAAGTTGTGTTTGAAAAGGCTTTAGTTATAACAGTTTGAAGGAATCTATAAGCAAAACTCCTAGGGTTAATATTTAAAACAGTAATAGACCCCAAAATACGAGTCTGAGTCTCTGTACTTTAGCAAAACCAACTTTATTCAACTTGAAACAGGAACTGCAGGGTTATTTATTGTAGCAGGATCTACCACACTCCTATACACAGGCAGGGTCAGGACCAGGTCAGTGGCCAAGTTATACTGTCCCCTGCATTTATAATGTTCCTTGCATCACCCATCGACGACAGGCGCTTATAGTACGATCACAATTGGCTCGGAGTTGCTTCCGTGGTGTTATGCTGCAGAGTTGCAAACCTGCAGTGGCCTCTGTGTCAGACAGGCATCTTTCCACAGACGCAGTAATTGCGTTTCGACATGTCGTCCCATTCGGGAGGGTCCCAAAAGAGTTCAGAAACCACACAATATACAGTAACTACAACTAGCTAATCTCTCCCTATTGATCATTCCCAGAGTTTCTGCATTTCTGTTTTCAGTTATTACAAATCACATGAGGTAATTAAACTCCTCTGCCTACTTTCGAAAGCTTGTATCAGGGTACTGTTGCATAAACATTGCTTTCATGTTTGATGTTGAGGGCACAGAATTCTGGGAGTGCCCAAGAATGGCACCACTCATCCTCTGGATTAGGAGGAGGTGGATGAAATGACTCAGGTATAGGATGCCATGGCGTACCTCCTATGGATTGTATACTAAAAACAGCCCATTGGTAGGTGTAGAGCACACTAGTTGATTTACAACTTTGAGATTGTTTGAGTTTCTGGGAAATCCCCAGGAAGAGCTGAAAACTCCTGATAGGGAAAAGAAAGCCTGGTCTGTCATGCTCAGTTTTTTATTTCTGTAACAATTTGCAATTTAAAAGGAAAATGATCAAATGAGTGAGAAATTCTAAGTCTTAGGGTTATATTACATATTTAGTTTAGAAAAATAAACTAATAATGTTATTACAGTATTTCAGTTCCTCCTTTATTTATGAGGTGCTTTATTTGTTTACTTGCTTTACAGAGACTAAGTGTGGAAACAGAATTCTGTTGCTTCTGTGACATACAGCAATAAAGCAACTAATTAACAAACTAATTAGAGTTCTACAAAAGTTAAACCAATTTTCAATGTTTCCATGAACTGTTTATAACAATGCATTTCTTTTTATTTATTTCATTTAACAGGGTGCCAGAAATGGCAAAGCAGGAGATGGAATGTCAACCTTCTGAGATAATGGATGATGACAGTGAGGCACTGTGGGAAAATGTTGAGAGCAACCGACACGTTTTGACACGTTACATTAACCCTAACAAGCTGACCCCATATCTACGGCAGTGCAAGGTCATTGATGAGCAAGATGAGGATGAGGTGCTTAACTCCCCCATGCTTGTATCCAAGATTAACAGATCAGGTAAGGAAGGACTAAGAAATATAATATGCCTATTAGTGTTGACCTTTTTTCAAACCTTTTATCTCATGCACTCCATGGTTTTTCACAAAGTATAGGTATTTTCAGACTGTAGATTTGTGTCAAGCTCTGCTCCTGCTGTTTCATCTGTGACCAGACCAGTAGGCCACCTAAAGTAGTGAAATTTCATATGACTATTGATAGTGCCATCTCATTCATCATATCTACCTGGCCATACAGCAAACCTTTCCACTCCTCTGTTCGGACATAACCCACAGATTTGTCATTACTGACTTTAGCATACATTAAAAATGCTGACATCCTTGCTGACAAGTTTCATTATGGTCTGGATTAATAACTCAAGACTTCTTCAATTAGGGGCGGCACGGTGGTACAGTGGGTAGCGCTGCTGCCTCTTAATTAGGAGACCTGGGTTCGCTTCCTGGATCCTCCCTGCGTGGAGTTTGCATGTTCTCCCCGTGTCTGCGTGGGTTTCCTCCGGGTACTCCGGTTTCCTCCCACAGTCCAAAGACATGCAGGTTAGGTGCATTGGTGATCCTAAATTGTGCTTGGTGTTTGCTTGTTGTGTGCTTGGTGTGTTTGTGTGTGTGTGTGCGCGCCCTGGGTGCCCTGCCCGGGGTTTGTTTCCTGCCTTGTGCCCTGTGTTGGCTGGGATTGGCTCCAGCAGACCCCTGTGACCCTGTAGTTAGGATATAGCGGGTTGGATAATGGATGGATGGGTGGACTTCTTCTGTTTGCAGAAGCTGCAAAGACTGTATGTGTCTCCACCCAGTGAAATCTGCTGAATGAGAGCATAGACTCCTTTCAGTTCCACTGAATATGACACTGGAAGGTGGGAAGACAAAACGAATTGCTAGGATACTGCACATGCATGCAGAACTTACATAAATAAATAAGCATAGGTCTTATTTGAAAACCACATGGGCTGGTTTAATCTTCACCCTGGCAACCATTTTTCCATTGGGCTTCATCACATTTCCTCCCATACCTTTCGTCTGCTATTTTGTCTGCTGCATCTGCATGATAAATATCCATATTGACTTGGTAGACTGTGCATTCAGAGCATACTAGTCTATTACAGAAATAGATGATCACCTGCCACTGACCTCCCGACATCCACCACTACATCACACTGTACACAATGCCATCAGTCCATCAGCCCACCACATGATTGTCTACTGCCAACAAACTAGAAGCCTATGCCAAGACCGTCTAGTACTTATTTTTAAGGCTTAGGCAGATGGAGTGTGCGGTGAATTTCCTGATGGTGTAATTTTAGTTGCAAAATTGGTGTGTTCCTTTGCCACTTTAGTAAATATTTGTATTCTCTTCTTCTTTCTTTCACTGTAAATTGTCACATTCTATGAGCGGAAATGTCATGAGTTCAATCAGGGTCTTAGATTCATTCATGATAGTTAGAAGGCATATTGAGCTCAGCTGATCTACTTGCAACCAATGCAATGCGGCTCCAAGTGACTTGATGGTGATGAAAGGGCTAAAAGGTGCCCCGATTCAGCCTCTCCATCACCGGAAGGCATGTCAGTTCATTTTAAAAGCCTGACTGTACGACAACATTTCTGTAGCCTGCAAGATGTAATCACAGCAATTAAATTCACGCCATTAGAAGATCTGAAGCTGTGTTTCCTCTCAAAGACTAAAATGTACAGATCATTAGTTAGGCTTTGTATTTTTTTTTTTTTAAATCTCCTGCTTCTCTATTAAAAAATGCCTGGAGCCGCTTATGATATGAGTTAACTACTAAAATGTAATGACCAGAAAAAAAAAAAGATCATTAAAAAAAACCCTGTGGCAAGATGAAGCTCTGTGCCAGCGGGAACACGTTCAGAATATTAAAAGAAACATTTTCTAAAGCTAAAAGCAGATAACAAAAATGAATATTCCTCTACACAATTTCTACAAATGAAGGAGAAGATGAGTTTTCATTAATAAAAATGAGAAAATTATAATGAATGCTGTAGAAGAATAAACTGTTAAAAAAAATTGAGCAGAGTCTGAAGTGTACCTTGGAGCTATTTAAGGAACTTAAAAAAAAATTGGCCTATTTTATGTATGTGTTAAAAAAGAAAATGTAATGTTAATAATATGTAAATTAATTCTTTTTTTAATTGAAGAAAGCCCAATAGAAGATGCTCAATGTAGAAGAGTGGATCTCTGAAATGGCTAAAAAGTTACAGTTTACCTTAATAAAAAGTGTACAACTGGATGATAAAAATACTTTTTAGTGAACTTATTCCCCTGAACCAGCAATGAGACAGATAGCCTAAAATGTCAGTATCGATGTTGAGATGAGCTGTTGGCGTTTGTCTTCATTTCCTGACAGTATTGTTTTGGAAATCTGCCTTAATATAGCTGCTTTATAGCGCCACATGTGTACAGCTGCTTTAAGCAAAGGGACTTCCTAGCTCAGCACAAGCGGACCAAACGGTTAAGCTACACCTGTGCCAGTCACCAAAGGAGGTGCCCATTCACCGCACTGCTTTTTATTGGAGGTGTTCCCCCCTCAGTTGCTAACCCCTGTGGGAATATGGTAATTACTCACACCAGGTGGTCCTATCACTACATCTTGAATATATTATCATGGAAATTCCTATGTTTGCTGTTTTGGTTCACTTATGCTGTAGTTTCTGTTAACTATATTGTTTAGTTGAGTATTAGGTATATTTCTTTATAGCGTCCCATGTGTGCAGACATACCTGCACCTGGACAGCTGCCTCAAGCAAAGAGACTAACAAGCTTCGCAACAAGCAGACCAAATGATTGTCATCAGACGTTAGCCACACCTTTGCGAATCACCAAAGCAGGTGCCCACTCACCACGCTGCTTTGTTTTAAAGACATGTCTTCTCAATATGGCAGTCACCCATGCCAGGTGCCCTCAACAATATAGCTTGATCCAAGGAAGCAGTATAAAATTAATATTATTATAAAGCAAATATATATATTTGAAACAAGACTTAAAAGATTAGGAAATGGATTTGAAAAAGAGTCTTATTAAAAAATACTTGTGTAGAAAAAAACAGTAGTGGAAGAGGAGTCTTTTAAAGTCTAAGTGCGGAGCTGCTTCAAATTGCTGTTCAGTCCTCAGAGGTGTTGCCAGTTTCTTTGGGTTTGTCTTTCTTTTGTTGTTCCCTTCTCTGCTGTCACTGTCCTGCTCTTGTTGCCTCTGCTCCGCATGCATCCCAAAATTATAAGCCTCACTTCATGTCGAATCACAACGATTACAATAATTATCAATAAGTGTTTGTCTCTTTCAGGCTGTTTGTCCATTCTGATCCTAAATACTCCGGCTAATAAATAAAGTTAGTTTTGCACATTTCAAAGAAATTAATTAAAGGATAAAAATGCAGATCAATAAAAAGATTCAAAGTTTAGGTAAATATATAGCGGCCAACGCTAATATTGTTTAACAGATACAAAATATCAAATCAAGATTTCAACAGGTTGAATAATGGCTTGCTTGAGCATATAGCTATGTTTTGGGAATTAAGAAGTTAAATAAATGCCTAACAGTTTTGAGTTTTATCATTTGTTTACGAGTATCATTGTCCCAAAAGGTTAAAGTTCAGGTGGTCCCAGTGCTGGCTTGTTAAATCAGTACAAAGTCACACAGTTCTAATTTTGACTTGCATGCAGTCCAAGTTTCTGTTTTATATATTGTTTAATTCATAGTTCAGTATTGTGAGTTTTGAACATGTATTCTGCATATGGTGTATTTCTCTGTCCATACACAAACTAATGGCAGTATGCTATTAATCTGAAAAAACTCACTAAACTGCAGATTACAATGCTAACTAAGCAGTATTATGTGCCATTTCCAAAATATTACAATAATAAAAACATGCTAATATAAAAAAAAAACATATAGAAACAATTATAAAAATACATTGCCAAGCAAAGACCTCACTGTGGCACAATCTCAAGTTCCTGTCTGTGTAGAATTAGTCTGCTCCCCGACGATCTGTGCGGCTTTATTTCACTTACAACAGCTTCCTCCTTCATCCCTATAATATGCATGTTAGGCTGACTGATGACACTGAGCTCGATATGTACAAGTGAGTGTAGTGTCGGTTCGGCAGGTTCTCTCCAAAATCACAGAAATGTATTATAGATTGAGCCAGAATGAGTGAGTGTGCCTTGTTGTAAGTTGCCATTCCAGCCAGGGCTTCTTCTTGCCTTATAACTAATGCAGCTGAGTAGCTTCTAATACCCAGCAGATGGATGGATTGTAAATTAAAATGTTTTCAAGGATAAATGTTATGCAACATGAACAGCTGATCTTGTTTGTCACCATGATTAAAGCAGTTAACATCATATTTAACCAGTCAGGTTTGATACAAGTTCACTACATGAAATAAATATACCACTTGGGGACAAATGACAGTTCCCAGTAGCATTCAACACTATCAATTACCATAGACACATGGAATAAGGTACCAAGAGGTGTGTGGTAGACAATTGGACTTTAGGAACTTTCAAAACTAAACTTGATGTTATTTTGGAAGAATTTGTCGATAGGACTGGTGAGCTTTGCTGGTCTGAATGGCCTGTTTTTCGCTAGATTGTTCAAATGTGGCCATTCCTGCAGTGTTTAAACCCCCTTCTTCTGTACTAACACAGCACAAGCAAAGCAGGCCTCAATGCTTTTGATTATGAAAATCAAAATGTGTGCTTAATAATTGACTACAAAGACAGTACTGTGTTTTAAAGTGGAATCAAGCAATGTAAACATTAAAGACAATAAAAATAGCAAAGATGGTAAAAGCATGCCGCTCTATTTCTGTCAAAGCTGGCCTTATTTTTCTGCTGTCAGGACTGATGTTCATTTGGCTGGTAAAGCATGCATATGGGCACAAACAAAGCTTAAAATTGATGTAAATTTTGCCTGCATTAAATATGCCTTCGAAATTTACTTCTTGGTCCAAGTGAAGGTCTTTTCTTTCACTGATTATTTCAGGAGGCATCTGACAAGTCTCCCAAAATGTAGCTGAAAGTAACTGAATTTTAGATAATTTTTTACTAATATTACTGACTGATTTGTTTTGAAGTGTTAAGCAGCCTGGTGACGCACTTGTTAGCACTTAATTCCAAAGTGCCAGTTTCATTTTGTACCCCCATCACTGTCTACAAAGATGTGACTTGCTCTTCCAAGGTTGCTGTGGGTTTTCACCAGTTTTCCTCATTTTCTTTAACATTCAAAAGGCGTACAGTTGGGTAAATGATTGTGGGTGTCTTGAAGTGGGATGTCATTCCATCCAAGCTTAGTCCCTGTCTTGTGTCTATTGATACTACGGTAAGCTCCATAGCCTAACAAAAAAATGGATGGAAAATTGGGATTGGAATATCAGTGACTTAACAAAATCCAATTTATGGCCAACAGGCCAACCCTGATTGGAGCATAAGCCCAGTGCAGTGAACACTCAAGCACACAAGGGAAATCTACATTCATCAATGAACTAAAACTAGACATCTTTGAAATGTGTTAGAAAAAAAAGATATATAGGAACCTAATTAAGGACTTTGTTAAATGGCGCGACTCAAAAAATCTACCACTAAACACCAGCAAAACCAAGGAGCTGGTGGTGGATTTTAGGAGGCCCAGGCCCTTCACAAACCCCGTGATCATCAGAGGTGACTGTGTGCAGAGGGTACAGACCTATAAATACCTGGGAGTGCAGCTGGATGATAAATTGGACTGGACCGCCAATAATGATGCTCTGTAAGAAATGACAGAGCCGACTATACTTCCTTAGAAGGCTGGCGTCCTTCAACATCTGCAGTAAGATGCTGCAGATGTTCTATCAGACGGTTGTGGCGAGCGCCCTATTCTACGCGGTGGTGTGCTGGGGAGGCAACATAAAGAATAGGGACACCTCACGCCTGGACAAACTGGTGAGGAAGGCAGGCTCTATTGTAGGCACGGAGCTGGACAGTTTGACATCCGTGGGAGAGCGACGGGCGCTGAGCAGGCTCCTGTCAATCATGGAGAATCCACTGCATCCACTGAACAGTATCATCTCCAGACAGAGGAGCAGCTTCAGCGACAGACTGCTGTCACTGTCCTGCTCCACTGACAGACTGAGGTGATCGTTCCTCCGCCACACTATGCGACTCTTCACTTCCACCCGGAGGGGTAAACGGTAACATTATACAAAGTTATTGTCTGTTATACCTGCATTTTTATCTAAATACCCAGAGAAAACCATTCACTGACAGGGACAACATGCAAACACCATATGGGCTGAGATTTCAGCTCAGTCTCCTAAAACTGAAGGCAGCAGCACTAACCTACACCCCACAATGCTGCTTTAAAGCATAAAGACAATAGGCAGCATTTACAGCATTGCAACGAGAAGCTAGCAATAAAATATGACATGAATCATAGGTCAGGGTTGATTATTTTGATCCAAAAAAGTTCTGTCTGGCAGTCTTTAAAGACGAAACTGAACACGACTAGAGCGAGAGACAGAGAGACATGACGGTACTAAACCTTTGGAGCTGAAGTTACCAATGTTTGTCTTGTTGAAGATATTTGAAATTGATTGAACGTCAGTATTTTTTAAGAAGTGGTGTCACAGGTTTCCATAAAATTCTTTAATAAGTTATTAACAGTTTTATCACCTGTTAATTGTTAATATGTAGGATTCCCTAAGAAAAACTCCACAAAAACACCTGCACAGCAAAATATCAAACAAGAAGGGTTCATATCAGATTCCAAAAGCACTAATAGCATTGTTATTGAGATCAGTAATAATAAATGTGGTCCAGGTAACCCCTTTTAATGTGCCCAAGACAAGCTTTTTTAGGAAGAAATGATAAATACACCAATAATAATAATAATAATAATTCTTTACATTTAAATGACACTTTTCCCACTACTCAAAGCGATTCAGTGAGTTCGGAGCTACTTCAAACTCCACTAATCTGCAGCACCAATGTTTGATGATGCGACGGCAGCCATTGTTGTGCCAGTATGCTTACCAAACATTAGGTATTAGGTGGTAACTTGATGACAGAGATAAGGGATAATTAGGGGGCCAGAATGACTAGGCTGTGGAGGTCAATTTAGTCTGGACGTCAGGATACATCATAGTCTTTACGAAGGAAGCCCAAGGATCTTTTATGACCACAGAGAGTCAGGACATCGGTTTTGCATCTCATCTGAAGGATGGTGCCACTTTTACAGCACAGTGTCCCCATCACTGCACTAGGACATTGGGATCCACTTTCAGATCATAGGATAAGCGCCCTCTGCTGGCCTCACCAACAATGAAAGCACTATGTCTGGTGAAGGTTTCATGAAACTAGTTAACAGACATTTAAAGATTCAGACTTGGCATTTCCGACTGTGCACTCATTCATAAACAGTTCTGTTGGTGTTTGTTTATTATTCCACCTCTGGGAGATGTCACGTGTTAATCTGTGTGTTGTCTGTAGTGTGGTAGGGAAGTGATGCAGAGTTAATAAGCAGACATTACCAGGGAACTGCTAAGTGAGTGCTTGGCATGTACATTCATTTCTTTGTTTAAAGTCATCTGTTCACTCCCACTGTAAAAGGACCTGGTATGAACTGCAGGGTTTCTCAGTGTAACTCAGACTTGCTGTCGTAATCCTTATTATCTTTTTGTGAACTAGCTTCTCTCACGTGTTTAAAGAATAAAAATAAAATATGGTTAACCAAGGAGAGAAATCAGACCCTTGTTGTGCATCTACAGTATATAGTAAAAAATGTACTGAACAGTACAGAAATCTTATTGCAGTAAAATTATCCTGAATAATAAAAAGTTTAAACTGGGTTGAAATCTAGTGTTCCTATTTTAGAGATCTATTTATAAATAAATATACATTGAGTGCTAAATGGTTGTGCATTGTGAACACAGTGGTCTCAAAACTCCATAAACCAAGGTTCAAGTCTCAACCCATCCACCAACTGTGTGGAATATGTTTACATGGCCTTACTCCAACTAATTCTGTTTCCTCCTATATGAAAAAAGAATTGCAGGTTAGGGTTAATATGCATTTATTATCACTATGGAGTACAACTGGCATTCAACAATTGTTCTTGTCTGGTATCTGATACTGCTCCATCCCAGACACTTAATGATGGGTTCACAAACATTCATCCAGGATCAGTATGTAGTCTTCAGTTAACGCAACATGCCTGTTGTGAAAAGAAAATGGTGTAAACAGAAACAATGGAGTAAGTACAAACTCTGTACAGACAGCGATTGGCCCAGGACTTGAACCCAAGCCCCTGGCGCCACACAGGAACAGACTTGTGTGTCTCACTGCCAGCCACAGAGGTTTACATTCATCAAAATTGTAGTAATAGACTGAAGATGAAAATGACAGTCTAAACAGATATTAAACAATGGCTCCTGCAAAATGTTTAAGTAAAATTTTAAAACCATTGTTCTGTTTTAGCATTTTTCAGACTGATTTGGTGGAAATGTAGTTTCCCTTCTGTTGAGTTTCTTGTACATTAAAAGTTCTTATTCTGTCTAATACAGTCATGCACCAACATATGGCTTCATTTATGGCTGGCCAATTATCTGTCTGTCAGAATGGCTGTTTGTCAGTCTCAGATTGTACAGGTTATTGCAAATAAAGCTCTGTGGGTCTGGTGTTGGTCAACAGTATGCATGCTTTAACTCCTAGTATGGAATAGCACAAACTGATATTTGAGTCTCAGCGGCCTTTTTTCAGGGTGCCACACAGCACTTTTGAACTGGTGCACAGCTGTTACCATGCCGATCACTCCCCCTCCCACACAGCAGTTTGGAGGTACCACGCTGCTGTGCTCCCAAAACTCCACATGGCACAACCCTATCATTCATATGTCAGTGTTCATTGCACCACAAGGAAAACTCATTCAATTTTTGGTGATTCATGGCAATCAACTGATATTTCACAGGAAAGCTTGTGTAGTGCTGTGGGGTTGAAGGTCATAAAAGGAAAGTACCAGCTTATCTGTTATTCACACCTGCTCATCAGTAAAAAGAATAAAATAGAGAAATCATTGACTGTAAGTACGAATGGCCTCAATTCGGTTGGCTGTAAATCACCCATTACTTTAACATGGCTTTCTCATAGCTTCATTTTAGTGTAACCCTGACATTCTGTATATGCATTTATTATCATTTTTTTTCAAGGCTCCAAAATCCATACTAACCCCTACTTTCTCTGCTATTCATTTTCCGGTTTTCTGTGGTGGCAATCTGCACTGTGCAGTCCCTATATTGTTGAATTGAAGGCCAGAGGCCCACATGACTATCATCATCTAATACTTCCACATGAAGCCTGAAAACCATGAGGACTGGTTTAGATCATTGATGTTAGGCAGAATGCCTTGTGGGGGCTGGGCTGTCTTGTGGCCTTGGAACCCCTGCAGATTTTGGTTTTTTTTTCTCCAGCCCTCTGGAGTTTTTTTTTATTTCTGTCCTCCCTAGCCATCAGAGCTTACTTTATTCTTTGTTACTTAGTATTGCTTAGTATTGCCTAATCTTTATATTTTTTTCTTTTTTCTTCAATTTGAGCTACATCATTTGTATGAAAACATGCTACAAATAAATGTTGTTGTTGACCGTATTTTGAATTGCTTTAACCTTGTACTGAGACCGTGTGTGCACTCACTTCATATCTGACTCACCCCCAAAAGCATATTTTTTCAACTTTTTTAATGACATTTTTGTCTCAAAAAAAGATAAATAGCTTGAGTCTGAAAAGTTTACAACTGAATTGACATTTTGACTACAAATTTAAATAGCATGCACTTCTTTTATCCAGCATACACATTCTGACTGTGTCTCTGTGAGTTTTCCTCCTACATCTCCAAAGACATGTTGGTTAAGTTAATTGGCAATTCTAAAATTGGTAAATGTGGGATAATTCTTAATCACAAAGTGATAAATTTAAATCAAAGCAATAGCATGTTTTCAAAATACACGTTTTCCTCCAAGCTCAACTAACCTCCTTAGCATTAGACCCGAGGTATCACTCAGGCTGTGAAAACAATGCTAAAAGCATTAGTCCCAAGTGTCACTTGCTTAAGCGTTAGACTCGAGGATTACTTGGACTGTAAAATTGCTAACAGTGTTACTGAAGAGCGTTACTGGGGCAATGGTGCAGGCGTGTCTTACATAAGCTTCAGGCCCAAGCGTTACCTGGGCAATGGTGTAGACATGTCTTCTCCTAGCCTCATAATGGCGTCTCGGAAGAAACGTTTTTCAGCAGCCCATGTGTTGCACACTCTTGACAGTGATGTTGAGGAGCCTCTTATCAGCAGTGATGACGAAGTGAATCTGTCTTCAGGCAGTGAAATTGAAGCGGACAGTGAAACTGAAAGTGATTCTAATGAATCTGAAAGTGACACTCGTGTTGGGGTTTCTGGTGACCTGGCTTCAGATAAACCAGCACCGCCTCGTTTTGATTTTGTGTGGGAGCCAGGAATAAAAGTGAATGTTGACAGACAAAATCCACGTATTTACCTGAAGTTAATTCTTGATGATGACGTGATTGAAAGAATTGTTGTTGAGATGAACCTCTGTGTTAAACTGTGTCGGGTAACTGACCGCACGCCTACACAGTTTTCACGCTCTAAGATTTACCACACAAAATACATATTTTGACAGTATATACAGTATTAGCTTCCATCTTCATTATTATTATTATTATTATTTGTATCATTATTATACTTTTTACAATTCTGACATTGTATTTTTAGTGCTTTGCACATTTTAAAGGAGAAAGATGAAATTTAATAAAAATGTAATTTTTCAAGCCAAAAAATGCAATGCTTTTTACATTTTTTTTGAGAAAAAATGCTAAGGAGGTTAATGAAATATATCATTTTCTTTTTTGACAACAAAGAAAAGTCAAGCAAAATGACAACTTTTATTGGCTAAGAAGATTACAATATGCAAGCTTTTGAGGCAACTCTATTACTACTTTTTTGACAAAAAACTTTTAGAAATTCATCTAAATGAAATATGACCTTAATATATGGACATGTTATCTTAAAGCTTAATTTTATACGAGTACATGCTGTAGTTAAATGTCACATGCAAGTACTGAATCTGATCAAGCGTGGACATGAGTAGGTTTTCCCAACTGTGCTTTTCAACTATAGAGTATATTGGTGTCATGTCTTGATTATGTGATTTCTTTTCTTGAAGGCCGTCTACTGGACATTTTACATTCTAAAGGTCAAAGAGGCTATGTGGTTTTCCTTGAAAGCCTGGAGTTTTACTATCCTGATCTCTACAGACTTGTAACAGGAAAAGAGCCTACGCGAAGATTCTCAACAATTGTGGGTGAGTCTGATGCGCATTACAAAGTAAATGTCTGAAATCACTAAACATGTATCTGTACTTTGCATAGTTTGTGTTGGCTTAATAAAAGACAGGGACTTGCCTCCTTTTTATACACTTGCTGGCAGGATCAAGACTATGTTTTGGGATTTACTGGATAGCAGAGCTATTCAGTTAGTAGCCAACAATGACCCCCTAATGAAGCAACCCTTATTAAAGAACACATTACTGTCTTACCCAGACACAAGCACCCATTTTAGAAATAAACTTGAAAATGATAACTTTTGTCTTTTTCTTCATAACCACCTGTTCCGTACACTAGTCCACATATAATATCTGAACAATGAGAAAACTTGACATGATTCATGTGGAGACAACTTTGATTGGCCTGAATAAACATGAACACTGTACACTGAGTGAAAACTAATATTTATTGCATTTTTGCTTGGATTGCGCACATGACCATTGAACCCAAACATTACAATGAAGAGATATACTGTAAATTGTGACAGCACATTTCTTTCTCATTTTCTTCCAAACAAACCTAATTTTTTATCACAAAAATTTCAAATTGTCTAAAACCTTTTAATCTTAAGAACTTAAGAAGCCAGCCTGACAAACTAGAGGAAACCATTCAGCCCATCGAGCTTGTTTAATTAGCTGATAGCAGTGTTGTCCCTATATCTCATTGGGAGGTTTATTACTACTGTATATTTTATTAGATTTATTTTTATCATAAAGAGATGTTCTCTGAACTCAAACCTACAGCACATTTTGACAGAGATTCCTCCCTCCTAGAAGTGATGTTGCCTCCTGAACACAAAGCTTCACCCATGAACTACTTTCCTAAATTAACAATGCTATTGTTTCTAATCATCTATAATGAGTTTGCACAACAGGTCTGTACTTGATACGCCTTATGATTTGTGCTTCTGTTTTCTGTATTTCCATTTCAAGTGTGCCTCAAGTAACCACTTGAAAGCAGAATCAGTATGCAACAAACATGCTTATTTGTCTGATGATTTTTACAATGTGTCAGACATGGAAAACAAAAAACCAGCAGTTGTCCATGAATTTACTTAATGACTACATGTCTTACTCTGTGAAGCAAAATTGAGTAGAACTTGCAGTAGAGAATTCAGTTAGACTTGTTGGTTTTGACACTAAAGGTGTTAAATGTATTATTACTGCATTTAATTAATATTGATCTGCCTTGGCACAGTGGCACAGTTACTAGCACTACTGCATCAAGGATCAAGTGTCCTGGGTTAGAATCCTGTATCTAATCATTGACCATGCGCAGTTTACTTGCATACCCTGTGTGGTACATGCTTTTTTCTTCAGATAGTTCAGTTCTTTTCTCATTTCTTCAAGAAGTGTTAGTTTTTATAATTAGTGCTTTATATTTATCCCTGTATTGGTGCAAGCATGGGTATGAGGATGACTTGAAAGACTGATTGACAGGTTTTGTATTCCTATTACAGTGGAGGAAGGTCATGAGGGTCTGACACAATTCTTGATGAATGAAGTGATCAAATTGCAGCAGCAAGCAAAGGCCAAGGAAGCAATGCGTGTTGAACTACTGGCAAAGCAGCGGACCTTGGACGATGACCACAAGAAGATGCGAACCCTCAAGCAGGAACTTGTCGCTATTCAGGAGCGCTTCAACAAGATGAAGGAAGAAAGAACCAACTACTGTGATGAGCTTTCAAAGGTCAAAGATGACAACTACAATCTTGCGATGCGTTTTGCTCAGCTGAGTGAGGAGAAGAACATGGCTGTCATGCGGAGCCGTGATCTACAGTTACAGGTGAGTGTCAGGCAGTCTTTTGTGGCTTAACTTTGGTGCATCTTCAGTTTCAAAACACTTCATTATAATAATGCAGGCTAAAAAATGTGGCACATGGACTATCCAAAATCCTTCAAGCACACACTCACAGTGGAATATGTAGCATTATTTCTGGTGAGACAATCAATAAAGGAGTTTGTTTTTATATACGGTAACACTTTCTACAGAGGTTTGGGTCAGAGTTTGGATATGTTATGCTATTTTAGACATGTCAATTATCATATCTTTGGCCACACCACCCATTTATTCTTTACCTATGACTATACAGTACTAACTTTTGTCATTTCCAAGTGAAACAAAATGACACCTTTTATTAGCTAACTAGCTGTCCCCCACGCCTCCTCCCATGTAGTAGTGAAAAAGGACTGTGAGGAGGGCCCAGCCCGGCTCCCCACTCCTGACGTCACGCTTCCCCCTCCTCAGATTAGCGCAAATATATCACTCCTGCAAGCGAGCTGTGATTCTTAGCACGATGAGAGAAGTCGTAGAATCAACCAGAATTAAAATTATAGAAAAAACCCTTATCTAAATCCGTTAAGTAGTTCTCTCGTTCTCTAGCTAAGCAGAGGTAAGGAATGCCCCGAGGCTGGTGCGTGAGTGAGGAGGACCCCGCCCCCCCCTCCCATTGCCCCACTGTGTCTCTCTTGGATTCGCACAAATAAATCGGTACCACAAGTGAACTGTGATAAAGAGCACAAAGAGAGATGTCGCGAAATCAACCGGAATGTTCAAGCAAATTATAGAAAAAAACCTGATCTAAATCTGTTAAGTAGTCCTCTCGTGAAAAGCAGACAGACATTCAGACAGATGTTGGATTATATAAATAGAGAGATTAAACAGACTGCAGCGGCTAACGTGATACATCACCCTACTACCACAGTAACTTCCAAGTGGAATTTTAAGATCATTTCACCTTTACATTCATAATGATTGTTGGCTACATATCACCATTTGTTGCCAACTGCTCTGAAAATATGCATTTATTTGGTTAAGCCAATTTGCTATTCACATGCAGTTTCATCGTTTTAGTATATAGTGCCTTTGCACATGAAATGCTCCTTGGCATTATTAGAATACAATTTGGGTTTGTAGAATGGCACGCTCACCTCTAAGAGGCATTGGGGCACCAGGAGTGACGCTTACCCATGCACCTTTAAAGACATTGTAACCACTAGACCAGCCTGACTTCTCAGAGGTCTGAAGATCTGTGGTACACACTTGTATTTCTTCTCTCCTCATACTGGACATCTTTGCATCATATTCTTTCAAGCATTGGTTTTAGTCAATGATTTTTAAACAGCGTACTTTTGTTTAGTTGGTGATGTTTATTTAGATTACTCAGGAATAAATGAAAAATGTTGTCCACAAATCAATGCAGAATTGATTATAAATATTCTCTGTATTAATTTTATAGTACATTATAACAGTCTTAAACAATAATGAGCTCAAATGTGTTTCCATTATCTTGGCAATTATTTGTGCATCATTATTTTCCATTTCCCAGGGTTTTTTTCAGAATTTTTAATAAGATTTGTTCCACTATATTTAAAGTATGCACCAGCAATAATTACTTATACATTTTACATGTATTTGTTTATTTAGCTCTTGCTTCATCCAAATCAGTTATGAGTCACAACTTCATAGTGTAGTTTTTCTTTACTTCTGTGGAGTGAGCTCCATTAGCAGTGGTGACTAAACCTCTGGCTTTGTGCTTTACACTTCACTGTCTTAGCCATCATCACTCTTTTTTAAATTCCATTAAATTATAGGGTCCAGATCCTCAAGTCTGCATAAGGTAGGAATCTATTCTTAATGGGTGTTTTCTCCACCACAGAGTTGTTAAGATCATAAATTGAATTATTTTTGAGGATTGAATAGGAACCTTTTGTAATACTTTTCAACAGCTTAGCCATTAGTACTTGACCCTATATATAATTTAGCTAGTCTGTTAAATAAGGAATATTTCTTTTTTTTAAATCTAAATGATGATAAAATTGTCAAGTTCTTACTAAGAGTAAAACTAAACTAAAACTCCATGATATTTCAATTAGAGACACTGTTAATACTGCATGAACTGGAGAAGAAAGGGTCATATAGAAAGTTAGCCATTTTAGGCTTTTGGCAAGTTACAAAGAACAATTACAAAGGTAGCCGGGCCACAAAAAGATTCACTTAAATGTGTGACCCAAACACGGCTTTTCTCTATTTCAATTCATTCTTTTTTTTAATATAGCACACCATTGAAAGGTACTTAACACGACACAGAAGAATATATTTTAAAAGTGTTTTTTGTGGTAGACAACTTCTGTGGCTGCACTACTTATTTCTGCTGTCCTCATATTATTGTAGAAGGAGTCAGCCAGACTCATTTCAGATGTGACTGAGTCATATGTCTTCAGCTTTGTATTTATTTACCTCTGCAGAATGTAATTATGAATTTTATATTGCCTGAATAAAAACTAGTTTTTTTAAGGCAGGTTTGTGAATCTATAATAGAATTAATAAAAGGTGTGGTGCCCTTAAGTCATACTTCATGGTGCAGAAATTAGCATTCTGAATGTCATCTTGAAAATGTGTGGTTTTGGGTTTTGTTAAAGGTGTACCATATCTTTCATCACTAATGGATATTCACTGGAATGGCACCATCCAAAAAGCCACACTAAAATACCCATATGCTGGGTCTGGTTAATAAAAGAACATCTGCCTAATTTTTTCTTTAGATTGACCAGTTGAACCACAAACTAAATAAGGTGGAGGAAGAATGTAAAATGGAAAGGAAACAGTCCCTAAAACTCAAAAATGATATTGAGAACAGGCCCAGGAAAGAGCAGGTTCTGGAGTTGGAGCGAGAAAATGAAGTGCTGAAGATGAAAATCCAAGAGCTTCAGTCCATTATACAGGTAACTCTTCCTTTTGCAAAGATTTCTTTTGATACCTTTTACACTGAATTTCAAAATGTTCTATCAAGACAGCTCGGTATTCTGTTTTGGAATTCTCTTTCTCCAAGTTGCACAGCTAGGAGACTATTTAAGGACTATATGAGTTTCTGACTCTTTGCAGGCTTCTGGGAAATATTTAAATCAATGCAGCTGGGACCATCATAGAGCCCTGTAGCTTGATGGCCGGAGTACTTTATACTGATTTCCAATATCCTTAAAATAATTATGTTTGGTATAATCAACACCCACCCCATCTCCAACCCAAACCCCACTACTCCTAGAACCAGAAAACAGGTTACAGGGAGGTCACTGGCAAGGAAGATGTGTGGCAGGATAATTGGATGGAAGTAATGTTGGTAGTACATTTTTGGCCACCTCACCCAGCAGATGAGGCAAACACCTATACAGTTATCCTCATTGGGGCAGTGGAGTTTTTAGTTGTTCATCTCTTAATTTTTACTTTGATTACTTAATATTTTCTTACCCCCCTTCATATGATATCCTGCATTATACAGTATGAGTCCTCTTGTAGTAGAACACCTGGGCCAACTGCTATTTGCCTATCAGACAAAGATTGTAGTGGAGGATGTAATTATCTAGCTGCTCCACAAGTCTTATTCTCACCTGGACAAAGCTGGCAGGATTCTGAGGATGATGTTTTTTTTAATTGTCTTTAATGCCATCATCCCATCTCTGTTAAGGGGTAAGCTTAGAGATATGCAGGTGGATGAGCCCATTGTGACCTGGATAATGGACTGTCTGTCAGACAGGCCACAGTTTGTGAGACTCAAGGACTGTGTCTCAGATACAGATTTGTGCAACACTGGGCAGCACAAGGAACAGTCCTGTCTCCTTCTCTCTTCACTCTGTACACCTCTGACTATAATTATAACACCAGGTCATGTCACTTGCAGAAATGCTAAGATGATTCTGTACTTATGGGGTGTATCAATAACGGGAGTATGTGGAGTATAAGGATCAGGTGGAGAATTTTGTTTCTTGGTGCAGTATTAGGATGTTGTACTGTGTCAGCCATTATGAATGTAGTGAGAAGTCAAGCAAAATGACACCTTTTATTGGCTAACTAAAGAGATTACAATATGCAAGCTTTTGAGGCAACTCAGGCCCCTGAATTGCCTCAAAGTCTTTCATATTGTAATCTTTTTAGTTAGCCAATAAGAGGTTTCTTGGCGCAAAAAGAATCTTCTAACCCTTACCATCCGTTAAAACCAAGGAACTGCTTATTGACTTACGCTGCACTAAAGAGGTTAGACTGGTCTCATAACATTGAGCAACAATATAAGAAAGGGCACAGTAGGCTCTTTTTCCTTAAGTGACCATGTTCCTTTAATGAGAGAAATGACATCCTTCACATCTTCTACAACTTTGTGATGGCCAGTGTGATTATCTACTCTGTGGTTTGCTGGTCTGGTGACATCACTTCAAGAGAGGCCCACCGAATCAACAAGCTAATTAAAAGGACAGGCTAATTAATGGGATGCATTCTGGACCCCCAGGAGGAACTAGCAAAGGACTGAATTAAAACAAAACTGAGTACCACTGTGAACAATGCTGCACATCTTCTCTCTTATACACTGACACTGAGGACTTTGAGACAATGAATTATTCAGGAGAAGTGGGTCAGGAAACGCTGCGGGGGCTCCTTTATACCAATAGCAATACGTCTGCATAGTGTCTCAATAGTGACTGGGACTGCCAACTCAGATGTTTTCTTTCTTTTTAAATTTTCTTGCTTTTCAGCTATTCTGGTATCTGTTCAGACCATAGTGTGTGTGTGTATATATTTATTTATCTGTCTATCTATTTATGCATTTATTTATTTAAAAAGCTTCTGTAAAAAAGCTAAATTTTCCTCTGGGGACAAATAAAGTTCTATCTATCTATCTATCTATCTATCTATCTCACCAGTTATGTACTGTATATTGCATAATCCATATAGTGAGCTCACTATTGGGAGAACAAAGCACAACACAATGACAATTGGCACAGGATTGGATCAGCCATCTATTAGCCTATCCAGTTCAGAGTTGCATGGAACAAGTGCCTGTCTGTTTCTAAGTAGATAGACCTTGAGCAACTATTATGGATATCTGATGTGCACAAAAGTAAAAGGCATACCGAATTATCAGAAAGAAAAACAAATCTGCAAAATATATTAGTACTCTAAACACATTTGCCAATAAGAGAAGAGGATCTGGTCCATCACACTTACTGGTTTAATAGATAGCCTGCTAGTTCAGATATCTGAAATTTAGATAATACACCAAGAAGCACAAAAATGAGCAAATGTGATGCCTTTTTTAACATAAATAACAAAATGGTTTGACAAGCACATGGAGAATACACGGGGAGGCATGGAGAACCTCACTCTACTTACTAAGCACAGTACAACACAGAAGCCTTTTCATTCTTGTCTCCTTGGTCTCCCCCGTTTCACTTTCTCTCACTCATTCTCTCTTTTTGTCAGTTCTGACCTCCTGCCTGTTCCAACAGCATTGGACTGTGAGGTGGTTTTAAACCTCATCCCAATGCGATTTCCACAAGCGCTGTAATCAGTTCTAAGGACATGACAGCCCCTACATTCGCTCTGGAAGCCCCTAGTTACCATTAAGGGGCCAGGTCTCCAGCTCACTGCCCCAGCTGCTTGTTCTGTTAGAGTGACAACATGGTCCCGTACTTTATTTTTTAGCTTTTTTCTTCACTGTATTTATGCAAGCTATTGGTAAATATGCACTTCTTTACAATAAAAAAATTGCCGTTTTGCCCCTCTGTTTATTCTCCATCTGCTAGACTAGGTGAGCATATATGAAAATAGAAAAATAGCTTTTCTCTTTTAGATAAATGGCTAGCTGCTATTATAGAAACAGCTAGCTGCTTTAGCTTCTGATCTCCATCTGAGAGTGAGAATAACATGGAATCTTAAGCCTGCTCATTCAGCTGCGATCAAAGCCAATTGAAGTGATTTAGCAGATACATTCAATAAAATGAAAATCAGTCCACCGACATCTAGCATGACAATTCCATTTTGTATTTATTTCCTGTTTCTGCTTCTGTTTTGTCACCTTGTATTATTCTGGCAGTCATTTTTGTTTTCAAACAGGGATTTATGTAGCCTAATTTCAGTGAGAACAGCATGGTGGCACAGTGGTTAGCAATGCTGCTTCACACAGAACAGGATTATCAGAGCAAATTGTGCTGATTCAGTGGGTTTCTCCCGTTTCTTACATGTTTGGTTAATTGGTGACTTTAAATTGTCTCTGTGTGAGCATGTGCACATCTGTGATGGACTGGCATCTTTTCCTGGATTGGCTCCTGTGAGCCTCAAGTGGAGTAAATGGTGTCAGAAACTGGATAGCTGTTTGAAATGCTGGTATATGCAGTTTGAAGAGTGTTTTAAAGGGAATTCACATTATTTATGTATCTATGTGTTTTTTGGTATTTATACAGTATATGTTTTTGTTATGTTTTGTATAAATTCTCTGCAGCCTGGAAAACAGATCCTTCCAGAATCTGAGAAAGCCATCCTGGATATCCTGGAACATGACCGTCAAGAGGCTCTAGAAGACCGCCAGGAGCTTGTGAACCGACTGTATAATTTACACGAGGAGGTCCGACAGGCAGAAGAGCTGAGGGACAAAGTGAGCAAGTTTTTAAAGCCATTGGGTTTCTTGATTTCACAAAGTGCATGAAGAGAGGATGGGAGGAGCACATGTGGTGCGTGTGAAAGAGGGGTGTGTGAGTGTGTGACTTTGTGAGTGAGAACTGGAAAGGTTCGGGGGTACTCTGCTGTGCAACAAGGAACTGTGCAATATTAATGAGGTTTCGTTTGACTTTGCAGACATCCTCGCAAGTCATTTTCTAGTCCCACAGCCTGCAAAATATCTGAGATATGCATCTTGTGGTTTCCACAGGCTTCTACATTAAAATAAGATCAGTGCAAGCAGGTGGGAAGCGCTGCTTAGATCGGAAAAGCTTTAAAATGAAGAAATAAATGTACCCATTTGCAGCATTATAAGGGCAGCTTCCTGGGATTTGGAAAAAGTACCAAGAAGCAAGATTTTGTCTTATTTGTGCTGGTCTGCTTATTAAAATAAGCAGCTGGAAACCTACGCTTTATTCAGAAACTGAGGAAACTTCATACCCAGACCAAGGCAGAAAATACACTCATGAATTTCCCAAGGGTTGTCTTATGTTTTCTTTGGTATAAAGAGTAGAATGGAAAAAAGGATCAGTATTCTAGTTTTGTAAATTGGAATATGTAGTGCATATAGGAGGATAAGATTTATTTTTTTTGTTATCAGTCGAACAAGTCTTAGTACTATTAGAAAGCCAGATAAAACAAAAAGAAGCACAATTTCCCTTACATTTAGCATAGTTATGCCTAGTTACAACTTCTAATGGTACCTTAAACACAGAAGCCCAAAATATGAATACATACCAAAACATACAAGAAGTAATACTTAGTAATCTGTCAAACTTAAATTTAACCCGCTATTTGAAAGTTATGCTATCAATGAATGAGGGTTACTTGCATATATGCTGCTCTTACAGTCACATTAACCCTTAGAAAGGTACACATCACTGTGATATAGTAAATCAGTTTGAATATTTTTCTGTTCTTAACACTAGTAGAGAGCACTCAGTATTTCAATGGGGAAGGTTGAACTGGTTTTCAGGTGTTTTACAGGCTTAGCTATTCTGAAATATAGTGTGATACTCTATGAAGTGGAATCAAATTACAGGAGTTCTCTATTTATGGCAATACACTAGCATTCGAGGGGGCCCTCATGAAACTTTGAGTGCTGCGATACAATAACATTTGTTTCATCAAAGAGTTAGGTATGCACCATTATGCTAAGAAGCACTGACAGTACTTTAGATAAAAATTGAAAGAGGTGCCAGTACTGCATACTGGTGAGTATGGTCTCACTTTTCAGGGTCTCTGGAGCCACAGCGTATAACAGTATCATCAGGCTCAATGTAGAAATCAGTCCCCAAATTGCGACATACTAGGACATGCACAGCAATTTCTATCAAATGTAAACAGACTCTAATGACTTTCAACATCTAGAAAGCATAAAATGCAAGAAAATTGCCAGTCAGTGTTACATTGCACAATAGGATCTTCATCTCCCCTTCATTTACTCACATTTAATCCAGTTTTGTGGGCATTGAAGTTTGTGGGTTTTACTTCTTCACTGTAAATGCTGTCTTGCTCTTTTTGTGTTTTTTATTTTTGGAACATTAATCTGATGCGGGTGTCATCATCAGGTGCCACCATTTTAATATTTGATTGCTATGATACTGCTTCATGTTGCCAGAGATTTTGTTTTTGTACACTCTTAAATGTAATGTTTTTTTAATGGTAATTTACTGGGTTGTATGGTTCTTGCAGAACTGTTGCTTGATAAAGCACCACTTCATTCTGAGAAGGGTTCTTTGTATATGAAGTTGGTTCTTTGTGCTTTGAAAAAGTTCTAATATGTAGAGAAAAAAAAATGAAAGCTTTAATGTATGGTAGGCTACTTTGCAGGACACAAACAGGATTAATAAAACCTGAACCTGGCCTGTGTTGTTGTGTACAGCAGCAGTCCTTTTAAAGTTAGGACTTACTGGTGTTTCACAGTCATGGGTATTTACTGTGTGGAGCCTGCTACACTCTAAGTAAATAATGGTTCTTTTTGGAACCTTCATGTGGATGGATCTTTTGGGAACCAAAAATGGTTTTCCTATAGCATCTCTCCGAAGAATCGCTCTGGTATCTTTATTTTAAAGAGTATACAGTACACACAGTATGACAGCACAAGTGTCTGGTCATGTTGTTTTGGCAGCCAACTAACTTAAGCCAAACCACTTGCTCTGCAATTGACTCGACTTTGATTCAAAGTACCAACCTTTTTTTTTTTTTTTTTTTTTTTTTTTAACTTTAGTTTATCTGGCGGTTTGGTTTTAAAATTTTTGGACATTTGACATTGACATTTTATTTGTTTTGACTATGAGCGCATCCTGCCTCTTTAACCTGGCTACTGACTTCTAAGGTTTCTGTGTATCAACACAAGCTCACCCCTGATGTTCCTTCCTGTCTTGCCCCTTTGATTTTTTGTCTCAGTGGTTTCCAAGTTCACACCCGGGAGCCCCTTCATGGCTGCGGATTTTTGTTCTGTTTAATTTCATAATCAGCGCCCCATTTTTACTCATAATTAATCTCAGTTTAGTGAGCTTACCTTGTTTATTTTGTTATTTTAAGAAACTCTGAAAAATTTCTGTTTTTCTCAAAACATTAAATACCATGGTGGTGTGTTATTTTTTAATTAATTATTTTCTATGGCGTTTGCTCCATTAATTGTATTCAAATGTCAATAACACTAAAGGTGAGCAAATGCTTCAGTGCCATATTCACTTGCATGTTCATTTGGAAGATACATTCCTTAGTGAGCAGGTAAGTGAAAATGGCAGAGAAGTAATTGCTACCCTTTAACATCTAGTGTTGTTTGCACTTATGTGTGCACTGTTCATTCAGCATTTGTATGCATTTAATGTAGCAAATTCAACAGAAAAGTATAAATTAATATTAAAATGGGAAGAAATGTAAGCATTTAAAGTATGGCAAATAATACAAATATTTATGAATTTCTTAACAAACATTTGTAGAACCTGATTACTAAATAATGAGACTACTTAAGAGGTAAAATGGCTGGGGTGAAAACATGCAGCCATAGCTGGGACTGATTTTGAGACCCATTGCTCTGTTTCACTCAGATTATAAAAAACCAGTAACGACATACTGCACAATAACGTGCAGTGAATACACTTAATGTGAGCATTCCTAGTTTTCATCCTCTTTCTCTGTCTCTGTTTAGCATTCGTTTGCTCAGAGGTTGATGCGCTAGTTGCTTCCTGAGCAGCAATTCTTCTGTCCACCCTAGTGGCCCACTTCTTCTCTTCTTTCGTTGGCAACTTTTCGCGTTAAAACTGATTAAGTTAGTTTTTGTGTTGCAATTACTTAGTACGTTTTCTTTAATTTTTCTCTTAAACTGGCACTTAAGTCTTCATTCTGGCTCAAGAATGATTAGGGAAGGTGGTAGGGAATGAGAACGGCACCCATACGCATGCGCCGCATGGCCGCCCTGCTGCGCGCTGCCGAGAGTTGATTCTACAATAAAATAAAATAAAAATAAAAAGAGTAATAAAAATCATCACCCTGAAAGCAGATAGTAGACGTCACGTAGTATATGTGTACCAAATTTCAAGTCAATAGGTGAAACGGTTTGCAGCTACAGGTGATTTAAAATCCTGGACAGACAAGCCAACAGCCACGGTAGCGTATTATATAAGAAGATAAACCTTTGATTTACATGTTTAAAAGATTAAAATGGTTCCGGGCATTAAGAAGGCAAACAAAGTTGTGAATCTAGCAGCTTTAGAATAAAGAGACATGGTGAAGTGCAGAGGTCAGTCAGTAGTCAATGGCAATAAAGCGACAGGAGAGAATACAGTCAAAGACAGTCAAAAAGACATAATTGTCATGTCCAAACAGAGCATTACATTAAAAAGTCTATTTTTGTGTTGAAGGAGTTATTTATTTGTTGATTTAGTAGGCACATTTGTAACAAAGACAGGCAAGAGTTGGAGAACTTGACCTGGAAAATATTTCTTTGTGATTTAACAGGCAATACAAGACTCAAAGTCAAAATTTGTAGGTTGAGTCATTAACATGTTTAAAGAGAAGAGTCTCTTTTAAATTAATAAATTAAGTTGTTTTGTTTGGCAAAGTTCAGTTGAGTTTCATATGCAAAGCTTGCCCTTTTATAAAATGGCAGTGATGACACCACCCACTGGTGCTATGGCAAATGTATCAATTGATGATGTGCTTGAGTTCATTTTACGTTAACAAGGAAGGCTACAACAGCTTCTTGTCAGATCTTTACCTAAGAATTAAAAGAAAGGCTATTAACAAAAAGAAATTATTAAGTACAGCTTAGTTAAAGAATTACAGGCCCATGAGCCAACTCTCCTTTGCCCAAATATAATTGTTTGCCCAACTGATCAACTCCTACTTGTTCTAGAATTATGTTTCCATTTTGTGTCAATATGTCTGTCGTCTGAGTAATTAATAAATAAATCTACCAGTACCTAACCTTGATTTAAGGAGACATTATCTCTGGTGACAGCACTGGCCACCACATCCTAGGCAGCCACTGTGAAATCAAAATGATTTATGTTAACATAGAAGAGTGGCATTGGATAAATAAATGACAGTTAAAAAAAAATAATAGCACCATAAATAAAAAGTAGAAAGAACCAATAACCACACATAAACATTTACACATACCTGCAGTACCTGATGCAACCAAAAACATACATCAAAAACGTTAAAATAAAAGTTAGGTTACCAAAACGTGATTCAAAAAAACCGCATGACAGATGAAACAAGAACAGGAGGGACTCATTATCTGAATTCTGACACAATATTAAGAGTCGGTTTAAATAATAGTCTATAAGCTTCAGCTGACAGCTGCAGAACTACATTAATAAGTAGGAGTTGTGTTCAATGGCAGCCAGTGTGTAAAGGTTTTGGGGACATGAGGTGGTGTCTGGCAAACATTACCTGTGTGGCACATCAAAGTGACTGGAAAAGAAGAGGAGTCTACATATAATTCTTTGATACATTGTTTTTACCAGCCTGTGCTTCATCTACCATTTTTTCTGCTCATAGGTGACAAGGAGAAGTGGTGTGCCTTGTCACTTTATCAGAACACTTGGATAAGGGCAGGGCAGGACAAGACAGGGGTGCCTGTTTTGTGGTATATGTATAGCTTCAGTTTATTCACACACACTTCACTCTGCCACGGTCAACTGGTATGTCTAACCTGTCCCTGACTCTACGCACTCTTCTATGAGAACTGCCTCTTTTAGTCTTTATGTAGTTTGGCTTGTTTTAGGAACAAGTGTTTCTATATACAAACTATTTAAGCTCCTGAAAAAAGGGATACAAAGGAAATATGAGATAGAATTACAATCATCAGAAAAGACAATACACATGTGCTTTACCTTGGTTGTCAGGTGGTGCCTTGTGCCGGTGATGGAGAAAAGGTGTTATACAGTATAAAACACTGATTGACTAACTGATGTTCTGAAATGCTGAATTACTAATGCTACCTTACCAAATTTTCCACAGTATTTGGAGGAAAAGGAAGAACTGGAGCTGAAATGTTCAACCTTGGTAAAAGACTGTGAAATGTACAAAAACCGCATGAATACCATCATGATCCAGTTGGAAGAGGTTGAAAAAGAACGTGACCAGGTAAAAAACAGATGTGGGATGAAATGTTGTACTGTGAATTGCTCTTCTATTGTGCTTAGCAATATGAAAAAAAAATTCTGAAATGTACAACTGCTTTCACTACAGTCTAAACACTCTTCTCTTACCGACAGCTTCGCTAGCTGTAAAGTTCCCAATGAACTCCAATAATAAGTTACCTGTGGTGCAATCAGATTAAATACATCAACTATGTGAAAGTCAAAACCAAAATCCAAACTATTAATGGACTTTAAATGAAGTTTTAGATTTGAATTCTAAAAAAACAGAAGTAAGGAAGCTTGCCAGTTTAAGCTAAAATGCTTTTTCATTTAGAATGCCAAATACCCACATGTCGCGTATTCATGTATTGTTTGAAGAAAATTAGAACTGCCAATAAATGGAAAGGCTGACCAGATGCAAGAACAAACCCAGGCTATTTATTTAAATACAGTACTTAAAGATTTCTTACATAGACTGTAGAAAGTGTACTGCAGATTTTCTTTTTTTCTCTTTTTTATTTAGCACATTGGCTTTATGAGATTGCAGTCTAATGTTAAATTAACAAGGCCTTGAATCTGGGACAGTCATACAGTAATTGCTGGCTTGCACATTTTGTAGTGTTGTAGGGTTGTTAAAAGAAATGCTGTATATTAAACTGCAATTTTTACTTAAATATTAAAATCTGTTTCAAGCTCTTGACTTAAATACAGCATGGCATTAAAGTTTTAAAATGCTTTATTCTTTGCCTAAAGTTAAATTGGATACACCATCAATGTCACTGCAAGATAATGGTTGTGACTTCACACCTAAAAAAAATATTTTTTAAACTTTTAAATGTTGAAAGGTTTGTAATCTTATATCAATTTGAATAAAAACGTAACATCTAAAAGACTAAACAAAACTAATGTAATGAACCCGCTGACCCCACGCTGGTAAACTGAGGATTGGTTAGAGCTACCACCAAACAGCTCCGGAGTCCTGGGTGTAGATCTTGACCTGGCAGTATCAGTGAGGGCTTTGTACATCTGCACATTTTTTCCTTCACAAATCTTAAAGACACTTACCCATTGTGGGTGTGTGTATGAACGTGTTCTGTGAAAGTCTGACATCCCTTGTAGCACTGCTCCTCTGGACCTCTGCTTTGGAAATAGTGTGTTCGGAACGAGAAAGAATAGGTATGAAGGATTAAATCACTGGATTGAGTTTAATTCATCTTCTGGCATGAGCCAATATTATTATTATTATTATTATTATTATTATTTATTACCTGTATTATTATTTGTAGTAGTTGTATTTAGAAGGTGCCTTTATACTAGGTGACTTACTGAAGAAAGCCATATTACTTACTTGTAAAGTACAAAGTTAACACATAACAGACTACAAAAATTCTAATATTAGCACAAGAATTGTAATACAGCAGGCAGTCTCCATACTAGATATAAAACTAGAACTCAATCAGTATCATTGTTATAATAATATCAGTACAAATGCAGATATTTACCAGGAGAGCAAGAGGAAGAAAGTCAACTAGTCCCAGAACGCTTTGGAAAAGGTGTCTCTCCTGGAGGTACCTAAACTTTATTACTCTGGGAGTGGATTGTATGATCATAGTCAACTCACTCCAACGCTTAGGAGTCAAAACTGAGAAGCATCATCTAGTTTTAGTAAGGAACAGTTAACAAACCAGTGAAGGTACAGCA
Source organism: Polypterus bichir lapradei (assembly GCA_026402145.1). Taxonomy (NCBI): domain Eukaryota; kingdom Metazoa; phylum Chordata; class Cladistia; order Polypteriformes; family Polypteridae; genus Polypterus; species Polypterus bichir. The sequence continues at coordinate 31,188,117 of JANRMT010062861.1, forward strand.
AAGCCTGCTTGTGGGGACATACAAGGAGAACAGACATTGGAGGTAAATTAATGGGAAGAGTGACATGACAGAGAGACATGGAGGTCAAAGTCTGTACTTACTGCACAAGAGTGTGTTCAGTTTGAGAGGGAAATTTAACATATGAGACAGTTTGTCAACAGTTGAGGAGGTATCATCGCAGTATTCTGTCACAATTGGCATTATTTGCTTGTGTCCATATTGACAAGAGGGTGTATGACACATGGAATCTAATATTATGGCAGTATAAATATATATATGTATTTCTAGGCGGCACAGTGGTGTAGTGGATAGCGCTGCTGCCTCGCAGTTAGGTGACGTGGGTTCGCTTCCCGGGTCCTCCCTGCATGGAGTTTGCGTGTTCTCCCCGTGTCTGCGTGGGTTTCCACCAGGTGCTCTGGTTTCCTTCCACAGTCCAAAGACATGCAGGTTAGGTGCATTGGCGATTCTAAATTGTCCCTAGTGTGTGCTTGGTGTGTATGTGTGTGCGCCCTGCCTGGGGTTTGTTTCCTGCCTTGCGCCCTGTGTTGACTGGGATTGGCTCCAGCAGACCCCCGTGACCCTGTAGTTAGGATATAGCGGGCTGGATAATGGATGGATGGGTGTGTATTTCTGTGTACTGTTATTATGTTGAACAGTTTGTTTTTGTCTTTGTAGCAAGCAGTTTTGTGATTTGTAGTTATATAGTAGTATTGTATTTTTAGTGCAGTGAGCTTGTAAGTGGAAATGTCATTAATAGAAATTATATCTTTGATTTAATTAGTTAAGTATGATGTGTTTTATAAGGTATGCTCAGATGTTTGCAGACAAATAATTAGAGTTCATGACCAAATTAAAATTTGTTTTGACATCAGCCTTTTTTAGAGCATTAGAACAATCTAGGAGAGAACAACAGGCCATTTATCCCAACAAAGCTTGCTAGTCTTAACCACTTAATTCTTCTAGAATGGCATCAAGCTGAGTTTTGAAACTCCCTAAATTCCTACTGTCTACCACACTACTTGGTATGTCATGTGTCTATGGTTCTCTGTGTAAAGAAAAACTTCCTAATGTGTATGCGAAATTTACCTTCAGCAAGTTTCCAACTGTGTCCCGATGTTCTTGATGAACAATTAAAATAACAGTCTTCATCAACTGGATTATTTTTCTTCCTAATATTAAACACTTCAGTCATGTCTCTTCCTAATCTTCTTTTGCTTTTCTGTGTGTGACTTTTATCTTCTACCATCACACTGTTCAAAAGGGTCACACTTTTTACTGGTATGGCACAGGATTTATGGCTAGTGAGAAAATGCCATCCCAAATTTACCTTCTTGTTGATAGAAATAGTACAAATATAGTTCACCCTAAGTGAAATGTGATTCAAACTATAAAAGTGAAGCACTTTGTCTTAAATAAGCAAGTCAGTGAGCACAAATGTTATTTTTATAGCCATGTATGAATATATCAGCCTCCATGTAACAATAATTTTTTTGACCAAAATCATGGCACAGTGAAGAGAGCAACTGAACAAAATGTCTTACAGGCAGGATTTTTGCCTTACCTGATTGAGCATGCTCTGTGTAGAGCATTTATATTATATGAAATAAAAGAAAATAAACCATACAAGGTCAAAAAACAACCTGGGTTGCACTTATTAATTAATAGTCCAGTCTTTCATCCAGCTATCTGTATGCTGATGCCACATAATCAAATTTCAAAATTGCAGAGAGCCAGGAATAACCTGTTTAGGCATCTTTGGGCACAAAGCAGGAACTAAACCTGAGCACTATTCATGCAGGGCTAAATCATGCCGTCATATACACAGTAACACAGAGTCACCTGTCAAGCTAATCTGCACATCTTTGGGATAAACGTTCCAGAGCTCCAGGAGAAAGGTCTGTGCAGGTATGGAGAAAATGTGCAAGCTCTGCCCTCCAGGACTTGATTGTAGCTCTAACCATCATGTCAACCACATTAAGTACCAAATTTACAAAGCTGTTTAGGGGTATCATTCTGCATACATGAGAAAATGGTGAACGGTGTCTTTTATTTGAAGTGCAACTTATTCATAAATGTGTAGTGCATTCTGAGTTTGTAAATGGAAGTGAATTGTATGAAAATAAGCTTAATTGAGTTGAGCGATATATTATATTAATCAGAGTATTTTTACAATGGTTTTTAAAACCTCAACTGATCTTTATGCAGTGCATTCCTTTACATAAAAATTTTCAATATCTCAATTACCCAGAACTAATTTGAAATATACTTCACATTCAGCAAAAGTAATTACATCCATGTTGTGTTTCTTGATTTTGTTTTTAATTTTTAGATATTGATTTCTGACTTTTCTTACTGGTGCATCAATTTGTAACACAGCTTAGTATTAGTTGAAGATAAATATTAAATTGTGTGGAAACATTTTTATCACTTTTATGTTTATTTTTTCTCCTGAACAAACATAAACATAATATTGATTAAAATTTATTTATATATATATATATATATATATATATATATATACATATTTGTTTTACATTTTTATTTACTGTATATACATATTTGTTTTACATTTTATGTTAAAATATTAAATCATAAGTCTTTTCTAGGTATTGTGAACCTAATCAGTTTACATGTTAAACACTTGGGATATTTGAATTTTCAATTATGAACAGTATAGCCCTTTAACTCATAAGTCATTCATCTGCTAAATAAATTGTACTATAAGTGCTAAGTGTTTATCTTGCAACATATCTGCATTTGAATGTGCCTTAAGAATCAGCCATATTTTGCTATCAGTATCATTCCAGACTCCAGGGGGCACCCTGTGTTTTTACCTGATTTGGTCTTGAAGAGAAGTCATCGCTTTCAGCTCCTCTGTCACGCCACACACAATTCAGCCCTCTGATCAGTGTCAGGATGTCATTAATCTTATCTTTGGTGTGACACATTGCTTTGCTGTCTCCGATGTCTGCTACTCCATCCCTCTGTTTGTTGAAGCTGGACTGCTGTGGCCAATTCAGAACATCATCAAGCTGGATGTGACATTTTATACACACTGCATTTGCATTTAGAAACACTTTGATGCTGGCTCATTCCTTGGAGACACCAAACCCCAGTGTGATCTAGTCAAAGGTTTCATTCATCTGCATCTCTTTTTTGATAAGTTATGTTTTGTGTGATGTGTATTCTGTATAGAAAAGACCTTTAGTGATACAAACTTGGTCTACATTGCAGCTTGCGGTAGGGGAGTTATTTTCTCTCATAAAGCAATATAATTGCACAAGGAAAACTTTCCAAGAGAACAATTTGTTCAGTGTGAAAGTGTCAGAGTTGGAGTTATTTTGCTGCATTGCCAGAAGTCATTTTTGACAAAAAACACAAACTACCTTTGAGCAGATGAACCTCACCCCAGCTCTAAAGGATGGTGGTTGGAGTATTGCTATGAGTTTAACAATACATCAGAGGATAATAGAGAAGAATTTGAGGTCAGCTCTCAAAAAATGGATCTTGTTAAAAGTAAATAACAGGAAACACTGGAGAAAATACCTAGCAGAATGGCTAAAAATTGATTTTTTGAAGAAATGAGAAAAAGCTTAGATGTAAATTTGTTTGAAGCAGAACACCTTAAAGTGTTTGGTCCACCTAAGAAACTCTCAATCAGCTGAATGTGGAGGATTTTTCAAAGAATTGTGTTGGATGCAATAAACAGCAGCAGGAAACACTATAATACTATGACGTTTATTAAAAAAATACTTGCACTATGCAGTCTTTCAATATTTTGTTGTATTAGCACACCTCTTTCCATTCCTGGCATGGAAGTAAAGATTAGTGCTCATATTTATCAAATATCTCAGTGTAGGAAAATGGACCTAACTCGCTCAAAAATCGCAAATTTGGCCCAACTCTTGGAAGCAGAAGTAAAAGCATTTTATCACTTTTCCTAATTTAGGAAACTACTCCTAACTCCACCAGGATTAAGGAGCACTTGTTAGCTGTCAGAAGATGTAAACTCCAGGAAAGGCTAAATGTTTTGAAAACGTTGGACAACAGGGGCCTATGGTATAAAAAGATACCAATTTGACAGAGATGGAATAATATTTATTGAAAAATCTTGTATGTTACATGATCAGTCCATCGATGCAGAGAGGCCATGCGCTGACAAATGAAATGAAAGTGTTCATAATATTATTTTTTTGGGGGCAGAAAATACAGCTTTTCAGTAGTGATGATTTGGGTATGTCACAAGCAAGCTTTTTTTGAATTTTGCACTAAATATTGAATGCCCTTAACGATGCATGAGGTAATACACAGATTTATACATTTTCACAACACCACATGAGGTCATGTTAGAGAAAGCTGCATTAATGCCAATCAACATGCACATAACGATCATTGCCCCAATTTTGGATATCAACACACAGTTATCACCACACAAGTGGTCGTGGAGTCAACCCATACTGAAGTAGTCGTTATATTAACTTGAGGATAAGCAGAGAGTGACTGATAGCGAAATGTCACTCTGGAACATTCAGTTTACACTTTACAAGACTGAGCAGGTTCAAGAAGGGATGTGGAGATTTCTATGGCATTGGATTAATAGAGCCTTACAGAAAATTAGGGGGGATCACAGAGAGAGCTATGGCAAGTGACTCTGGAGGATGATCAGAAACACTGGAAGAGAGAATGTGACTTCAGAAACAGACCAGGACTAGCTGTAAAAAGTTTCAGTAACTGTTACTTTATGAGACGCTTTCCCATGGCCATAACTGTGGGAAGTAATTCTTCTGAAAGTTCATCTGTGGATCATTCATTGTTAAATAAACATGCACTTTATCAGGCTTAACTTTCATTTGAAGTGTAAGTCAGTCTTTCTGTCTCGACAGTCATTACAGTGGTAACAATACCTTGCAGCTTAGCACAATATCCTACCTTATTATGTTTTCCTTCTTCTTCTTCTCCTACTACATTGAATATTATTATTATTTTTATTGTTATTATTATTATATATGTGGGGAAGCCTTAGTATGAGTATCAGAAGACTACAAAAAATCATCATGAGTACCAATTTCACAAACGTTGCAAGGAGTAGGAGCAGGATGCTTCATAGCATCTTCTCATGTCCTACTCTGGAGTGGGATATATTCTTAATTTTCCTCCCACTTAACCAAAATAGAGTGTTAAGTTAAATAGCATACCACTATGCTCATTAGTGTGCCAACTAGTTTTACTAGTTTCCAAATTAAGTTAATGCCTTGCACACAGAAATGCCTGGAAAGAAGCTATAAATGTTTAGATATGGGTGATGTGTCTTTTATAATTGGGTCAGTGAAGTAAGAATTTCACTCAGTGTTACACAGGGAGTCAATGGTGGGGTGTAAACCTTCAACCACCTGTTAAAATATCAATCACGTGGCCAAAGCAACATTCTGCCAGTTTTTGATTACGTCTGTATGTATCTGCTTTAACATTTTAGAATAAAAACAGTTTTTGTTTTCTATCTCCACATTTTACTGTATTAGGACAAGTTCACCTTTTACAGTTTGAACTGCTAGCTAGCTGATCTTTTATAATCAGTAACCTCATCAAGCCTGTGACCAGCCGACATCACAAAATTCTTGTTTTTTCAGATTTCCATTTCTGCAGTCATTTTCAGTTGTTGTTTGTTATGGGTGGGGTGTTACTTAAGTCAGTAAAGTGTATACTCAACTAGATGGAAACTAGGAGATTGACTTGGCCAGTCTAAATATTGTGTTCATATGCTTGGAGAGTTATTGGAAATACAAGCTTCCAGTTGGGATGTGAGCTAATGTGAAGGGACTGCAAAAATTGTAAAATAATATTACTATCTATTTTCAGTGCATTGTAATCTAATCCTGAGCTTTCAAAATATAAAATACATAAATAGCTCTGCCAGAAATGGCACTTTGTGGTTACATCTTATCTTAAGCAATGCAATATTTTTTTATTAACTTTGTTTGCATTCCATTTTTGTGAAAAAAACAAGAGCAAGTCTTGAATGGTGAGCTTGTTGTTATCTGTTATGCATATCCCGAACCTTAAAACAATATGCAGATCGTATCTCTGAAAACTCAAATAGCATATCAATGCAGACTAAGAATTTCTTCCTTTCTCTTCTTTATTATTATTATTATTGTTACGATTATAATAATTATATCAGATATCTTTATTCAAGGGGACTTAACAAAAACAAATCCTAGTGCATACAGGTTGACTGATTACAAAGTACACAGTTAGCAAGTAATAGTGAACTGAACTTGGATTCCTGCCTGATAAACTGTTTTAGATCATTGTCTTACATAATGAAACACAGTTTAGAGTCATTACCACAATTCTTTCAATTGTGTTGATGGGTGATGACCTGACACTATGTCATGGGTTCAATGATGGGCTCTGGCCTCCTGTGATCCTGAGTTAGATTAAGCAGGTTAGAGATTGTTAAGTTTCAATTGTTTTTTTGCATTGTCAGAAAAGAGTAATAAGCCAGTCCCAGAGGTGGTCATGCATACATGATCCCTACCATGTTTTAAAAAAGAAGAAATGTCTTCTTTATACCATATTCCAGCAAAGTTTCACCTTGGCGTATATTTGTCTCATATGTATTATTTTAGAATACTAAAGCATATATGTAAAGAAATACACAGAAATGAAAGATACACTAATGCACTTTTGCATCATGCTCACCTTTCCATGTTATAAAAGATTTGCATTATAGAGCAAAACTTCACCATCCAAGGAATTATGGAGATCATTTTATAAAGATACATGTTCATGCACACAGATTACTGTTGTGTTTTTCCTTCTTCCACAGGCCTTTCGTTCCCGAGACGATGCCCAGACGCTATATTCCCAGTGCCTGGTTGATAAAGACAAATACCGCAAGCAGATCCGGGAGCTGGAAGAGAAAAGTGATGAACTACATATTGAGATTGTCAGGAAAGAGGCAAAAATTGTCAACTTGGAGTGTAAACTTAGACGCATGTCGAAGGACACAAACTGTCTGGATCAGGTGGGGCATTTCATATTTTGCCAAGGGACTTCATGTTCAGATGTGGATGGTGGTACTGACCAGGGTGTTTGGCAACAGTAGCACACAGACTGTACTGTGAGCAGTGACATCCACCATTATCACTCAGACAGATCCATAGGAACAATGTAATCCCTTTGATTTGAAAAGCAGCAAACCTAAAACTGTATTATCAAGGCTCAGAGCAAAAAAAAAGTTTCTTGTAAACTTTATTTACCCAGACTCAGATGCGTCTCAGAGGAACAGAATAATGAAAGCTATGCATATTCAGTGGAAAATCTTAACTCTCATTAATGAGAATGTAATTGTTTGCTGTGATGTGTGCACTTTTGGTGTTTCTAAACTGATCTTTTCTCAATTTGCATAAAGTAAACAGTGTTTTAATTGGCCATGAGGAATGAGGCTTCAGATAAAAAATTTAAAGGTCTTAAAAAGTAAAATACCAACAGAATTCCCAAGGGAAGAAACACACCAGGGTTATTAATTTTACTTTCCTGGACGTACAAAACAGAACTCCAGAACACCTGTTTTGTAGATGGCAGAAAGAAATAATAATACACTTTTGGTACATTTATGTCTTTTACAAAATTACTAACCAAGTTGTTTAGAAGCTTAGAGGACACCTCTGGCCATTTGAATCGTTTTACTAGTTACGTTTTCTTTGAAGAAAGAGGACAACCTGGCTAACCGCCCATCATTATGAGGTCAAAACTGGTAAGTGCTGGGAGCTACAGTTTATAAGCACACATATATTATGCTTTATTGCTTGATTTTTCTGTCTTTTTCAGCATTATATTTTGCACTCACTTTGTGTTTTTCTTTTTTCCTTTACTCAGTTTTTAATAATAATATATCATGAAAGTGTGCTTTATAAGATTTAATGGACTAACTGAATTGAGGTGATACGCTGTAATATAATGAAACAAAAACAAGAATAAACTAAAACACCATCATTTTTTTTATTTCTGTTCCTCAGAGTTTACCTAGAAATATCCCTCCAACAGTCATATCACAGGTGTTTGGTCAGCCAAATGCAAAGACTAATGGCCAAGAAATAGCTGAAGATGATTCCGATGAAGATTTGGCTGAAAATGACTTTTTCACAAGTGAGCCTTCACCATTGAAGCGCAGACCAAACTTGAAGGGATTGGTGGTGAGTCTTCTCCTTTCAAGATTTATTGAGAAGAAGAAGCACAGCTTAATGATTATTTCAGTTGATTTGCTTCTTAATAAAAAAAAAAATTTGGGGCAAGATGATCTTGAATAGAAAATTCTTTTACCTTCAACAACAATAAGTAATAGACATGGAATATCTTATCACAAGATGGCAATATGATCAGGTGGACTCTAGGTATTCAGCCCTGTGGCAGCCATCTTCCAGGCTTTGCTAATAACGCTGGTGAAAATGATGGGCTCCTAGTTAGCAACTTTGAAACTATTCTATCAATGTTTTAATCTCTCTTTTTGCTGTCTTTTCAAAAAGAATGAAATGAATAGTGTTTTCTTCTGAATACTCTCTGCAAAAATGTTCTTGTCCTCCACATGGAAATCCTCATATTTGTTTAGCCCTACATGCATGTTAGGTGCTTCTGTTTTTGGTGACATATGCAGAATATTAATTGTCCCGGTGTGTTTGAGTGTTTAAATGTGATGCTCTGTTAGTTTTTCAAGGTTTGGTTTGTCTCTAACCCTGGTAAAAACTCTGAGCTCACAGTTAGTTGGTGCAGGTGTAGGAAATGAATTAACAAATTAAGAATTTATGTTGTTGAATACAGTACTCCGGTTTCTCCCCACAGTCCGAAGACATGAAGGTTAGGTGCATTGGCGATTCTAAATTGTCCCTAGTGTGTGCTTGGTGTGTGGGTGTGCGTACGCGCCCTGCGGTGGGCTGGCGCCCTGCCCAGGGTTTGTTTCCTGCCTTGCACCCTGTGTTGGCTGGGATAGGCTCCAGCCGACCCATATGACCCTGTAGCTAGGATACAGCAGGTTGGATAATGGATGGATGGATACCATTGAGTACATACTTTTATATTAACTTTCTGTTTTTGCTGTTCCTTAGGCTGTAGTGCCCACACTATATACGAGAGATGCTATTTTTCTACCTTAATTGCTTTTTTTGAATACCAATTTAAATTAGTTGTGTGTACTTAGTAAACAAACAAATGAATAAATTAAAAGAAAAAAAAAAATTTGCTCAATTCAGTTCATTCTTATTAGGTAATATTGTGTGAATAAAACAAAAGGAACATAAATACACATCATATGGTTGAAACATCAACACGGAAATATTATGACATATTTGTATTAATATACCTATATACATGGCAGTTTTTAAATCATTAGATCAGCCACATTATGATAAGGGGTCATCCCACAGGCATATGATAACCTTTTTTTTTTGGAAAGATGTCATTTGAAAATACTTCGAAATTATTATAAATGCCTGAACAAGGCAGACCAAGTACTACAACAGCAAGCCTCCTTGTGTACAGGACCACATCCCCACCACACTTCTTAAATCCTGTCTTCATGTCATGATCCCAACTGTTACAACAGTGATAAATACATCCCATAACAATGGCTTTGCGCCAGCCGCTTTTAAAATCATTTCTGTAAACTCAATGTTAAAAAAGTCTGGTATTGATGCTGACAATCTTAACAATTTTCGCCCTGTTTCTCTTTTCTGCCAAAAGTTCTTGAATGTGTTGTAGCCTTCCAACTCACAAATTACTTAACTGTTAATAATTTGATGGAACCCTTTCGGTCTGCTTTCAGGGCACAGCACAGTTGTTGCTTCAGGAGAAAATAGAAATAAAACTGGAAAGCCTAATAGCAAATCAAAAACAATTACTATGTTTTAATTTAGAAAGCCGTATGAATAAACCTCAACTGCAGCTCTAGCAAAAGTGTGCTGTACTTAAATAGGCTTGATTTAGATGTTAAGACCAAAGGTCTTCTGTTATTGGCAAGGTGATCATTCCAGAGTTTGGGTACCCATGAACTAAAATCTCTACTTTCTATATCCATCCATTATCCAACCCACTATATCCTAATTACAAGGTCACGGGGGTTCACTGGAGCCAATCCCAGCCAACACAGGACGCAAGGCAGGAAACAAACCCCGGGCAGGGCGCCAGCCCACCGCAGACTTTCTACATTAGTAGTGAAACAATATCAAGCAGACACTGTCCAACTGGAAAGATACCCTGGCAGAACTCCCACTCTTTCCATGCCCACAATTGCCATGATCCTGGTATAGGCCCGACCAGAATAAGTCTATATGGAAAACAAACAAATGATTGCATTGCATTTTGATTTCTGTGCTTTTTATTTTTGCAGATCAGATCAAAATCGCCAATTAACGCTATGAAGCCACCTGACTTTCAAGGTATGCAAATTTGTAAGACCTTATGTTCCAGAAAAAATAGGATTCTTAATTTTGTTTTCTTCCTATTGGAAAATTCAGTCAGCAAATTTCTACTATGAATTTGCCCTCACTAGAGTTTACAAAGAGCCTTTCTTGATTTTTATCCTGCAGTTTTAATGACTGATCTTGACATTTTATTAGCTTTTTGAAGTACTTCTACACTGGGCCTGGAGGATGAGCACATAGTGTCAATATAAATCCCTGAATTACTTCTCTTTCAATTCAGTACCTATCACTATATATTTTAGTCTTGTTATCAGTGCTCACTATTTTGCACTTGTCCACAAGACGTGTATACAAAAACTAGACTTTAAATGGGAGTTGTTTTGTTTTTTTATCTGCCAATCAGTGAGCAAAAATTACTGGGCAACATTTCCTACAGTAAGCTAAAAAAAATCATAAATACATATTTTTGAATAAGTCAATAATTCCTGCAACAAAGAAAATTAGATTTAACGTTATGATATAAATACATTTCACTTGCTTAGATTGCATTTCTTGCAGTGCAGAGGACTGAATAATATTTCCCCAGGTTCTAACTCAGTTTTGGAGATAGCCTGCATCTGTTTGAATTTATTTTTGCTGTCACTTTCACATTTGCAACTTCTTCTGTGTTGTCCGTGACAAACTTAACATGTTAGCACACTGTATACAAGGTGTGTGACCCTTACCTGTATCCTATTATCTGGTTCATGCAGAATTAATTTATAAACAACAGTGGTGTTGCCATTATTAATCTATTGTATTCATTTGTAGTTTAAATCCTGTGTTCCCAATTTGATTTTCCATGCTAAACAAAAGATGTTTGAAATTATAAATAACCATGCCTCCCTTAATGCATATATGTTTAGTTTCATCAAATAAGATTACATTTTCTGAGATGTATGCTCACTTACAGATTATACTCCAGTCAATAATTGTCTTAGTTTTCATTTTGAACCCTTAGAATTATTGTTATACCACGGAGGTCTGGATGCTACTTGTTATCTCCTTTATTTTGTAACGTAAAAACGGCCCCCACTTGTCCACTCCACCTTCCTATATACCTAATAATATGCTTCTTTATGCCATGTCATTTTCATCCATTTATCATTTTTTACAGCTGCATAATTTCAATAATCCAGTAATCTTCTTCCAGTGACATCATGTTCTCAAGTTAATTCAGTAGCCTTTAGCTCTTCAAATAGATTCCTGACACACTTAGCAGTTAGTCAGTCATTTATTTCCTAACCCACTTTGTCCTGAACAAGGTCACAGTGGTCCGCCTGAACCTATCCCAGCTAGAATAGGGTGCAAGGCAGGGAACAAACCCTGGACAGGGCGCCAGTCCATCGCAGGGCACTTATTTATTAAATAATCCAAAATGCTGTAAAAGCAAATGCAAGTAATTTAGGTAAAACCCCCTAATGTTTAAACAAATAAACACTAACTATAGCTGTAAGGACCTGAAACCTCTACAGCTTTAAACTCCAATATATTTCCACAGCTTACCTCAGGAATAAGCACTTCACAGCCATAAAACATTGTAAATGGTGGCTGTGGCAATCTACAGTATATGCTAGCAGATATTTCCAAGCTCAGTGTTCAATGCCTACATTTTAAAATAAAATTAAGAGAGTGTACAAAGTACGGTTACCTGGTAACTCCAAAGGTCTTGTCTTTTCTTTCTAAGCTGCAGCCTCTTCCATAAGCATGAATGGGGATTTGTCAGATGTAGCCAGTCCTGGAGTGGACACAATCTCTTCCAATACAACCACCTTCAGTAATTCCTCCAGCTCTGTCAATGGCTTTGAAGTACTTAACAAACTTGTAAGTGTCTTGTTCTTTTGCTTTTTAATTACTGTCATGATAATCGATGAAAAGGCTTGTCCTTGTTTTAATAGCTATGTGGTGGGCATATCTAAACAAAGTCAATATTTGTAAATATGCAGTATATTTAGTGTATATTTGTATATGCAGTACACTCTATTGTAACATACTGCATATAAAAATGCATCCACTTTTCACACTCTTTTTGCATTAAATAGTTGTTTTCTGGAATTAGAAAATGTTTTTGTAGCAGAAAGCAAGTCCCAAACCATGAACGAAACGCTTACACATTCTCACAAAATGAAACCTGACAGATACAAAGGTTTGGGGCAGCCACTCGTATGTTATGTTCCTGACTGCGAAAAGGTTGAAATAAACCAAGTTGTTCACAAGTCCAAAACAGAACTGAATAAGTGGAGGTAAGATGGCAGTTTTAAAGGCTGGTGAAGGAAATTATGTAATTTATGCCAAGACCAGAAGTGGGGTCTCTGGGGACCGGAAGTGACATCGTCACTGGAAGTGCCGTCATCACAGGCACCGGTACCTGGCGTGACTTCCCGAATGGTCTGCAAGGAACTGAGAGAGACAGTCAGCCCACTCCACCACCCCCTGATCTGATGTAGCATTACAATTACTAAAGCCCTTTAGCTGCCTCCTATTCGCACGTGTGTGACAACATACACTGGCACCCAGTCATAAAGGGTCATTTAATAGACTCCATTTAATGTAAAATAACCACTTTACTTGAGAAAATATGAGACAAACATGAGAAGAACGTGTTTATCAAACCCCCGTTATGAAAAATGAATGCATTACAATACAATACAATTTATTTGTGTATAGCCCAAAATCACACAAGAAGTGCCAGAGTGGGCTTTAACAGGCCCTGCCTTTTGACAGCCCCCCAGCCTTGACTCTCTAGAAAAGACAAGGAAAAACTCCCAAAAAAAGCCTTAGTAGGGAAAAAATTAAATGAAACCTTGGGAAAGGCAGTTCCAAGAGAGACATGTTTCTTTTTTTACCTCCTAATCCTCAGCCATTGGAGCTGAATTCTGTTTAGATGTACCATTCACATATGATAAATGACTGAATGAATGACTATTGTTATTCCCTGTATTCTAGATATCTAGATATCATACATTTTATGTCTGTTTTTTTACATATGTATGTCATATATATTTCTATTATAGAGCAAAGGATTTATTTCAGTCTCACCTAAAAGAGGGCATGGATTTGATCACGTGATAAATTGTTTAAAAATTGTTTCTAACTTCTCTAGTGACTTTCCACAATCTACAGGATGATTTGCTACTTTTCAGCTGTCATTTCTAATCTACGTCTACATAAGCTTAGCAGTGTTGTTGTCTTGTCAGAGTGACTCAAGAACAACGAAGAGTTCACGTTCCACTCTCTAATAAGATCTATTGAACATGTGTCCAGCCTATTGGAGTCTTCTTTCTGTCATCTTCCACTGTTTGCTTTTCACTTTTAAACTTACTCTGCATCATCTGTTTTCTACTCGACCCATTTCAGTCACCCTGCACGTCCTACACAGCATTTTCATCTTTTGAACTTCCATTCTTCCGTCTCCCTTCTACTTTTTCCCTCAAAGCTTTCTGCACAATATAATATGGCTGGTCTCAGTGTTGTCTTATGTATGTTTCCTCTTAACTTGGTAGATATCTTTTTTTTCACAGAATATTCCACTATACTTTCTCCAAATTTTCCTTCCTGCTCTGATTCTCTGTTCACTTCCAAGTAAAAATAGCACTCGATTTCTTCTAACTTATTTGCGCTCAACTTCACTTTTCATTCATACCCTCTCCACTATAGTGGCAGAAGATATATTAAGTTTTTTATCAGCTTTTACCTTGCCCTGCTAGAGCATCTCTACACTTCCTTATCACATTTTCAGTTGCTCATTTGTATAACTCAAATCATCAGCAAAACATATTGACCGTGCAGGCTCATATATTTTCAATCAGGCTTAATCTTATTCAGGGTCGCAGGGGGCCAAAGCCTATTCTGGCAACACTTAAAAGTTGCACACACACACACACACACACACACACACTTATATTCTTCATTTATAGCCTGAGATCCATAAATTATACATCGATGCAATGGTTAATGCCACTCCCTCACAAAATTTCATTTATTGCTCTGTAACTTCCCGCGTGGAGGTCTGTGTTCTCCCTGCTTTTCTTCAGGTTTCTTACAGTCCTTTCTCAAATGCATGTTGTGTGCATGTTAAGTTAAACAATGTTATACTGACTCAGCCTCAGGATGGATAAACGCAGATCGTGTGTAAGTGAATGTGCTCAGACACAGGCCATGGTTGGGTCTCAACAGAATTGACTGCTGCTGTCTGCTGAAATGTTGTACTGAGTACTGTGCTCAGAAATAGGAAAGATGGTCGGCTTTTATTAACTATAAACTGTGACATCTTTTATCTTTTCTTACTGTATTTATTCAATTTCATGTATGTATATTTTCTTTATGAATATTACTATTGGAACAAAGACAAGATTGTGTTCCTTATGATTGCTGTGATTTTATCTGTTTGTCATGTTTATTACTGCAATGTTTAATTCACACAGTGTATTTCTTAAAGAAACGGCAGTGGCTTGTATTTCTGTGCATTGCTAAAGGCCAAAGTGAAGAAGTGCTGAGGAAGGAATTTCCCTCATTTTATAATGTTTTATGATCCGTTCAGATTTGACGGTAATTGTAGAAAATTAGCTTTCTGATGTTCTTCCAAGTCCTGAAAGTTAATGTAAGTAAGCAATACTGGCTGTAGATTTATGTATTTATCCTTTAAATCACAGGCATCGAGGTTTCGAAACGACAGCATCATGTCCACTATACCCGAACCTCCTGGCAATGACTCCATTGTAAGACGCAATAAGGAAGGTGACCACGATACCTTGCCAAGAAGGTAATGCAAGGAAGAGTCAATGAACACATCTGAATTTGTGTATGGGGGAACTGGAGACATAGAGCTTGACGATTCCTATAGCTGCCACTGACAAACCTCTAATATACAGCTACCTCTAGTCACTTTTAGATGCATTTATAATGTAATACAAGCCAGAAAGATTACTACTTGAGCATTTGTAAATTTTAAATTTGGGGTCATTTAAAAAAAAACAAACTGTATTGACTGAAATTGTAATTAAAATAGCTATTTTTCTTTGTAGTAGAACTTAATTTGTTTTAGGTGTTGTGCCTTTTGACAGGATCTGTTGAGCAATATCTCCAAGTTTGTTTGCTGGATGATTATATTTAAACTGCATGCAATTTACATTTTTCCTTTCTCTGCCTGTTCCAGCTTTTTGGATACTGATGGAGACAGCGGAGATAACATCGACTCCTTTTATGGTAAGCAAACTGCTGTAATTGTGTTCTGTCTGTTTTGCACTATTGTCATAATGCTGCCATGAACTTCTGCTATAAATCGAGGAAGCCTGGACAAACCACTTAATGACAGGAGCATATCCACCTGTGTTAGCATTAGAGCAGATGTGGCACAATATCCTCTTGGCAGAGAGGCAGCAGCAAGACCATGGGATAAGAGCAAAGCTTTTAGAACCCACTTTGTGCTAAAACAAGCAATTTCTTCGTAAAAGACAATCTTATTATGAAGGATGCTTGACAAGCAGTGAATAGGTGCGGAAAGGTACTAGCATTGATTTGGCAGCGAATACATTCGAGTGCTGAGCAGCTGGCATACTTTCGAGTGAAAACTATTTCCCCAATTAAAGGAAGAAAAATATAAGCCATGGGTAAGAAGATATTTCAAAACTCTTTGATTTCTGAAATGTGTAATGTCAAATTTATTTGAAGATGTACAGTAATTACTGTACATCACCATGGTGATGCTTTGGAAATACATGGTCATAAGTTTATGTCTGCAGGGCAGATGAGATTTGTGGTAACCAGGAGAAGGTTGTAAATGCAGAAATGGGTCAAAACTGGGAGATCAAAGAAATACGTGTGTCACGGACGAAAATGAAGAGAAACTTGCTAAGTCAAGGACGAAAAGCAAAAGTCAATACACTACAAAATGTAGCACTGAGATTTTTTTGTTTTACCAAGTGATGGAAGAAGGAAAAGATAAGGAAAGATTACCTTGGAAGATCTGTTGTATCTCAGTACCCAGGTCATAACCTCCAAGGACTTGCCCATAACAACCATTCCATGTTCCACCAATAGGCACCCAGCATTGTGGTGAATATGTGCAGTTGTCAGTAAAAGAATAATTCCAAACCAAGTTACTGTAACTTATAAAGAACTTTTTAAACTTGAAATCCTTCAATCTTAAAAAATACAAATGTTTGCATATTTTTTAAGTCAACTAAGTCAATGGATTGTAATATTTAGTGCTTGTTAGGTCCGGTGCTCTCCTTGAAACAAATTAAATTTGTTCTCCTTCTGAAAATTCCTGGATTTTTTTTCATATGATTATTCTTCAGATAAAATAACTCAATGACTTAGACAGCAGTGTATTTTGTAGCAGGCTTATTACAACTGAAGGTGAAACTTATTAATATTTCACAGAAGTGTTCTGGAGGCTTTAGAAAAGAAAGTATTAACTGAGTGTGAGGCCTGTTTTGCACGCCTTATTTCATGCAGTCACTAATTATATTATTGGTGGTCTCTCCTACTGGAAACGTGGTTTCTGTGGAGATTTAAAAGCTCCAGAAGTTGATGAGATTTGACCAGACATACTGAAAGTTATGGATTTTGTGGGGGCTAACATCTTTTTGGCTTTGCACAGGAGGCAGGGGCAGTGACTAGGGAGTAGGGTAGTGGTCACCATTTTTAAAAGTGGGGGCAAAAGGATGTGGTTCATTTACCAAGAGATCAAACTCCTCAGCTTTTCTAGAAGAGCTTTTGCTGAGGAAGTGAAGTGGAAAATCTCATCTGATAGTTTAACCTGAGATCCTGGAGGAGCAAAGGTGTGACAGGCCTCCCCTCATATTTGTGATTTTCATAGACAGGATATCCAGGCACAGCTGAGGGATGGAAAGTATCCAGTTTTTCAATCTAATGCTGCATTCACATGTTGGTAGTATCCGAATAACAGCAATCTGGAAATGCAATGCTTGTTCAATGAGAGTAACTTTTCCTTTTCATCTGCAGTGAATCCCACACATCACAATTGCTTACAGAATCTTCCACCAAAAATGTAGTTTTCAACATTTTCCTATCATGCTGTAGTGGAGAGACAAACCAGATGCTTGCTGATTTTTTTTCTTTTAGTATGAGATAGCTTGAACAGCTAGTTGTTTTAGTAGAAGCACACCCTGAAGTATTCAACAAACAATTTAAAGACTTTAAAGACCTGTCTGAAAGATACAGTGCACGGAGAAGGATTGCTTCTGAACTTAATGTATCAGGCAAGCAGTTTTTATTTGTAGAGGAGCTGATGCAGTTGCTGAGTGATAACAACTGAAGCTAGAACACATGTCACAGTTAGCAACATAGCCTTCCTATTAGCAGACTTCCAACTATTCAACATCCTAACATTGCTATTTCATCTTGGTGGAAAGTTTTGAAGCATGTAATAAATTTAGATTATGTGCTGCTGGCATTAGGCTATGCATTACATTCTGTCCAAATCATCACAGAAACGTTTTTGCAATTTGTACACAGTGGGGTTGTGTAGCTTTCACTGCTGCGAATACATCCAGTCCTACTTTACTGTACTGTGTAACATTTTTTACTATTAACGTGAGAACACATAAATCTCATCAGACTGGAACATTCAAAATTGACTGTGACACAGTAGGGATGAGAATCAGCAGCTCCCAATCTGAGGTCAGGTTCTCCTCTCAGAAGAGAATGGGGTTTTTTCCCAGAAAGGTCCAAAGCGACAATAGAGGTGATCATGAAAATGATGAGTAAATTGGCACAGCAGCTTTAGTTTTATTAATGCTGTGCTAGTCTGTAGTGGTGAACTGAGAGAAAAGCTTATACTCAAGCTTTATAACACATTGGTGGGGCCTCATCTGGAGTACTGTGTGCAGTTTTGGTTTCCAGGCTACAAAAAGGACATAGCAGCGCTAGAAAAGGTCCAGAGAAGAGCAACTAGGCTGATTCCAGGGCTACAGGGGATGAGTTATGAGGAAAGATTAAAAGAGCTCAGCCTATACAGTTTAAGCAAAAGAAGATTAAGAGGAGACATGACTGAAGTGTTTAAAATTATAAAGGGAAATTGTCCAGGGATTGAAAATTGAAAATTAGTTCATCAAGAACACAAGGACACAGTTGGAAACTTGTTACAGGTAAATTTTTAAACAAACATTAGGACGTTTTTCTTTACACAGAGAACCATAGACACTTAGAATAAGAGACCAAGTCATGTGGTAGACAATAGGACTTTTGGGACTTTTAAAACTCAACTTGATGTTATTTTGGAGGAGCAATGTGGATAAGACCGGCAAGCTTTGTTGGGCTGAATGGCCCGTTCTCGTCTAGATTGTTTGAATGTTCTAATGTACCAGTTATTCTACTGTACATTGCCATTCTCATGTAGGGGTAGAACCACTGCTTCCATGCATTGAGAGAAAGCAATTCAGATGGTTTGGGCCTGTACTTAAAAATGTAAGTTGGCACCTCCCACAAAGGGTTTACTAGGAAACATGCTACTCAGAAACATGCTGGATGGATTATATCTATCACCTGGCCTGGGAGAGTCTAGGTATTGCTCAGAATGGTCTGAGGAAGATTTCTGGGGATAGGAAGACGTGGTCAGAGCAGCTCAGCTTGTTACTACTATGTCCCTTACTAGGAAACACAGATTAAAAATAGTGATGATAATGTAAATTCATAAAAATCTAAATAACTGGCACAAAATCAGTTTGGTGTATTGGCACATATTATTATTTTAAGTTCCTATTTCAAAAATTGGTGGATTACACTCTTCAGATCCTGTAGTTTAAAGTATGTGCATAAGCCTCTATACAAAAACAAATGATACATTTCTGATTTTTAAAGATGAAGAACATGACAGAATTTCCTGTGGACCAGCATCAATTCACTCCTCTTCCTCCTCACATCAGTCTGAAGGCCTTGATTCCTACGACATGGAGCAAATGAATAGCATTTTTCGGAAATTTTCACTTGAAAGGTAAATTAATTTCTCCAGTGTTTCTTCTTAAAGAGTTATAAAACTATTTTATTTATATATATATATATATATATATATATATATATATATATATATAGAGCACTTTTCACAGTGAGTAAGGCAGCAAAATGCCAACCAGCCATGACCAGTATTAATAGGAGTCTTACATTTGTGTTCACTAGTCGACAGAGATAACACCGTTGGGGATTAATAGATGACACAACGTAAATTCAGACTTTCGGGAATGAGTTTTTTTACAAATTATAATGAAAATTGTTTAAGTCATCCTGGGCAAACAAATTCTTGGCTTCATTGTGTATGAAAGTAATTTGCACTTTAAATAATGTGGGAAATAATCTGCTTGCTTCTATAGCAAGTGGGCTTTACTTGCTAATATCACAATATGCGAATAACATATGGAGCATGTTCCACACAGTGCTAGCCTAATTTATTAGGGCTGGAAGTTGTCATATTTTTCATTTTATACTGTGACTGAAATAGTAATGAATGATTTTCTGATTTAACAGTTTAATATATATTTGATTTAAATTCTAATGTATGCAAATGAAGAATGGGGAAACACAGAGCATGCTGCATGATTTCCAATAAAACTTTTCATCCATGACAGTGATCATGCCAAACATCCAACATAATACATAATACTGTATAAAATGGAAGACTTCAGTTACAGCTTCTTCTGTGTCCAGCTTGTCTTTATTAGACTCATTCTTGTGACAAGTAAATGAAAGTGCATGATTTGGGGGAGGATGGTGGGGCTGAATGAATTGCAGATCAACTGCATATTGCCTTTCAAGCTAGTCTTAATAAGTATATTGACTTTTAATGTGTTGCATCTGTATTTCTTGAATCTAATTCATGTTATCGTTCAACTGTTACTTCACATAAGAGAGCACTATTTTCAAAATCTTTATGCATACTGTATCTTTCTGTTTAAAGTTATCCTTTAGCTATCTACCAGAGCAATAATACCGTAAAAATCTGACTTCAATTTAAAATATGACTTCAAGATGTTATTATTTCTGAACTAGACTTCACAATAGCATCCATCCATCTGTTTTCTGAACCCACTTAATCCAATGTTCGAGTCACAGAGAGCTTGAGCCTATCCTGGCACCTAAAGATTATCTACGACTATAGAATGTGGGAGCACCCAGAGGAAAACGCATTTGGACAAAGGGAAAAAAGAGGAAACTCCAAAAGACAGTGACCAGACTGAGATGCAAACCATAGGCCATGATGCTGAATTCTTGATAACATGTTCATATAAAATATCAAATACAGTATTGCCAAAAGGAAAACTTGTATTGCCATACCAGCATACATTTCTTTTTGATTTGGTGAAGTTTATGCAAATAACACATTTGATATAAACATACAACAGAGGAGACAGTAGGAACTATAATCTCCTTTTAGTCCACCAACAGAAGATTCAACATAAGCACACTTAGACATAATCATCAGGTTATTGCAGATGACTCCTCTTAACTACAGTTTAGATAATAAGTTCTTGCACATTACAGCTCCTGGATATATATATATATATATATAGATATTGTGAACCCGGCCCGGACACAGACAGGCGGACATGTTGTTCTTCACCACCACACGTTTTATTTTACACAAATATTTACAATTTAAAGTCACTCAGACTCCGTATAAAGTGCACAACAAACCCCAATCCATACAGTCCTGGCCACAAATGCCTCTTCTTTGGGCCGCCTCCACTCTCCTCTCTTGCCTTGTCCTTCTTCCACCCGACTCCCGCCTCGAATGAATGGAGACGGCCCCTTTTATATGGTTCCCGGATGAGCACCAGGTGTTCCCGGCATTCCTCCTCTGGCCACGCCCCAGCGTGGCGGAAGTGCCGGCTGTCCTCCCGGCTGCTCTCCGGGCGCCGTCATAAATCTTCCCCCCAGCACTTCCTGGTGTGGCGGAAGTGCTGGGGTAACAGGTCCCCAAGGCATTGGGGTGCCTCCTGGCGGTGACCACGGGCCCCTACAGGGTGGAGCTTCCATGCCCTGTACCCGTGGCCCCCAAAGCAACCCGGAAGGCAACCCCCACGTGATCCAGGGTGGGCACAGACCCACATCCGGTCCCTCATGACGTCCCGGCCGGGTCATGGCCCCTGGCATCCCTGACACTGCCCCACAGCCAGCGAAGACCACTCGGGGGAA
>JANRMT010062861.1:31215836-31306869 GCA_026402145.1 Polypterus bichir lapradei
TATAGAGATATATATATATATATATATAGTACTGTTACAAATACTGGGAGTCATGGACTTGATTATTTCAGACCATTTATCAGACAAAAGGAACATGAAAAAAAGGTCAGCGGGCACTGACTAGTCAGTAAAGATCTGAATGGATTTACAGTTCAGTCTTCAAGGGCAGAATTAATCCACAGTTGAAGGAGATGACCAGTGATTTTACAAATGGTACATCGCGCTCTCTTTAGCTGCTTCCTGCCTTTAGCATAGAGATAGCCATACCAAACTGCAATGGAGAAAGTGAAGCCACTTTAGTAAAAGATCTGTAAAAAGTAGTCATTGCTCTGAACTTCTTTAACTGTCTCAGAAAGAACAGTCTGTACTGAGCTTTCTTCTCTGTAACCAATGTGTTGTCCTGCCATCTTAGACTAATAGAAATGATGCAGCACAGGACCTTTAAATTACCCAATACTACTGCAAACTGGCACTTGATGCATTAAGTTGAGAGTGATATTTTGCCTTTCATAAACTCCATCACCTGTTCTTTTGTTTAGTGACACTTTATTGCAGATTAATAAAGCTACAACATTTGACCAGTTCTGTTACCTCCTTAGCTTACACAGATGTGTTACATCTTGTGATAAGACCCAGTAGAGTGGCGTCATCAGCAAATCTTGCTATTCTTACAGAATCCGCACGTGAAATGCGATCATTCAAGTACAGCACATAAAGAAATGGCAATAAGACACAGCTCTGTAGGACAGAGTATAAAGAACATACTGTATATATGCACATTTATATAATACTAGCCATCCCCCATGGCTCCGCCCACGTAGTAGTGAAGCTGGAAAGTGACGAGGGCCCGGCCCGGCTCCCCACACCTGATGTCACACTTCCCCCTACCCTTGGCCCACAGCCTCTGTCTCGGATTAGTGCGACTATATCACTCCTGCAAGCGAACTATGATACTTAGTGCAATGAGAGAAGTCGCAAAATCAACCAGAATGTTCAAGCAAATTACAGAAAAAAAACCCAATCTAAATCCGTTAAGTAGTTCTTTCATTTGCTAGCTAAGTGGAGGTAAGGTACACGACCCGAGGCCGGTGCGTGAGTGAGGTGGTCCTCGCCCCCCTCCCCTCGGCCCGCTGCATGTCTCTCGGAATCGCGCAAATAAATCAGTAACATAAGCAAACTGTGATACATAGCTCGATGAGAGAAGTCGCAAAATCAACCAGAATGTTCAAGCAAATTATAGAAAAAAACCTGATCTAAATCCATTAAGTAGTTCTCTCGTGAAAAGCGGACAGACATACAAACAGACAGACATTGGAACTTATATAGAGAGATATATATACAGTATGAGTGTATGTGTGTTTTGCACATTCTGCATGGAGTGCAGACCAAGTTTCCATCCAAGGAGACCAGTGAAGGGTATGCCAATCAAGTGAAAAAACACAATTGTTATATGTACTGCCGTGCTAGATTAAGACCCCCACAGACCCCTGGGTAATGCAGCGTGGTATTTCTCACTTTTAAGTTTGGCGTGAAACTTGGTTGCATCATCACCCCAAGGCTGATCCTTGATTATTTAGACTCAAGGATATTCGTTCATTTCATCAAGCAGGGGAGTGGTCTTGGTGAAAAGGCTACTTACCATCACAGTTCCCTGGGCACGCACCCAGAATACCCTGATGGTAGCTCCGCCCCAATATTCTGTATAATATATATTATGGAGTTAAGACTAGATTGTACATTTTAATATATAAGCATAGCTTTGAATATCAATATTACAATCTAACAGTCAATTAATGTTGATGCCTATACAGTCTAACCCTATGGGAGAATGCTATGATTTCACTCGAAGAGAGCTGGAGCAGCAACTGAATTATATTTCACCCGGGTATCTGGGTTTGACTTCACATACACAGTGAAGAATGAAAGCTGAAAAAAGACAAAAGCAAAAAAAAAAACAGCAGGAGTCACTAACATTTGTACTTATCCAGCAGAGGGAATGTCAGCCAGCAGCAATTGAAACAGTAATAAAGTTGTATTAATAGGCATAATATAAATAAGTGAATATTTATATTACCAGAAACACAGTATAGCATGTCTATAATATATCTAATGTAATTTGTTTCAATGAGATAATAAAGTGAGCCAAATATAATTAAAATAAATGACAGGAAAATGATGACAATATATATTTATATCAGCACATTTGCAGTCGTTTCACAATGTGCTGCATTGCAATCACGGTTCAGTAAATGCAGATATATGGAGTTTGATTACTTTGTCCCATTTCATTCCCCATGTATATCTGCTTGGCTTTCATTTAAAAAATAAAGTTCCATACTCATTTGTCTTCCTTACATTCTCCGAGAGTTCTTTCAAAAAGAGTCTAATGTGAAGTATTTCACTATTTCTGTGCTTTCTTACAGTGTACCATTCAGTTGCGCCACCTGTTTAAACAGAAAGCATTTAAAATTTTGTGAACATTTATTTTAATCACTTTCACATGTTTTTTTCCTTGTTACATTGTATTAAGATTGGAAACAGTGATATGAAATTTATTGAACGTTGGCCTTCTTTCCTAGTTAAAAAGCTGTGTCCGGCGCTGGCTCGAATAATAAACTTTTAAGCCTCTTTTCGCGGCTTATGACTTATAGCTCCTGAGTCAAACGAGTTGTTTTTCAGTAAGCCTTCACAGCCCTCGGCATCTTGTGAACACTTAATCTGAAGGACCTCCTTAGCGAGAAAACCTCTTTTGCTCTCAGAAAGCCGGTGCCTGACTTGAAGAGCTTATGGAGACAAGAACTAACACTTTCTGATTTCTAGAGAGGTGTGGATTCATACTGAATAGTACTGCTTTCTGAGCCCAGTGAAATCAGCATATTAGAATATATAAAAGGAAGCAAATGGGTTATCAAGACAGCAGAGGTGTTTACCTGGAGCTGTATGACCATTTGTAGGACACAAAGCTGAGTGCCACAACCATTCCTGTCTTCTCTTTGTTACATCTTGACGCCTGTCCGACATCAAACCAATTTTATCCAGTTTAGTTGTGGTGGGATCGAAACCTCTCTCTCCAGTTTCAGGTGAAGGGCAGCATCCAGCTCTGGTCAGGACACCAGTTATATTTTGACATGATGTTGACAATTTCTGCAATGACTAGACCCCAGGAATTTTTTTCCCCAAGACTTTTACTTCAGTCCACACTTCTGACTTACTATGTTTCCCTCTGTAGCCACTTAAAGGATAAGTTTGGAATTTTTCAAGTCCAAGTTATTTCTTTACAAATGTGATATATATGCATTTGCCGTGTGAAATTGTGTTGTAAAGTTAAATATTTTCTGTAAATTTTAAAAAAGACATAGTCAAGTCTGGTGTTTTATAATGTAACCTATGGAGCATGGAACACCCCAGAAAATAAAAACTTAAAAAGGTCCAGAATACGTTTATTTTTCAAGCCAAGAAAGCTGTCAAGCATTGATCTATGTCTTGATATTACATGTACAGTGGAACCTTAATTCATGAACTTCTCTGAACACGTACAAATCGTGTTACGACCAAAAAGTTTGCCAAACTTTTGCATCTGTTCAAGACCACACACTCGGTTGACGAACAAGCCAGTTTCCCTTCCGGTTCATATGCGCCGATGATTTCCACACGTGTTCAGTCTCTCCCTGTGCATTTGCTGTGAACTCTTTGTGCTCTATTTCGTTTCCCTTCCAGTTCGTACACGCCGATGATTTCTGCACGTGTTCAGTCTCTCCCTGTACTGTACATTGTTCTCAGTGCATCAGTCCCTCAAAACTGTAACTTCCTCTGAACCCAGCTTCCTCCTGTGGTATAGCGGGTCCACAGCTCCCGTCAAAAAGGCCAGTTTTAATAAGTAATCACAGCACTCGCGGCTTAGTGAGGGGGCGTGGTGGTGTGTGGCTGAAGTGGTTCCTGAGGAGTTCATGATGTGGGCGTTTCTCACCTAAGTGCACAAGTAAGAAGCGGTCCGCATCCATAATTGTTCCTAGGAGCTGCTGATTGCCACGACTACCACACCTCTTCATAAATAGAAGCGCGAGTTGGTTAAAGGGAAAAAGAAGAGAACAGGAAAGAACGGGAGGTTGCAGGAGAAGGCAGGAAGCATGAGGAGAAAGCCAGTACAGGAGAGAGAGAGAGCGAGCGAGCGAGCGTGAGAGAGAGAGAAAGCGAGCGCACGAGAGAGAGAGAGCGCAAGAGTGAGCAAGAGAGAGAGAGAGAGCAAGCGAGCGCACAAGAGAGCGCAAGACCGAGAGAGAGAGCGAGTGCAGGCTCGCGTGCAGCTGAGCAGTAAGCCTGGATGTTTGTTTCAGTGTTATTCAATGTTTTTACATTTAGTTTACTATTACACTGTGCATTCTATGGTATAATTATCTATTCTTGTGCGCAAAAATCTTTAAAGAAAATATATTTACATACAGTTTGTACGGTCTGGAACGGATTAATTGTATTTACATACAATCGTATAGGGGGAAATTACTTCAGGTCACAACCAAATCGTGTTACGACCAGAGTTTTGGAACGAATTATGGTCGTGACCCAAGGTTCCACTGTACATTGTAAAACAGCATATATCATATTCTAACAAAAAACACAATTTTATGAGATTCAGTCATTTTATTAGAAGACCAGCTGTGCGTACCACAGCAGTGCTCCACTTCTTCTGCAGCAAACTTTCAACCCCCACCCTAACCCTAAATCCTAACCTTAACCAACACACACCAAAAATAACTGAGAATAGGGTCTCTGAACCTAAAACTAACCCGAATCTTAAACTAGGTAATCCTAACCCTAAGGTTAATTTGAAGTTTAACTTGTATGGACAGAATAGGGAGAGATAAAAAAAGGTGAAAAAAATGGGATAAAACTACTCCAAACACATTTTCCAACAGGCTTAAAACATGAGGGAAAATCAGTGATTAAAAAGCCCCAAACAAATTGATGTTGATGGCCTGTGCTTTCTGGGCACCCATAGGACCATCAGCATTGTGGACAGAGTCTATGGGAACCCAGTCTTTTCCCTAACCCTAACCCCAGGGCGCGGTTGTCTCTCAAAAGGACAAAAATCACAGTAAACCATTTGTGCTTGGAGTCATGTTAGTTTACTTCTATATTTATGTGAGAACTCTTCCCATGAAGGCCACCTCTTTCATACAAACTAACATAAAACATACACATACCTCAGGAAAAATCGTCTAATTCATAACTACTTTTTTCTTCCAGACCATTCCGTCCTTCAGTGACTTCATTCAGTCGCTTCAGCAACACGATGAGACCAGTCCAGGAGGTCACGCTGCTTGGAGACAACCTGCTGTCAGAAGTCACTTTAATGGGAGGGAATGACAGCGGCATATTCATTTCTTCTGTTCAGCCTGGCTCGAGTGCCGACAGAGCAGGTCTGAAAGAAGGCATTCACATCCTAATGGTGAGGAGACTCAGTGCCAGTAAGACAAGGGTGGCAAAGCTTTTGGTCTTAAACATTTACTACTCTGGAGTATGAGAACCTTAGAGAGTTATGAGGGAAGCTTAGGGTATTTGGTTATTTCCAAGGGTGTCCTAACACATTTTTTCCTAATTTACTATGTTAAAAACAAGAAGCAGGTTTCAGCAGGGCATGTGAACTCTGTCGCTAAAATGGAGGGGCAGTCTGTTTGCAAGCATGGCATAATCTTCTAATTGACACATTGTACGTTGTGTTTCACATGCAGCTTGAAGGTCACATCAAGGGAGAAGTCCAGCAGATTCTTCTGGACAACAGCACAAAGGAAGAGGCACATTGGACACTGCAGAGGTGTACTGGACCAGTCACACTCCACTATAAATCAAACTGTGACGGTAAGCCTGCACTAGAAACTAGAAGGGAAGCCAGGTGGGTTACTGGTCTTTTGAAATGCACACTTTATTTACTCAACTCTGAGTGCCTTAAAGTGAGTCCAATATGATCATCGTCAGAAAAAGCAGAATGAAAATGATGATGATGAATATCTTAATGCTCACACTACCAGCACCTCTTCAGTACGAGTCACTTTGTACTGTGCCACAAATCAAACTGCAGAAATAAAGAAATGAGTGCTATACCTGTTAAGCAGCATAAAGTGTGGTTCACTATGAAAACACATTATGTGAATGAATTTATTTGGATTGTTTGCCTCACTGTTTCAAGAAGGGGTAGCATGGTGGCACAATGGTTAGTACACATTCAACAACCTGGGACCAGCTGTCAGCCTGATGTCTATCTGTATGGAGTTTGCACATTCTTGTGATGTTTGTCAGAATTTGTCTCTGGGTACTCTGGTTTCCTATCACATTTTCAATTTATGAGGCTATTAGGATAATTGGCTACTCTGAAATGAACCATTGTGCCAGAGTGTGCCCTGAGATGGGCTGGTTGATTCCCTCCATACACCTGATGCTTTTTTTGTGAGACTTTGTAGTCCTGTATAGACTAAGGGGGTTCATACAATTAATATACAACATATGTTAAGTCTTGGCA
Source organism: Polypterus bichir lapradei (assembly GCA_026402145.1). Taxonomy (NCBI): domain Eukaryota; kingdom Metazoa; phylum Chordata; class Cladistia; order Polypteriformes; family Polypteridae; genus Polypterus; species Polypterus bichir. The sequence goes on from JANRMT010062861.1 coordinate 31,222,351, forward strand.
TGATTTGTACTGTAACAATGTGCTGTGTTAAATGAACTGACATTTAAAGTATATGCTGGCCAGATCATTGAACACTGTTCAGATGCCAAGTGACCATATGCTAGGCACTGACCCTGCCAGGGTTTATAATGTAGAAATAATGGAAATAGTAAGTGATGTACTTGTGATATATAGGTCTGCTACTTAAGAAAATGTATATTGAGGCAATATGGCATTCCATCTACTGTATATCCTTATTACTGACTTCTGGATGAATGGCCAGTCCTAGAAGATTGACTGAACACAACAAGCATGATCTGTACATTCACCTCAGTCAAAGACTCAGCTTGTTGTGTCTTAACTACTTTTTCCAGTCACTGTTCCTTTGGTTGTGCTCACTCAAAGAGATTCCACTCAAGATGTAACAAATATTAAAATGAAAGAGAAGCTACACAGTTAGAACACTGATTATATCTATCAACCTGTTCTGTGTCATTGTTTAGGGCAGTTATTGGTTGTGGGTTATGCTTAGGCTTAGGGGTAGGGGTAGGGTTAGCCAGGAATCAACCCCAGACAGGATGCATACTCATTTGTTCCAGGACAGTACAGAACAGGGCACGCCAACTATGGTCCTGGAGGGCTGCAGTGGCAACAGGTTTTCATTCTAACCCTTTTCTTAATTAGTGACCTGTTTTTATTGCTAATTAACTTCTTTTGAATTTAATTTTAATTGACTTGCTCTTGACGACTCCAACCACATAATTGTTTCTTTTTCCTTAATTAGCAGCCAAACAATAATGAGATAAAAAAATGAACCAAAAAATGACCAGCGATTAGGAAGTACAGTGATGGGACTGTGGGTAGCATGTCAGTATAGATTTTGCAGTTCTTTTTTTTTTTTGCCAACAGTGGTATCAAGTAAAACATGACACACTATGAAGGTTTTGTTTATAACCACTTATCCCAGTCAGCACAGGGCACAAGGCAGGAACAAACCCCAGGCAGGGTGCCAGTACACTGCAGGGCACACACACACACACACACCAATCACATACTAGGGACAATTTCAGGATGCAGCTAACCTGCATGTCTTTGGACTATGGGAGGAAATCCACGCAGACACGGGGAGGGCATGCAAACTCAGGTCTCCTAACTGCGAGGCAGCAGCGCTACCACTGCGCCACCGTGCCGCCCACTGCAGAATGTGTGTCTATTAATTTCAAACATTACATTTCTTTCACTTTTAATTTTTGGTGCCTCTATACTATTTACATTTTTTAGACAAACTTCAACTTTGTTCTACTTTTTCAGGTTACAGAAAACTCTTAAGAGACTTGGCAGATGGCACAACAACATCTGGAGACTCCTTCTATGTGCGCTTAAACCTCAATATCTCTGGCCATTTGGACAGCAGCTCTCTAAACCTGAAATGCGATGAGATTGTGCACATTCTTGACACCATGTACCAAGGAAAATGTGAATGGCTGTGTGCCCGAGTGGATCCATTCAACGATAAAGATCTGGAAAAAGGGCTGATCCCCAGTTACAGCAGGTAAAAGGCTGTTGTTTCTTATGTTTCCTGGGTGTCATGTTAACATTTAGCTTGTAGGTTGGGTTTTGTTTGGATATAAGTACATGTCATCACTCCAGATAAAAGCAAATTCCAACATAATGAGACTTAGTTATGTATCATTTTACAGAACAAGGGAATTAAATATGGTAAAAAAAATTTTTTTATCTTTTTCTCAAGTTTGAACTAGTTTAACTGTTCAGAATCATGAAAATAATAGCCCAGTGAGAAGTCTTGATGGCTGTCACGCAGACCTCTGCGTGTGTGCGTCTGAGTGTGAATGGAGCCTTAAAAGCCTGAAAATTCACAGATCAATTCCTTTTTTTCCTGACCGACTTATTACAGTACATGGTCATGGGGGGCTACATCGATTTGCTAATACAATAGCATTATTCTGAAGTTGCTAAAGACTTTAGTCGGCCCAGTATCTTTTGAAAATATCTGCAGTTGTCTGTTTGCTTTGGTTTCCATGTTTAAAGTGCTTATGAATCAGGGACACTCAGACGGCCTTTAAATCTGGTAACCGCTTACCTACCTGCTGCTGCAGCAAAAACAGCTGCAGTCTTGAACAGACTGAGTACTCCAGTAGCTGTGATGATTATTTTATTTAAGGACTTTCTCAAACATAGCACCCTCTGAAGCACTTAGTTTTATAGAGATGTGTGTTTTTATATAAAGTGGTGAGCGAGACCACTTAATTAGAAGTGTAGATCAGGCTTCTTTAAAGTGCAGCTCTTCTGCCTAATCATCCACCTGTAAAGTAACAACTACATTTCACTGTTGCAACTTCGTCTTCCAGTTTTGCTGGTCACATTTCACTGCCACAGTAAGGCATGGTGCGTAGCGATTTGGGCAATGTAGTTAGTGTGTGAGCAATCCTTCAAAGCGGTCAGAGTGAATGATTTCTCCTTCTGTTTAACTTGTCCTCTTTTGTTCAGGGCGCAGCAATTGCTTCTGGTGAAAATCCAAAAGTTAATGTACAGAGGGAGCAGAGATGAATCGGACAATCAATACAGCACACTACGCGGGCTCCGAGTAAGTCATCATGACATTTGTAAATGCATGTCTCCTTCCTTCATGGCATATAAAGCAAAGCTCTTGTCGGATACTCTGTCACTTGTCTGAAAACCCAGGCAAGAAGATATTCATTCTGCTCAACTAAAATACAAATACAATATAATAAAAATAAATAGATTGCACAACCACCAAGAGCAGCAGACTGCAGCACACAAACATGCAATTTGTAAAACGTTGGTAGAGCATTTCACGTGTGAAAGCAAGTGGGTTTTATGTGATTTACTGCAATACCTTCAGCTCTTTGGCAATGATTACAATCTGGAGCTTCTCATTTGATCATTTAGCAAAAATGTCAGCAAGCAAAGAGTGCCTGTTCAGGAGGATCCTATATAATGAATTGAACTATGGCTGCATTCTGGTTGACTCCTAACAAGATGTTATTAATGTGGATCAATTAAACATATGACTAAGCATCTGTATTATTACAATTTGAATTCCACCGACCCCAGTCACTGACTTATCTCTGTGTCTGTCACCGGTTTTCTTACCACATTGGAAACACATGGAGGTTAGATTAGTGGGGGACTCTGAAATGGCCCCACAGAGTGAGTGTGGGTGTGTGCGCCTTGCAGTGGGTTGGCAAGCCATTCAGCATTGACTCCTGCCTTGCTCCTAGCTTAGGCTCTAACCCTGGGACCCTGCGTAGGGATTACACAGGTTTGAAGATGGATGAATGGTTGGAACTGAAGCTCAGGGACCCTATTTTTCTTGCTTAGATTGTGTCAGTCATGCACATTGAACAGACAGCCTTTTAGATTACAATCCATTCCTTAGCTACACTAAATAAAATAAAGTATATGGGGGTGTAGCAATGACATAATATGTAAGTACATAGTTACATTTTTTTATTTGGTTATAGAAGTATCCTTGTTAATTACAATAATGTGGAAGGTTTAAGCCAAGATTTATATATATATAAATTTAATAATGTAATCCCTCACCCCCAAAGTATAATATGTATAATAATTTGAATCATTCAATCCATTTTAATAATCCCTTTATTCCATTGGCTGGTTGGGGATGGAAGCTGTCCAAACAGAACTGCACCCAGGGTCTTAACCAGCATTTCTTGAAAACATCAGGGCTCACTCTGTAGGTTCAGCAATCTACCGAGGAGAACACGCAAACCTTCACACTGACCGTGGCCTGGAACACCTATTGTGAAAATTTAAACTGAACGCTGATTCTGTGAGGGTAAAGTTGTCACTGAAAAGAGGATCAAATGCTCAACATGGCTGGAAAATTGTTGTGACCTTTTGCTCCTGAGATGAGTTTCTTGGATAAGAGTAGTCTCAACTGGAATTTCTGCCTCTGAACTGATACATTTTAATGGATAATTTTTCAGTCGGCATCCTAGTCAGTATTCATATTCTTACATATTTAAGCTCTGAAACTCAAGAGGATGAATCTATTGTTGTGGTCTAAAATAATGGCAGAAAGCAATACAAATCAGAGAAATGAAAAGAAGAAGCTGTCGCATATATTTGAATGCGGCATCAAAGGCGCAAAGCTAATTCAAATGCTGATTCAAATGCTGATTAAAAGTCAGGGTGCCAGGAAACATTCAAATGGATGGCACAGTGAGTCACAGTGAATCCTTATGAAATTATTATCCAAAAAAAATACATAGAGTAACAGATTTGCACTATGCCTGCCGCTACTCCTCCTAAACTCTTAACTATTGATTTTAGCTGACCAGGACACTAACCAGATGAATGAGTAATTTTACCTGAAGAAGTAATGGAAACATTTTTAAACTGAATGACACTGTTTTCAATTTGGGCTGTTCATGCCATGAATCTGTTACACTATACTGAGTGTTAATTGTATGAAGATACAACATTAAGAAAAAGAGCTCGGTCAATCTTCTGAATCTAATGCTTGTGATAAGAACGTGAAGGGACTAGAAGGCATATTCTTAACCTTTAAACTCTTCCTTTCATTATTCCTGCTTTTATATGAAGAAAAGAAAATAGTTTCATGTATACACAGCTCATATCTCACCTTTTCTATCTGATTGAAGAACACACTACAACCAGAAGAACCATCTCCTCAGTCAGACCCAAAATCCAGCCCACGTCTGTCCAGAGCAAGTTTCTTCATTGGGCAGCTGTTGCAGGTAATAATTGTCTTAAATATTATTTTTATTCAACATGAGTATCTTGTCAGATGACATTGGTATAATCATTTCACTGTTTCGACATTTGGAGTGTTTACAGATTAGGTGACTTGCACTCAGTTACTGTATATAACCATGTCATTGATAGGGATGGAACAGTCATCCATGTGCTTCACAAGCAATTCCTTAGCCACTAGGCCACACAGTATAACGTACGAGGGGTGTTCAATTATAAACAGGAATTTTCATGCTCTGTTCTTATAAATAGTGCCTTATAAAAAGGTAGACCTGACTCATTGGACAAACACATGCATATATGAACTTGTCGTTAGTAGTGCTAGCTGCTCTTTCCCCCCTTCCTGTCAGTTGTAATTAACATGTCAGAGCAGGAGGTACACAGTAGTGTTGTGCAGTGCATTATTATTCCGTTTTTGACAAATGAAGGAGTCATTCCATCTCAGATTTATTTGAGTCATAAAAAATAGTTTGGGGATGAGTGTCTGTCTCAGTCTACAGTGTATGATTGGTACAAGTCATTCAGAGAGGGTCTATCAGCTCTTCGGTCCACTTAAGGAATTTTTAGGATGGAAGAATGAGGAGGTTATTGACGCTGTACAAGAATGGGTCAACATGCCGTCAAAAGACTTCTACTCTTCAGGGATTAAGAAGCTTTCTGAGCACTGGAACAAGTGTATTGCAGTGGCAGGAGACAACATAGAAAAATAGTGTGTAAGTCATTTCATTGTATTCAATAAATAAAACATAGCTCATAAGTTCATGTTTATATTTGAACGCCCGTTGTATTGTATGTGGTGTACTGTATGTGCGTATATGATATGCAACTATACACTAAAACATTTGGTGACATATGTTACTAGTCACAATGATAATGTAGCCATTATCTGAGCATCAGTAGTAGAGTTTTATTTGTATTAACTTACTTGAAAATTGTATTCAACGTAAATTACAAATCACATGCAATTAGTACAATTAGTTATGTATTTTACAAAGGTGAGTCATTAGTGGGAAATGAACTAGCTAGTGGTGAGGAAGAAACCAACAGCCTTGAGCTTTACAGACCAATATCTTATCCAATAGGGCACCCTGTGTTCTTCAAGTTCATCTTACATAGTACTCTGCAAGTAAACTCCATCATGAGTTACCTTACAGCGGTGATGTTAAATGACTCCATCTGTGTCTTACATTCAGACAGTGGTAGGATTAAACCTGCAACTTGATCTTTACAGGCCAACACTTCAACCACAAGACAACACTGTCTACTGAAACTTATTATTCATATAAAATCCCAAAGCATGCTTACAGGTGATAGACAGTATCACACAGTGAGTATCAGTATCAGTGCAGTCGCGACAAGTAGGCCGTAGACAAGGGAAAAAGGAGACATTAGAAATGAGAAACATCAGAGCTCTACATTGGGAAAAACTGAGGACTGGCACCATCATATAGATCAAAAATCTATCCCTGGAGAAAATGTACCATACCAAGGTTTTATACAATAGTAGCCATGCCCCGCGGCCATGCCCACGTATTAGTGAAAAAGGACAGTGAGGAGGACCCTGCCCGGCTCCCCACTCCTGACTTCATGCTTCCCCCTCCCCTCAGCCCGCAGCCTGTGTCTCAGATTAGCGCTATTATATCGCTCCTGCAAGCGAACTATGATTCTTAGCACGATGAGAGAAGTCACGCAAATTCTAGAAAAAGACCCGATCTAAATCCATTAAGTAGTTCTCTCGTTCACTAGCTAAGCAGATGTAAGATATGCCCGGAGGCTGGTGTGTGACTGAGGAGGGCCCCGCCCTGCCCCGCCCCGCAACCCAAAGCCCACTGCATGTCACTCAGATTCGCACAAGTAAGTCAGTACCGCAAGCAAACTATGATACTTAGCGCGATGAGAGAGAGCGCAAAATCAACCGGAACATTCAAACAAATTATAGAAAAAAACCTAATCTAAATCAGCAGTTAAGTAGTTCTTTCATGAAAAGCAGACAGACAGACAGATATATAGATATTTAGTAAGAGACCAACACAAGAACCTGGCAAATTTTTAGATGCCGAATTATATCAAATTTACTTTTTTTTCTTAAAAACTGACAAATTCAGTCACTTAGTAAGTGTATTTTTTTAATCTTGAGTCCACTTGTCTCAAGTTCTTAATACCCAAAATACCACAATATGATGTGTTGTTAACTTCTTTTCTATCAGTTTGTTAGCAGGGCTGAAAACAAATATAAGCGGATGAACAGCAGTGAGAAGGTGAGGATTGTTAGTGCACTGCCCTCCACGCTTCCACGGTCCAGCTTTGAACCCACAAAACAAGAGGGTAAGTCCACTGTACGTCTACTAAGAGCCAAAACATCTGTAGCCATGTGTGGGATGTGTGTGAAGTTGGGCAAAGGCTTGGCTATGGGCTGCAGTTAGAAAGGTAACACTTTCACAAGAAAGAAAGAAAGAAATGTTTTCAGTTGCTTTCAGACAGGTTTCCATTTCACAGCCTTTAAACACACCCTTTCACAGGCCAGAAACAAGATGAATGAAGCAATGGCTTCCAACTGCATTTAAAGATGTAACCCTTTAATAAACCAGAAAAAAAAGCAAAATACATTTTCTTTTATCTACAGTTAGAAAGGTAACTGTTTCAGAACCCATGAATAAAAAGAAATATTGATTTTCATCTGTAGTTTAAAGGTTATCCCTTTTATAGCTGAGGGATACAAAGAAATAAAGACAGACAGGCAAGCAGATGAATGACAGGTGGACAGACTGATGGACATTGCCACCCATACAAACTGGAACAATTCAGTCTGTGGTTGTTAGTGGTCACTTGCTGTCCTCCTTTTCCTCTTTCCAACCGGTCGTCAGACTTCTTCTCCTGTAATATTTGCCCTCACATTCTTAAACGTATTCACTGTGGCCCAGTTTATTTAACTGTTGTGATAATAATACGCCAAAGACATCATAAAGGTTTGGGGCAGCCATCCATATATTGTTTTTCCCAGCTGCAAAAGGGTTTGTTGTATCAAAAATATCAAGTGCATTTCACAGAGTCCAAACTAGAACTGGCTATAGTAGCCCAAGATGGAGGCTTTAAAGGCCTGGAGAGGAACTGATGTCATCAAAATGGCCAGAACCAGAAGTGACGTCAGCAAAGGGGCCGGCTTCGGAAGTGACGTCAGCAGAGGGGCCAGCTTCGGAAGTGACGTCAGCAAAGGGGCCGGCTTTGGAAGTGATGTCAGCAAAGGGGCCAGCTTCGGAAGTCACGTCTTCTGAGGCGCCGGAACCTTGCAGGATTTCCCGGGAAAGGTCTGTAGGGAACTGAGAAAGACTGTCAGCGCACTCCGCCGCCCCCTGGTCAGATGTTTCATTACACCTACTCAGGCCCTTTAGCTGCCTCCTACTTGCACGTGTGTGACACTGTGTAGAAGGTGCCTACTCTTATAGTATTAAGAAACCTTCCATGCGTGAGCGACACCATCACTGTCCCAATACAAAAGAAAAATAACAACAAACAAAATTCAGTAATTATCGTGGTATTGCTACTGAGTATTTCTAGTAAGGTGTACACAAGGATCCTGCAAAAGAGAATGAAGCAATGTGCAGAGAATATAATGGTAGACAAGCAGGCAGAATTTAGGATGGGCTGAGGAACAATTCATCAGCTGTGTATAATTCGACAGCTAGTGGAAAAGTATTACGAGAAAAATCACACTTTGTATTACAACTTCATTGATTTTAAACAAGCATTTGACAGTGAATGACAAACAGGGAATGTGACACATACTTAGAAATAATGAGATACCAGAAGAGCTTGTGCTATTGTTAGAAGACCTGTACAGTAAATCTGTGAGAGCATCAAGGGGAGACGGTGAATTGACAGAGTGGTTTTGAGTCACAGTAGGAGTTCGGCAAGGGTACAGCTCACCTCTATCCCTGTTCAGTTCATTTATAGAGGCAATGACGAGTATGGCACTGAAGTTGATTGCAGCTGGAATATCCCTAGACTGGCAGACTGTAAATATCTTACGCCTTGCAGATGATATTAACTTAATAACAGATTCACCTGAGCAAATTCAGGAACTGACAGATAAAATTAGCAGTAAGAAATTTGGATTAAAAATAAACATACAAAAAAACAAAATAATGACTATTGGAAAACCTTAAGAGGAATTATGGGTAAAAATGGATGGACAAGATATTGCACAAATAAATAAATTGTGTAACTGGAAGGATTAGTAACTTAAGATGGACAAATGCACAGAATAGGCTTGGTGTCAAATGCATTTGGAAAATGAACAACTTACTGTATCTAATGTAATCAACACATGGAGCCACAGAGTCCCAAACACGAATGCAGAGATGAGTATTTTAAAGAAATACCTCCACACAGCAATTATAAATAGTCTTCCTTCTCTCCTTCTTCACTGCTATTCCTCCCAGACGAGTGTTGCCTATCTCATCTTCTGGCTCTGATTCACCTGGACAAGGCAGTGTGGTTTCTTTTATTGAAGACCTGAGAGTACTACAGGTGCCAGGACTTTGCACGTTGGAAGTCCCAAACAGTAGGGAGCGTAATTCCCTGCAGCACTCCTTAGCAGCACCAGCAGACCCCAGCAGGGCTGTGCTATTGGACTACAATTCCCATCATTCACTGCAGGTGTCCAAATGGGTGCTGAAGCCCAGGGATGCTATCATCTAGTGGTTCAGGGGAGCATACACCCTTGAAACAGAGCCTCCCCTGTTGCACAGGCCCCCTGACCAGTTAAGGAATTAGGGTCAATCCCGGCAGGGAGACCAGCCAATACGTGTCGCCCATTACACTAACTCAAAAATGACTACTATTCCTGGTGTTACTATATGGATAAGAGTGCTGATGAGAATAAAATACTTGATGTAGAAATTAATTGGTTATAAAAAAAAAAAAAACTGGGCAAATCACAAAGAAATTAAATTTGAAATGAAGTAATCAGGTAAATACTAAAGCTGAAAAGAACATTAGTAAGATCAAAGAAAGAAGACTTGTTTGATTTGCGCTTGTAACAAGAATGGGGGAGAAGACTACCATCTAAAGTACGGGTGTCAAACTCCAGGCCTGGAGGGCCGCAGTGGCTGCAGGTTTTCATTCTGACCCTTTTTCCTAATCAATGACCAGTTTTCACTGCTAATTAACTTCTTTGCCCTTCATTTTAATTGCCCTGATTTTAAAGATTCAGTCCCCTGAATTGATTCCTTTCTTTATTAAATGGCAGCCAAAATGAAATGAAATGTGAAACGAGCCAACAGATGACCAGCTAAAACAATTTCACTCCAATCACTTTCTTAATGAGAAGCCTACTCTTGCTGTTAATTAAACCTGTTATTTAATTCAATGGCTTGTTGCTATTCTCATTCTGCCACAACAGACATTTCCAAAACTGTTGATTTTTCTGTTTTTTCTAAGACCATCATCAAGATGTTTTGGTGACCTGAGCCATCAACCTTACCAAGACCGTCACCTTTCTTTATTTTTAGATAATGTGTGATGGGCGCAGGTGAGGTGGTCATGTGGCGGTTTGTTTTGTGTCTCATTATCGTTTGGCTGCTAGTTAAAGAAAGAGACAACTAAGGGGTCTAAGTCAAGTTAATTAAAAACAGAGGCAAACGACGTTAATTATTAGCAAAAACTGGTCACTAATGAAGAAGATGGTCAGAATGAAAACCTGCAGCCTCCAGGACTGGAGTTCGACACCCATGATCTAAAGCATTGTACAGCTTTGTGGAAGGAGGTAGACAGGAGTAGAGGAAGACAGAGAAAGAAAAGCATCAGCAATGTAAAAAACACGATAAGAAATGGAATGCAATGGAGAAATCGTGTTAAAACCTCATTGTCAATGTTAGCTGATGGATGAGAAAGAAAGAAAAAGAACAAGGCAGCACTTCTGAAATCTTCAAATGAGAGTTCTGTTCTCTTCAGACATTTGAAGGCAGATGTTTGGAGTAAATTTTAACTTTTTGCTGATATCAGAATATCACTTTGGCTGCATTCTTTTTCACTTCAGTGTAACATTTTAGGTTGCAGAGGCTCATCTAAAAGTTGTTGCTCAAAATCAGACATGCCAGTCTTGCTTCCTGTTTTTCATTCAGTAGTCAGAAGAGCTTATAGCCGGTAATCTTGAAAAGTGTCTTTGCGATAATAGAATAGAAGCCTTTACAAATAAAGTGAACTTATATGCATTACCTTGCTTTGTATTTAGTTCCAAAAAGTTTTGCCTGCTTATGTATACAATTATATTTCAAAAGGTAAAGCTTCTGAAAATTATCCTTAAACAAGAAGAAGAAAGTTTTGCTTTTATTTGTCCATTCCCTTTCTATATTGACAGTGTCTCACTTTTTTGCAGATTTGGACAATTATAACGAGCTGAACAAGGCCCTCAATCTCATCCCTTACAGCTTGGTCACGCCATATCACTGCCAGCGTAAGCGACCAGTCCTTTTCTTTCCTACCACTCTTGCCAAGACTCTAGTGCAAAAACTTCTCAATTCTGGAGGAGCCATGGAGTTCAACATGTGTAAACCAGGTAATGAAAGTTCATTGATTTCCTACCTGTTTTAAAAAGTTAGCAGGTGAGATTATGTACAGTATATATATTTGAATATTCATATATAAGGTGTAGAAAATTAAAAGGAGTGACTCACACAAAATATGGCAGGTTGTTGCATTAAGAGGTACCAGTGTAAAATGGAGTGGGTGGCAGCATTAAGAAGTGGCATTTACTGTATGGAAAACGTACAGTAGGTGCCAGTTAAAAATATTATAGTGAGCTTAGTTATGTACATGTGGTCGCATCGCATTCAGTCCAGGGCTGGTTCCTGCCTTATTTGGTGGTCCTTCCTACCCTCAGTAAACAGATGAATGGCTATAGACAGATGGTAATGGAACTTTACCTTGATTGTTCAGCATTAGAGCAGGAATCGTAAGGTACACGATTACAGGTTACCTCAATCTGTCCCACTGCACAATTTACAAATTACTGTGATTTCATTTTTTTTTTCAAACAGCATTTAGGCTGAAAACAAATTTGGCATTGGCACTTTCCTCTGTTGACACATGCTACGATAAAAATAAACACAATTTGTCACAAAAGCCACATGATGCATTTGTGCCCTGTTTATGTCTGCTACTGGAATTTTGGAATACAGTACTCTCTATATATATATATATTGTGACAGATAGGGGGCACTATCGCTCCCTTGAACCCTTGTCCAAGATGCCAGACACCAGATAAAAGTCCAAAAGTAGACTTTATTCATTAACAGTAGTGCACAAAGCACGCTCCTCTCCACAATACTCATTCAATACACAATACAAATACTCAATAAACTCTCCACCATTCCCAGATGCATTGCCACCCTTCCACCCAGCTCAGCTCGCCGTCTGGGAGCTCCCACAATCCTTTTATATTCCCTGACCCGGAAGTGTTCCAATCCCCAGTCCATGTGATCTCTTATCACTTCTGGGTCAGATAAAAAGTCCTTTTCTTCACCCCAGAAGCACATCATTCACCTTGTCCATGTGACTCGGACGTACTTCCGGGGCGAAGGGTAAATAACCGTCGTTCCTCCCTGCAGTGTCATCTAGTGGCCCCCACGGTATCCAGCAGGGCTGTGGATAAAGACTCCAATGTCCATGATGCCCTGCTGGTCTTCGGGGCACCTCCATACTGCAGGGAGAGCTCCACCTGGCGGCTTGGGGGTATTGGCCAGGATGAACGGCCGGCGATACACCACAATATACATAACACAATTAATACATGTGTATCTGCACATTTAAAATAAAAAAGTGTTCCTGTCTCTGTATGCCACTGGCGTCAGCAAAAGTTTACTCAAGGGTTGTTGATGATGATTTCCACCAACCAAAAAGTCTTCTTTCGCTTTTAATTATTACCTAATTTTTCTGTACAGTCCATGACAGTTTCCCCATGTCATTTCCTAATGATGCCACCTGTTCAGTTTTGCACACATCATCTTAAAGTCGTCACCCCTTCGATTCCGCATGCGTCACCTCTGAGTGCTGCCAAACCTACAAACTTTGTACATTGGCAGTTCTGAATGCTGTGACTCCTTGCCTTTTATGTGTGCCATTTGCACTTGGAGCCTCCAGAGCAAACCCACTAACTGCATTTGGGCTGGGAAACAATGTCTGCCTGTAGCTGTTTGACTGCTCTTTTCCACAAAGGCTATGGAGCGATGTTTCCAAAAGAATCTCTATTAGTTTTTGTTTCAGGGCCAGGCGTTCCCAGTGTGTTACTGCGGGTGATTTTTGAAAGGGGTGCTATGAGTAGGTGAGGTGAGAGCTGGAAGCCAGGAGGGTCAGTCAGGAGTGAGGAGGCTGAAGTAAGTAGCCAAGCGGGGAGAAAGTGCAAACTACAGGAAACAAAGGCTGGAGAAACACTGGGTGAGGACTCAACTTTGTGTTGACCTGAAGAGATAGCATGCTAGAGGAAGGGAGAGAGACAGAGCAAGCGAGAACACGTTTGTCAGCCAGGCATTTGTTGATCCAAGTTCACGGGTATTCATTTTTATGAAGGCATTCTCCATGGATCAAATAGCAGAGAAGTTAATTTCAGGAATTCAAATTTGGAGAATTAAAACAGATTTTGCTCAACCAATAAATACGCCCTGAAAATACACTGTGTGCACAATTATTAGGCAAGTTGTATTTTTGAGGATTAATTTTAATATGGAACAAACACAGTGCTATCAGTCAATCCAAAATGTTAATAAACCTGAAACCTGAATGTTTCACAACGAAAATATGAGTGTGAACATCATCAGGGGAATACATATGTGCGCACAATTATTAGGCAACTATTAGTGTGCAGATTTATTATGCAACTAAAGGCAAAATGAAAATTTTCCCATCTCACTTGTTTATTTTCATCTGTTATGGTGAGAATAATAAACAAACACCTCAAAATTTACAAATAAACATCTCTGATATTTCAAAAAAAATAAATCAATCAATCAATGACCAATATAGCCACCCTTCTTTCCAATAACAGTCATAAGCCTTTCCATTCATGTAGTCTGTCAGTTTCTTGATCTGTTGACAATCAGCTTTTTGTGGAGCAGTGATGAGCAGAGGTGTATTGTTTTTCTCCCCCGTAAATCTAGCGTTTAAGAAGTGTCCACAAGTTCTCGATAGGGTTTAGGTCAGATGAGGAAGTGGGGCCATGTCATTATTCCTTCATCTTTAAGGCCTTTATTGGCTGGCCACGCAGTGGAGAACTTCGATGCAAGTGATAGAGCATTGGCCTGCATAAAAATCATGGTCTTTTTCCTGTATCACTGTTTGAAGAAAGTGTCTTCGAAAAACTGGCAGTAGGTTTGGGAGTTGATTTTGAGTTCATCTTCAATGCAAAAAGGTCCAACTAGCTCATCTTTAAAAATACCAGCTCATACCAGTACCCCACCTCCACGTTGGAGTGGAGCTCTGTGCCCATTACTGATCCACAGGTCCATCCATCTGGTCCATCAAGAGTCACTCTCATCTCATCGGTCCATAAAACCTTTGAAAAAAATCTGTCTTCAGATATTTCTTGGCCCAGTTTTGACGTTTCAACTTATGTTTCTTGTTCAGTGGTGGTTGGGTTTCAGCCCTCCTTACCTTGGCCATGTCTTTGAGCACTGAACACCTTGTACTTCTGGGCACTCCAGGTAGGTTGCAGCTCTGGAATATGAAAGTACTGGAGGATAATGGGTTCCTGGTAGCTTCACGTTTGATTCTTCTCAAATCTTTGGCAGCTAATTTGCGTCTTTTGTTCTCAACACGTTTCTTGCGACCCTGTTGACTATTTGCAACAAAATGTTTGATGGTTCTGTGATCACACACCAATATCTTAGCAATTCCAAAAGTGCTGCATCCCTCTGAAAGACTTTTTACAATTTTTGACTTTTCAGAGTCAGTTAAATCTCTTTTTTGGCCCATTTTGCCTGAGGAAAACTAGCTGCCTAATAATTCTGCACACCTTGATATAGGGTGTTGATCTCCTTAGGCCACACCCTCCCTCATTAGACAAATACACATCACCTGACGTGCTTAAATCCAATAAGCATTCAAGTTAATACAGCTTGGAGTTGGAATATACACATAAAAATGATGATATGGTCAAAATACTCACTTGCCTAATAATTGTGCACACAGTGTAAAGGAGTACTGTAAAACAGCCAATTATATATGTGTGTGTGTGTGTGTGTCTCATTTCGCTGTTTTAGGGCTTATTCCAATTTGTATATTGGTTTTATGTAATGTAAGCATTGAAGCATGAGTAAGGAGAACGTAAGATAAGCTGATTTGTGCTTTTTATTAATGACAATGAAGTTCTGTATTTTACTACATTGTTGTTCATCACAACGCCGGCGAGAGGTGATGCATCAGGCATGTAATTAAGAATTTTACTATACTCTGTGCAGATACTACAATAACCCTTCTACTACTACATGCAGCAGGAGATAGGAGCAGGCAACCCATGTCCTGGTAAAAAGAGTGTTTTTCTAGAGCCTGAGCTGCATGGTTGAATTCTTAACGGTATTTTTATTAATTGAGCTATTACAGGTAAAATTAGGTATATGGCAGCCACCAACACAAATACAGACCACGTTCCCCAGCAGGGATAATTTCCATGTGTCCAACAACATAGAAAATTGAGAAACTGAACACAAACAAGAAAAAGGCAGTGTTTCAATGAACAGGTTACATCCGTATATTAAAAAACAAACAAACCAGTAAACACTCAGGGGCTCTAATAATCCAAGAACAATGTACACAGTGGATTACTTCCTGTCAAAAAAAATGTTATCCTCTTTAAGAGAAATGGGACCTTTCCTGGAAAGGTTCCGATTTTAGGAGTTAATGCAATCTTGTTTCTGTATGGCAGAGAATGGAGTGTTTTCTCTGTGGGTCTGGACAGGTTGGTTGTTCTGTTGCTATATAAGGGTCTCCCTGCAAATTTAACTGTAATACCTCAGGAGGCGGAATTTTTTGAATCATGAGGGTCGTGTACCAGTGACACTATGGATATACTCAAATTTATTATTTCTTAAATCATTTATAGATATCTTAACACGGGAAGAGTTCCTCCAGAAGCAAAAGATTGAGCCTCTGGTGTTCTCCAAGGAAAGGAATTCTAACACATTTGAATGCATCACAGCAGACCACATCGAGGCTGTTGCTTCCAAGGTATAGTACTTTCCTGCAGATTACATCTTTGAATTTAAAGAGAATATAACATTTAATAAAGGGGCCAGGTTTATTGAAGGTTATCTGTTTTATATCATGGATACAAGACTAGGGGAGGAACAGCAAATAATCATCTTCTTCGAGCTACTGTGACGGAAAGTATGTGATTATTATAATATGTTTTACTATTATTTATTTGGTTAAGTTCTTCAACCAAAGTAACCTCCAAGATCAGGGTATTTACAAGTTGTTTAGATACACTTTTTGTAACTGGAGCACCAATACTTCATGTCGCTTCTTCAGGGCTCACAATGAATTGAGGTTAGTTTGGTGTCTTAACTAATATGCCGCACTTCCTCCTGTTTATTAATGTCATCTGCTTTAATGATACTGAATGCAAATTCAAACATGGTTGCTTCCTTTCCAAAAATAACTATTCCATTTTTACCTCTTAATTAGAAAGGATGTTTACAAACTAGGCTATATGTTTTTAATTTTTCAATATGCTTTTATAATAATGTGATCAGTAGCCGTGCTTTTGATTGATACATAACCAGGAATATGAGAACATCCATTATGAATGCAATTCAAGAAGTTGCGTATTTACTGATACAAGTGTTTGGGTTACAGTATTTTTTACAATACAAATGAAAGCATATAGGGGAGGCTGCCTGTTATCATTACGTTTTCAGCATAATACTGCCATTTCATAAAGCCGTAAACAGTCAGGTCCATAAATACGTAAACAGTGGCACAATTTTCATAATTGTGGCTCTGTACACCACCATAATAGATTTGAAACAAAGCAATGAAGATGTGACTGAAGGATTGACTTTCAGCTTTAATTCAAGGGGTTTAACAAAAATATTGTATGAGCTGTTTAGGAGAGACAGACATTTTTATATAAGGACACCCTTTTTCAGGGGCTCAAAAGAATTTGGACAAACTAACCTAATCATAAATATAACAATCAATTTCAATATTTTGTTGAAAATCCATTACAGTCAATAACTGCCTGAAGTCTGAACCCATGGTCATCCCCAAGTGCTGGGTTTCCACCCCAGTAATACTTTTCCAGGCCTTTACTGCTGCTGTCTTCATTTGCTGCTTGTTCGTTGGACTTTCTGCCATCAGCAAGTGAAATGCTTGTCCAATTGGGTTGAGGTCAGTTGATTGACTTGGTCATTGAAGAATATTCCACTTCTTTGCCTTGAAAAGCACTTGGTTTGCTGTCACAATTTGTTTTAGCTCATTGTCTATCTGTACTGTGAAATGTCGTCCTATCAGTTTTGCAGCATTTGTTTACATCTGAGCAGACAGTACAACCCTGTACACTTCAGAAATCATCCTGCTACTTCTGCCAGCAGTCATATCATCAATTAACACCAGTGACCCACTGCCATTGGCAGTCACACATGCCCATGTCATAACACGGCCTCCACCATGTTTCAAGGATGATGTGGCGTTCGTCGGATCATGAGCCGTTTCTTATTGATCTTAATTTCATCTGTCCAAAGAAAGCTGTTCCAAAACTGGACTAGTTCTTAAAAAAAATGTTTTCTGGCAACGTCTAATCTGTCCTTCCTATGCTTGAGTATTACCAGTGGCTTGCACCTTGTGGTAAACCTCCTGTCTTTACTTTCATGTAGTCTCTAGACTTTGGCAATGATAGGTCTTCCTCCAAGACAGTGTTCTTGGTTTGGTTAAATGCTGTGAAGGGGTTCTTCTTCACAAAGGACAGAATTCTGCAGTCATGCAGCACAGTTGTCTATTGTGGTTTTCCAGACCCTCCTGTGTTCACCAGTGTGTTTCTTCTTTTTCAGAATACACCAAATGGTTGATTTGACCACTCCTGGTGTTTCTGCTGTTTCTCTAAAGGATTTCTTTTGTTTTCTCAGCAGAATGGTTGCCTGTTTTTATTTGCATGGACAGCTCTTTGGACCTCATATTGAGAATTAACAGTGACAGTTTCCAGATGCAAATCCTATGGTTGGAATCAACTCCAGACTTTCTACCTTGTTAATAGCTAATGAAATAATGAGAGGCCTGCTCACACCTAGCTATGGGGCAGCTTGTCAGTCAAAAGTCCAAATGCTTTTGAGCACCTGGAAATGGGTTTGGCTATGCAGAAAAATGGCTGTCATTCCTAAACGGCTCATACGACATTTTTGTTAAACCCCATGAATTAATGCTGAAAGTCTACACTTCAGTCACCTAATGATTGCTTTCCTTCAAATCCATTGTGGTGGTGTACAGAGCTAAAATTGTGAAAATTGTGTCACTGTCAAAATACTTCTGGATCTGACTGTATACTGCAGATTTGTAGATGTATTCTTCACATACTGTATATGCCAGTATCTTATTTGAAAGGAAAGAAGGTTTCAATATGGTGTCCCCTACGTATTATTTAATTAATCAAATGAATAAGTAAATTCTACTTGGGAAACAGCAAATAACTTTACTATGGAATTAAAAACTAAGGTGCAATGGATCTTGATGAAATAATATTTAAACCCAGGTATGGCGAAGCACTGGAGTGTTAAATGTGACAGAGTGCCTGAGAGAGAAAACATTAAGAAGGCAGGAAGAATACCGTGTCAGTTGTCTGACTAGAGACTTTAATTTTAGCCTATCCGTTTACATTCTTAACATCTTTTAAGTGTCAAAAGCAACATTAAAAATATATACTGTGTGTATCTTCATTAAAGGTGACGACTGCACTGGTTGAACATATAACTGTGTGATTTTTTTTTTTTCCTTTACAGAATAAACATTGTTTGTTAGAAGCAGGCTTGAGTTGCACCAAAGATCTCATCAAGAGAGAAATTTATCCTATCATTATCTACATCAAAGTCTCTGAGAAAAATGTCAAGAAATTCAGGTACCTGAAACAAAAGCACTTTTTACATCAAACACTCAATTATCTCTGAAGAAATTATTCCTGCCCACACCGTCTGCTGCACTTAGTATTCTGATGCAGTGGGCCTTTGTTTGCAGCCATGAAGAGCTCCCCACTTCTCCAGGCTGGGGCCTGTGACCTCACGCTGTACTGAGCAGTGATTGTGCAGCTCACTGAGTTATGGGACTAGGCCTGGGCACTTATATCTATGAAACCTCATTCCTGCTACTCAAACAAAAAAAAGTACTGTGTTATTTCATAAAAGAATTGCACTATTTCGCAGAAACATTGCCTGCTGAGTTCAGTATCATAGCACACACACATGCTCATGTAGAGATAGCTATTAAGGAGGAGGTTAAGCACGTACTGTACATAGAATGCACTCAGGTTACAAGAATTTAGCATGCATTACAGGTATACTGTACAATTAACCCTGCATGTGCTGAATGGTAAATTTAATCCACCTAGGTTAGGGTCACAAGGAGCCAATGATTATCACCAATCCTTTCCAGGGCTCAATTGGCACAGCCAATCAGAAGGGAGAGTGCTGTATGCAAACCAGTAACAGAAACAAATAATAAAGTATTTGTTTACTTTTAATCCAGGTATTTGCTACAGATATTCTGAAACAGTGTGCTGTGGTGGAGCAGCAGCCTGTGTTCATATCTCTAAACCTTTGGGAGCCCAAGTTGGGAATATAAAAAGGGGGAGGCTCGCACTGATACAGTGCATTGCCGCACCCACCACATGACAAACCAACTCAGGATCCCAGATTGGGACCCAAGTGTAGCCATGCAACACGTGACACCTCAGCACCACACAAGTTCAGATGGAGTGGAACCAGTGTGAGGTTTTTTTATGGTGGCTGAGTGCCAATTCTACCACCAACCACCAAGTTTTCCCTGCAGGTTGGAGGGCCTACATGCAGGGCTGGATGCAGATTAACGTCATACCCAAGAAGGAACAATTGCAGGTTAAGGGCCTTGCTCAAGGGCCCAACGAAGTAGAGTCACTTTTGGTGTTTACGGGATTCGAACTGGCAACCTCCCGATTGCCAGTGCAAATCCCCAGCCTTAGAGCCAAGTTTCATGAAGTTACAAATTGTGAATATAAAAAAGGGAATGAATGTTATTTACCTTACAGCACGTGAGAAGTATTACAGACACATTTCTAATATTCACTTGTTAAAACATTAAATCATCTGCAGTTAAGTACACACACCGACACACCAATAAGTCCACAAATGCACAGAAACAACATGCAGTCTCCATGAAGGCTCTGGAGCTGTGAGGCAGATGTGGCCTGTGTTACCCCTGCCTGTAATAAAACATTAGTACTAAACCTGATAAACTTTAATCTGATTTAAACTAAATGTATACTTACAACTTTTTTTTCCATTAGTGTCAATTGATTGCAAACTATATGCATGATTAATCTCTCTGTCAATAGATGTGTCCTGCCCCAATTACACAAAGTCAGATGTATGTAGTGACAGCAGCAGCTTTGTGTCAGTCAATTCCCAACTCTAACCTGAACATTACAGAGATAAGGGACAAATGACGGTGGTACGTTGGTGCACAGAGAAAGAAGAAAATAGAGGGGATAATGAGAAAGGGTGAATAATTAGAACACATCTAATTATGAATGTAATTCAAAAAGGAAGGGTTAGGGTGCCTCAGCTCTCATGAGCATTGTTTTAATACTGAAAATCCTTATGCTTAAGGAGAGTAAGAAGTGCAGTAGAAACGGTGACTCTTAGCAGTGATGACCCTATGTTCATTTTCACCTTGAGGGAATGCAAGCTTATTAAGAAAAAACTTTTTTTTCCCCCACGTTACAGGAAGCTGCCTTTAAGACTGGATTCTGAAGATGAATTTTTGAAAATCTGTCGTTCAAAAGAAAAGGAGTTAGAAGCTCTGCCGTGCCTCTATGCTTCTGTAGAGATAGACATGTGGAGCAATATTGAAGACCTGCTGAAGGTGGTCAAGGAGAAGATCCTAGACGAACAGAAGAAGACCATCTGGATTGAACAGGATCAGCTGTGATGTCTCAAAGCAAATCCTTTTTTTTTTTTTTTTTTTGCACTTGCAAGTTTATTGAGAGACACCACACTCAACCACATGAGCCTCCAGGGACTTAGAAGCGTAGATCTTGTGAACAGTGATGGCTCTACGCAGCTTATACAGGGCACAATCAGCTTGATACCATTCAAGTAGCAGAAAGCATCCATTCATTATGCTCTGTTGTGTGCACAACGTTAAAAACAAATGGTGTGATGCATTAGATCACAAACCTGTAAAAGGAATCCATATGTAAAAGAAAGAAAAACTGATGAAAGAAACAGGAAAGTGCCATACAGCACCATACTCTCGTCTAACATGTTTGCCGTTTCACAGTTTAAGCAGCATTTACTTTACCGTGCAATATTTCTACAAGATTAAGCAAGTGCGCCACTAACCGTTAAGGCATTGTGTGAGCCACAATGGATGATAGCACAAACAACGGCAGCCATGTGGCTTCCCAAAAAAACTGAACCCTGGAAGCTTGAACATGGAGGACTCTGCTTTATAGTTGTAAAATGACCTACTAATGCCATACCTGCTGAAAAGAAAAGGGCTAGCCTGCCACTGCGATTGGAATTGTTATTTTTTCACTACAGACTCTTTAATCCTTGTATTCTATGGAATCAGGGTCAAGAACGAATGTGCCCAATTGAAATGTTCTTGTCTGCGTCC
This sequence comes from Polypterus bichir lapradei, assembly GCA_026402145.1. NCBI lineage: Eukaryota > Metazoa > Chordata > Cladistia > Polypteriformes > Polypteridae > Polypterus > Polypterus bichir. The sequence continues at coordinate 31,243,963 of JANRMT010062861.1, forward strand.
TTCTGTCCTTTCTCAGTGCTTACATTATTTTATTGGAGGACACAGGATACATGCCATGTTGACGTTTCTTCAGCCATAGAAAAGATTGGACAGTGGCTACCATCTCAGAATTAAAAGAAAAAGTGTCTAAAACAACCCGTCAGTCTTTACAGGCACGGACAAAACAACAGAGACATCTGACCATATATTAATATAAGGGACCTAATGAGGAATAGGAACACCCTTCGTCTTCAGAACTGTTAAAAGTTCTTCTTCAACTGCTGTCAAACAAGTTCCTGTTTTCTGTGTGTAATTCCTCAAGAAGAAAATCCACCAGCTCTTTGAGGGAAGAAGGAGGAGGAATTTGACTTCACAATCTGTGCTTCAGAACTTCACATAATGGTTCAGTGATGCTGAGATGGGAAGATTGGGAAGGCCATGGAAGGAGCTTGGGTTCATCATAATGTGTATGGATTCAGTTTTGAATTAGTTTAGTGTGTATAGTGACATCTTGGAATAAGAGATCATCATAAGGAGCAGTAGGTGCATGCTTGGGTGCATCTACTGCTGTATGCTGGCCACATATTCCTAGGCCATTATACGACCGTGCAGAGAGGATTCATCGACTCCATACCATTATCAATGCCCTACCATATTTAATAGTTAGCAATAGACACTGTAGGTAGGGTCAGAGATGTCCCAACCAACCAGATTACTTTTTCCCATGGCTGAGGGGTCCGGGTGTTGTGCTCCTAACACCATTTTATGTGTCTATTTATTCGCTGTCCTTCAATACAAGCAGTTTCTGAACGGCAAGCAGCCTTCTGTGCAGCTCATGAGGTGCAGTTTTTTTGTTGCTGAGACTGGGCCACAGAGGTGTGGACTCAATTCTGTGGTCAACTTTGAGGCTGTACTTTTGTGGAATTTATCAACTATCCCCTGAAGTGTCCTTCTATGCCTGTTAGTAAGTTTCGACTTGCCAACCTTATTTGTCCATGTTCGGCATATGCTGTAGCTGTTCTTCTTGACGCATTAAATCATTTTGCAGCTTTTATAACTTGTTCACCTGCAGTTGAGTGCACCAGCTATTTGGCCTCTTTGGAACTCTGTCTGCTGCTTCATCCATCCATCCATCCATCATCCAACCCGCTATATCCTAACTACAGGGTCACGGAGGTCTGCTGGAGCCAATCCCAGCCAACACAGGACGCAAGGCAGGAAACAAACCCCGGGCAGGGCGCCTCTGTTGCTTCATGTTTCTTTGAACAACAACAACATTTATTTCTAGAGCACATTTTCATACACAGGATGTACCTCAACGTGCTTTACAAGAAATATTAACCAGAAAAGAAAAATGCATTAGGTAAGAATAATAATGCATAAGTAACATAAAAGTGCTAATTGTTATAGCTGACAGATATGGCTGCTTGACGGTCCACATGGTACAACCCTCCTTTGTGATCAAACTTGAAAGTTCAATGAAAAAGACGTTTAACTTTGGCATTCCAGTTATTTTGCACACACCGAATGTGGGGCCTTTCTTGATGAATTCCATTCAAAAGTGTTTGTGTAGATCACACCTTATTTTTATGAAGAAAGGGGAGGCATATTCACCCAAGACGCTGTGACCTCTAAAGTCCAGCACAACTAAGGCTTTTATTTGGGAAACTCTTCCTTGAAGTGTTTCCCTTGCCACAACCACAAGTTACAGAAAGCACAAGCAGGCACACAGCAATGTTTTTCTTTGTCTTCTCTTTCTGGCTCCATTCCTCCCAATTCTGGCTCCTGGAGTTGAGGCAGCGGGCTCTTTTTATGTAACATCCAAGAGCACTTCCAGTGTCCCATAAGCATGGTCCAGAAGCACTTCCAGGGCAGGTGGAAGCCCGATGAAGTTGGGCTCAGCAGTCCCTACAGCACCCCATGGTGTAACCCCCCCAGAACCCATCAGGGCTGAGCCAGCAAATGCCAATTCCCAGTGTACTCTGTGGAAATCCATGGTGCTTTAGCAACGCTGGGAGGCTGCCACCTAGCAATCCAGTGTAGATAATGCCATGAGCACACTCTCTCCCACAGGTTCTTCCTTTGTGAAGTGTCACGACCATCTGCCACAATGTTCAGAGGAGAGGAGAGGTTTGGAGCACACGCTGATACAGCACATTGCTGCACCCACCACATGACAAACCAACTCAGGATCCCAGATTGGGACCCGAGTGTAGCCACACAGTGGGTGACACCTCAGCACCACACTAGTTCAGAGCTGGCAATGAAATCAAAACCTGTCTTCTTGTACTAGTCCTGTACCAATGCTAAACCCTAGCCAAGGCACCTCACAGGGCTGTATACTTTGTTCCTTCATTTTTAGAATGCTGTAGTGTCTTTGGTGGGAATGAAGCTGCCATCTTGTGCCTCGAGGTCACACTGCCTGCCTTAGCCACTTTTTAACTAAGTGTTTTAACTATATAGTACTACCTAGTTCAGTAATGGCCTGGTGGAGCTCTGGTTGAGTTCCAGCTTGTATTTTGGCTGTTGCTTGTCTGAATGGCCACAGAAGTGACACAAAATGTCCCGTAGCTGAATTTGCAGAATGACTCTTTGGCTAGGTCTTGATGTATCCAGCAGAATTTACATACAAGAATCAAGGGTGAAATACACTTTTTCAGCCCTTTCCACTGTAGATGCACTGGAGAAGTTATAAAATGAGATTTCTTGAGCAAAGTCATCGTGATTTCCGATTATCATTTCATGAAGTAGCAGTTTGAAACTTGGACACAAGGAGTGTGAATTCAATCGCCTTAGCAGTACTGACAGAATGTAGCAATCTCCATATTACCCATGTGTCCATGTTGCTTTAACTACTGAAAGAGTTTTTTTAACCTGCCTTTTTTAACAAAATGTTGTTTATATTTTTTGTATAAAAATGTGCCAAATAAACCATATTGTATGTGATTAACCTGTACTCTTGTATGACCTCAGCAGTTAAATGATCATCTTACTTGGTGTAAGGCACTTCCCACCTAAAATAATGCCAAGGAGGCCAGACATAGAACACACAGTGAGGGATGAACAAAGGGAGAACAAAACTAAACATAACATAAAAGGCCAGTAATCACCTTAGGCCTGCATTTTCAGGCCTCACACCCTGTTTGCCCACCTAGCGGGATGACTTATCCATTTATCACAAACACCAAATGCTGTTTTGTTCTCCCATTTCTCTGTCTTTAGACACCTGGCCCACTTTTCCCTGTTGTCCTCGACTCAATTTCAGTACATTTCTGCAGCCTTAAGCATCTTCACATTTTCACCTCTGCCCAGCTCCAGAATTACTTTTGAGGTCAGGGACAGCAATGCTTTTCTCCAGGGAATGGCACGTTTGAAGTACCTCTAGCGGCCTTGGTGATCTCAAAAATCTGCGCGTCCTTCAAAGTTCAGGTCTTCAAGGCAACACCCTGGTCCATCATACTGACAAGTGTTACTGATTAAGTGGTCCATGACATTGCCATACATTTCTTAACGGACATCTAGAATGTTGGCCATCTAGAATATCCTTCTCTTTCTCGTAGCAAAAGTCAGACAACCACCTTTGCCCAAGTGAGAAACCAGCCCTGGACAGCATGCCAGTCCACATGTGGATGATCTGATGAAGACACAGTGGTGCAAATAACAACATATGTGCATCATAAGCATGCTGTTGAGCAATGACAGGAAACCCAAAATTGTCCAAATGCACACCTTGCCGCTGAAAGTCCAGGCAGAGCAAAGACTCCATTCCAGGAGGATGCCAAAGTTCTGGGAACAATCATTTTCATGAACATTATTTGGCATGCAGCAAGGCAACCTTCACCCAGAGAAGACATTCACATGAATCTTATAGGAATCTCCAGAACGTGCCACATATCCAGCTGTTCATGTTAATCACCTTTATATAGTGCCTTTCACAATCAGCACAATCCTAAGGCACATCAGGTTAGCTCATCGTCTCAATGGATTATGGAGATCCCATGGCAGTCCAGATCCTTAGCTAGTAAATGTAGACAATGGTCACAAGTTTTGCATTGCTTTTGTTTTCTCATTCACGTGTGATTTTAAATCCAAAAGCACCAAGTCCCTCATTTTTTTTTCCACCCACATAGCTGTTGTTTTTATACATCCGCCCACCTAATCTCAACATCGCTTGTGGTATTTAGGCTAACTGAATTACTGTCATGGTAAAAATAAAAAACGTGGATTATTTGTGTCATCTACAACAGAATGGAAAACAAAATTAAAAACACAAACACGCGCTCTGAGATTTGGAACCTGCAAACAAACAACTGGAACGTGCGTCCTCTGTGTCATTACTCAAAGTAGAAGTTTCACTGCCATGAGGCTACACTCCACACTTGAATGGGCTTTTCTGAAAAGCGTTTTCTTTGGTCAGATGGGAGGTTTGCAGCTGCAAGATGTAAGAGATGAAAAGCAGGCAGAACGGTAAAGCACATCAACTTTAGAGCGCACATGTGAAAAGAACAAGAAAAATGTTTAGGGAAATCCTCAGAGTCAAACTGAGACATCTGCTCATTCCTGTCCATTCTTAAAAACCACTGTGAGGTGGCGATTAGGAACGAAGCTGGCACCAGAACACCTGTGACTGATGCAGGCCACTGGCATTGGTTTCTGGCTTGTCTGCTGCTTGTTGGCATCATATGGAAGGTTCTTTTAATTTATAATCATCTCAGTTCAACTAGGGGCTTCAAAGCTCTGTTACTGCATGTGCAGGGAGCCTGGATCACGGCAGCCACTCCACTTAATAATACAGGATCACTTCAGAGGGACCACTTAAGTGACAAATCTTTGAGAACACACAGACTCTCTGCAAATTCCATTCAGACAATGACTGGGCCAAGAACTAAAAGCAAGTTTTTGAAGAGATACCAGTATTGCCACCTGCCATCTTTGTTTCCTTTTTATCCATTTTTATATATAGACCAGTAACGGCGCACTGCAGTGAATACACTCGACTTGAGCATTCCTAGTTTTCATACTCCTTCTCTGTACGTTTAGCATTCATTTGCTCAGAGGTTGATGCGGTTGCTGCTTCCTGAACAGCTCTTCTTTTCTTCAAGCTAGCGGCCCACTTCTTCTCTTTTGTCGGCATTTTTTCGCGTTAAAACTGATTAAGTTAGTGTTTGTGTTGCAATTACGTTTTCCTTCATTTTTCAGTTAAGCTGGCACTCAAGTCTTCAATCTGCCTCAAGAATGATTTAAGATATGAAGAGGTAGGGGAAGTGACAGCAAAGGTGGTAGGGATGAGAACGGCGCCCGTACACATGTGCCACACAGCCACCCTGCTGGCCGCTGCCAAGATTTGATTCTACAATAAAATAAAATAAAAATAAACAGAGGACTAACCTCAGAGGTCAATCATCATCCCGAAAGCGGATAGTAGACATCACGTAGTATATGTGTACCAAATTTCAGGTCAATAGTTCAAACGGTTTGAGAGCTACAGGTGATTTAATATCCTGGACATACAAATGGACAGTCACGGTAGCATATTATATAAGAAGATACAAATTTGCTTGTCCCCAGGGGAAAATGTAGCTTTTTTACAGAAGCTCAATAATTAATTAAAAAACTAAATATACTCCAGAGTGACCAAAAAGAAAGAAAATGTGTGACTTAGCAGTCACAGCCGCAGTGAGGCATTATGCAGGTGTATTGCTGGTAGGAAGAAGTCCAAGTAACGCTTTTATTGTTCACAATGGCCATCGGTTTTGTCTTCAATCTCTCCTCCACTACTAACTCCAGCAACTCCCATAACTCAGCCTGCCTCCTCAATAGGCTTGTTGTTTCAGTTTCACAGAACGTGAAAGTAGTGCAGTCTCCTAGGAAGGAAGAGTCTGCTGTGCCCGTCTGTGTTATGAGACCAGTCCATCCTGAAGTCTGAGGCAGGCCACTAGAATTAGGAGTAAGCCCATGAGGGTGAGGCCTTTGCCAGGCAGGCAGTGCGGACCTAGCCTGGCCAGTGAAGGCTTTTGAAGGCCATGTGGAAGACTCCACTTTCTAAGACAAAAAACACAATAAGCATAAAATACAAATAAATTTACAGTGATAGATAACAAATCCATACATCACATTTTAATATGTGTGTCCCAATACATCGTTTATCCAAATTGTGTTTATTAAATACAGTATGTGCTAAAATGAAATGTATATACATATTTTTTTTTTATTGCAGATGCGGATTTCTGCTTTTTCATGTTGCACACATATTTTGTCGAAACCCATTATAAATTATAGTTAAGCTATACTTATATAAATTATAGTTAAACTACAGTATAACTGATACTGACAATGAAAAACTTCTCAATTCAGTTTCAATTTATTCTTATTAAGTGCTCTTCCACAGTAACTCTGAATATAGTCTGAATAATAATGAAATATTATTACTCTAAAAATTAATAATGAAAAGGCAACATAAGCACAAAACATAATCAGAGAAGCAATCGGCTCTGCATACCAAGTCCTTCCACGCATTAACCTCACAGGACATCTTCTGACTCTGTGCAGCAATGTCCCAGGGGTGACACGTGACCTTTACACGACTTCTGATTGGCTGACGGGGTTTCATGTAAACATATGACAAATTTTATCATGAATAGCCCAAGTTTTTCGTACTAAAAGCTGACTCCTTTAGCTCTATGAGATCATCACTTCGTTTCTGAGACACACAGAGATCGCAGGTTTCAGCCTAAATAGATTCAAAGATGGTCCAATAGAATGAGAAACTCATTTCAGGCTCTGAAATTTACAAGACAAATGTTCTAAATTTTTACAACTTGTATCCGTCTGTTCTCCTAACCTGCAGATTTCAGTATCAATTCAGGCAGTGATAAACACATGGAAGCTATCTCATCCTGTATGTGAGGCCAGGCGGTTGAAGGGTATGCTGGGACACTTAAGGCCGCTTTGCAGCTATGAGTCAACCAGCAAGTACAGTGCGGTATACCGGTACTAAATAAGTCACTCAAGTTCCAAATTTTTAAAACAATACTATATCAGCATTACGCTAAATTCTGGTACTGGAAGTTAATGGCACCTCACACTCTGACTTCCCAAGGGGAACCACCCCAACCCACCCTGCTCTCTAAAGCAATGACTGTGCTCTCGAAACTCCAAGAAGGACCCTTCTTCTGCTCCACATTAAGGTATGTATACTGGATATCGGCGCGCTCAAAACTCCATGGGGGAGTTCCTTATTATCCAAGGAGAAAAGCTTGATTAAGATGAACCATGGAGGAACCAAAGAATAGTTGTCAGTCAGGATATGTCTGACTCTGGGCCTGGCCTGCATCTGTGTAAGCCAGTGGGGGATGAAGAAGGGAGGGTGGGTTATCCATTATTTGCTTCATTTGCTTTGTTACCGAGATGCAAAAGCTGGTAGCGTTGCTGAAGTCAGAATTTTAGAATCGATTCAACACCACATCCTGCGCAAGTTAAATGGAGTTTGAGGAGGTAAGAGACCAAACTGAACAGAGAACAAACATGAGCTGGGTGAAGAAGAACTGAGCTCTTCAGGCCCCTGTGCTGTACCATTTCTTTTTCAAATCCTCACTCTAAGACACACTAATGTGAAACAAATTAAAAAGCTGGATGTCATGTTCTCTGATTCTGTGCCCACTCTTTTTGACCCCAAGAAAAAAACACTGAAAGCAACAGCATAAGAAGCAAATGAATGAAAAAAAGCAACAGATCGCAGGCCGATGTTTGTCTCAAAAAGTGATGACAGTACAACACACATCTTACTACATTTCTTAGAAAAAGAATGCTGCTGTTGTACACCATTAAGTGAAAAGCATTAAATAAAGAGTGGCTAAAAATTAATTGACCAAAATAGCCCAAGGCCCAACAGGATAACGCAGTGTCCACTACCGCACTTTAAACTGTCTACACAAATTCATGAGGCCAGAACCTCACAGTGTCACCTTAATTCAACTTCCTTTTAAGCTGTTTCTGGGAAAAAAAAAATACAGCCGAAATAAAAAAAGAAAGACTTGCGTTAAGAGGAAGTGAGCGGAAATTGATGAGCCACAAAGCGACTGTGGGTGTGAACATTCAAGGCTGGGGGGTCGGCTAGTGTGAGTTTGGTCTAATTTTAGAGCCAATGGTTTGTCGTCAGGTGGGGAGTTTAAATTAAAGAAGTGGATTTAGCAATTTCACAGTGAGTGCCTCTTCATACACAAATGTGTGTGCATGCTGCGTTTGGGCGGGTGCAGGGATGCTACCTCCATTGAGCAAATATAAATCACTAACTTCCAAGAAATACATTTTTAAGAACTGCATGCTGCCAGTTTAGTACTTGGCTGAACGGCTGAGTGGTGGACTGAATGACGCTATTTTTATCAATTTAACCGCCTCATTGCTGCCCCTCCATTCTTCAGTATACCCTGTGGATTCTCAAAATTTGAAGTAAAGTGCAGCATAAGCATCACAATCTCAGACAATCACAGTGGGCATCACAAACCTTTGGATGATGGCAGCATTTCACTCAGCCACTGAGGAAACTTAAAGATAAATAACACAAAATTAAAAAAAAAAACAAAATAAAATCTGAAAATTGAGTGTAGAGTCTGAACCTTTCAAGAGGCCTATATGATCACCGTCACTCTTGGGTGTCGAAAACAGCTGCTAAAGGAGGTTTGCATCAGGAAGGGCATCAGGCCCTGAAAATGTCCCAAGATTTGAGTGAACCACAACAGATATGCATGTATATGAAAATAATGTTATTTGGTATTTCAAAATGTGTTGGGCCACCTGCAGAGATGTCACTGACACTGTGAAGGAAATTAGTTTCTGTATTTTTTTATATTTTTTTTATTTTTATACATACAGGTATGTATGTTGTCACACACATGCGCATGGGAGGCAGCTAAAGGGCTTCAATAAGGGCAATTCTGAATCAGACCGGGATAGGGCAGGGTGCACTGATTCTTTTTCTCGCTTCCCTGCAGACCATTCACAGGAAATTCCACCTGGCCCTGGTGACGTCACTTCCGGGTGCGAACCTATAGATGAAGACCTTTCTGGTTCCGGCCCCCTTAATGTCATGTCCAGGCCCAAGCCTATGGTTGAAGACCCTTCCGTTCCCGGCCCTTTTGACGTCACTTCCTATCCTGACCTTTAAAAAGTTTCCACCTTTCTCCTACTCCCTCGGTTCTGTTTTGTGCACACCAGTGCTATCTTTTTGTTTGCAATTTAGCAGCCAGGAAAACAACATTAATTTATGCATTTATTTCTAGTAGGATTGACTACTGCAATGCGGTGTTCACTGGATGTTCAAACTGTTCTTTATACAGCCTCCAGTTAATCCAAAATGCTGCTGCAAGAATTATTACAAGAACAAGAAAATACGAACATATAACCCCAGTTCTTAAATCCTTACACTGGCTCCCGGTTAAGTTTAGGGCAGATCCTCCTTTTAACATATAAAGACTTAAATGGCCAAGGTCTGGCTTACATTAACTTATCATGACTTACAAACCAGAACGCACATTAAGATCTCAAGATGCTGGTTTGCTTATAATTCCAAGGATTAATAACTGTGGGAGGTCGAGCTTTTAGTTACAGGGCCTCTAAACTGTGGACTGGTCTGCCTGCTACTATAAGAGATGCCCCTTCGGTCTCAGTTTTTAAATCCTGGCTGAAGACTCACTACTTCAGTTTAGCATACCCTGACTAGAGCTGCTGATTAACTGTACAGACTGCATCTCTGTTGTTGGTCAGTAGCACTAAAACATAAGTAACATGATAGTTATAATTTGTTACTAACCCTCACCTATTCTGTTTCTCTTCTCGCTACTCAAATGCGGCACTTGCTGCCAAGTTATTTTGCCTGCCTAAGGTAAAGTCATCCCTGATGGAGGATCGCAGGAATCGTGGGGTAGAGGGGTCCTTTCATCGGATTGGCTGGCCCAGCGCTGTTTCAGCTGTGGAATGGCCAATGGGGGAGGCAGCTTGAGGTCTCCAGGACTCTAAACAAATCAAAATCACAATATGTGATATCATCTACTGTTAAATTCTGCTCCATAGTTGTAAAATTTTTATTTTTATACTGTATTGAGGATTTGTTCTTTTCTGTGTATTGTATTGACCCCCTTTTTTTTTTGACACCCACTGTATGTCCAACCTACCTGGAAAGGGGTCTCTCTTTGAACTGCCTTTCCCAAGGTTTCTTCCATTTTTTCCCTACAAGGATTTTTTGGGAGTTTTTCCTTGTCTTCTTAGAGAGTCAAGGCTGGGGGGCTGTCAAGAGGCAGGGCCTGTTAAAGCCCATTGCGGCACTTCTTGTGTGATTTTGGGCTATACAAAAATAAATTGTATTGTATTGTAATATATGGGTGGCTGCCCCAAACCTTGCTATGGTTCATGATCAAGTTTGTGACAATGTTTAAATACAGGGGCGGGCAAAAGTAGGTCTACAGTTGTTTATATGGAAAAAGACATGTCGGTTATGGTTATTACAATAGCGTTATTAGCGCTTTATAAACTTTATTCACTCCAAAGAATGTCCCAACGGCCCAGGGCACTTCCGTACAATCTCATAAGTGCTCAAATTGCCGGCCTTGCATACTCACAACTGTAAACCTACTTTTGCCTACTCCTGTGTATTTATTAGGGAACAAAAGACAACTGCCAGCTTCACTGACAACACTGTGAAGGTTTGGCCATGTTACACTGTACTTTGCTTACGTTTCTTCTTTTTTAACAGTCTATAGCACAACTTACTACTCTTTAGTTGTCGTTTCTTATTTATTTATCTATATAAGCCTAGAAATGTCTTCTTTTACCTAGTCAGGGTAGCTCAAGATGAATGAAGAGTTCACTTGCTACTTTCCAATAGACACTTTGAAATAAAATTAATATATATACAAAATCTTTCAGGGAAACCATCGTCAGGGATTATATAACAACGCACAATGTGGGAAGGATCACTGTCATGGTGGAATCTGATGTTGTCCCCATTCCTTTTTATACTCTTTATTATATAGACATTACAACATTAGAATAATGTAGACGAGAACAGGCCATTCAGCCCAACAAAGTTCGCCAGTCCTATCCACTTAATTATTCTAAAATAACATCAAATCAAGTTTTGAAGTACCTAACGTCCCACTGTCTTTCACGTTACTTGGTCACTTATTCCTTGTGTCTGTGGTTCTTTGTGTGAAGAAAAACTTCCTAATGTTTGTGTGAAATTTACCCTTAACAAGCTTCAAGCTGTTTCCCCATGTTCTTGATGAACTCATTATAAAATCACAGTCTCGATCCACTGGACTAATTGCCTTTATAATTTTAAACATGTCAGTCATGTCACTTCTTAATCTTCTTTTTCCTTAAACTGTAAAGGCTCAGCTCTTTTAATCTTTCCTCATAACTCAACTCTGTAGCCCTGGAATCAGCCTAGTTGCTCTTCTCTGGACCTTTTCTAGTCCTGCTATGTCCTTTTTGTAGCCTGGAGACCAAAACAGCACACAGTACTCAAGATGAGGCCTCACCAGTGTGTTATAAAGCTTGAGCAGAACCTCACTGGACTTGTACTCCACACATCAAGGCGCTATATAACCTGACATTCTGTTAGCCTTCTTAATGGCTTCTGAACTCTGTCTGGCAGCTGATAGTGTCAAGTCCACTATGACTCCTAAATCCTTCTCATAAGGAGTATTTTCGATTTTCAGACCTTCCATTGTGTATTCAAACCTAACATTTTTACTTTCTACATGTCATATTTTACATTTACGTACTTAAATTAAATTTCATCTGCTACAAATCTGCCCAAGCCTGTATGCTATCCAAGTCCTTCTGTAATGATATAATGAATTCCAGATATCTGCCAATCCACCGATCTTGGTATCATCTGCAAACTTAACCATCTTATTACTTATTTTCCTATCCAAATCATTTAAATATATTAAAAATAGCAGCAGCCCCAGCACTAACACCTGTGGCACACCACTCTTAATGCCAGCCAATTCTAAGAAGGTTCCTCAAACCATCATCACCACTCTGCTTCCTGTTTCGGAGCCAATTCTGCACCCATCTCCACACAACACCCTGAACTTCCATTATTTTAGTCTGATGCCCAACCTCTCGGGTGGCACCTTATCAAATGCTTTCTGAAAGTCCACATAAATAATATCATCTGCTCCACTTTGATCATGCCCCTTTGTTGCTTCCTCATAGAATTCCAGCACGTTAGTAAAATGTGACCCCCCTCTTCTGAACCCATATTGATTGTTCAGAAAAACGTCTGTACTTGCCATGTGCTGCTCAATCTTACCCTTAGTAATTCCTTCCATTCATTTTCCAGTGATGCATGCTAAACTTACTGGCTTATAGTTGCTTGAATCTGCCCTGCCCGGTCACCCTTTTTATATAATAGGATAATATTTGTCATTTTCCAGTCCTTTGGAATTTCCCCAGTGCACACTGACGTCCTAAAAATATGCGTTAAGGGTTTTTATATGTACTTCTCAGAATGTCCCAAATCTCATACTCTTACCACACTGTTAGGATTAACTGGTCAGGTAAATCAAAAAGTAAAGTCAATTTGAAAACTACGCAACTGATAGAAGGTGACACAATACAACACGTTTGCGATGGCTTAAGGGAAGTTCAACCCCACACAACGTGGCATGCTGCCATTAGTCTAGGTGAAGCCAAGGTCAAATGAACATGGACGCTCCGCTGCAGGACTGCACCATAGCCGAACAACGCATCATAGTGAGATTTGTTTGGGCAGAGAGAGTGAAACCTTCTGAAAGTCAGCCTAGGCCTAACTCCAAAGGCAGGCATGCCATCCTGCACAAGAACAAAATGGGGCTTTCAAAGCTCCAAAAGATTCACAGAAGTGGTAGATAGATAGATAGATAGATAGATACTTTATTAATCCCAAGGGGAAATTCACATACTCCAGCAGCAGCATACATAAAGAACAATATTAAATTAAAGAGTGATAGCAATGAAAGTATAACAGACAGACAATAATTTTGTATAATTTTAATGTTTACCCCCCCGGGTGGAATTGAAGAGTCGCATAGTGTGGCGGAGGAACAATCTCCTCAGCTGTCAGTGGAGCAGGACAGTGACAGCAGTCTGTCACTGAAGCTGCTCCTCTGTCTGGAGATGATACTGTTCAGTGGATGCAGTGGATTCTCCATGATTGACAGGAGCCTGCTCAGCGCCCGTCGCTCTGCCACGGATGTCAAACTGTCCAGCTCCATGCCTACAATAGAGCCTGCCTTCCTCACCAGTTTGTCCAGGCGTGAGGCGTCCCTCTTCTTTATGCTGCCTCCCCAGTACACCACCGCGTAGAAGAGGGCACTCGCCACAACCGTCTGATAGAACATCTGCAGCATCTTATTGTAGATTTTGAAGGATGCCAGCCTTCTAAGGAAGTATAGTCGGCTCTGTCCTCTCTTGTACAGAGCATCAGTATTGGCAGTCCAGTCCAATTTATCATCCAGCTGCACTCCCAGGTATTTATAGGTCTGTACTCTCTGCACACAATCACCTCTGATGATCACGGGGTCCATGAGGGGCCTGGGTCTCCTAAAATCCACCACCAGCTCCTTAGTTTTGCTGGTGTTCAGGTGTGTTTCCTTTAGAAGCAAAAGCTTCCTTGTTGGAATAAGTTCTTTTAAATTGCGGCATTTTAAGTAACCGAAAATATAGAGATATGATATTAAAAGGTGATATCCTTCCCATAGTGATTACGGTGGTACAAACAAAGAATCACATGAGAGAATTATACTTAGCTTCCTTTAATGACGATTTTACGTGGTATAACAGACGAAAGGAAGCCATAGCAAGACAATATCAAGGTATGATCTTGATCTATAGAATCTGCCATTTTTGTAACTGCGCTGAAAGATTTTTCCGGATGGATGACACCATCCATCCATAGGCTTCAAATGGTTTGGTAGCAGTCCAATCCTTATATACTGTCTTCTCCACGTGCTGGTCCTCTCTGGTCTCCAAACAAGGACAGTAAGAGCTCAAACCCCACCTCCAACAAGAATAGCACAATGCTCACACTGCAGTTTGTCTCATTCTCCAAACTTCTAGGCTAATGGTTTCTAAATGCAGCCTAGCCCCTGTGTACCATACTTGGTCTGCCTGTATAAATGAATCCATAACAGTGTGCACAGAGACCGTGACATTAAACTTAATATGATAACAAACTAATTATAACAAGGTGTAGGTGGTTTGAGTCGCACCATTTAATAAAGTCCTTGATTAGGTCCTATACTCCTCACTCCTGATGCAGCCAGCGATAGCAGTGTCGTCAGCGAACTTTTGCACGTGGCAGGACTCCGAGTTGTATTGCAAGTCTGATGTATATAGGCTGAACAGGACTGGAGAAAGTACAGTCCCCGCGGCGCTCCTGTGTTGCTGACTACAATGTCACATCTGCAGTTCCCGAGACGCAAATACTGAGGTCTGTCTGTAAGATAGTCCACGTAGAAAAAAACTAAACCCTTAGACCCACAAACAACTTTATTTTTTAGTATTTAAAGATTGATTAAGAGGATACAAAAAGAAGCTGAACATAAGGCAGAAACAAAATATGATAGTAAAAAAGCTAAATAAACAAAAAAATTAAATGAGCCAAGGCACTTGCCATAGCATAATAATTACTTCATGTATTACAAAATACATCCCAGTTCATAATGCAATATAAATATTCATGCTGAATATGCCCAACAGTGAACCTGCTGGACAGACAGAAATCAGCTAACATATACATATTGTAGATTGTGGAAGAAAATTATGAATACAGACACAAACTGGAATGCCCCGATTTAAGCAATAAAACACAGGCAGGAGAAAGAGTCAGTCGTCAATCGTTATTCTATTATCTAAATCTCCGAAGAGGCAAAAAGCATCATATCAGTGTTTTTGCAAAGAAAAAAGTGTCTTCTGCGCTCTATTTATACAATCCATTGATGAGGTCACTATTCTTTAAAAGGAATTCATTACAAATTCAGAAAACTTTTAACGTGATTGGTTATACCTAGTTGCTAACGGGACATGACAAATACCTTAGATGACCACAATTTGATTGATAGTCCTGTTAGCTTAGGATGTACATGACATTTTAAATGTATTATTTTTATTCTTATTTTAGGATATGTATGAATTTCACCACATACACCCTGTTTCTTATGGTTTAAAAGTAAAGAACAATGGCCTATACAGGTATATATATACTGTATATATATTATGATCCAGCTGGGTACAAAAACAGGAAACTTAGCATTACAGAAGACACTGAAAAAAAACTGTGAATGATTCACACTTAATATTTTCAATCTGAACCAATATAATTCTTTTTAGCTTATTGATCCCACAATTTTTAAGTTGAGGCAAATCATTTAGAGTTATTGGGTGCAATTCACTTGTTTTTTTTACTGAAGTAAATCTATTTTTTAAGTTGTTCTTTTTTGGCAGTTGGAAAGCCATCAAACTGGAAAGTTCGACTGAAAGAATATACAAACGGCCCCTCAAACACAGCACATGAACAACCTAAAATATTAAATTAAATGAAATAGGATTATTACGTTTATTCCCTCCACCATAACTTAATTTGGTACAAACAATTTTTTTTACTTTGATTGAGATCTGAAACCAAACATTTCAAGCTGCAACATTAAATGACTAATCTTAAGTTGCTCGAAAGAGAAAATTTACGTTGAATGAACAACATCAATGTTATACTTTTTTCAGTGAAGAAAGGTTATGCCATAAATATAACATTTTTCTCTTAAGGGGTTATATAAAATAACAAGAAATAAATTTATCATAGTGAATAATAAAATAACAGTGTCAGCTTTTAAGCATAAGCTTAAAGGATATGAGACTCAGACACATGCCAGGTGCACATTGGACCAGGACTCAAATTCAACTCTTACACGATGGGCAAAGTTTTGCCTTGTTAATGACCAAGTGATTGTGCAGGTGCCTATGATGGAACTCACATTGCATGTCCAGCACCAGGAAGAGAGCCTGTGCCCGCCCATTCTGTCCCCGTGCTTCTGATGTGCATCAAGTTGAGCAGAAATGACGAGAACGCACACAACTGATGGCCACTCTGGGGACAGCAAGCCACCGAGCAGGCAGCCAGTTAAAGAGATCCTGTTTTGTCCCTGTTTGGAGAGCTACAAATTAGGTTATACTATTCAATTTTGAGATTTTCTCCCAGTTTACTAACAATAATAAGTCTTTTTATATTTTTGAAATCCGGGCCATTTTTTTCCAGTGACTTGGTATAACTCAGCATATTATTCTGCTGATGTTCTTTTGCTTACCAAGTACAATTCAAATTGCCAGAATGTGTTTGGCATTGCATAACTTAATTAAGCATGAGGGGCTTATACTGTGCTTATGTTAATGTGCATAATGATGTGCAGAGCTTTATTCACGAGTTATTATTTTCTAAAAGTTACATCTGTGGAGCGAACTTCAAAAAGACTGGCAACAAATATTAAATGTTTTTTGCTTTATTCAGTTTTTGAGGTGAACTGTTTTTGTGGTATATTATTATTATACCATTAAAATTCATTACTGACATTTCAAATTTATATTAAACATTGATTTTTGCATATTTTTTTTTTAATATAATCAATATACATTTAATTTCAGCAGGAATGAAAACTGGGAAGTTTCCAGCATTGTGTTTGTTCACCACAGCCTATTGCTCTATGAAGTGAAAACGGTGGTGGAGAAGGCGGTTAATATTTAAAGTTCAAGTCAAGTCAAGTCAAGTTGGGGAGCATGCACTGGTACAGTGCATTGCCACACCCACTACATGGCGAAACAACTCGGGATCCCAGTTTGCAACTCCCCAGGCAGACACGCGCTCCAGCTCCACCCTCCGGAAAAGACCCTCTATCTGCCGCAGCCAGGTGTCACGTGGGCAACCCCTTGACCTGGTCCAGCCACTCGGGTTCCCAACAATGAGGATCTTACAAGCCGGATCACCCTCAGGGAAACGCACCACATGGCTGTAGAGCCGTAGCTGCCGCTCCCTCACAATGCAGGTAATGTGCCTCATTCGGGATTCTATGAGCAACCAAACCAATGGTACCCAAGGATTTTCCAGAGAGGCACAGTAGCAAATGAGTCCAGTCTTCGTCTTAGGTCACTGGATAGCGTCCATGTCTCACAACCATATAGCAAGACACGAAGCACCAGGACTCTAAAGACTTAGACCTTTGTCCTTTTACATAGATATCGGGAGCGCCACACACCCCTTTCCAGCGACCTCATGACCCCCCCATGCTCTTCCAATCCGTCTATTGACTTCACAGGAAGAGTCCCCAGAGACATGAATGTCACTGCCAAGGTAAGTAAACCTCTCAACAAGGTCGACACTCTCTCCGCAAACAGACACACTGCTGATGGCTGTGCCCAAGAGGTCATTAAAGGCCTGGATCTTGGTTTTTATCCAGGACACTCGCAAGCCCAGACACTCAGACTCCTCACTCAGTCTCTCAAGCATCCCGATCAGAGCCTCCATTGACTCAGCGAAGATCACAGCATCATCAGCAAAGTCAAGATCCGTGAACCTTTCTTCACCAACAGATGCTCCACAGCTGCTGGACCCCACGACCTCGCCCAACACCCAGTCCATACAAGCATTGAACAGAGTAGGAGCAGAACACACCCCTGACGAACCCCAGAATCAACTGGGAAAAACGCAGAAGTCCTGCCTCCACTCTGCACAGCACTCACAGTACCAGTGTACAGGCTGGCCATGATATCCAGCAACGTCGAGGGGATCCTGCAAACCCTCAGGATGTCCCACAGGGCAGCTCGATCAACTGAGTCAAACGTTTTGCGAAAATCAACAAAGGCTGCAAAGAATCTCTGCCGATATTCGCGTTTGCGCTCCAATGGAACCCTCAGTGCCAGGATCCATTCGATGGTAGACTTCTTAGGCGTAAAACCAGACTGTTCCGGTCACTGGTAGGTGAGCAAGTGATCAGGGATTCTATTGAGGACGACCCTAGCAAGGACCTTACCCGGCACCGAAAGCAGTGTTATCCCCCTGCAGTTACTGCAATCCAGGCGATCACCCTTCCCTTTTCAGATAGGGACGACAAGTCCCGTTTTCCAGTCAGTTGGGATGATGCCAGTCTCCCAAAATGAAAGCAAAGATTGCTTTCAATACCAGGAGGACAGCCTTACCACCATCCTGCAGAAATTCACCCCGGATACCACAGATCCCTGCCACCTTTCCCCCCCTCAGCTGGTTCACCACCTGTGCAATCTCAGTGAGACTGGGTGGTTCACAGCTAATTAGTGGATCAGCCTCAAGAACCGAGGACCCAGAGATATCCAACATCCTAGCCGGAGGATCAGCTTTGAACAACTGCTCAAAGTAGCCAGCTCAGAGGGTCACAACTGCAGTGTCATCCATAAGGACCATTCAATCAGCTGCCCTGACTGTGAATCTCCGAGGAACAGATTCAGATGTGTGTAATGCTTCGATTCCCGTAAGCAGGACGTGAGTCGCTAGACCACAGATGGTGTGTCACTTGCTTACAGATTCCTCTAACAAACTCCTCTTTATCTGCCCTCAGAGCCCTCGCAGCCATCCTTCTCAGTTCCCGGTACAGACCAGAGTTGCCATTGAACCATGTACTGCGACTCCTCTCGATGACAAAGTTCACTAAGACGTAATTAAATAGGGGCACAAACAACATCAGCAGGACAGGCTGCAGGTAAGGAAATACAATTCAAGTCTCCTGGCCATCTCGGGTCAGGGAATGGGCATCACATTCTAAACCACATTCTCCACTTTTATGTGATGCCTACTCACAGTACATATTTCCTCTTCTTCCATTTTACCTTACAGTGCTGCGGCCTTGAGCTATTGATTTTACTACATTGGATTCAGAAAGTATTGAGACCCCTTCACTTTCTGTATATTTTATTGTGTTGTAGGTTTAGTTGCAAATGAAACATTGTCATTTGTGCCCATCAATCTACACTCTGTTATCCATGACAAAGTGAAAGCAAGTTTTCAGATTGAGAGAGAGAGAGAGGTTAGGAGCACACACTGATACAGCGCATTGCCGCCCCCACCACATGACAAACCACCTCAGGATCCCAGATTAGGACCCGAGTGCAGCCATGCCACGGGTGACACCTCAGCACCACACTAGTTCAGATGGTGTGGAACAGTGTGAGTTTTTTTTTTTTTTTATGGTGGCTGGAGTGCCAATTCTGCCACCAACACCCCAGGTTTTTCCCTGCAGATTGGAGGGCCTACATGCAGGTTAACATCATACCCAGGATGGAGGAATAACAGGTTAAGGGCTTTGCTCAAGGGCCCAACGAAGTTGCCAGTTGCCAGTGCAAATCCCTAGCCTCAGAGCCAACACTCCGCCCGCCCGTTTTCAGATAGGTTGGCATATTTGTTAAAATTAAAAAAAAAACTCACATCTCTCATTTGTATTAGTATCCTTAATGCAGTGCTTTATTGAAGCATGTTTTACAGCTTTGTGCTTTCTTGGGTAAGTCTCTTCAAGTTTTGCACACCTGGATTAGGGCAGTATATCCCATTCTTCCTGGCAGACCCCCTTAAGCTCCATTAGACTAGATGGGAAGCGCCTGTAACTGCCATCTTCAAATCTCTATAGAGATATTACATGAGGTTTCAGTCAGGACCACTCAAGGACAGTCAGTGACTTGTCCTGATTCCCTTCCAGCTTTGTCTTGGCTATATGCTTAGGGTCATTGTTGTGCTAAAAGGTGAACCATCACCCCAGTCGGAGGTCACATGCACTCTGGAGTAGGTTTTCTTCGAGGACATCTCTGTATTTGGTGGTATTCATCCTAACCCCAGTTCTGACCAGTCTCCCTTCCCTGTTGCTGAGAAGCACCCCCAAAGAATAATGCAGCTATCCCCAAGCTTCACCGTAGGGATGGTATTAGTCAGGTGATGAGCAATGCCCAGTGTTCCCCAAACAGTTCTGCCCAAAGAGTTCGATTCTTGTCTCATCAGACCGGAGAATCCTTGTTGTCATTCTCTCCTCTAAGTCCTTTAAATGCCATTTTGCAAACATCGAATGGGAGTGAGCCGCTCTACTTCTCCCATCTCAGCCGAGGACACCTGAAGCTCATTTGAATGACTAGGTTTTTGTCACCTCCCTGACCCAGGCCCTTCATGCCCATTTATTCAGATCGGCTAGATGGATAATACTGGGTAGAGAGTCCTGGTGATCCCAAATGTCTTCCATTTCACAATGATTGAGGCCTCTTTGCTCCTGGGAACACTCAAAGCTTTAGAATGGCCTTGCCACAATTTGGTCCTGGACGTCTACAGAAGGTTCCCTGGACTTGATGGCTTGGCTTTTGACCTGACATGCAGTGTGATTTGCTGGACCTTCTACAAAGAGGTGTGGGCCTTTCAAATCGATGTGCAGTCAGTTCAGTTTGCCACAGGTAGACTCCAATCAGGTTCTCCACACATCTCAATATAAAGTCAAGCAAACAGGATGCACCTGAGCACAATCTGGAGTTTCAATAATCATATGAATGAGAGGTTTCAGTTTTTGATTTTTAATACATTTGTTTTTACTTTGTCATTATGGGTTATGGAGTGCAGAACACCAGGCAAAAATGCCAAATATATCCATTTAAAATTAAATTGACAACACAATAAAGTTTGCACAAAGTGACAGAATCTGAATATTTTTTTAATCCCCTGTGTATTCTGTCTTTTGCCAAGATTTGTGCCTTGGTCACCCTTTTCTTACATGCCTGCCTCTTTGATGCTGGGTGTTAAATTCATTTCATTAATATTAAAATGGCCAGGTCTGTACCTTTCCCCAACATTATGATTTAGTTAGCAAAGCTTCTTGGAACACAAATGATTTTGGCAGGAAAAGCGTCCAGCCGTATGACAATACAGAATCAGCTCAGCCTGTACTTCCAGTCACATACCACAAGAGTAAGGTGGTCCTGCTGATGAAGCAAAACAGAAGGAGGTGATTTCCAATCTTACTAAAATAAGGAAGGAAAATTCGAAATTCTGTCCCTTCTCCCAGATTGTCATTTACCACAAACTGAAAATGAAGAACAACGGAAATGGTGACATTTATGCTAAGCAAGATAACATCAGGAGCAAATCATTTTTACTTCCTGCTAAATGCTTTACAAAGATGTTTTCATTTATAGTCCCTTGTTTTTTAAACAGAATATTCAGAAATTTGGTGGCAGTTGAGGACTGACATTTGTAGCCACCGTCTGGTTTTTGGCAGGTCCTTTCATTCATACGGGTCATGAAGTGTGAGGCATATGAGTAGGTGGCCCGTCACTTTCAGTCATCACTCAAACAATGAAACTTATCTTTATGATCAGCCACGATAAGGTTAGAGCTGTGAAGTGCGCAAGCGAGGAAGACGAGTTCAAAAGATTCATTAACAAAAAAAAAAAGAAAAGAAAAGAAGAACATCGCCTGGCCTGTGCTTGAGCCTGTGGGCGCCAGCAATCCAGTGTCACAAACCGCACACACGCTCTCTTCTTACCACAAGCCGTCTATTTATTTCCTCAATCTGCACCTTCCATTCTTGAACTCATCTGAGTTGCATTGAACCCTGGCCAAGGCACAGTCATTCTCAATGGCTGATTTACGTAACAGCTTAGCAACACTGAGATGGGCAAGACAGCTTGAAAAAACCCACCCAGACAGTGCCAGGGCTGGCAGCAGACCTTTGGAGTTAATCACTGCACCGCTGTGTCGCTCTACGCCTTGATCTACTACTGCTGCTCTCCATAGTGAACACCATCTCAAAACACTTTACAGCTAGAAGAATTTTTTTTTTAAATATTTATTTCTATTACTGGAGCGCAGACAAGTTAAGTGACTTGCATAGGAATCACCAGCAGGAGAATGGAACTGCAAAGTTACGATTTAAATTTCAGTACCTGAGCCACTAAATCACCCAGGAGCGGGCGCCCATTCGGACTTAAGTTGGTGTTTTGCATAAAATAAATAAATACCTTAAAAACAGAAGATTTCATGAAGACGCTTTGAGTTTAAGGCTTAATTTAAAAACTGGAAGAGAGAGCTGGCAGATGAGCTGCTGCTACAGAGGTGGTGTGCCCCCTAGTGGCATCTCGACAGACTACACATTTAAAAGTGCTTCATCACAGAGCAGATCTCTTCCAAGATCATAGTTCTTCTTTTATGAGTTTACAAAAAATGTTATTTCTATGGATGGAAAAGCAGAAAAGCTCAGCTCGCATATGGCGGGGAGTGTATTACAGAGATTAAGGCCCTGGACCACAGGCTCTAAGAATTGTAATTTTGCACCCTGGACTCATTATGGCCCACAGCCAGACCACCTACACTTTAGAACAGGTAATCCGTCTCAAGGTTAGCTTATTTGGTCCTGGCCAGTACTTCAATGGGGGACTAACTAGGAAAAGTGTGAGTTACAACTAGTAGAAGCATTGGAGAGACCATCAGGGGAACTTACCCTGTGGTCAGTGTGTGCATCTCAAAGCCCACCTGTAGTGATTGACATATGGTACTCTAAACATTTATGCTGTCCTGTGAATTAGGTATAAAGCTGACACTCTATGGTCATAAAAGATCACCAGGCATCTTTCAAAAAGAGTAAGATGTTTCCTGATGTCTTGGCTAAATTGCCCACCATGGGCTGGTCATTCCACTCTAACCCCGATTATCTCCTGTCTCTAATTGGCTAACTACCAGTCTCACTTCTTCATCACCTAATACTTATGTGTGGTGAGCGTACTGGCACAAGAATAGCTGCTATCCCATTATCCAGGTGGGTACTGCATATTGGTAGTAATTGAAGTGGCCCCCCACTGTCTATGTAAAGTGCTTTGAGTCGACTAGAAAAACACTATATAATTGTAGTTAATTATTATTTTTATTACATAACTCTGATCAAGTCACTCAATGGACTGCTCAGTCTGGCACTTGTAAGCTGTGCATTGCAAAAGGCCCAATATAAAATAAAGACTGACTGATTCCTGTTGAGGTGAAACTTAACTCGACACATTCAGTCCTCACCTCTGATTTACTGTACAGCCATGACTGAGTCATTATTCTAAGGTTATAGAAATACCTGGCATTGCTAATCACAAAACTGCACAAATACAGAATCGCAGGACAAAGTGGGCATTGGCCATTCTGCTAGGCTTTTAGTGGCACACAAGGCCAGTTAAGATGGCAGATTTAACGGGGATACAAAGATTAGGCTGCACACCGCCAGTCTACATTCCTGAATGGACAGCTTTTACCAACACTCTGGTCAGCTCTGTGCTTCAACTGATAACAAAGGTGTAAATCAGGTTTGAGCTGACACCTCCACAGACTGAGGCCCCTTCAGACAAAAGGGCACCCAGATGGTCATTCATTTTAGGCTTGTGATGGACAAAATAATGCACCTATAAGCAAGCACTGGATCTGCAACCGGAATGGACCTTGATCCTATCATTAAAGGGTACACCTTCCTTTTAGCTACATTCATCTCTTCTTTCTCTTTGGGGGAGCTAAACATTGACAGTCTGTTCACTTTGTGAGCAGAAAGCTGACGAGATGCTCTCTTTAGTGTGAGGAGCCACCCACTGCCGAAGGAGCGAAGACCTCACAAACTTTCTTTGGCCTGAAAGATACTCTCCATAGAGCCTTGGAGATGGACACCCTGAATTAGCTCTTAGATCCACTCTGTGCCGGTGACTGAGCCCAGTCTGAGAAGACTAAGAAGAAGATTATTACTTAAGAAGAGAATTTCAGTGAACATTAGAACACTCTAGACGAGAACAGGCCATTCAGCCCAACAAAGCTTGCCAGTCCTATCCACTTATTTCCTCCAAGAAAACATCAAGTCGAGTTTTGAAAGTCCCTAACATCTTACTGTCTACCACACTACTTGGTAGTTCTTTGTGTAAAGAAAAACTTCCTAATGTTTGTGCGAAATTTACCCTTAACAAGTTTCCAACTGTGTCCCCGTGTTCTTGATGAACTCATTTTAAAATACAAGTCTCGATCCACTGTACTAATTCCCTTCATAATTGCCTACATTCTTGAACCTGGAGTAACAACAACAGAAAACTCCACACCACTGTGTACATCATCCTTAAAGACTTGGTGTCGTAAGACTGTTTCTGTGCCAAGGTAAACTAGAACTCTTAATAGCTGATAACCAGCCAACCCTTATCTGTGTTACATGTTGTTACTGTCATGTGTGCCTTATGTCTCGTCCTCTATGTCGAAATATATGCAGTTATCATATTTTTATGATTTTAGTTTACCAATAAATTGTAGTATTCTGTCTCTTAAAATAAATGTGCTTCAGTTACCTTGATATCAATCTAATTGCCAGAGACCCCGACCGACAGGGAAAAGTAAGGAAAATAAAGTAGGAGGCTTACTAAATTATTGAATTTGTTACTGCCATTGCCAAAGGCAGAACTGATAATGAATTAACTAATTAACATCAATTAAGCAACTCTTTTTTGTACATCCATACACCGTTTCCTATATTAATTTGATGTCCCTGGATAGGCAAAACAGAAATCCCTCACACTTCCTACAAAAATATGAAGTAGAGTATTTATTTATTTGAATCAAAGATATTCTGAACAGTTGGGTCACCTTTGAGAAACACCAGTCTAGAATGAAACTAGACAGTCAGTTTGTGCAAAAAATGGGGCAGTTTTTTAATCAAGTCAACCCACACAGAAGGGTGTTAAAGGGCAAAAAACAAAGTGCAAAGCAAAGGAAGCACCTTTAAGAGCTTACCTCTACAGCTCTTGAACCCTTACCTAATGCTGGTGTTTCTGGTGCGCTTGTTCATCTCAGTGCAGTCACCAAGGTCCTTCCCTCCTTCATCTCTACTAGACTTGCTTTTCCTTGCCAATCAAGTACAGTGATGCCTTGCTATATCGCGCTTCAACTTTCGCGGCTTCACTCCATCGCAGATTTTAAATGTAAGCATATCTAAATATATATCATGGATTTTTCACTGGTTCGCGGATTTCTGCGGATAATGGGTCTTTTAATTTATGGTACATGCTTCCTCAGTTGGTTTGCCCAGTTGATTTCATACAAGGGACGCTATTGGCGGATGGCTGAGAAGCTACCCAATCAGAGCACGTATTACGTATTAAATAAAACTCCTCAATGATATACGATATGCTTCCCACGTGGTGCTTCACATACTTAAAAGCTCTAACAGCACCTATTGGTTTTTGATTGTTTGCTTTTCTCTGTCTCTCTCTGACATTCTCTGCTCCTGACGTGCACTCCTTTGAACAGGAAGATATGTTTGCATTCTTTTAATTTTGAGAAAGAACTGTCATCTCTGTCTTGTCATGGAGCACAGTTTAAACTTTTGACTAAAGGGTGTTATTTCATGTTTAGAGGGCTCTAATAATGTTAAAAAATGTATTTAGAATGTCGTAAACAGGTTTTCTATGCTCTAACTGCGAAAATATTAGATTTATAAATAAAGAATCCTACTTCGCGGAAATTCATTTATCGCGGTAGAGTCTGGATTGGATTAACCGCGATAAACGAGGGTTTACTTTATTCAGTTCTTCCCAACTGCCACCACCACAGTCTTCTGCCCACAATCACAGAGATGCCAGAAATGAGCAACCCAGCAGCACCCTACAGTGATATCAGGGTCACCAACTTAGGTTTTCCACTGGTGGTCCCTTGGAGTCACTTGGATTCTATTAATATTTTTATATGACTTTCTCTCTCATTTTCAGATATCTGGCATTCACTTTGGATGTGTGTGGGGTGACAAATGTGATTCTGGTGTTTGTTTTTGAATTCTCTATTTACTTCAATTGTTGTCTGTTATTTTGGGCCGTTTTGGCTGCCATTCTTATGATTGCAGGTATTTTGGGCTTTGGTCATCAAGGTAGCATCCCACATTGTTAGAGAAGTGTCCTCTGAGTTTGTGACTTTTGAGTGACAATGCAATGGGGTAAATGGTTGTCCAGTTATTAATTTCTCCATCTGAGCTGTGGATAACAAAACCCTTTTTGCTAGTGATCTTCCACTGAAATCTTCCATTTAAAACTTCCTTCTGGTTTTTGATATTTGTTCTTAAAATTTTTGACCTTGATTTTTTGTCTCATGTTTTGGCTTTGACACTTGTGCTATTAATCTCTTGGTTTTGGCATTTTTCTGTTTAAAATATCTCTCTCCCAGCGCTCTCTAAAATCTGTGTCAGTTCCCTGCTGTATCAACACCACCTCTCCATTGTCAAAGGTCCTTACATGGCCAGATGTTACAGAAAGGACAGCACGTCCTTGCATATCCATATCCTAGGTCATGTACTACCTGATGGTCAAGAGGCATTTCCTCCGGCACTTTTCTATTTCTGCATCCCTTCCAGTGTGTCACCTGCTCTCTGGTGGCCAGAGGGTCTTGTCCTTGACATTTGCCTCCTGTCTGTTGGGTACTGTTGAAAGATGGGGAGACAGTCAAAAATCCTCACTCAGTAAAAATGATCCTAATATTTGTTAATTTATTTAATGATTTTAATATTTGAATCAACTTAATGATTTTAATATTTAATTTATCAATCTTAACATCCAAATACAAATTTCCAAAATTTCAACACAAGAATCAAAACACTAAATTCAAGAACAAAACTTTAATCCAAAAATAAAAGTTACAAAGAAAGAAAAACAAGAAGTTAAAGAAACACAGAAGTGAAAAAAAGAATCAAAATCCAAATTCTTCAAATCTAAAACTTGACCTACCAAAAGAAGCCAAATCTAAATTTCAGGAGATCACAAACTTTTAAGCAAAAGGGATGTTGAGGGGCAGAAGGACACAGTCTGAATTGCCTAACTAATGCTCGTAATATTGTGTATGTAGGTGGTACTGTACGTGTCAAAGGAAATCCTCATGAACGCCAGGACCCAAGGTGTTGAAATTGCCTTGGCTCGCTTGCCTTTTTTCCAGAGTGCATCCTGCTGCCATCACTTCCTCAGGTAAAAAATGCACCTAGCCGTCCACATCATCTAAAAGAAAAAGTGATTCAACAGACCAAGCGACCTTCTTCCATGGCTTCATGGTGCAATTCTGACACTCACGTGCCCATTGTACTGCAGATAATTTTGGAAGTGGACAGTAGTCAGCATGGGCACTCTTGACAGATCTGTCACTATGTAGCCCCAAATACAGCAAGCTGTGATGCACCACATGTTCTGACACCTTTCCCTGACCAGCTTGGGATTAATAAAGTATCTATCTATCTATCTATCATTAACCTTTTCAGCAATTTGTGCTACAGTAGCTCTTCTATGGGATCAGACCAGACAGACTAACAACCTTCACAACCCACACACTTCAGTGAGCCTTGGGAGCCCATGACCCAGTCGTTAGTTCACTGGTTGTCCTTCCTTGGACCATTTTTGGTAGGTACTAACCATTGCATACCAATAACACCCCACAAGTCCTGCCATTTTGGAGATGATCTGACCCAGTTATCCAGCCTTCACAATTCAGCCATTGCCAAAGTTGCTCAGATTCTTACGCTTGCCCATTTTTCCTGCTTTTAGCACATCACTTTCATTGACATGTGCCATTGCAACGAGATAATCAATGTTAATCCCTTCACCTGTCAATGGTTTTAATGTTGTAGGTCATCAGTGTGTTTTACTTTTTTGAGAAATCTGCAGAGAAGAATGGAAAAAAATCCCCAAATGCAGGTAGGTGAAACTTGTGTCATCAGACCTATGAAGCCTCTAGGCTGTAATCGAAGGAGCTTCAACACCTAATTACCAAATAAAGGGTCTGAGTACTTGTGTCAATGTGATATTTCACTTTTTAATTTTTCATACATTTGCAAAAGTTTCTAAAATCTTGTTTTCACTTTGTCATTCTGGTATTGAGTGTTGCTGGATGAGTGAAAATTAGGAATTTAAACGACGCTGCAAAATACAAAATGTCTGAAGACTTTCTGAATCCACTGCAGGTGATAACTAATGATTTACATTTGTGACATGGCTACTCATTTTGATTTATGCAAATTTTAGATTATTTAAATATTAGCTATATTTATCTATCCAGTGATCCATCTTCAATCCCAGTTAGCCCAGTTTAGGGCTACTAGAGCAGAAACCTACCCTGCTATGTAACATGAAGTGAATACACATC
Organism: Polypterus bichir lapradei; assembly: GCA_026402145.1. Taxonomy (NCBI): domain Eukaryota; kingdom Metazoa; phylum Chordata; class Cladistia; order Polypteriformes; family Polypteridae; genus Polypterus; species Polypterus bichir. The sequence continues at coordinate 31,272,149 of JANRMT010062861.1, forward strand.
TCCAACTTGTGTGTCTTTTCCTTCACCAGGCGTGTAGTTCATGACCGAGGTTTCAATAATTTTTTTGCATGTTCTTTGATATCCAAGAAATTGGAGTATGTTTGTAGGCAATTGGCCAGATGAATTACTATAAAAACTTTGCAAGAATGAGGCCAATCTGATGGAAATGAGTAAATCCTCATTTGAGTAGTGAGAGCATTGCTAGGCTGCATGGCATTGCCACTTCAGGGTGGCTTAAAGGACATTAGCATATCTTAACATAGCAGGCTTCAGTGCAGTATTGTGGGTCTGAGCCTGGCAGATAAGCATGCATGTGAGGTTTATGTTTGCCTTCAAATGTAACCTTTCTTTCATAAAATACCATTTCATACAATAACAGCTTGCACTGCCTTTGGACAGACCATCTTGACCTGAGTGGTACTGATAACAGTATGCAGACTTGAATGTAACTGATAAGTGCATACCTTGGGATAAGAATGGAGAGAGCTTATCTGCATTTATCAGCACGGATCGATCCTACCAATGACTTATTTAGCCAGCGAGAACAAGAAATGTATTAGCCACTTAGCTTAGAATAAAACTGAAAAACTCATATTGCTTGGTCTGCCTTATTGGGTGACGCATGAAGAACACATACGCTCTTCTATTTTGTGCCAGCAACATGATTCCCCAAAATGACAATGGCCAAAACTGTTGAAAAACTTTTTTTCCCCAACTCTAAAAGTCACAAAAGTTAACATTCAATTAATTTTGATTAAAAATTCCAGAAGAATTTAACAACAAAGGATTAAAAATTAAACACAAAATAGAAAAGGAAAGAAACAAAAGTATTAAACAACCCAAAGCAAGAAAATGAAATCACTAAAGATTAATTAAGAAATTGAGCAAATAATAACAAAAGGACAGCTACTAAAACCAAAAGAGCAAACCACAGGAGAAAATCAGAGAGGCAGGCAAGTTTCCAAAGTAAATCAAAAATCCTTAGCAATAAGTCTCCTAAGAGATACACTAAGGCTAAGCAACGCAATTACAGTAAAACATTCAAAAATGGCCAATGAAACGAAGAGCATAAAAGGGGTCAAAAATACAGCAGCTAAACTGGTTAATGCCACAGCCATAAGGCTGTGACAACAGCTGTCTTCTTTAGGCCTGTCAGGTGATGGCTGCACTTGACACAACCTCCTCTTTAGGGGGCCGCACCCCTGTGGTTACGGACTAGGAGTCTCAAAGCATAAAAATACCAATCAGCTCCAGAAAGCACTTCCAAAATGCCCGCTAAAGGGTCATACCACCATCAAATTCTGGCTAGTAATAAGAACAAGCACTGAATCTTTACAAAACAATATATTAATTCTTCACAAAAAGTATTCCAATCACTACGAAGCCCTGTGGAGCAGAAAGACAAAATGTAATTGCCTGAAAGACAAGGCAATCCGAGAAAACAAAGTCTCAATGCAGAATCCAAAGATGTAATCAAACGGAACAAAGCAGAACATCAAATAATCTGTAAATTACTAAAAGTACAATAAACCACAAGTAAACTCACCATTCTCGGGCAGTTTGAAATGAATCTCTGGGAACTGTGGGAGACCCTCCTGATACAGAGGGCAGAGAGCAGTTCCTAGCGGTGAGTGGCAGAAGGCTATGCCTGTTGGGGGATGACCCATAAAACACATGGAACATTATACAGGCAGCCTATAGACAAGATCTAAAACAAATAATAAGGCATATAATCAACAACAGCAATGTTAACATGAATAAATGGCACAAAAAAACAACCTTGGCTGAAACACGATACCTGAAAAGTTAAAATAAGACATATAAGGCAAAGAAACAGTAACGGTATAGGGGACAATAAGATATATAAGAAAAGAGACGTGAAAGAAAAGAGACACTCCTTGATTAGTGACACCACCGGGGCGTCCAATAAAAATATGCCACAGCACAGCAGGTTCAGTATCCTTTGGTGGATGCACTGCAGTTCTTGTAATCTTAGTGGCTGGTAGATTTATTTCCAAGTACACCCAGTGTTAGGTATTCTCATTTTGGTTTTGACATCACTTCAATCCTCAAGTTATGATTTTGTCACTGGCGCTTTGGTTTTGTTCACCACAATCTATTTGTCTTCTGGCTTTTGAGCTTTGGCTCTCTGTAACTTTGCCTGGTTTATTTCTTCCTCACAATAATTTCATATATCATTACGTGCCCATAACCTCCATTTTGTAATCTTTTTTGTGTTCTTCTTGGGAGACATCTTTATATTATTTTTCTGTTTTTCAAAAATTACCGTAAATACTTGATTTTAACGTATAATTTCTGGTATTCTATAATGTAGATCAAATAATGCGGAAAATTCACGCTATTGGTACAAGGGATTACGATATGCTAATGCCCACCTGAGAGATTAACCACCGAGTACACGGCCTTTTTTTCTGTATCAGTGTGTGCCCCTCATACTAACCTCTCTCTCTATCAATTGTGCCTACGTGACCACACGGTAATACCCAAACTATTCCAAAGCAGCGTTTGCACTGATTTGTGTTTTTTGTATCTCACACCCTCATACAACTTTTTTGTAAGAGAATCCCTTATCTACGATGGAGCGTTCGATCAGAAGAAAATATGAAGCTGGTTTTAAATTAAACGTTGTTGAAGTGGTGAAAGAAATTGTTAACTGTGCTGCTGCAACAAAATTTGGTGCACCTGAGAAACTGATGCAAGATTGGAGGAGGCAAGAAGCGTCGCGTTTTTGAATGGGGGTACAAGTTGGAGTCTGATTTTCTGATCGATTTTTTGGGGTTCAAGACCCGACTTATACATGAGCATATACGGTAGTTTTGACTTTTACAACTGTGAGATCTCCTTCTTGACTCCCATAAATTATTCTTTTTATTTTTGCTTGTTGCTTTTTTCCTTGTGTTAGTTCTGAAAAGGAATTTTCTTTTAATCTTATTTTTGTTTTATTTTCTATTTTAGTTCATTCAAAATTAAAGTTAGCAAAATGTACTTTTTTAATCTGACATTTTTTTTTTCTTTTGTGGTTTGGACCTTCCTCTTTTGGGTCAAATCATAACACTTCAAAAATTTGTGCTTTTCATAGCACCCAACTGTATGATCATGACAAGTCAAGAAATTAATATTAGATATTGGTATGGGGGATTGTTTTGTGCAGGAAGTAATTTTTCTAAATTGACACCAGACAGAATGTCTAAAGCTTTGTCCACACCACTGTGTTTCTGTTAAATCATGCAGACATTAGTCTTATTTTTTACCTATCGCCCATAATACTTCTGCATTTTTAACTTCTGAAAATGGAGACATTTGAAAACACTCGTCTCCAGCAGGGGGTCACTTGTTCCCTGGGATTGTGTTCTTTATTGAAATGTAGAACGTACTTTATCCTATACTAGCTGTGTAAGCCCGCGCTGTAAAAAGCCTGGGCTCCTAGAAACCATGGATTCTGCCACTTCAATCAATCAATCGCATTGGTTGTGTATTAGTGGCTCCTCGTATGTTTCATTTTGCTGACCTGCTCGCCTCCGTTGTCTATTGGTGGCTAAGCGTGTTTTTGTCTCCTCAGAGGTTTCGTTTTGCCAATGTACTCACCTCGCTTGTGTATTAGCGGCGGTGGTTTCACTTTTTGACAGAGTTGCTTTCTTTGAGCTTCATGCTGTACCCTCGCACTTCTAGGCCGGACAGACAGACACACACACTTCCATGGGTAGATGTTTATATATAAGATATATATACTCCTTCAGTAACCATGCTGGAAATAATCAGATCAGAGAAATATGCTACAAAAGGAGATATATACTGTAAGAGAGTGGACGCTAGGTGGCACTGTTGCCCCTTTTTTACCCAACAGACAGACGCTCTAGACCACGGGTGTCAAACTCCAAGCCTGGAGGGCCACAGTGGCTGCAGGTTTTCATTCTAACCATCTTCTTCATTAGTGACCAGTTTTCACTGCTAATTTTCTTTCTTCTACAGTGCCCAATGCACCTCCACCACAATAAACAGGCAACTAATGCACACAATATTCTCAATAGTAATAATACTATAATCACTTCCTAATTTCTCCTCCCAGAAAGCTCTGTCCTACTAGCTCCCAACTCCGGCTCGCTTGCTGGGTCTCCAGCAGTCCTTTATATAGTCCTTGACGCAGAAGTGCTTCTTCTCTTCCATCCATGTGACTTGCTGGCACTTCCATCCTGGTGACTTTGAAGTACTTCCAGGCTACACACTTTGGACAGTAGGGACTCCCCAATCTTCCTTTAGCATCTCCTGGCAGTACCCACGGCATTCAGCAGGGCTGTGAAGCCGAACTCCAGATCCCATGGTGCCCTGCGGGGATCTGGGGCACCACTATGCTGCAGGGAAATTGCCAACTAGCGTCCTGGGGGAGGCAGTGTCCCAAAGCAGCTGCCTTCCCCCATCCTTCCACTTCAGGGACGTCCCAGCCAGGCTGAGCTACCAGCCGTCTCCTACAATACACTTAACTTGCTGTAAAATGCAGCTTTCACTCTCAATATAGGATGTAGTATAATCCTTTATACATTCATATTGAGGCCAAAGAGAAGTCGTTAGAGCAGTACAATCATCATCCAGTTCTTGAGTGGGAATGCTGATGAACGTACGCTCAGTTCGGCAGGGTGCAGGTGGTACTTGTCTTGCAGATGGCTTCTGGCTTCAGGATGGTCCCACATCATTACAAATACTCACACATCTTGCATATTCAGGGAACATTTTACGAAACTTGCCAGGTATAGTTAACTACCATCGGAGTTATGTTATTTATGGAAAGTGCTCTTCTAGGACCCAAATACCACCTTTTTCCCTACCTGTACACAGTGCACCTGCTTTAATTACTCATGGCGTCTACCAGAAAGTGATGGTTCAGGCCTGCTTTAATCAATCAAAATCCCTGCCTGAAAGTACTGTCCTTACATCAGCTGCATGTATGCTAAACAATCAGGCTCACAAATCACAATTATCAAATAGTTATTTTTCATTTCTAGATACAACTCTCCAGATGGGTGTACTTCTGAAAACGGCAGGTTGACACTGTAATGTGCATGGAGGAAAACGCAGACTCTAATCGCGCTCTGATTTTTGCATACTTATTAGTATGTGTCCTTTCCCACATTGGATGCTGCTCATTACATTCTCAGCCATTTTGCTTGCCTTTTACTTACGAGTTACGCTCCATAACAATTCCACTTCATCGTCAGGCCAAACAAAACAATCTGCTTTTTCATTTTATATATTTACCATTGCTGTTCTCTATGCATAAAAATCAAGATACAAATGATTGGCTGTCACAGAGGACAGTTTCATCTTCCTGTATCCACCAATGCGTGTTTTCCCAGTTTGATCAAATGGCTATGCCATATGCAGTTATTTTAGTCTGGGCAGAGATACCTTCATAAATAATGTGAAAAAACACAAGTGTGGACGGAGATGGTTTTTGTTTAAGAGCAACTTTTTTAGATGAAGATGTAGTAGTGTGTTGACGTAACCTTAATTGATGGTTGTGGGGGGGTCTGTGGCTAATATTGCTTCAGGTTTCTTAAATATAAAACTTCTGAAAGCCGTAGCCAACAGATTCAGACTTAACACCTGTTTTGAATGGTGTTCAACCATGACAGTGACTTTTCAGGCATGAATGCGACTCTACTGCCATTTCACTAACGTGTACTAAGTATTTATTTTGATGTTAGTAGCAGCAATCAAATGAGTAAAGGAGGAAAATATACAAGTCGAAATAACATCTCATGAGATGAATTTAAAGAAATTAATTAAACAATAATTCTCTGTTTTAAGTTGGATGATTTTGAGAATTCACCATTGCATTTTAATCGAGAGATTTTGAAAATTCTAAACACTTGTACAGTGTGGTATACCTGAAATATCTCATTGAAAATGAAACTTCTTTGATATAACTCCTTACAGAATAAGGGCACCAAATTACAATGAAATCACTCCCCTTGGATTGGAGTTCTTTCTTGCGGACAGGTGGACATGATGATGACAACAGGTTAAAAAGCACTTTAAGGACCAAGAAGTGGGAGAAAAGAATTTAGAAGGGCTCACATTTATAGTTTTGACTGTTGCAACATGAGAAGCCATGGACATGGGACATCATGAAACTTAGAAGTCAACATAATGGGACAAAAGCAGGCATTGAAAGAATCGTCACTGTCAAGAAGCCAGCTTTAAACTCTGCCACTCCTACTTGCTCTTGTACATGGAAAAGGAACACAGTGGCAGGTAAAACAGCTGGCAAAGGTGCACTTGTAAATAGATATTTTGTCATTTGAAAACACTTCAAGAGTAAAATTCTGTTAATCTGCTGCTCTTTTCACTCCTGCTGTCATTTCAGATAAAACCATTCAACTCCTCCACACTAATCTCTACTGAAAAGGAACATGCAGAAATGGACAATGCAGTGAAATATTAGGATGGCTATGGTCATTATCCCAAGTACAGTGGGATGCGCCCTGCATGAATTGTGTTCACAGACTTCAGCAGTTGCTCTTTCACTGCTCATTGCAAATGAATCAACATTTATTCTGGTTATCATGGAATTATTTTACTGCCAGGAAATGATACATGTAGCAATTTATAAGTGAGTCTGAGCTTAGCATAATTCTAGAAAGTGACTTCTTCATTTGAAATATAATTGAAAAGACAACAACCATGGAAAAAATTAGAGGCCAGAGGTAACTAGAGGGAGGTGAAGTAATAAAAAATAAATGGCTTTTCACCACATCTTTGTTTTAAAATTGCATTACATTATGTCACAATAAATGCTGGCCTGTTATAATAATAATATAAATTCTCCCATGTTATAATGTATTAATTTCTTAAAGTTGCCTCAATGGTTAATGCTGCTACCTGACCATTGCAGAGTCCTCCTCTTGAATTCCAGGCTGGTCAGTATGTACCGTGAGTCTGCATGTCCTCCAGCTGCCTGTGTAGGTTTTTCACTCTTAACACTGACGTACCTAATAAGGTTGATTGGTGACTCTGCCCTGCCAATGACTGGTGCGGTGCCTACTGTGTGTCTGATACATCTCTGATAGGATCCAGCTGCCCATGACCTGAAAAGAATGAATATGAATGCACCATATTACATGTAATATACATTTTCTGTTGGCACTTAATGAACAATATGGATTAATGCCAAAGTGTAAGTATGATAAATGTAATATTATTTTTTTAAACTGATTTAATTATCAGCCATAGCTTGAATTGGCATTCCATCATTCAAGTGAGCAGCTTCAGAGCCAGCTGCAGGGATGCCTATAAAAAGGACAAGACTACCACAGTGACACATTCTCCATTGTTGTGTGGCTAAGCAAGCTCTTCATCTAAGGGTTGTAAGGAACCTAAAAGAGAGATGAAATGAGCAAAAATGCATTAGTGGAACAATCAGTGACAGCAATGTGACACATTGCATCCTTAGACTACAGAGCCAGCCTAAATAAGTGATAAGCCCGGTAAACAGAATTTGTTTTTCTTTCGAAAACACATAATGAATCAGTGTCATCTGGCCCAATAAGAGTTGTGCCATTCACCTGAGAAGAATGGTGTTTAATACAATTAAAGACTCCCCCCCCCCTCTTTATTTATAGTTCATGTGTAACTTTGCAGCATTGTGGACTACAATTCCCATCAGACAGGTGAATTGTGCTGATGAGGCTGATGGGAGGATACCTTGACAGCTCACCATGCACAAAGTTCACATAGAAAGACAGTTTCTGCTGCTTTTTTTCTCAAATGCTCAGTGTTTGAAGTGGGATGATACGCACCAGTACAGTGTACTGGGACTTTTCAGTTTTTATCAGTTACTCACCAGCATCGTTCACACATATCTAATCTCTATACCCCCATTTCTAAACTTGTCAATGGACTGTATTAGACAGTACCAGCACTTAATTGTGTCCACTTCAGACACTCCAAACACTTTGGATGACAAACAAAATTGAGCATCAATTTAATTGAGCAAATTTGGTGATGTTATATTTTACATAACTTACAAAGTAAGATTCAGTATCCAAACAAGGTCAGTGGTAATATGGTGAGTGATGGTTGGTTGTGCATAGGATATTCATTGTTCTGTGTACAAGTGACAATAGATCTGAAAGGAACTGATGCTGTTATATTTATCATCAATCTATCCATACATCCATCTATTACATAGTGCCTTTCATTTCTATTAAGTAGTTTCTTATCTATCTACCTATCTAATCATTCATCCATCCATCATATAGTACCCTTCATTTCTGTCTATTAAGTAGTGTTCTTCCTATCTATTATCTTTAGTATACAAGTATTTTAAAGGCATTTGAAAGGCACATTAAGTGGATTATTTCATATAAATACTTGCAAACTCACCAAATGACAGGAGTAGCCCAATTTTCTTAGTTACCCAAACATCACCACTGCAGAAGTACCAATTTGAACAAATGCAACTTTAAAAAATTGTTAAGTATTCTTTCCAAAACATGCATTTTAACGTCTCTGCCAAATATTTAGTGGATTGCCCAGATGTTCAAGTTAATGTTCTATTCAGTCTGAATCCCTTTCTGCAACTTTCACAGTTGGTTTGCACTATAAATAGAACAGATGATAAACTGTGATTTCCCTCTAGAGAAATTGGCAGAGCAGCACTGAGAGACAGGCCGCTAATAAACAGTGACAGCTAATCAATGTTAAGTAAAACGCTTGCTTAGTCCAGCTATACATGGATATTTAAGACCTGGCACTGCAATCGCTGGTCCTTGTAAAGGCACAATTGAATAGCGCCTTTATTCAATAAAACAGAATTGGCGAATAGGTATGTATTCATAGATAAATGCATAAATTCATACACTATAAACAAAAATAATCGTGTTTTTTGTAATTGAATCTTATAATGAGACCAGAAATAAAAGCCATAAAACCAGAATGCAAACTAGACCAGAAATCTGAACAGAAAAAATGTAATTTGTGGGCTATAACGGTAAGAACCAGTTATTTATAAACTAATTTTATCCAAAACAGCAATCAACCGGCACTCCTTCTGAGTTTAGTCATCTTGCGGAAGTTTTCGAGATTGAATGAAGTCGAAGTTGTTTGCGGGCTTTTGAACAAAGCCTCCGGACCGAAACTAAATTAACAGAAAATACCGTCATGTGCTCTTGTATTTACCAGAGGTGAGTTTAAATGCAGCACTAGATAAAAAAAAAATACGGTCATTAATGTGAGAAAACGTAAAACAGAGGGTGTGTGAGTGTAAAACCGCACAGCGTGCCTCTGTTTAGACGAATCAGCGAGGCGGTGTGACTGTGACGGACAGTCGATTCAGCTGCGCAGCCCACATTATGACGTCATTGGTCGCGAAGCACCGGAGATGCGCAGTCGCGGTCAGCTGATTTCCGATCGCTTGATCTTACGAGTCTGCATTCGCAGTCTGTCAACAGCAAAATTAATATGTATAATATACCTCGTGAACTACAGCTGCCATTTGGTGCGAAAATAAAACTGACTGTTCTTCACTACTATATAGAGATAAAGCACCTTCTTTGTTACACATTCACCCCTTAACTGTTGTAATATATTACATTGCACATATTATATTTTGGTGTATTTCGTTTAAATGTAAAGTAAAAGAATGTCAGAGACACCAACATAACTGAACTGGTGGGTTTAAAACGGATGAATCGATTGAAAAACTGCGTCTTCTGTTTTATCCATGCCAGATCAAATGACCATTACAATCTCTCTCTTTCTCTCTTTGTTCTATGAAAGAGTTAAAGATATTTTAATGTTGTTTTCTTTTCCTCCGTGCAATAAAGTTTCGCGAACGTTAACATGTTCATTTTTATATTAGGTACCCTTCCCATGTGATAAGTTCAGATGCCATGTGATAATGCGAAGGACAGAAATAAAATCTGCGTATGGAAAAGTTACTTTGCGTTTATATTATGAAAAGCAAGATAAACTCAAATTTTAGGACAATGATAAACAAATTATGTGCGTCATTCTTTCAGTAATCAAACAATTAAGAAAAACAGTAAATAAAATCTCCTGGAGTAGACAAATAAACTTGAACTGGCTGAAAACCTGCGTGACAGTTTTGTGCTTGTCGGAGTGGCGAAAAGCAGAAACTCCCCGCCCTACGTCCACAAAGTCATTGCAGGCTCACACGGACCTCCACGCAGTCTCACAGTGCCCTCTTGTGGCCACTGTGAAAAGTTAAACCCGACACCTTTACAAGAATGGACCTAGAATTTTATTTATATTTAGTGACTTGTATTACAGTGCATAATAATAATAACAGCAATAACAATAATACATCCATTAATATAGCTCCTTTCTAAGAATCAAAGTGCTTTATTAATATTCTAACTGGTACAAAAGAACTAATAGCATAGAAAAAGATCAAATGAGTAACACTGGATACAACGTAATGCCAAACATCAAACACTAAATAATAGATTAATATAAGAAACGCAAAGTTCTGAATAAAAATTAGATGCAACAAAGGAATTAAAAAGACACACACAAAATGATAAGGGAGAACCAAGTACAAATATTTCAAAAAGTCAGAAAGTGGGTCACAAATGCAGTAACACATTTCTGAAAAAAAACCCTGTCTCCCAGTCTGACGTTTGCTCGATTATGTTCCACTTTTTTTAAGTTGCCTTGGATAAAAGTGTCTGTTTACTCTGAAATCATATAAAAAAAAAGTATTGGGCCCCCTAGTGGCACCGAACTGTCATTACAAATGCTCCTGACTGCTATTAAGCCATAGTTATAGCGCTATACTAACCAAATACATAACTTTTTTTTTTTTAATTCAAATAATAATACAACTTAATACATAATGTGTGCAATAAGACCTGACACAAAAGACAAGCAAAGAAAAATAATTGGGTGTGATATGAAACTGATATTTATCTGTGAAAAATAAGAATTACTGCTTTGTGAGAAACATACTGTACAGAAGCTTATTTGCACCAGTCAAAATAATAAAAATGAATTGAGTTATTTTTTAAAAGAATCACAATGTTTTGCAATAATTGTTGCATGATTTCAGACTTGTGTTGTGTTACCTCTCAATTACGATTGCATTATTGCAGAAGGACATTGTCTGCCTGTTGCCAGTATTACTGTGCATATTGCCTGCTTTGACCATCTTATGACAGCTAGTGACAGAAGTTTGGTAAGCATGTGGCATTCAATCATGTGGCAAATTAACAGATGTAATAAGCCTATGTCACCGACACACTGTCCACACTGTGTAGGTGTGAGTGAGTGTGTGAGTGTATCCTTGGGTTTCCGCCTTGTGCACCAAACTGCTAGAACCAGCAACTGCCTCGTAAACCTGGTAAGAAGGTAAATGGATTCACAAAATTAGTTAATAAACTTTTCTTGCATTACAACAATCTCCAGAAGAAAATTAGCAATAAAACATTTCAGCAAAACTGGTTAATATAATTTATTTAAGAACATGAACAATATGTAATGGTTATAAAAAGTTTTGAAACTGTATAACAAAGACTTTGAGATAAAATTACACCTAAAATCCCAAAAATATAACAAAGATCCCAAATGCATCGAAAGCTGCATATCTGGTTGTAAAAAATATCAATGTAAGTAACTTCACAGCACACGAAGGATTAAATGTATTTAGTTAATTGAAATGTACAGTATTAGTAACATATTTCCAGTATTTACTATTAAAACAAGTTATCATCTGCAGTTAAGTACACTCACTGATATTGATCAGTGCACAAATAAATGAGGAAAGCATGCAAACCTCCTGTAGAAATGGCGACAGAAATCACAGCTCTGTGATTAACTCCTTAAACTTTAACCCGATTGAAATTAAAAGGATGCCTCTAACTTTTGTTGAGTTTTTGTCACTTGATTGCATGCAACGTGTGTACGTAACCTCTGTCAATAGGTGCCACTAGACGAACAAAGCAAGCACATGCACTATGATACTGGCAGCAGCAGGCTATGCTTTTGCAAAATAATGCATTTTTTTATGAGCTGTAGAAATAAGCTTTCGTAGTATTGTTCATGGAAATGAGGGGGAAAAAGTAAAACTGTAATAGTAGTGTAGTAGTGGTCCAGAGCAGTTGTAATGATAGCTCTGTGCCACTAGAGGGCCCAATCCTGTGTCCCACTGTTTAGTGTAGCGTATGTGTGAAAGCAGACCAGTGGCCTGTAAGGCAAGGCAAGCCATTAGCCTGTGAGGGTGGGCCATAGACCTTTCAGTGTGGGTCACAGGCCGTGAAAATGTACCAGTACAGTACAATACAATACCATGCAACTTATTTTGCATAGCGCTCTTCACTGAGTGCTGACTAGGGAATCCATTCCCGGGAATTCGGGAATCCCGCATGTCATTCCCGGGAATCCCGGGATGACACAGTGCACGGGCATCTCACATGTGAACGGTTTTAGAACGACCGACACTTATTTTTAATAAAACTACTGCAGTATGTTGACACCAATAAAAGACTAACCTTATCTACAAGCAGTTCATGCAAGCAGTATAAGTACTTGTATCTAGTTCAGGGGTGCCCAATGCGTCGATCGCGATCGACCGGTAGATCGCAAAGGTAGTGCAGGTAGATCGCGTTGCATTCAAAAACAATTTTTTTTTAAATATTAGTCTATCATATATCCTCCCTATGGCATTTGCCACTTGATTGACATACAGGGCGGCCAGTCTGAGATCTCTTTTCTTCTAACACACTGGTCATCCCGCACGCACGATCAAACGCGTGAGCTACTGCAAAACTCAGGCGGTGATCTAATTAGCCTTCCAATTTATATCGACTAAAGACGGGATTTAAAAAAAAATTGTTTGGGGAGGGTATGGGCTTTATGTGTAATTAAAAGAGGATTTTTTTTCCTCACAATGTCACAATCGAAGTGCGTTTGTCTGATCTGTCAATCTATCATTGCTATTCCAAAGAAGGAAAATGTGGAAAGGCACTTTCGAACTGTTCATAAAAACTACGAAACTGACTTCCTTCCGAAAAGCGATCTGAGAAAGAGAAAGGAGAGAGAACTAAAATCGCAGTTAATCGGACAGTCGTCATTTTTCACTCAGCTGAATTCAAAAGCTCCTTGGCTGCATTATTCGGCTCTATTTATTTATGCGAGTCAGCCTTTTCCCACAAGATTATTAAATCCAAATACTGTAGTGACCATAAATGTATTGAATTGTTATTGTGCCATAAAGGTTATTCAGTTATGCAAGGTACGACAACATATATTTTATGTATAAAGTATACTCAGTATATATATATATATATATATATATATATATATATATATATACACACTTTTTAATGTAGGTAGATCATTTCGACCTGGTTATTTTAAAAGTAGCTCGCAAGCCGAAAAACTGTGGGCACCCCTGATCTAGTTAGTTGCGGTAATAAGAGCGTAGAAAGCATAACTTGTCCATCGTACGGTCGTCCAGGTGAGAGAGTACGCCAGCTGCTGAGAAAGCACGCTTTGCCTCCACTGAAGTAGGCAGCACAGTCATCAGATAGAGATACACTTGTTCTAAACAACGCCCGCGCTTGCCCGTTGCTGTGAAACACCGCCATTTCAGCTTTTACTGATGCATCCAGTTTCTTGTCATCATTCTGTGATGGCAAGTTTCTTGGCACAGATAATGCGGATGCAACAGACTGACACATTGCAATTTCAAGTTGCTGTTCAAAGCTGTTGTCTGACAGACGTCAATGAAGTCTTCAGTTTTCAACTATAACTCTGTTATTTCTTGATCGATTTTTACACTTCTGCACGCTATATATGCGAACCTGGCCGTTCCCGGTTTCCCGGGAATTACAACAGTTTCATGTCTGGGAATCCCGGGCTCGGATTGGATACCCTAGTGCTGACAGAAGCGCTCGGTGCTTTACCTGCTGCTGTTACCTATTTCGAAAAATTTGAGAGCAAGATAAGAAAACTGCCATAGATAGAGCGCCTGTTCACCTCGTACATATGTACCCTCACACTCGTCCGTGGTCAGTTTAGAACCAACGCTTCTAACACACTTACCATTAATCATTAATGAGCTTCAGCTGATTCATTGGTATTTTCCTTTGTCTTGATGTACTTTAAATGATTTAACTGCTTTTTTTTCAACCGACGTCTGTTAATTTACTCCATTTATCACTGAATGTTTAAAAAGTGGCAATGGATCGATCAATGGTTATTTAATAAAGCGCCTTTCACTCGAGCTCTGCTATAAAGTACTTTATAAAACAAGCGACAATACACGGAACAGCGACACAAGAAATCAATGCAGACTACAAGATACATCCGATAGCACCGAGGGAAGGTTAAGGCAGCACGGATGATGAAAGCTGCGATGTCGGTGCAGAGCACGGATTAGAGCGCCATAGGAAACACAGAGATGACACTTGTAAGTGAACAAGTTAAACTAGGACTTGTAAAAATAGGGAGCAGATGGTGAGTAACTTAATTACTGCAAATAGTCATAAATTCACTTCACAGTTCAGCGTCACCCAAATTTAAGTTTATTTGATGCTGTAGTCAGCAATCTAATGCTAGGCAGGAACTAAACGCTGTACATGGCACCGTTGTGCCAGTCGATGGACACACTTACACGCTCGGATACTTACACACCAGCCAATTAAGAACTGAAAATGAACAGAATACAGGAATGAGAAACAAGCACACACAGGCATACACGAAGGACACTCAAACACCACACAGAATGTAAACGGGGATTCATGCAGCAGTGCTGTCAGCATAAATGTCACTGCCACAGATTTCTAGTCACCCTCTAACCGATTTTAAATTTGAAGGTCTTGGAGCACACACTTTCCAGGTACTGACTTTATAGTGGACGCTAACTGGAAACCTCTTATATGGGGAGACACTGCCTATTTTTGGTCACATTTGCTTAGATTAAAAATAACATGTTATATTGCACCAGATGTGTGTGCCGTTAAATTAGATTACCTGTCAATGGCCTGCAAAGTGCTCCTTCTGTGTCGACTACTGAGACTGACCCGCTATGCCTGCACTCGTCCAATGCGCACGCCGACTTGTGCTCGTGAGGGCGGGGTTTTGAGGCTCTGGTGTCACGTGACCTTGTGGGGTTAAAGGGAGTCAGCGCTGAAATGACAAGACAGATCCTACAGAATGTGTAAGGAAAATGTCGGCTACTCCAATAGTCCCGCAGGTGGCAGCAGTACACCAATTTTTTTGTACCCTTTTAAGGACGTTTAATCAGTGTGTGAAAGGTAAGTGGCTTTCTTCTTTTAAATGGCTTTTTTCTGTCCTCTCGGCCACTTGACCTTCTTATAGGACTTGCATTCAAAGACTTCAAAACCAAGACTCTGCTTTTCTATTAATTATATATCTGTCTTATATAAGCGTGCATTATTTATTTTTGTATGCTATTTATTCATTATTTTTATTTTATTTAAATTTTATTTCTTTGCTTGTCTGCATTTCTTTGACATTTTATAAAGTACATTGAGCTGCATCCTTAGTAAGAAAATGGGTTATAGAAATAAATGTTGTAGCAAAAATACCATTTAGAATTAGATGTACAATTGTATTGAGGCTTGCAAAAATAAGCCCAATATGAAGAAGAGCCACCCTCGCAGTCAGAAGTCTGGTTAGCTACTTGGGAAGACACAAGTAGCATGGGACCACAAGGCTCTACAGTCAGTGGTAAAATCAGCACAAAATATCATTGGAATAGCACTCCCTGCACTAGAGGATGTCCAGAACACCTGAGTTCTCAGGAGGGCCCATAATATTATTAACGACACAACC
This sequence comes from Polypterus bichir lapradei, assembly GCA_026402145.1. Taxonomy (NCBI): domain Eukaryota; kingdom Metazoa; phylum Chordata; class Cladistia; order Polypteriformes; family Polypteridae; genus Polypterus; species Polypterus bichir. Next base: position 31,287,983 of record JANRMT010062861.1, read on the forward strand.
CACCCACAACATGAACTGTTCATACTGCTACCATCAGGGAACGCTACAAGAGCATAGCAGCTAGAACAAGGCTGAAAGATGGTTTTCTCCCTCATGCCATCAGGCTTGTTAAAAAAAAAAAAAATCCACTGCCCTTCCCCACACATCATGTATGGAGAATGGAAGGCCTTCTTGAGACCATATACTGTAACTATAGAGCTGAATAACTGAATAACTAAATACTGAATCATGTATTTATTTGCACATGCACTCTTGCTTCTGTTTTTTTTTTCTTTTGCACATGAGTGTTTTTGTTTATTATTGTGTATTCTTGTCTGTTGCTGTGTATTCTTGTTTATTGCTGGTGGACTTGCAGAATAAAATTTTCATTGTACTGAATACATATGACAATAAAATTGAAAGTTTGAAGATCTTCTGCTGCTCAACTGGCTAAGACGATTGCTATCCACTCTCCATACAAGGTGCAAAGCCGAATTTGTGTCCAATGAGCCCAGCTGGGACAACCCGTGTGAGGGGCACCACCTGAGCGAAGAAAACTCAGTTACACAATGATGAGCCATTTACTGTGCATACATTTACTTTGTAGATTACTAGAGCAGACCACTTTTGGTGCGTTCACATCAATTAATCAATCAATCAGTCAACTTTATTTAAAGTGCAGAATCACCATGCAGCATGGTCCCAATAATCCATACAAATAAAAGAATACAAATACATTGGATAAAAATTTCAACAAGTAATAAAATATAATAATAATTTAAGCATTTAAGTAATATTTCAAAGATGATAGACCTGCCTAAATTCTAAGGCAGGTTGTAATGAAGGGAGTAAAGGTAAGTTTTTAGTGTTGATATATGTGAAGCACCTACTGCGATAGCTGTGGCCTGTCTGTCCATATGAAACAACTCAGCCCTGTGTGAATCAAATATGTTGATTTTTATGTTGGCACACTTATTCTTCAAGAAAATGTGCTGCGTCACTTCAGTTTTTGTTGAGGTACCTCGAACAGTTTGCGCTGTACAGAGTTTTGAAATTACAAAATCTCTTATTGCAAGGCATATTTTGAAGTATTCTGTATTTACAACGGAGAAGCATTCTGTGCAACTTCAACAGTGAATTAGTTTACTGTTTCAATTTTACTTTGAGAGTGGTTGTTTGAACTTGTATATTTTACTTTTTTATTTATCTGATGGCTTCTAGTATACTGAGTACAAGTGAGTCAAATGCCAGGGAGAGCAAAGCGCATTCATGCAAACAGCTCACCCAGCAGCGCCATTCTCCTGCTCCTGCTCCTGCTGCTTAAGGTAAGTTACAGTAACTGGTGAAGTACAAAAAAAAAAGTCACTTCTCTGGAAATAATGGAAAAGGAAAACAACCAAGTAAGTATAAGTAAGACTGGTCAACTGAAGTAATACCATCAGCAGATTATTATTGTAAAATACTGACGTTATCAATCTGCAAACATACAGTGTTTGAACTAATCAACTGCACAAGAAAGGTGCAGCTGCCCTAACTGATAAAAAACATAGGATGGGTTTAAAAAGGGCACTGCAGTAGATGTGAGTGCAGGAGATCAGACCCGCTGGGCGTGCAACAAGGACCACACTGGCCTCTAATGGCACAGACAGGGCAGGGATACAGCTTGTGACATGCTGATTATTTAGTGGTGCATTATGCTTTATTCATACCTGAACAGCCACTATTGCTTCCATGTATCTTTAGACTGGTATTAAAACATTTAACATAACTGTCACCTTTCATATTCCCATTATAAAATAAATGAATTATTTTCCAAGTTCTTACTTAATTGTATTATTTTACTGAAGTACTGTGTTTTAACTAATGCAGGTATTAATAGCTGGAAGGGGAACTTATTTCAGTTGCTTCTCTCCTTTCATATGGTAATATTGATAGTGATTTTATGTTAGTACTGGTTATTTTGTATTAATAGTCATTTTTCACTTGCTAATTACTGTTAAAAAATGGTATGTTTAAGAAAACTGAACAACAGTTAGTCATGGACCCTCTACCACTAACACACATCAGTTGATGCTATTTTTACATCACTTGAATTGGACTCTTCTGTGCAGGAAAGCTCTTGAGCCACCACAAGCCTATTTTGTGCTCTGTTTTTAACTCCATGACTTGTATAATGTATTGTTAAAAAGCAGGGATTTAATGTAGTCTACTAACACATGGAATGGCATTCTGTTATAACTTGGCTCAGACACAGGAAGCAGAGGGTGATGGTGCGAGGAACCTTATCAGAACTGGCCGATGTTAAGAGTGGTGTTCCACAGTGGTCAGTGCTAGGGCCGCTGCTATTTTTAATATATAGAAATGATTTAGATAGGAATATAAGTAACAAGCTGGTTAAGTTTGCAGATGATACCAAGATAGGTGGATTAGCAGATAATTTGGAATCCGTTATATCATCACAGAAGGACTTGGATATCATACAGAATTAGGCAGATTTGTGGCAGATGAAATTTAATGTCAGTAAATGTAAAGTATTACACATAGGAAGTAAAAATGTTAGGTTTTAATACACAATGGGCGGTCAGAAAATCGAGAGTACACCATATGAGAAGGATTTAGGAGTCATAGTGGACTCTAAGCTATCAACTTCCCAACAGTGTTCAGAAGCCATTAAGAAGGCTAACAGAATGTTAGGATATATAGCACGATGTGTGGAGTACAAGTCCAAGGAGGTTCTGCTCAACCTTTATAATGCACTGGTGAGGCCTCATCTTGAGTACTGTGTGCAGTTTTGGTCTCCAGGCTACAAAAAGGACATAGCCACGCTAGAAAAGGTCCAGAGAAGAGCGACTAGGCTGATTCCAGGGCTACAGGGGTTGAATTATGAAGAAAGATTAAAAGAGCTGAGCCTTTACAGTTTAAGCAAAAGAAGATTAAGAGGTGACATGACTGAAGTGTTTAAAATTATGAAGGGAATTAGTACAGTGGATTGAGACTTGTATTTTAAAATGAGTTCATCAAGAACCTGGGGACACAGTTGGAAATTTGTTAAGAGTAAATTGCGCACAAACTTTAGGAAGTTTTTCTTTACACAAAGAACGATAGACACTTGGAATAAGCTACCAAGTAGTGTGGTGGACAGTAAGACATTAGGGACTTTCAAAACTCGACTTGATATTTTCTTGGAGGAAATAAGTGGATAGGACTGGCGAGCTTTGTTGGGCTGAATGGCCTGTTCTCGTCTAGAGTGTTCTAATGTTCTAAAAACTGTTATTTTTGAATAAGATATATTATCACTACTAGTTTTGAATATGACACATGGTTACAAAAATATTTCATAAACAAAAATGTAATAATTGACTCTTGGATGAAGTAAATAAAAAATGTGAAATGCCCCAGCTTTCATATCATTTAACATAGTAGCTGAACATATCCGAATGTTACACCATGTGTACATTTTCTAAGTTGTTATTCACACTGTAAGAACTCAGGGACTCTTTCAAGTCAGATTGATGCAGTTACTACAATTACCTTAATGGAAGTGTAGAATTAGCAGATCTCCAAATCTGATTCACAGATCCAGGAGACTCAATTTGACTTTCTGTTGTGGTGATACTTTGCACATTCTCCTTGTGGGTTCTTCCTTTAGTATTTAGCTTGTTTTGTCCCATAACCCAAATAGATGCATATGAAGTATATTGTCAACGTCACTTTGGCTGTGTGAGTGGCAGTGTTTGGCAATGGACTTTTGCCTCTTCTAAGGTTGGTTCATGCCTTACACTCAGTGCTATTGGGATATACAACAGCTGAGCAATACACAATTTTTAAGCGTTATCATAATCTTTTAACTGGAGCTAACTCTTTGTGAGTTAGAATGGAAACCAAAGAACTTCAACGCGACCGGCCACTGAGAATTTCAACTTCTTGGCCAGAAGGTTTTAGGCTTAGAGCAGTCCCTGTCACCACAGTGGAACTTGTTTGTCAAAACATGGCTTCATGATGTTTCATGAAAACAGGCACAACATAACAACTCATTCTTCTAGACATTTATGCGTCTTGGCAATTAAACATCCCTGGTCATCTTATGAATATGCCCTATCTCACAGGCCCCACTAGATGTCCTAAAACAAGAATTAATACACTGCGTGCTCAGGAACAGCCTTTCACACCATTTGATTCTTTATGGTCTATTGCATGGCACCCACATGCACAAGGCAGACCAGGAGGCTTAGCTCTTGATGTGCTACATGAAAGACACTCTTTGGTTGCCAAGAGCGATATATTGGGAGAAAGTGAAATTGTACCAACCCAGGATTGTTGGAAGCCTGTCTGTAGCCTACTCAACCTTGGATACTCTGAAAGAGGAACATTTGTGAGTCACTTCCCATTCCCCACCTTCATACTTCAGGGTACCAGTAAAGCTTCAGATGCCTTCTTCATCTTTGTCCTCCTTGTGTTCCTTTATTGTATGTATTTACACATTCTAACTGGTGAAACAGTGCACAACATGTACTGTAATGCTCAGTGTCACACTGTGGGCTGTATGTCAGGTTATGTGGTATATGCTATATGCTTACTGTGATATACTGTACTGCACAAAATTAAATAACATAAAAGTTTCAACTGTGCTTAATCCAGTTTGCTGTCCTAACATGTATTTATTTATCTGTATTTAAATATGCCGTAGAAATAATGTAGTTGTTATTATATAGAAGGGTCGTATGTGTATATATATATATACATAAAGTATATTAAAAAAGACTTTTTGCTAAGGGTTGAGCCCAGGCATGCTAGGAAAGGGGTTTCAATGCTGTAGTTTGACAGACCCACCACTGTGCTGTGCTCTACCCATTCAGCCAGGGCCACAATTCTTGGGCCACGATAGAATCAAGACTACAACAGGATAAGAGACTATTGAAGATGTGAAAAGAAGCCAATGAAGCAGCAAAATGCAACATTCAGGAGTGCAGAAAAAAGAACACATTAAGATATGGAGCAAAATAATGTGAATTAAAAAGTGTCATCTGTGGTGAAGTCCTTTTTTATATTGGAGTATTCATTTGCTTGTGCAAAGTGAGTGGGAATTAAGAAAAGATCTGGACACTGTAAAGGCCATGTCACATTAGATGATTTTACCAGTGATTTTCAGTCATAGCCTTTATCAACATAATCTTAGCAGGCTGGAGGCAGTTGGTGGCACATTTCTATGAAGGACAGTTGTTTAGACTACCCAGCAACTCAGTTCAACTGATTGATGAGGCGAGTTGATTTGATTAAAAAATAAGCCACACTACCTCTCACTCAGTCCATTATACTCTCCAGTATTTGCCACTCCTTAAAATCCAAACTAACATTTATTCACTGTTTCATTTTCTGAACCTGTCTTTTCCAGTACAGGGCACTAAGTGAAACACAGGAATTAAACCTGGATAAGGTTCAAGGTCATCACAGATAAAGTTTAATCTAAAACAATTATGAGTTTTACATTATGAAATGAACTCCAAAAACTGGATCTTCAAGCTAAGAGATGAGCAAAAATGTCATACATGAAGAATTCCTCCAGGTAATCCTATATTCTCTAAAATCTTGATTTTAGATTGACTGGCATTTGAGCATATGGAGGAATACTTCAGATAAAAATAAATAAGCAAATAATTAAATTTATTGTGAAACATGACAATAAATAAAACACAATGACGTGAACATAAATAATTACATGTGTTATTAAACATTTCAATAACACTGCACAAAGCATGAAATACACCTTGAATTGAAAACTGTCATTTTCACCCATCAACGTTTAGAGGGCGGGATCTACTGAGCACCGTTTTTTGATTGGTGAATTGTCTGTGCTCAGAGTCATAATGTTGTGAACTAGGAGTCCCAAAAGGTTGCAAAAATGCCCCCTAGAGGTGGCTATACCGCTAAAACCTGGCTAGATAAATTGACTAGCAGAAATTTTATAAAAGTAAAAAGGATTTATTTCCACAGAAATGCTCCACATGAATTCTCAAGGAAAACAAAAGACATAATGGAGTTACCTAAAATGATAAGGCAATCCAATGCAAATAAAGTCCAATAACAGAATCCCATGGCAAAGTCAAAAAACAGAGCAGAAGGTCAAAAAATCCAATAAATCATAATAAGACACAGCAAAAACACAGAACTCACCAAAAACTCCCTACTGCATTTGAAATGAACTGCTAGGAACTATGGGAGACCCTCTGGATTTATAGGGTGGAGAGCAGTTCCTAACGGTGATTGGCAGTTGGCTCCACCTCTTGGGGGACCACCCACAAAACACACATAATATAACCTAGGAAGCTTGCATACATAGTCACAATCAAAAACAATGAATAATGAAAATAATCAGCAAAAGTAACATTAACATAAATAAAAGAATCAAAAACAACAAAACAAACCTAATCAGAGCTCCTCCATACCAACAGCAATATGTCTGCATAATGCCTAAAAAGCCAAATTTCCCCCTGGAGACAAATTAAGATCTATCTATCTATCTAAAACATGAATTTGAATTTGACAGTAGGCAAGCAAGACAGCTCGAAATGACAGAGTCAGAGAAGCAGGCTTTAGAATGCAACCAAGAGAAGATCCACAGGATAAGAAAGGTTAAGACGTGCAAGGATAATGAGCATAGGCACAGGAGGAACACAGCAGGTACACTTAGGGCAAGAAAGGTGTGGGCACACAAAGATACCAAGGCAAGGCTCAGGGGCAGGCATTACAAAATGTGGGCATATATCTCTCTCAGCCAATGTTTGCACATGGCCAGCTAAATGTGGTTCTAACAAGAGTCAAGAGATGTGAAGGGGTGAATGTGATGATAACTTGTGAAAAAGGTAATAGTGATACAAAAAATGCAGTGTGCAGAGCGGTTTTATAGAATTAGGAGTAGAACATGGGGTGGGGAAGTTGGGTAGGGGTAGGGTTAAAGGTAGATCTTGATGTAATTTATATTGTGGGTATATGTTGCTTAGTCTCGTACAGAAGTAGTCATACACAGTATATTTTTAATTAAAATTAAAAAAAATGCTATTAACTAATTCTTTTTGCTAAATAATTTTAATTATTTTACAACTTAATTGCTGTGTAAATATAATTAACAATTTCATCAAATTGTTTTTTTCACATATATCAACCATGACACATATTTTTAAATGTATTCTATTAACTGCCATTAACAGGTTAGCGAAGATAGAAATTAAATAAATACATAAGGAATAAACAACACAAAACATTGCGTATATCACTGGGGAACAATTTTGAACACATTTTTTGTTGACTTCAGTTTTTAAGCTTATTTACACTAAAATAGGTATGCTGATTCTGAAAGTGCAGTTAGTTTTCTTCTATCACGTCAGATTTTTTCTCTACTGCTTATATTAGTGTGATTAATGTAGCGTGGATTTGTATAGGCTATTCATTTACACACAAGACAGTGTGGTCAGAGGCTGTGCGCTGCTCTACATAGTGAATAATCAAAATCTATTTTTCTACTTACACACGTATTTCCTTTCTTTCAGATCATGTCTGGCTCTGCTGTTTCTCGTCATAAGTGCCTAAACAACCCTGATTCATTTTGTTATATCTGTGGCAGTTTCACCATTCCCAGTCAAAGGGCGAACATTAGCACATTTGTAGAGCAAGCCTATTTGGCATATTTCAAAGTTAAACTTGGTGATCAAGATAAGTCTTGGGTCCCTCATAAGATGTGCAAACAGTGTGTTGAGGGTTTACATTTGGTATACCTATGGTTTGGCGAGAGCCAGGAGATCATTTCAGTGACTGTTACTTTTGTATAGTGAAAACTTCAGGATATAACAAGAAAAATAAATGTAACATAGAGTATCCTAGTCTACCATCAGCTATACGCCCAGTGGCTCATTCAGATGAAATCCCAGTGCCGGTTTTCATTACACTACCCTCTCTTGAAGAACATGATTATGGTGATGAACTAGGTGACAACAATGATGAAGAGTTTGAAATTGAAAAGGACTCTGTTCGTAAGGGATTTGATCAGCATGAGTTGAGTGATTTGGCACGTGATTTGGGACTATCTGGGTCTGATGAAGCTGTTCATTAAAGCTTTGCCAACTGAAGGAGACTGTTTCAAGTACCTCATTTTGGCATTTCCTAGCCTGTCATTTGAAAAAATAAAGGCCGGTGTGTTTGATGGTCCACAGATTCGGCAGCTCATCAAAGATGAACATTTCATCTGACAATGTCAGAAGTTGAAAAGAATGCTTTGTTATCATTCAAAGCCATTGTCAAGGACTTTCTTGGAAACACATGAGCAAATAATTACACAGAAATTGTCCAGAAACTCTTGGAGAGCTACAAAATGCTTGGTTGCAATATGAGCATCAAGGTGCATTTTCTGCATAGCCATCTTTCTAACTTCCCAGAAAACCTTAGTGCAGTCAGTGATAAGCAAGGTGAACGATTCCACCAAGATTTGAAGGTCATGGAAGGATGGTATCAGGGTAGATAGGATGTACATATGATGGCTGACTATTGTTGGGAGCATCCGGCGGGATTGTCCTAACACTGAACACTCCAGGAAAAGCTATAAGCGTAAATCTATACCTTAACTGCTTACGCGATTCATTTTCAAATGTTTTACTGTAAAAAAAATGACTTAGAGTAACAATAAATCCTTTGTATGAACAAAAGAAATTTAAATAAACAGTACATTCAAGTTATTATTTCATTGTATGTAAAATTTGTATGTTTTTGACAAAAATGGAGGGTACCCTGTATCGTAAAAACTGGATGTGATAGCAAAAAACTGGGGGCATTTCTGGATTCACCACCCAAAAATTAGTAAAAAACAAGTGTAAGATCTAACTCAACAAAAAATGTGTTCCCCAGTGAATTATTTATGCTCACATATTTTAAAAAAATTGTTTCACATTATTATTATTATTTGCGTATATTTATGTATTTAATTTTGTCCACAATTTACTAGCCAATGAGTGTAAATGTACACCGGGTGCCATGGTGGAACCTGAAGAGTTGACGTTCCGCCCAGCGTTTGTTCCAGTCTTGCATCTTTTGCCGCCAAGATAAACTTTGGCGACTATTTAATGAAACAAAAAATGTAATAAAATATACGGTCCGTTAATCAAGGAAAATACGATATGTTTGCACGACCGCACTCAGTCTGAACAAGTCTCCCTTAGAGGTAATCTCCGGCACAACGATAAATTCGGGGTAAGGAATAAAACAGTCCTCACATCGCACCATTAATGGCCAATAAAACGTGTAATCTCGACGCGCAGATTGTACGGATTGGACAATCGCATCTTCCGCAATATAAATCACTTACTAATGGTTTAGCTCAGTTCCCTAATACCCACCCGCGAGACGATGACGTAATTTATGTGTATAATACGTATAAGGTGTTTCCGGTTCGCACCAAACAACGCTATTATTTGCATAACATCGCCCACATAAAAAAAATCCCTGCCCCCTTATTTGCATATCACCGCCCTAACTGCATTTGTACGTCTTCGTTTATCCGTTCAACTATCACAAACTTTGGTCAGGGTAAAATTCTTCCCAAAATGCTCTCTGAAATTTCGGGGATTTTATAACTAGTTTTAGCTAATATCGCCCACCTTTAGAAACGAATGCTGACTGGGTATTTCCATCAGGAAAAATTTATTTTGTCCAGTTAACATTGAAAAGGCTATGAGCCGGGTAGAGACGCGTACATGTCACTTTACTTTCATTTCTTGAAGCCACACCCTTTTGTCGTCCCGTTGCACCCCCCCTACTGGCGCTTCCCAGACGCTCTAGAGAGCGAGTCGTGGTACTGAACTGGCTGCAGTTCTGGGAATAGCACGCATAAGACAAACAAAAAGGAATTGAACACAATAGGCGGCTACGCTGCAGAAGATCGTATTAAACTCTTCTTTCTAAATTCGATCGAGTATTTTAGAGACTTGGCACGAAAAGTGTCTCTGCTTTGACTGTCTTCAGTTTGTGTCCGAGCGCTCGAAAGTTTCTTTGTTATAATTTGGATTATACCTTTTCAATTACTACATTTATTATCTTCAGTCGAAGTTTAGATAAGAACCCGTCACTGTTTGTCGACCTTACTTCGTCGGATATCCGAGGCAAGAGCTGTCGAAGACCTTTCTTCTTTCTCCTTGTTTCCCTCTTCTTGCTCCGTTTTCTTAGATGCGCCAGATTCGCTGACCGTGCGCTAAATGCGCCTCTTGAAGTGCCGCTTGCGGAGCTTCTTCTTAGCGGTTATTTTTCGGTTTTCCTTACCTACATGAGAGCTTGTGATACTTCTCTTCAGTGGCTTCTCACCGTTTTCATTGTTTTGCCGCCTCATGCGAAAACACCAGTGAGCGAGTGAAAAGCTTTTCATTTGGGTTCCCATGTCCGGTGTGGTGCGCACCCTGAGCCGGTGCCTGCTGCCGGCGGAAGCGACTCGGGAGAGAAGCGACAGCAAGGAACGCAGCCGGGACCGGGACGCGCCCCAGCAGGAGAGGGACGCAAGGCGCCGCAGCCGGGAGATTGACTCTCGCCTTGCCCAGGAGCGCAGGTCCATTCGCCGCCTGGTGCGCATCCTCCTTTTGGGAGCGGGCGAGAGCGGCAAGTCGACTTTTCTGAAACAAATGAGGATTATCCATGGCAAGGAATTCGATCAGAAAGCGTTGCTGGAGTTTAGAGACATCATTTTTGAGAACATCATCAAGGTAACGAGAAATAAAAAAAAAAAAAAAGTTTTTGAACATTAACAAAAGGTTGCCAGAAATCTGTACATGATGTGCTTAATATGAGCAACTGGAGTTGTACTAATTACAAGGCATAACTCTTTATATAGTGCCTTGCGGATAGAAGGGTTGTGTTGCAGACAAACTGGTACTAAGATGCTTTTTCGTATGTCACACTGAGCACCGTTTGAAGAAGTCTTCGTATTTGTCAGTTTCTGTACTTTAAAAGAGTCGCCAGTACTCCCTTTAGTTTTATTTTTTATTTTATTTATTCTTAGATGTTCCATTTTCTTAATCTTTTTCAGACTCTGGTATGTACTACTTCTTGAGTACTGGTCTTGTACATGGCAGTTTTCCTTCTGAACTGTACTGATTCGGTTTTTTATAGCTCCTTTCATGAAAATTAAAAATTAATTTTAGAGAAGTGGATTCTTCAGCTTGCCCACAATTGTTTCTGTTGCTTAATCTAAATTGGATAGGTCTTTTTTTATTTTAAATTTTATTTGATTTTAACCAAGAAAGTTCCTTCATTTGTGTGATTAATAAATAACCATTTTGCAACATAACATTGTTGTACCAATCAGTTAAAAAAAAATCTCCCTGAATGTTGTTACACCACATATGCTTAATTTTTGAATTCTTATATAAGATGTTTATTCCAGATTTCACTTCCACTCATCTAAAAGAGTATGATGAAGTGTACAGTCTTATCCATTCTTTTTTTTCTTTTAACAACATTTTCCACAGACACTAATTTGGCAGCATCAGAAACCTGTCATGGACTGGGCCACAGTCTTCTATGGGCCACTCATACTCTATTCGCAATACCTGCAATTGACTAAACATCCTTTTTAGTAGTTGCCAAAGCCAGCACTGGGGGACCACACATACTCTTATCAGAAAGATTGCAACTGGGCCAAAAGAACAAACCTTGGGCTTTGAATGTTTGAGATAAATTTAGTAACCTGGGCACAATCCTAAAATGCAGTATTCTTTCATTCAGAGTACATCAAAATTGAATTAGGCCCACTTCTCCCCCTCATTCACTGGTCAAGAGTCCTGTCTTCGTATTTAAAAGCACAGCATTATGGGAACACATTTTCCTGTTTTAGGTGGTGTGCTGCTTTTTATAAAAGTAACTGTTAATAAAAGCAGAAAATGCCCGTGATTTGCATGTTTTGAGCATATACTTGGATAACGCAGATGTGGACATGTAACTGAAGATTTTTTTTTTCTTTTTTCCATGAATATTTTTAATCTCATTTTCTATTATACACCATTGGTCACCCTTGGCTTCTGTTATATCATTAATGTTTTTCTTTCATTCTGCATGAAAACATGAACTAAAAAAATCTTGCCCATCTCTGCAAACTACATTGAGTAAGTTACATAAAAAAGGTAAAGTATTTCTTTGAAGTCCAGTTTTTATACTCTGTTACCCACTCCAAGTCTCTTAACCTACCTGTGCTTCTGTTGTCAAATATATTTAAATATTTGTGATGTAAGTTGCCTTGGGTAAAGTCTTCTGCTGAATGAATAGTATTAATAATATCCACATTCCTCTATCACAACGTAATAACCAAATGCAGTTATTGAATTAAGATAACATGTAAAGAATTATACATTTTGAAGGAAAAAAACCATTTATTTATATAGCATACAAATGGTGTAGCTCAAAGTGCTTTACAAGAGGAAGAAAGAAAAGTTTATATGAAACAAAAATAAGATTAAGCAATATTAAGTAACAAAGAATAAAGTAAGGTCAGGTGGCCAAGAGGACAGATAAAAGCTCCAGATGAGCTAGAGAAAAAAAAATCTGCAGGGGTTCCAAGGCCAAGAGAACCACTGTGTATTCCTACATAAATGATCTAAATAGGTTCTCATGGTTTTCAGGATTCATGTGAAAGTATTTGATGATGATGGTTATGTGGACATCTCGGGTGCTGCCTTCAGTCCATCAGTGTAGGGACTGCATGGTGCCTTGATAAAATGGTGGTGGCGCAGATCACCACAGAAAAACCAGAAAATGAACAGCAGAGAATAGTAGGGATTAGTAGGTAAAGATTTAACTGCTTTAGTGAGATTGTGAAGAAAGCTAAAAAATACATACTGTTGCTTATGCTTTCAATATTGTGAAGTTTGGTTAATAGCATAAATTATCCTTGGGTTGAGGACTTGGTTGGCATGAAGATTTGTGGTACATAAATCTTGAGTGCATATTATCTCCACTTTTCATTGGTCATTATTATTATTTACTTTACTACCTCTGACAAATTTATCCAAGGCGACTTACAACATTTGAAATATAAATGGTTATATTTGTTTTGTTTTTCTAATTGGAGCACTGGTGAACTGACTAGCTCATAGTCACATATTGTCAGCAGCAGGATTTGAACCCACCACCCTCAGGGTTTGAAGTCCAAAAACCTTAACCACAACACCACACTGCCCATCATGGTCATGGAGCATCAAGAACAGCCTAGCCTGGCAGGGTCATTCCCAAACGGGAACCAGAGTTGGACAAGGCATAGCATGCTCACTCGTTCTGGCCCAGGATATGGTTGTGGGGAAAAGCCAAGAAGCAAGGGGAGCTGTTGAGATGATACACATATAAAATCGGAATAAGTTGAGTAATCCTGTTAAGGCAGAAACCTGGTTTCTTAAAAACCTCCTTTACAGTTGCAAGTATTCTTCTAAAGTTCTCCTTTGCCAAAACACTGTGAAGTCACTAAAATGCACAAAAAAAAGTTAAACATCATCATCAATAGCCATGAATCCAAAAGCAAGCATGAAGCCTGTGCTAATTTTCTTGTGTTTTATAGATACGTTTAGTCTTTCATGTGCTCTGAAAAAAAAAAAGTTTTACCCATTTTACATCCTCGACCGATGTCCTGGAACAAACACTGGCTGCCAAGTCTCCCAGTCACACAATATCAGCTTGTCTATAGCAAATAGCTTTATGAAAACTAGACTGACACTTTATTAGTAGGTTTCTTTTACTGGATTGCATGCAGCCCACACTTTTATGCTTGACTATGCAATTGAGCTTTGCAAAGTGCTGACATATCAGTATGTGTGGTCTTTGTGTTACACCCAGTGCTGCTGGGATAATAATATTGGTATTTTTACTTAATTAAAATAAGTATTACATTATGTCACTCATTACTTTAAAAAATAATCTAACTGGGTAACATATGTAACTTTTGCCACGTTACCTAACTGCTCCTGAGATTGTGGTGTTGACCTTAGCACTGTACATTCATCTCATCAGCATAAATTTATCTTTTTCTAAAATATTGAGACATATTATTTCAACCAGGAGAAGGAATAATGTGATCACCCAAGCATTCGCCTTGGGAAGTTTATCTTGTGGACACTGCAACCTGTGGTCACTGAAAGTGTGTGCAAAGTTAAGCAGATAAGTACAACAGACAAGCGCAGACAACAAAATTCTAACTGTAACCCAGTAATTGGTTTACATGGTCAAATAACTGGGTTACTTGTGGTGAAATGTACTTGTGCTAACCCGGTTTCTTTAAACATAGTAAGGGTATACATGGCACTTTAGAAATCATGTTTCTGTGAATAATCAGGTTATTAAAGTGCATGTAAATGCACTCAGTGAGTTCTGTACCCAGGACTTTATAGCTGTTATTAAATTGAATATATTAAAGTGACCACATTTAAAAAAAAAAAAAAAAAAAAAAAAATCAGAAAACGCATTCATTCAGACACCACGGCAGCATCTGTTCCTTCTGTATTACTGCATGTTTTAGGCATTTTTTTGGTTGTGGTAAATGTTATTTTGTAGACCGTTTGAGAGTTTATTACGCAATACTGAGCCTCGAATTTTAAATCCTTGCGTCCACGAGGTGGAGGTCTGTTTTCTTACACGCACATCTGACCAGCATGCAAGATATCAGCACTCTCTGCCACCGTGATAAACAAGAATGTTTGAAAATACATAACTCCATTTTGTTTAAAAGAATATACAAATCTGCTTATCTAATAGGAGTGGTAGTAGGAATGTGTAACAAACTCCCAAGTCATGTAGATGAAACAGAAACCTTGACAACCTTTAAGAAGACTGACCTGACAAGTCTGTTGGACTTAATGGTCTCCTCTCGTTTGTCAAATTTGATTTGCACTTAATACATAGTGGGCTTAGGACTTTGCGGTAGCCATTTTCACTCTGATCATCTTGGAGTCTGCTTTGTTTCTTTTAAAGTGTGTATTTGCTCTGATGTTTCGATTTCTGCAGTGTAACTGTAGGAGACTTTTTGGCCACAGTCTGGCATGTTTCATTATGGGTTTGTAGATCCCAAATTGAGGTGGGGTTTCTTATTGTGCTAGAAGTATCCTGTTTAGTTTAAAGGCTATACTGATAAGTGAAGAGGCTTTCTGTTATGTTGCAAATCTGTTATACCATTTTGTGAAATTACATTAGCACTTTGGCCTGCCTCAGATATTTTTTTATATCTAAGTTGCCACTTGTTTTGTAAATATTGAAGTTTTAGTGTCACTGTGGCATCAACATTAACATCACAAGATAAGCAGCTCTGAGACATGAATTCAGTTTCTGGCTCGGTCAATGTCAGTATGGTGTTTGTATGTTCTCTCTGTGGCTAAGTGGGCTTCCTTTGAGTAGTCTGGTTACTTCTCAAAGAAATACTGCCAAGGTGTTTATGGTGATGTTCAGTTGGTCTGGTGTGTGTGTGCCCTGAGATGGGTTGGTATGCTCTAAACGTTTATCCAGCAATGCTGCTTCTCATGACTGTATATTGTACAAAATTTGAATAAGGGTCATTTTTAGGGCTGTGTGCTGTTTTCAATTATGTGTCTGCCGTATTAACACATCAGGAATCCCACCTTATCTGTTAGACATCTCTTCAGGAGTGAATATGTTAACTTGGTCAAATCCGAATACTCCACCCAAAAATTGTATTTTTTTATGTGTTACCTCATGAGGTTTGTAATGATGGCTGAGAAAAAAAAATTAATCTTATGTTTTCATGGAGAATGGACAAATGTTCTGATTGAACAGGTGTCTATGGAAACTAATGCTGGACCAAAACAAATAATATAAAAACGTCTGTGAAAAAATGTCATGTTACTTGTGCTTCATAATCCACACGTCAAGTCATCCAGTTGTATGCTCAGATTGTGCAAAATGCATTCATTTTTGCTAAAGTATTGTTCAAATTTGTCTGAAAAATCAGAGCAGTGCACACGGAGGAGTGCGTTCACACACTTCACACATCTGTGAGATTTTGAATTGAATACGGTACTTGAAACAGTGAATAAGGAGAAGAAGTGGATCTTCATTTCAAAAGCTCCTTTTTTGTAACATGTTTCCTCTGTATGCACTGCTCTGTTTTTTCCGGAAGTATTTATTTATTAGTAGCTTTCAAAAATGCGTGGGTTTTACCCATTGTGACCATTCAACTGGATTACCCGATGTGTAACGTGAGATTTTTTTTTTCCCCACAGATGGCTTGCTGTTGTCCAATATTGGTTTCCATCGACATTGTGGAAACAAACTAGATAGTCAGCCCAAAGATATGGGGTCCCAGGCTTACAAGGGGGGCAACCTTATTTAATACTCAGGATAAAGATGAAAATCAAATTAAACCTCACACAAGGGTGCACAAGGATAGCTTAAGTCATTCACAAAATCAGTCACTTCTGAGAGTATCTCTCTCCTCTTCAAATGCGGGTCCACTTTTGGTAGATGATAGGTTTAAGTACTGGTTCCCCAGGTGAGGGTGGGGGCTTTGTGGATCGGAGAGGAAGTGAAGTTAGTCTTCATCTGGCTAGTATCGCTCTGAACTGTGAATGAAAAAGGAGGCTGTGCTAGTGACAGCCTTGAAGATATCCCCTAAATACACGTGATTGACAGCACCAATTCTTTCAGAAAGTTAATTGCCATTCTCCATCATAACATGAGATTAAACATTTTCCTGAGGCATGTGGTTAGTAATATATAAAAAATATAATTTTTGGGTTCAGTATTCCTTTAAGAATCAAAACGTAAGACTGAGCAGGGCAGCTTTTTTTTCCTCCTTGTTTTGCTCTTATTGTCTCATTACTCGTAATTGCTCGTTCATTTTCTTATATTTTAGACAGCTCTGAAAATGTATCGACGTATGGCAGAGATAACAAGACTAATTAAATGTTCATAGATAGAAGGATTTATTACTCTAGCTGTCTTTACTGTTCAAAGAAACAGCCCTAGTAATTTAGCTGTGAATGTTTTAGGTTTATTTTTGTTAATGGTAACAGTTGGACTGATCACTCTGACTGTCAGTGCTGTTCACTTGTGGACTGACTGACTACTGTGCCTGTAATACTTGGAGAGCAGCTATAAAAACCTGTGAACATCACATTACGAGAGCTATAGAAATCTTTTCATCCTTGAATGTCTGATTACTCTAGCTGTAAGTATTCAGAGATGCACTGATTACTGTAGTCGTCTCAAGCATTACTAGAAACGCGTCTTCTGTCTAATGACGTTGTAAATGACTATGGAACTCTGTCCCCCCATTAATAATTAATGTTGCCAACCGTGTTATTTGTAGATGGAAGGTCTGTCCACATTTAAATGTCAGCAAGAGCGTCAGTAACTTTTCTTGTTTGTTTGTGAGATGGTGCTGAGATAGAAGACAGGAATTTTCCATTTGCTGTGCAGATCTGAATAATGAATGTCACGATAATGTGCTACAGGTAACATTTGTCTTTGTGCACAAGTGGGTAACTTGTGGGTTCCCCCTGATTTTTGAGTTTGTTTGAACTCTTTAGGTTTCCAGCTCCTGTGTTGACCATTTGGTTCCTCAGGACCCTTTGCTAGTGTCGGCACTGGGCTTTTGTTCACTTTGTAGTTATTTCTTTGTCCTCTAAAGACCAGCAAATGAAAAAGAAATTGGTATAAGGTTAAAGAGTGGTCTTTGAAATGCCACCGTCCCTTCTTCCATGTCTCTGTGGGAGCGAATTGGCATGACCCCACCCTACCCCATGCTTGTTCTCTTTGGCTTTAAAGACTGTGTGTGTCAAGGGTCATGGGGAGGTCAGAACTTTGGAGACGGGCCCTTTAACACTATTTAAAGACTGTTTGTGCTCAGGCTTTGTGAAGTGGTAAGAGAGGTTTTGTTCCAGGCAGTTAACCAGGGTTATTGCACCTCCATGATTTTGTACATTAGACCTTGACAACTTAACTTTTTTTTTCCTAGTGCTAATTTAAAGTGGCTGTTTCAAACCACTCATATCAAATGCAGTCTTAATAAGTGTAGTGCAAAATAGGGTAGGATAGTGTTGGAGCAGTTAACATGGTTGACTGCCCAAACTTGGGACTTGTGTTCAGTTCTTGGTTCAGTGTCTGGATTTGGTATGCTATTTTTATTTCTCCTTGTTTTTTTTCAGGTTTTTAAAATTTCATTTAAAACAGTACACAGTTTTAGTGAGTATGGAACACATCCTGAATTGTCATCCCACTCGGAAATGGTTCCTGCTATTTTCGCTGTGCTTTCAAAGTAGTTTACCACACACCTGAAATGGGGGAAAAATAGACTTGAAGAACTGGGTTATGGTTAGGGGAGACTACATTTTTTTTAGAAACAAAAATCTTATCTACTGTCAAATAGGAAGACATGAATGTAGCTGGCCAATTTACTTTGGACCTTGATTTTCTGATTTTCCTACTCTGCTTTAATCATTCATATTGAACTCTTGAGGGAAGCATGTTCAGGTTTTTGATTCTGAGTTCAGAAGCAAAAAAAGGTAAAATTAAATGTAAAAAAGTAAAAGTAAAGAGTCCCCCGGAGTCCTGACATAAAGCACACAAAACTACATTTTTCATATTTCTTAAGTTGCTGTGCTTAGAGCCCCTCAGGCTGTTTCTTGATTATAGTATAACAAAATATTTTGTTTGTGCCTTGCTGATTAACACTCTGTTGTCTTTTATGTAAAATGTTCTGTCTTTAGTTTAACTGACATGTAGAGCACTTCAGGCCGGCCACCGTATGTGTGTGTGTAGGTGTATGTGTGGGTGTTTTATTTATTTATTTATTGTTTGTGTATATATACATATATATACGAGACACACAATTAATAAATACATAAATATATATATATATATATATATATATATATATATATATATAT
>JANRMT010062861.1:31321869-31335972 GCA_026402145.1 Polypterus bichir lapradei
GCCATAAATAAGAAAGTTCAACATGGCGGACGTTGTCGACCGTTATCGACCGTTATGACCGTTACGTGTAGAATTTCGAAATGAAACCTGCTTAACTTTTGTAAGTAAGCTGTAAGGAATGAGCCTGCCAAATTTCAGCTTTCTACCTACATGGGAAGTTGGAGAATTAGTGATGAGTGAGTCAGTCAGTCAGTCAGTCAGTCAGTCAGTCAGTGAGTGAGTGAGGGCTTTGCCTTTTATTATTATAGATTCAGTTCATATATTCCTGATTGCAGTGCAGGAACTTGAGCATTTCGACATGCTCTGGTGTGAGGCTGGCTCTCTTCTTTGAGACAGTGTTCCCAGCTGCTGAGAAGAGACGCTCAGAGGGAGTAGAGGTAGCAGGAATACATAAGAATGATTTTGCAGACAAAGATGTTTTAATCATCACACTCTTAAGGAAAAGTGTTGTAGTTTATCACATCATGTACTATATTATGCCAAAATAAAAAATAACGAACTAGAATATGTAACAAGCTAATATACTCCAAAACACAAGTTACCTAACGTTAGTTAGAGATGGTTTACTATTCATATGAACTCAAATATATGAAAAAAGAAGAAAAAAAAAAACTAGGACGGCTCAGCTACTCCTATTCACTCATTTACTATAGCTCCAAACACGTTAGCAAACATAACTGAAATTATATTCACTTAAACCTTAAACCGCCGCAACCGGCTAGAGTCGGTTTCCAGTGCAATTTGGAAGCACGCCGAAGCCAAGTATATGCGGCAACATACATTCGCCAACGTACATTCATTGAACTCCACAACCGGCTAAAGTTGTTTCTCAGTGCAATTTGCCAGCACGCCAAAGCCAAGTATATTCACCAATGTATATTCATTGAATGCTGCAGCCGGCTGTAGTCGTATCTCAGTGCAATTTGCCAGCACGCAGGGGCAAGTATATTCGGTGACATACATTCATTGAACCCCACAACCGGCTATATTTACTTCACAGAGCAATTTGGCTGCATGCCGGAGCTGATCAGTCAGTGACGTACATTCATTGAGCAACCAGCTCATGAGCACTGCTGGCTCTGGCAGAACTGCAGCACCACTGTCTCTGGGATTCAGCCGCTGCACTAGACGAGCCTGCAATCATCAGCGTTTACCTCTTTGTGTTTGCGTGCAGCCATTTCAAGCACAGTTGGCTCGGTGATTTACTGAATTTTATCAATGGCTTCAGTTGCACCTTGATCATATAATAATAGATTGTTGCAATATTTTTTTTTTTTTTATAGTTTTTACAATTCATTTGCAGTGTGTAAAATTATCAGTGTTGCAGTAATGGTGATACTCTTTGCGTGAAAAAAAATGTGTTCCATTAAAATTTCACATTTTCTTTGTGAATTGTGACATTTCCTTAAAAAGTGCAGCTAAAAAGTATTTGGCATCGATGGGTGTATTAACCCCCAAGTACAGTATTTTGCGCACCATAAGGCGCACTGGATTGAAAGGCGCACTCTCAATTGCGGGGCTTATTTCTGTACTTAAGCCATACATAAGGTGCACCGTATTATTTGGCGCATGCAAAAACAAGGTAACAGAAGCAAAACAATGAGTTTAGTTAAATCTTATTCTACTACGTATTTAAAAATATACTCACATTGTTTTTTGATCAGTCTGTTGTCACAAATCCATCGAAGTCCTCACCTTCTGTATCTGAATTGAACAAATGGGCAAGTTCGCCATCAAACATGCCGGGTTCCCTCTCGTCATTGTTGGAGTCAGTCTCGTTGCCGGGTGGCTGTTCAGCAATAATTCCAGCTTTCGCGTAAGCTCGGACAACAGTCGAAGCAGACACCTTAGCCCAGGCATCCACAATCCATTCACATATGGTGGCGTAACTCACCCAGCGCTGCCTCCCAGTCTTAGTAAAGGTGTGTTCGCCGTCTCTCATCCATCGCTCCCATGACGCTCGCAACTTCACTTTGAACGCCCTGTTTACATCAATGTCCAGCGGTTGGA
Source organism: Polypterus bichir lapradei (assembly GCA_026402145.1). Taxonomy (NCBI): domain Eukaryota; kingdom Metazoa; phylum Chordata; class Cladistia; order Polypteriformes; family Polypteridae; genus Polypterus; species Polypterus bichir. The sequence goes on from JANRMT010062861.1 coordinate 31,323,880, forward strand.
GTTCTTTTGTTAATCCTCCCGGAATGATGGCAAGCTCTGTATTCATTTGCTTCACTTGTTTTTTCATAGTAGCGGTGATATGGGCACACATGGAGTCGCAGATCAACAAAGACGGTGATGCATGGAAAAACCCGCCCGGTCTCTTCACATACACCTCTCTCAGCCACTCTCTCATTTTCTCCTCGTCCATCCAGCCCTTTGGATTAGCCTTAACAATGACTCCGGCTGGAAACTTTTCTTTTGGCAGCGTCTTCCTCTTAAAAATGACCATAGGTGGTAGTTTCTGTCCATTACCATGGCAACCAAGAATAACAGTGAAAGCCGACATCTCATGCCCTGTGGTGCATATGGATCCCCTTTTTCTCCACAGTATGGTTCACAGGGATGTCAAAAGTGAGAGGGACCTCGTCCATATTGGTGATGTGGTTGGGCTGGATTTTTTTGTCAGTAATCTTGTTGCTGCAGTAGGTGCGGAAGATGGTCAGCTTTTCTTTGTAATCCACTGGCAGTTGCTGCGCCACGGTAGTTCGTGCGCGGATGGCGCCTTTTCATAAAATGAAAGCACCAAGGCGGACCTCCTTGAAAGTGTTCGAGCTTCATGTCTTGTGCTATCGTTATTGCCTTCAGTCGAATGGTGACTGTAGAGACGCTTCTCCCGGCTGCTCTTTGTTCAAGAATCCATTGTTCAAGTTGGTCTTCCAACTCTGGCCACCTCGCCTTGTTCCTGCGGAAACTCTGTTTTGTCTTTTTAACTTGGCGCAATTCATTCTCCTGCTTCCTCCACTTCCGAACCATAGATTCATTGATTTTGAATTCTCTCGCTGCTGCTCTATTCCCATTTACAACCGCGTAACTGATAGCCTGTAGTTTGAATTGTGCATCGTAAGCATGTCTCTTCTCTGATGCCATTTTCAGGGTCCTTAGCCAAACAAATGTTGTTTCGCACCGCACCAGTAGTACAATAAACCTACCTGCCGTAGGAGTGGCGGAGGTAAGCGTACGTCTGTACGTGGCTTTACGTAATGTTCTGCAATTGGTTTATCGCTGCCAGCGTATGTACCGGTAGTGTACGTATTACTACCCTATGTCGGCAGGAAATGGTCCGACAGTCAATCAAGCGGAGCGTTTACTAAAATGCACAACAACATTTTTACAGATTTTGGAACTCAGTGCACACATAAGGCGCACCGTGGATTTTTGAGAAAATTACAGGCTTTTAAGTGCGCCTTATAGTGCACAAAATACGGTATGTTTCGGTTTAAGGGTTAACTATCATTGTCGAAACCTTGATATACACATTATAGTACAAATATCAACGTTAACACATGACACTAACTTTACTTGCTAAAACTTACCTCTCAAGAGGCGTGAAAAGAAAGCTCCGCTTTGCATAATCTGCGTTCAGCTTTTTTTTCTTTTTTTGGTGAAGTGCTCCATCACTTTAGAAAGTTTCTGTCAGTTTTTTTTCCATCTCCTTCCCCCTTCTCTATCCGACTCACCATTGCAACCACGTTAATTTTCCTCTACATTCTTCTTCTCCTCAGACGTTCTTCTTTGTTAGTAGGACTGTGTGAAGTTTTGACAACCAATAATAAATGATACTGCCCCAAGACGTTCATGTAGTGCATTGCAGTTACAAAAACCAATGTGGTTTTTTGTGACTGGAGCCTCTATTGAAGGTTCTGTTTATGACGCGTCTGCATCGACGATATTGTGTAGTCGACGTCATCGATTACATCAACTAATCATTGCAGCCCTAATGTGAACATACATGCACTTTCTGAATATTCATTTTAATCATTAATTGCTCTACAGCTTTATCTAGTGATAAAAAGTACATTTACAATATCTATACAGTTTTACATATTTTTCTATTGTACAGTGTTCCAGCTAGATGGATTACCATTTTAATTATGCAGTACTTGTTTCTTACCCAAAACTTACACCATATAACACACTCAAACTAATAATGGACATGGTACAAACCTTTAAAAAATTTGCAAAACCATCAAATGTTTGGAAGATGTTTATCAAGGAGATATAAGGCTACCATGCTTAACAAATTTACAAGTAAAGCAGACCCATTTTACTATTAAGCTAACAAGCCTAACAGCACAAGCTCACTCACCACCCTGAATTCAGTCAAGCAGTGTTCAGGACAGAATAAAAAGGTCTGAATTCATTAAAGTTTCTTTACTTGCCATTTGTCTAATTGCACAGGATGACTCCTTGATTCCTTTTTATCAGTTTGTTGCTCTATTTAATATAAAGACTAACTTACTTCAAGCTTCCCCCCCCTCTGGTAAAGTCTGCCTAACTGCTTTCTCTTGACGGGAAATTCGTAGCAAAAAAGAAGTGCGCTGACTCAACTACCATAATAACTCGCATAAAGTAGCACTACAACTAAATTACCATAAAGTTTAGAACAGCAGTTGCCCAAAATCATTTTTTGCAATCAGCCAATTTACCAATCATTGATTGAGTCTTCGATCATGTCACAGTGAAAATCAGCAAATTTAGACTAGTAGCTGATCGATTGGCACATCACTAGAGTGTACACACTCCCCCTTAGTCTTCCTTCATCCCCAAAGATTTGCAGCTAAGGATAGTTTGCTATTCCAAATTAGCCCCGTGTTAATGTAAGTGTGTGTGACTGGGTCCTGGGATAAACTGGGACCAATTTCTGCTTTGTGTTCGGTATTGCCAGAATAGTCTTTATTCACTATAACTCTGAATTCGAATATGTGGGATTGGGAATGTAGGAAAAAAATCTATATTTTCTAGGTTTGTGAACATTTTATAAACAACTAGGGGGTCCCTCCGCTCGCTTCGCTTACCAGCCACTTCGCGTCTCTGCCATTCGCATTGTGAAGAGGGGAGCTGAACGCACCCCAAGGAGACTCGGTTGCGCCCCCCCAAACCCCCTCGTAAACAGTGATACAATGGGATACAAAAAGGTTTTTTTTTTTTTTTTCTTTTCAACCTCCTTTTTGCTTGATCAGCTGCTGGCTTGCTGCTGCCGTGCCCTATGAGCTGCATCTTGTGTTGCGCTTTGAACATTTAAAAGCCTGTACAGCAACTGTCCTATTCTTTTTGTTTTATTTCCAGCCTCAGGCATGGTTAAATCTTTTGGCACAAAGTCCTGTCTCATGAGATGGAAGTTCTTGATAATTTTTAGTTTATAATTTAAAAACAGTTTAAGAATCTGAAAATCTAACAACATCACATTAAAGTTCGATAAATTCTGAAAAGAATGATACCAAACATATATATGTAGGTTTTAAAATAATCCCGATTTAAAGTGTGACAAAAAACATCACCGTTGCACTTTTAGGCTTAGGATTTACAGTGGCACTATAGTAATAAATAAAAAAAAAAAAAAAACTTTCAAAAAGAAAAATAAAAGCAAAGCAGGTTATGCAACACTGTGATGATCCTTAAACAATATTCATTTATTTATCTTCTGAAATTATTATTTTTTGATCATTACATAGTTACAGGGAGCACAATTCAGAAGCAGCCCTATTGAGGTACGGTAACATCACATATAGTGTGTACCCTCAACAGATGATGTCTTCTTTTAAAATTAGCAGTTTTAAAAGTTGTTTTTTTTTCATTTTATGTTTCTGCTCATCTTATTTTCAGCATATTCATTTAGCCCTTGCATTCAGGCTGTCTGTGTGGCCTACAGCCCAGGGATGGATTGGCACTGCCTACTGCCTGTGGGGCACTGCACAACCTTGTTTGCCTGTGCTTAAGTAGTCATGAGAATGATGTTGCATAAAATAACTTTATTATTATTATGTAAAATAACTGTTAAAAGTTGGAAATACACAGTAGATGGTTTTTAGCTTGATGTCTGTATTTTAAAGTGTGTCGCATCTTTGTTTTTAAATTACTTAATTATAAAACAGAAACTTAAAATGATTCAGCAACAGAGCAACTGGACACTGTTGTTCTCCTTCAAGCAAGTTTAATTTTTTGCAGTTGGATCTTTACAGTCTGTTATATTGAAAATAATAGTTATGATTTCCTGTTACAGAGAATTTTATTACTGTGTACAATTTTGCTTATGTATAGTATACAGTCAATCTGATAATATTAGGTTTGTTGTTCCTAACATTATGCACTTTTACCAATCAGCATTTAAATCAGCATGTGACACCATAAGTTAAGGCACATATGCACAATGGCATACAATTGTATTCTCTTTAATAATGGTTTAAATAATTCTACCTTCTTTAGGAAGTGATGTTGTTTTTTTCTGCAAGCTTAAAGGATTTATTAGTATATGACTTCATAAATGAAAAATAAATTGTTTATTTTTCATTTGAATGTTGGATTTTGCCTACCACAAATTAAGTGAAGCTAATCAGGACACATTCACATCTGATCATAACTAGTAATCATAAAAATAACTGCAGTGAAGCTAAGCACATTGAACTCAAACCCATACTAAAGGATTATGACAAATCAGTGACAATTTCCTTCATTAAACACTCTTTTTCCATCAGTCCCTAGAAGAACACTAAACAGAGTTCCACTGTATTTCATATTCACCTGCCTCTCTGCTGAAGTCAGAAGCTATTTAAATAAACAGTTTTTCAAAGACCGTATGAAATTAAACTAATGCTGTAAATTGGCAGTTTGTTGTTGTTTCTGAGGTGTTAACTTAGTACAAATGAAGTGTTCTGAGGCTTGCTATGTGTACCTTGGGCTTGGACTGGCATGTTATTTGACACATCTTTCTTAATAGGCTTGTGGTGATCTGCAGTTGGTAGAGTGGGTAGGAAGGACAAGGAGAAGACCTTTCTGTCATGATTCCCACCATGCTTAATCTGCTCTGCTGATGACAATGGCAGCATTTTGCCAACTCCCTAATCACACTGATGATTTAAACAGAGCTGTTTCCTTAGGTGTATTCTATTAATGACCAATTGTTTGATAGAATGTTTTTGAGTAGCACATAGATATTTTCTTTTTTTTACCATGATGGAGTCTTCATGTCCTACTTAGCTAACTTAAGTAAATTTCAAGTAGCATTATGTCCAACTGTCTGTTACCTGTAATGTGTTGCGTGACGACACACCAGCTCCTCATTGTTTTGTTTAGCCTAAAAATGCTTAAAATATTTATTTCTATTTTCAGAAATTAAATATATACTTTTGTAGGTGTGGAGATCTAACAAAAGAGGTTCTTGGGCTGTGGAGGGCCCCCAGCCTCATGGGGGTGTTCCCTATGCTAGTGATTGTGTCATGTGATTGAAAAGTCTAGTCTAGCTGCTCTGAGCAGAAATCCGTGTAACCTGAAATTTGAAAGCTGGGTCATTAAGTGAATTATGATACAGTAGTACGTTTTTAAAGATTTAACATTCGTTAAAGGCTCTGTGCAGGTCAAGTCACATGCCAAGCACACTGAATAAGCTTTACCCAACAAGGGTAAAGGCGGTGGGTAAGGCTTTGGCATACGCTTAACACAAAACAAGAGCTGCTCAACTACTTTTAAATATTGTGTCAAAAGAATGAAAATGTGTTATCCTTAAATTACATGATTCAAACAATGTTAACTATTGTTTTCAATTTAATATTTCATTGACATAACTGAGGAAGTTTTAGAAAGCAGACAGTATCCTAGGTTTGGTACCTGCAGATGGAATTTGACAGCCCATTCCTTGGCAGTGTTACACAAATGGGAATGGTTCTGATACACTTTGACTGCATGAGGAGGAACCTTTGAATGCATATGATTCTCTGGTGATTTAGGACATCAGAGATCACTCAGTAATTCATGTTTTTGCCCACAGTAGTTAATCTTTTACCGCTTACAAAATCAACATCATTGAATATTCCTTTCAAAATCAGGCTCAGGACTTTTTGATCATTCCTGTGTATAATGCTTGAGTGTTAGTATGTATGTTTATATGTTTAATTACATGTTATAGTCCCAAGTAATAACAATGTGAAGGAAACTGCAAAGAGTTCCATGACCTTAAAGCTAGTGAATGAGATGGGTTTGACTACATGGTTTATTTTTTTTTTTTCTAATTTAGTTTCTCTTCTCAGTTTTAAAATGTAATGCATTTCTGTTTTCAGATCTTTATATCACTTTAAGGAGGTGAATCTCTGCCATCATATCTTCTGAAAGCAGATGCACAGCACCCAAATGAACATAAAGCCCCAGAGGCAATTTGGAATTCTCCACATAACAACTCTGTAATTGTTCAACCATGACACACAATCTCTGTGAGGTCTGGAAAGTCAGTTAAGACCAATTACCCCATGTCTGTGGATCCAACTCACTAACCAAAACCAACTGGCAATTTTGCCACTCCTTTTTTGAATCGAAATGACAGGCATTGTGGTCATCATAAGTAATGTTTGCGATTGCTAAAATAATAAAGCTTGACTCTGTTAATTGTACATTATATTACACAGCAGTTGCTTTTAGCCCATAATCCATATTTTGTTGCAGAAACATATTCTCAAGAGTTATCTGTCAAAATAGCATGCATGGAGCTTTATAATATGCTAGGAGCAGAGTTACATAAAAAATGCTGCATTGGTCAAATTGTGGGAAGGGTGATGTTTTTAGATGATTAATGTCAAAAACAGATGGTGGTGTCAACCCTAAACTGCTAAGCAGATGTAAATATCTTTTAAATGCTCTTAAAAGGGGAAGGAGGATAACCAAGTGCTGTTCTGCTAGCAGTTGCTTATAAGTAATATGAGTATCTTACATTTATAATGACGTTTTGAAAAATATCTACTGTAGTGGATACAGGGTTATTTTTCATTGGATTTGTATTTGGAGGGCAGAACCACAGACCAGTGTTTTGGCTGATCAAATATAGTTAATAATGCAAAAATGGAAAAGGTGTCAAGATAAATAAAAGCAAAAATAATTTTATATAATGGTCATCACTGGGAGAACCGTCACAAAGAACTGGAAAGGCAGGGTGGTTATGTTCATTAGGCTAGGCCATTTTTACACAATAGCTCTCTCTCAACTGAATCTGATTTATTGTCCAGACCCTCCTGTTATCAGTGGTGGCTAGAAACATCTGCTGGTGTGGTTTCGAGGGATGATAGGAAAAAGTATAGACGCTGCCGATAGGATGAGGGACAGAGGTTAATGGGTGAGGGTTTGGAAAATGGCCTTGGAGTGTGATAGTCTTATCCTCACTCATTGAGGTATGGTGTTTACAACTTCAGAATGAAACCCTCTTCATAGATTTAAATAAGTTTACTGCCATTTAGTTTAATTTTACACACACACACACACATATAGTATTAATATTTTGTCTCTGGAAAAACGTATGGCACTCTTTTGGGCATTTTAACAATTTAGTCTGCTGCTACATGGAATCATCCATCCATCAACCCACCCATCCATCCCTGACCTATTTTAATCTAATTATGTGCTGTGGGAGGCTAGAGATCTCCTGCCAGTATTGGGCATATGGTAGGAGCTAACCCGGCACAGCATGCCAGCCCATTGCAGAGTACACTCGCACAGAATCCCATAATCATTCAGTATATGGGACAATTTAAAGTCACCAGTTGGCTTTACATGCATGCCTTTTAGCTCTGAGAGAAGAAACAGAAGTAACCAAATAAATAAGAAATGGGGAAGAATGTGTAAAGTTCACTTGTACAGATACTGGGATTAGTATAGGTAGTGCTTGCCTAACCACAGCACTACTATTTAATTCTATAATATTTACAAATAATATGATCAGTCATAATACAATAAACTGGCAAGTAATGCTGTTTTGTTTTACTTTTTTATTCAATTTTATGCAAAAAGTGATCATTAAAATCTTATACTTTGTATTATTTGTATACTCATTTGTGTAATTGATTTGTATTTAATGGACCTTTTGCCTTAACTCCACAAGTGGCGCAGTGGACAAATTCATGTTGTCCATCCTCCAGCTTTTCAGTTTTACAGTACAGTTTATGGCTTTATAAATTTTCTATTCAGTTTTCATTGTTTCTTTACAATTTTTAATAAACGCGAGATGTGAGAGATTTTATACATTATACCACAGATACCTCTATTCACTTTTTTAACAGACTAGGGGGCTCCGCCCCCTGCTCGCTTCGCTAGCCCACCCCCGTGTTTGGTTTACCGAATATACAATTTAAAGAGATTATTTTCATGGGAATTGCTACATATGCATTATTTTCACTTTTACTTTAAAAACTTTTGTAAAAACAATACTTGTCCTTTATTCCCGGCCCCCGGCGTGGTTACATCTCTTTCTTGCAGGACGTATAATACTGCTCGGGTTTTGAAGGGGGGTGGCAGCTGAACGCACGCTACGGAGATGCCCTTGGATCATCTGCTGTCTTTCTGCTGCTGGCGAGCTGCCTGTTCTGCTTGTCGCATGTCGTTGTTTTAAGAGCTGGGAGCACATGATGCATGTCTTCCAAAAGCAATCCAACAACTGCTAGGTTAGATGTCCGTGGACTTGTTTTAAATGATGGCTCACTGCCTTGTCTTGCGTGACGTTTTAAAAACAATATTTGTTCTTTATTTCCGGCCCCGGGCATGGTTAAATCTCTTTCTCGCAGGACTTATAACGCTGCTCACATTGTGAACGGGGGCAGCTGTTGTCGTGCTGCCCGTCAATAATTTTAAAGCCTGTATAGCCGCTGTCTTTTTTGCCTCTTTGTGTCTCTGCTGCTCGTGTTGTGAAGAGGTAGCGTTAGGGTGGCTGAACGCACGCAAGGAGAAGTGGTCAGATCATCTGCTGCGAGCTGTGTGTTTTGCTTGTTGCTTGTCATTGTTGTAAGAGCTGGGAGCAAGTTAAAGTGTCTCTCGCGGGACTTCGATTGTCTTCTGAGAAAATCACGTCTCGTCTCCTAGTCTGCCTCCCCAAGATTTTTTTTTTATAATAGAGAGATTAAACATTGAAATAGGATAGTGATTTGGGTGATGTCCTGTCATTGAAGGTGGCTTAGACCTCTACTCTGTGTTCTAAACCACTGGATAATGGATTGTGTTTATTAAACCAGCCTTATAGTAATCTGATAGTGTTTCCATATTTAAAACTATAGCATTTCCTGAGAGCTAGTGATGCTGTAATATGTAAATTTAAAGTATACAGTAATCCCTCCTCGATCGCGGGGGTTGCGTTCCAGAACCCCCCGTGATAGGTGAAAATCCGCGTAGTAGAAACCATATGTTTGTATGGTTATTTTTATATATTTTAAGCCCTTATAAACTCTCCCACACTGTTTATAAATATTCTCCGCACAGTTATACAGTAAACCCTCGTTTATCGCAGTTAATCCGTTCCAGACTCTACCGCGATAAATGAATTTCCACAAAGTAGGATTCTTTATTTATAAATCTAATACTTTCGCAGTTAGAGCATAGAAAACCTGTTTACGACCTTCTAAATACGTTTTTTGTAACATTATTAGAGCCCTATAGACATGAATTAACACCCTTTAGTCAAAAGTTTAAACTGTGCTCCATGACAAGACAGAGATGACAGTTCTTTCTCACAATTAAAAGAATGCAAACATATCTTCCTCTTCAAAGGAGTGCGCATCAGGAGCAGAGAATGTAAGAGAGAGACAGAGAGAGAGAAAAGTAAACAATCAAAAATCAATAGGGCTGTTGGGCTTTTAAGTATGCGAAGCACCGATAAAGCGGCCGCAAGGAAGGGATCAATGTGAAGGTAGTCTTTCAGCATTTTTTAAGAGGAGCGTCCGTATCTTCTAAGCAAACAGCCTCTGTGCAAACAGCCCCTCTGCTCACACCCCCTCTGTCAGGAGCAGAGAATGTCAGAGAGAGTGAGAGAGACAGAGAAAAGCAAACAATAAAAAATCAATACGTGTTGTTAGAGCTTTTAAGTGTGTGAAACACCACGCGGGAAGCATATCGTATATCATTAAGGAGTTTTATTTAATATGTAATACGTGCTCTGATTGGGTAGCTTCTCAGCCATCCGCCAATAGCGTCCTTTCTATGTAATCAACTGGGCAAACAAACTGAGGAAGCATGTGCCATAAATTAAAAGACCCATTGTCTGCAGAAATCCACGAACCAGCGAAAAATCCATGATATATATTTAGATATGCTTACATTTAAAATCTGCGATGGAGTGAAGCCGCGAAAGTTGAAGCGCGATATAGCAAGGGATCACTGTATATAAGTGTGCTTACTATCCAGGATATTTTCTTTCCCTTTGCTCAATGTTTCTGTGATAGGCAATGGCTCTTGGTGACCCTTAAATGCCTAAGTGGGTTAGAAAATGAATGGCCTGATAACTTTATGAGTGCATATATACTACATCTGGAATCAGAGGTAAAGAAAAGTGGTTAAAATAAAAAAATACATTGATGTGCCTGCATTGTCCTGCTGAAGGCTAAATAAACAGGTCAAGATTGGAGAAAAGTGATCAGAAATTTGGTGACCCCTGTGAAGGTGCTTTTGATCTGGGCCCAGGGTTTTGGGAGTTTAGTCAGGTAAATGCCAGTAAATGTGTTGATTTACAGAAGAGAAAAATTGTTTTGCTGAGGCGTACTTTTCAAAATGAAAGCTGATTTGAAGTGTCTGAACATCTTGTTTCATTTGGCCGAAGTCTTCGTGTTCCATTGCTGCTATTGGATATTTAGGTGACTGGTTATTCTGCTGTCATTCCAAGAATTAATCTTCAGACTCCCCCTTGGTCTGGCGACTGTGGGTCCCAGTTTTTGCATGAAAGAAGCTTAGAACTAGTTACTAGGCTCCACGCCATTTCACTTTCCTGACAGTGGTAATGCATTCTACCAAGTGATAATATTTTTGGCATTGGGTGTAGTGCAAATGACTTGCTGCTCTCCCAGTGGTGTCTGCTAAGCAGATGGCTAAATGTGAGCTTCCTGAATGATGCCATTCACATAAGATGGTAGGGCTGTAAAAAAGGTAAGGGAAAAAAAGTGATATGGTGTCTAAATATATATTTATTTGTAGTAGTCATGTGTTAAAGTCAGCTTACGTTTTTATAAGCATGCCTTGGGCAAAGTCAGTGCTGCAGTTTTCCTGTTTACTGTATTTTTATTGTACTGACCTTTTTTGGATTAGTTATGTTTAATGTGTGTGTGTGTAATGTAATATATGTTACAGAGTTGTTTTTTTTTTATTTGCTCTATAAAGTGTCTTTTTTATGATGCATGCTGTTGTATTGTATAGGAGTTATGTAAAATATGGATTGATTGCACTTTTTTAGTCAATAATGTAATTTCCCACTACATGTTCCCCCAGCTGCTCATAACTTGTACAGTTATCTTAAGATACCCACATATGACTACTACAGTGATTACCATCCCCTGTCCTGGGGGGTACCCCTGCATCTGCTGTTTTCTGTTTCAACTAGTTTCACAATTTGTGGTGGATTTTCAAATTCTTTTCTCCTTGCATAGTTAGCTGGTCTTTTGTTGTGCATTTAGAAACAAGCAGTGTTGTGACATTTACATTTATAAGAAATTCAGAAGTATTTGTATTTTTGCCATATTTATAACTTATTAACTCTTTTGGGTTTTTTATCCTATTCATCTTTTTCTGTGGCAATTGCTCTCTAGGTTGTAACTTAATAATAAAGATGAATGAAAAGAGCAGTAGGTACCAGACAAATGACACAGAATGATGAAAGGCTGCCACTTCTAAAGTGCCCGACTCACTAGCCTGATCATGAGGAATAATTGCTTAAATAACCGGAATATCTAGAAGAACAGGATGAAAGTCATCATGAAAATCTCAAATTTCAAAACTGGAGTTGCTAGATTTTTATGCAGCAAGCATTTGAGTGGCATAGAGAGAATTTTTTGTTTCCTTTTTTATGTTTTTGTATTATGGTTTTAGGATTTACATCGTATTTTATATATTCACTTTTTGTGTGAGCGTGTGTGTATGTGTGCATATATATATATATATATATATATATATGTGTGTGTGTGTATATTATATATTATATACACACACACACACATTTATTTATATATATATATATATATATATATATATATATATACTAGCAAAATACCCGCGCTTTGCAGCGGAGAAGTAGTGTGTTAAAGAAGCAATGAAAAAGAAAAGGAA
>JANRMT010062861.1:31345150-31376877 GCA_026402145.1 Polypterus bichir lapradei
TCTATCTATCTATCTATCTATCTATCTATCTATCTATCTATCTATCTTATGAATATGCTAAGCACAGTCCTTCACCTGCGAATATTTACCTTATATGACATGAGTCATGACATGAGACGCAACTCCGCCTCCCACGGCCATTGAGCTGCAGTCTATTACAGTATATGGACGAAAAAACAGGTTTCAGTTATGACCATTACGCGTAGAATTTCGAAATGAAACCTGCCCAGTTTTTGTAAGTAAGCTGTAAGGAATGAGTCTGCCAAATTTCAGCCTTCTACCTACACGGGAAGTTGGAGAATTAGTGATGAGTGAGTGAAGTCAGTCAGTCAGTCAGGGCTTTGCCTTTTATTAGTATAGATAAGCACATATATACAGTATATATATTCTTTTTTTAAAGGTTTTGTTTAACTTGACTCCTCTGTCTATTGGTTTGTCTGGGTCAAATCTTCAAATTTTGTATATGTGTTCAGTATCGATGACAATGCAATAATCTGTCAAACCCGATGCAATTACATAACAAATTTTGCCGTAATCAGTGGTTATGCGATTCCAATTAATGCACACACTACAGTGACAGAGAGAGAATATAGTGAAATATAGGAGCATACTGTACAAGTGAGAGACGCGTCGGATTGCCCCCACTTGCCGCTTCCAGTTAGTGGAGTGGGTGAATATGTGTGTGTGTGTTTATTCTTGCAAAGGAGTAGCCTTGATGATCACGGTGAGGAAGTATTGCCTTAAGCTTGCCAGTCTGTCATTGATGTTTTTTTTTTTGTTTTTTTTTTTCACAGAAACCAAAAACTAATCCCATTAGAGCCTGAACAGAAAAATAGAGACCAAAATAGAATTCTTTTTAGTACTCAAATAATTCTGCAGAGAAGATATATTATGTAATACTTTTAAAGAAGCCTCCCATCCATTCATCCCGTTCATAAAAATGATTAAAGAAAAATCATTTGCAAAATACTCAAAAACTAAAAAGTAAAAATAAAATATAGAATTTTTTTTAAGTAAAACTATTTTATTTACTTTAGTTATAAATGCACTAAAAACCAAAAAATACATTTTTTTTGAGCCACAATTTTTGTGGTTATACAGTATGTGACTAAATAAAATCGTGAGGTGCACATAAATTAATTCAATCAATCAATTAATAAAATAGCTACTTTCGTCATTTAATATAAAAAAAAAATTGTAATTCCCCACCATGCTAAACAGGTTTCAAAAATTGTTTGAATCAATTAATTTATGTGTGCACCACGATTTTATTTAGTCCCATATAACCTCGAAAATTATGGTTCAAGAAAAATGTACTTTTTTTGCTTTTTAGTGCATTTATAAGTAAAAAAAGTACAATTGTTTTATTTAAATTTTTTGAATATATTTTATTTATTTATATACAGAACAATACAAATGTCCAGCCAGATCTACTGTTGCAGTTTGAATGAAACCATTGGGACATACAGAATGTAAGCTATAACAAGCCTATTTTATTTAATAATTTCAAAAACGTAGTACATAATTATATTAAGCACAAGTTCCCAATCTGGACCAGAGTTTATAGAGGGTAGAGTCAGGAGGCATGCTGGCATAAGATGGTACAGCGTTTTTGGAAGAAAATGTCAGCTGGTATCATTTTACTGTCAAACAGGCCCTGTCGCAGACTGGCAATACTTGGTCAATTTCAAATGTGATTATTCCCTTTCCTTGCCTGGTCCCTTTTTTGTTAAAATGTACAGTATCCTGTATATGTTTTGAAGCTGTCATTTACCCTTATGATCACGATAGCTGGCATGTACAGAAGGTTGTTAAAGGATTTGCTATTGTCTGTGCCCCACATGTTCACTACCAAACCTTGGCTCCCCTGGTCCTCAGTATTTGTTCTGCTTCTAAACCTGCGATACAAATTCAGTTATTCCTGAGAAAATAAATCAGAATTTATTGATGAATTACTTGTGCTGGATGGCTCTTAGTTTTTTGGCTTTATTCCTAACATTGCACTTTTAGGGATGTGGCTGGTGATGCACAAGAATTTTATTGTATACATTTTTTGGGGGGTGGGGGATTTTTCTGTTTACATTTAAACAGCTGGGCCCTGCAGCTGAAGTTCAAAATGCAGATAGCATGAGCAGTGTGCTATTAATGCTAGCCTCATTCATTACTGGTGCTGGGCTGGGACAAGTTGACCGTGACTGTTCTTGTTGTTGACTTTATTAAAATTAATTAATGTGGGTTTTTGTTTTTTTTTTAAATGGGTGATTGGATTTTCAGAGCATTTTTCTTTAGTGAATAAAGCAGATTGGTGATATTAAAGAGTTAAGAAGTGGCAGGATATGGCCAAGCCCCTGACTCCTTGGGGACTCTGCATAAATATATATATATATATATATATATATATATATATATATATATATATATATAATCCTTGCATTCTGAAACTCTGCCATGAATTGTACTTGAAGTTAGACTTCCCTGCCCTCTTGAAAACTGCCATAGTAGTTGTAGTTGTGCTCATTGTAAGACGCAATTATTAAAAGCAACTTGTAAGACTTGTTATTTATAATAGTTTAGTGACCATCTGGTGCTGTGAACTATCTTGCAGTGGGTGCTTATTTTTTGTGAATCGTATATGTATGGAGGATCTAATTTCATCAGGTTTTGTTGTTCCCCAAATTCCATTAGAATTGTTCCAGGACAGCTCTTTACCTCTAGCCATTGTTAAAGGTATCCCGGGACATTAAGTGTAGATTGTATGAAAAGGTGTACAAAATGCCTTTTTGGATGACAAAAAGAAGGCTGATATTTTCATCCCCAAAAATCTGTCACTATTCAAATTTGCACGGTAAGAATGTGAAATGGTGTGCCTTGACATAATCGGGAGGCAACAAACCAGTGAAAACAATTAATAACATAAAATGAATGCAGTAAATACTCATTTAACATATATAAATTCTCAAGATCTAAAAAAAAATGTGTTTAATCTATATGTGGTTTTACAGAGGAAAAAAGGCATGATGTCTATGACTGCTGTTTCAGCATTTGGACCTTGGTTCACTCTTTTGTTTGGGCTTTGCTTTGCCTTTATTGTTTGGATTGGTTTCCTCCAGGGAGCAGTCTTTTTTCCCCACAGCCCATAACATTTTGATGGATCAACCTCCAATTTGATTAATCAACTTAAAAGATAGATGACTGGATGGACTTACTAATGGGCTGATGGTTGAATAAAATGGTGAGCATTTTGTGTAAGTCAGTTGACACATCCTGTCATATTTAATGGCAACACAAATATACAGTAACTCAAAAAGTGGATATTTTAGCAAATGGTATTTATCCACACAGATGACAGTTAAAATCTTCTAGACATTTCCTGATCTTTGATATTAGCAGCTAACTTTAAAGCTGATTGGTTGATGCAAATAATTGTACTGGGGTATCAGCTTTGACTTAATTCTAAAAAAAACAACAGAAAGCTGTAGTCATCCGTATCTTTGTGCACTTCAGTACACACACATGCTGTTGCTTTTATCATTTTTTTCTTTTTCTTCCACTATTATTAAGACATAACATAATCAAGAGGGTTGAAACTTTGAAGGTTTCCTAAAAATTGAAGTAAATAAAAAAATTGACTTCTGAGCTGGTATAAATGGAAACCCCCCCCCCCCAAAATGGACCTTTGGCTGTTAGAGATTTCTGTTTTCTTTTCCCTTAGTCCCACCACGTTTTCACATCAGGATGATTAATGTTGCTGTGTAAATCCCAATTCTGTTGTTCATCTATAACTGCTTGTTGTATTTGCTGGCCAAACTCCTGAATTGTCATGTAGTCTGAAGGAGAATAACATCTCACTAAATGAGGTTGATGGGTAAACTGGTGGCTTTATAGTGTGGTATTCAGTTAGCAATATTATGATACTTACTGAGGAATGAATAACAGCTTTTTAATTTTAACAACACTCACCTGTTCTTTCTCCGGCCCTGCCTGCATTGTATCTTTCCTGATGTGTTCTGCACTGCCATTAGCACATAATTACAGGCTTCCTGTAGACAATGACAGCATGTAGATTTTAAAGGCAGGTGTGTGCTGTTTAATGTCATACTGCCCTGCCCTTCTTACAGTTTGCTGCCGTGCATACAGCTTGCAAAATGGTTTTAGAAGCAGGTTATTATTCCACACAAATGATCTATGTGATATAATATGTAGTAATTAAATACTTTTCCTACTTAACAAAGAATATGACAAAACATTTTAGTCTGCTGCCGTATGGAATCCTCTATCCATCTGCCTACCCACGTGTCTACCCATGACCTCTTTAATCTAACTATGTGCTGGAAGAATATACAAGTCTAAAAAAATCACAAAAGTGAATAAAGTTGATTCTATGGCCTTAAAAAGCCACAAAGCACAGTGCATGTGCACAGAGTCTAAACATACTCCAGAATTGAGGGTTTAATGCCGATATTGGGCAGCCATCCATGTTTTGGGAACACATCGGACACTGTGTTTGTTTACTGTGCATCGTTTTATAAAGAATAACATCAAGCAGGGTAATGCCAGCATCACATTACATGGCTTGTAGACAGAGGGATATCAAACATGACGACTGCAGCTACTGAGCTTTTGTCACCTGAGGATGTCAAATTACACAACTAAGAACTGGAGAGGATGGCAAATCGCATGATTCCTTGACGGCTTTTCAGTTTCACAGTTCCAAAGTATCACAAGCTTTTTGTGACAGCCAATAATATGCTGCCTGACTGCACAGGTGCTATACAAATGCTTTCAGGATACAGTGAGTTTAGCCTTTTTATTTTCTTTGTTTCATTCTGTCAAGGTATGTAAAAGACAAGCCTTCCTTCTGTTTGTGAAGTCCAAAACATGCTTCTCCCCTTGTTTGCTTACAGCAGGATTACATGCATTGTACCTTTAGGCTGAGTGATCATTGCTTGTCAGCCCTTGCACACACACAAACAGCTTGCCTCAATGATGTAACAGGAATTTAAACCTGTTTAATCTTGTGTAGGAGCTGGTAGGATTGAATTGCTGGAGAGTACATAGCTCACGGTCACAGGAACATGCTGCGATTGCTTCCAATTCACTAAAATTTATATAAGTTCTACAATTAAAAAATCACTGAAAAGATTACATTGCTTTTATTACTAGATATTATTAAAATGAAAAGAGGAGTACAGTACATTCTCTGTGTTCATCCTTTTGATGGTCCTTGATTTCCCCAGTTTATGATATACTAACTCTCTCAAAAGGCTGAACTACAAACTGTCAACTCACCTGTTTAAATGAATAACAGTAAGTGGCATAGCCATTTGAATATTACATACTGTTGGAATTTTAATGAAGTACATATTCAGTATTTAACCATTAAGCCCTTGATTCTTCCTCTTTGTGACATACATGTGCCTTAAAACAAAGTATCCATCCATCTGTTTTGTTCATTTAAAAAGAGAAACTTAATCATTAAAAGCACTTGTATAGATGGTACTTCAACTATAGCCATAGGCTGGCAAAAAAATTCCGACAGTAATTTGCAGATTTTTAAACTGTGCAAAACAGAATGGAAATGAAATATAATTGCCTATTGAAGTTGTAAAGAAAAATCATTATATTCCATCTATTTCCCAGACATATTTCTACTCCTTTTAACTTGACATTCTAAATAGCCAGAACTACATGCCATTTAATGTAAACACCATACTTTTTTATAACTTTTTCCATTTTACAAGTTAATGCTCAGTGTTACCTTAAACTACACAGCCCCCAGCTAGATTTTCTTGTGAGATCCTGTCTTATCTGTTGTTTGTTCTAAGTGTCTTCATAATTCTATTTGACATTCCAAACACATTTCAGCACATCTTGAGTTTATGAAATGTCTCGAGTATTCCTGTATATAATTTGTTATACTCTGTATGGTTCTGGTGTAACCTTCAGTGCAGCCAAGCATTACATTTCTATCATGTACTGTACCTAAAGAGGTCGGTTGAAGTTGGTTATTGCAGAAAGGATGGTGCATTGCCAAATCATTAAATGTGATTAAAAACACATCTGTTGTACATGTACCTTGCCCTGGGATGTCATTCATCATATAGAAGAATTGCTCGTTCCAGAGCTAATTACATTACAGCGAAGCTTAAAACAATATAGCTGACAGCCTACTTCTGAATTTAGTGCATAAAGCATGGGCACCATATCTTGTTTTTAAAAGCTGATTCAGCAAAAGACTTGCAGTATACCCCCTGAAACAAGCTTGTCTCATATAACTTATTTTAAATACATTTCCGTTCCTCAGATGTTTTCCATTTATTAAAGTTGCAGTGTCATTTTGCTTGGCTCTTCTATACAAAAATCGATAAACTGAGATTAGGCTGTGTCAGGTTTTAATTTAAGACTCGAGCAGGCTGCTTACTCCAGAAATGACTATCTGCATCTGTCTTGCATGCCATTGTCAGCGCTATTGCAGGTATTGACCTGCTTTCTCCTTGTAAGGTGCTTTGTTTAACTAGTTGATCCTTGTTTTATGACATTTTCTATTCTCCTGTATTATCTGTGCCAGTGAGGGTTTTTTATTCTTTACTAAATGCCTTTTGGACACAGACTAGATTGAAGTAGTGTCTACCTCCACAGAAACTCCAGCCTGAAATTAATTTATAGACATCTGTCAGGTGTTATGAGACAAACCGTCTCCAAGGATTATTGTTAATGCAACAAGGACCAGGAGGTCAAAGTATATGTCAAAATTCATAGTGAGGGCAAGGCAAAAGTTTAGAACCGGTAGATGAATGTGTTAAGGCAGCAACACCCATAGAGCAAAATTAATAACAAGAAGTTGACAACCAAAATAAGCTCAAAAATGAAAATCAAAACCTGCCGCTAATAAAAAGAGCAAAACGGATATACAGTACAGATACGGATTTGGCAAATTACCATTTATTTCCCAAGGCAGCCTGAGTGTATGAAAGGGCTCGCGACTATCTGTTTCCTTCTTCTAATAAACCATTATACTTCCACATATCCCTTAGTTCTAGATGTCTGTAGATCTTGTGTGGTTTTGCATATTTAAATAAACTGAACTGGCGATAATGGCACTGGAGAACTAAGCTGATTAAATGAAAGACACTGGAGTTCAGGTTTACTATCTGAACTGATGCCATGTTTCTCCATTGCAGATTTTGCTTCTGTTTTACTGCTAAATGGCAACCATCAATCTCACCACTGTGGTAAATGAAGACAAGCTTTAAAAGTTTAGCTCAGAGATTTATTTCTACCCTTTTAAACTTTCAGAGTGTGGCAACAAAAGAAATTCCTGCTTTTTCACTTCTAGCATGTGAACTTCATCAAACATCCCAACACTGGATGTCTGTAAATGCATTAATTAGTATACAAAAAGCTGCTAAAGGGGATGGCAGCTAAGGCACAGGCAGTCTAGCAAAATGGAGGATCAGAGCATGGAGGAAGTTGCATCTGTGCTGGCCAATGTTCTACAAGTAAAAACACTGTTTACACAGTTCAGCTGTAGCATCACAAACAGAATGGGTTGTCTTCCCTTTTAAGATTGTTGCATCTTTTTTACTTTTTTTAAAATGCTGTAAAGATGGCTAGTCCATTTAATTCATCACTTAGACTAGTGCATTTAATGCCATTTCCACCAGTCTGCAAATTCTCTCTAGTAATTTGTGGTACTGTGAAAAACTTAACGTGGATGAAATGATGTGGCCTGCAGCACGATAAATGTTAACTCCGTTACTAATTCACTGTGCAATGCTGAGTGAGCAGCCTATCGTGCAAGACCTCCCAATTTACAAATTTAAAAACAATGTACCATACTCAAAAAGGCCCACAAAATCCTGACTGGCCTACCTAAAGCAAGTCTCACCCTAAGACAAACCTGACCTTGAGGAAATAGAATGGTTAAAGACTGTCTAGGCTTCAAAGTGGAGAGCAGGCTTTTAAAGTTCAAAAAGCACAAGAAAGTACTACAGAAATCTTTATATGAGAATTTTTTTTCATAGAAAGGGTAAAAAAAAAAAAAAATCAAGAAGCTGCTGAAACGAGCAAAAGAGGAGGTGCCTGAAAGGCAATCATAAAGTTAACAAGTCCCAAAAACAATCCAATTACAAAATTCAATAAAAAGAAGCAAAAAGTCAGCAAAACCAGTAAATGCGCTAAACAAAACAATGCAATAATTTTCAAAGAACTCCATCAAGGAACACGTTTCCAGCCTACTTTTTATGGGCTGGAGTGTTTCCTAGCACTCTTGCAATGGGTGGTCCAGCCCCCTGTGGTTCCACCCACAAAACACATCAAACCTACTAGAATAATGTCACATGCATAGAAACTTCATCTATACTAATAAAAGGCAAAGCCCTCACTGACTGACTCACTGACTCACTCATCACTAATTCTCCAACTTCCCGTGTAGGTAGAAGGCTGAAATTTGGCAGGCTCATTCCTTACAGCTTACTTACAAAAGTTAAGCAGGTTTCATTTCGAAATTCTATGCATAACAGTCATAACTGAATCCTACTTACGTACATATATACGGCCATAGCCTGCAGCTCGGTCGCCGTGTGAGGCGGAGTTGCGTCGCCCATCACCATGCCTCCCATGTAGTTGGCTGCCTGCCTATATTGCGTCCCCCATATACACGCCTCCCACGTAATTGAGTGCCTGCCCATATAAGGCCGTCTGTCAGCAGCAATCCAATAGACACACTGCTGCTACTAGGCATTTGTCATGCCTAAGACGAATACGATATTCACGAGATACAACTTTAGTGAGAAGACACAAGGTATAAACGAGACTTTTGATCACTTTGTAATGGAGTTAAAATTGCTGGTGGAGGACTGTGCTTATGCGAATGAAGATGAGATGGTCAGGGATAGAATAGTGTTTGGCACAAACTCAGCAAAAGTGCGAGAGAAACTTTTAAGTGCCGAGTCTGAGCGAACATTAAATATAGCTGTGGACATCGCAAGATCGCACGAGATAGCACAAGCACAGCTGAGAACCTTCGATGTATGTACTCTGAGCGGCTCACGTGAACTGACTGTGAACGCAGTACGCAGAGAACAAGCAAGAGCTCCAAAGAGCTCTGAACAAAAAAACGCATTACACAATTGAGAAGGCAGCAAAAGAATATGAAACGAGTGACGCATACAAGCATATTCATAAGTGCAGCTACTGCGGAAACAAAGCACACCGTGGGAAAAGTCAATGTCCAGCTAAAGGAAGACAGTGCAAACGAAGATGAGATGGTCAGGGATAGAATAGTGTTTGGCACAAACTCAGCGAAAGTGCGAGAGAAACTTTTAAGTGCCGGGTCTGAGCTAACATTAAATAAAGCCGTGGACATTGCAAGATCACACGAGATAGCACAAGCACAGCTGAGAACCTTCGATCAGTTGACAAACACGGAATGTAACTTCAGCACAACACATCCTCCAAATACGAACCTGATTGAAAGAAATAATAATAATCAAATCCTTGATGACAGCAACACTCATAACAGTCACAAAACAATTACATTAACAATCATGTTACGTTATTTTTAAAATGTTTCCTTTTCTTTTTCATAACTTCTTTAACACACTACTTCTCCGCTGCGAAGCGTGGGTATTTTTCTAGTTGGAAATAAACGGAACAAAATTTAACAGAAAATTAAATACAGTAAACATTTGACAAATAACAAAATGATAATAAACACAATAATAGTAGGCAAAATGAACTAGAGCGTGGTGGACAGATTTTTTTTTGACTTTGTTTAGTGATCTGCCTGAAATGTAGTTGTACCTATGAACCCAGGTGATCTATTACGGTCTAGCACATGTTAATGGCAAACATTAACCCTTAAATTTGTTCTCTAAGCAATGGTTTAATTATAAAATGTTTATTAATATCTATTAAGAGTAATGTCCAAACACCATTTTAAAATTGCTGTCTTATAATGATTTCACTACAATGTTGTTCTGGTTGTGAACATGAAACTTGCTTGCTTCTGCACAAACTGTTAATATAACTGAGATGCTGGTCACAATAATTAATCCATTGTTAGAAAGCTTCTGTATTTGTTTTTTGTAATTTTTATTTCTGAAAAGACCTGCTCAGAACTGTATGTGATACCAAGTATTGGTGTTATACACAAAGCAGTCTTGCAAAGCTTTCTAAACAAATCCAGTACAGTTTTTAAAAATCAGGCAAAGAAGCTTTGTTAAATGCATTTTAAGTTCATAATTGCACTGGAGTTCATCTACTTTTGCCTGCAAAGCTTCATTAAAGGCCTTGTCACATTAGATGACTTTTCTGGCAGACAGTTGGCGGTGCAGTGTGTGCATAGGATTTGGCACCTAACGAATGCTCATCCGGAAGTACAATGTATATAATGTAGCGATAAAGAATAAGGAACATGAGTGTTTTTTTACCTCACAAACAAATTAGAAACTCATCTGTACTTGAACTTACTGTGTCCTTTAACCCTTCGTACAACACGGGCTTTGTCAGGTAGCAAAAAAAGGGGCAACCACAACTGTGCTGGAAAGATGGCATGCAGCTATATATCATAACTTAGCGATTTTCAATAAAAATTAACATGGTCTGGGAAAGAGATCAGCAACTGCAGTTGGCAAGTCTGACATACCCAAGTAATAAACATTGCATAATATGGTATAGGCTTAGCAGCAAGAGAACATGAAAAAACTGCTAAATTTGTCTTGCAGATGTGAAAGCAATATTGAAATTTGTGATGAAGGATGGCAACCTGTGCTATATACAGTATATGGCAAAGTCTTCACTACTGAAGACTTAACAGCTTGCATATGAAGCTGTTAACTATTTTTGCAGTTCTGACTTGTCCTGATATGGTGAGGTCAGCATTGTGTCATTGTAATAAGATCTGTGCAATGCACGTCAATGTTGTGTAAGAGAGTTGTGAGGGTTTAAGTCAATGTTTAGGGAAAAAACAAAAGTTGTTTAAAGTAAATTAAAATTTGTTTCTGTGTTAGATGTGCCTGAACACTTTAGTACTTGACTGTGTCCTTCCGACCATGCTTAACTGTACCAAGAATGATTTCTGTGGGTGAAAATATTTTGCTTTGTGGGTCAGAGTTCTGCACAGATTATTAAATAAAACCATGAGTATTCATTTACTGTTATTTTCTAGACCCTCTATTAAAACACAGAGTCATGGTCCACTGTAGGCTATCCCAGTAGCACTGGGGGCAAACCAGGAACCAAATTATGGATGGGAAGCCAAGGGACACTCACTAACCAGGGATATTTTCACCTCAGAGTTGCATTGTTTCAGATTTAAAACTTATGTCCAGGTATTCACAGCAACAAAGAAGAAAAGACAGTGTTTGAAATTTGCTTGGATGTCTGATTCGTATAGTTTGCCTAGGTAGGGTTTGGGCAGTCATCTGACTTGAATTTTAATTTTTATATCAGAATGTTTGCCAAGTTTTGCTTTCCTCCTACTATTGCTGTCTTGCCTTTAGCACATTAGATATGTGACATTTATCTATACATCCAGTGAAGGTGTGAATTGGAGGGGTTTACGACCATCAGATTGACCTGTAATCCTTGGTACTTCCTGAAAGCCTCAAGATCAGAAATATGGATGATGTAATTTCAACTGACAATTTCGTGCCTGTTGAAAAACACGTCGGCTCCGCTGCAGAGAATGAGTTGGCAGCTTCGCGTCTCCTTCCTAACTATGGTGTGTGCATCACAAGAAGTATCCATTCTGCATGATGTTGATCAGATGTACGAGTTCCATGGCTCTGTCTGCAGATTGCATATTTTTGTATGATACCATTAGTCAATTCAAGATATTTATGTCCTAAGTGGTAGCATTAAATGTAGCTAATTGTACATTCCACATCACCCAAGTAAGATTTAAATGTTCAGCCAACGATGGAGTACTAAAGAGACATCCTGATTATCGTGGTGCAATTTGCATGCTGTCTGTAGTCATCTCCTAGGTTGTGAGAAGGTATTATTTATTTACAAAATATGATATGAATGCAGGTTTGAAAATGACCGACTGACTGATATGAATGCCCTCCATTACAACATGTGCACAAATTTGTTTAGGGGAAAAAAAATTCTGTGTAAGTATCTGTTTTCACTTATGTCATTACCAATAATCTTTGTGCTGCTTTGCGCTTGATAAACTGTGCAGGCCTTCTTCAGTCAGTTCTGCTTATTTGTTTGGACATGTACTGATTTGATCAAATTTTCTGATACACCCACACTTCTCTACGGAATTATTTTTAAAGTGTATCATTCCTAATGTGTTTTACGTGTAGCCAGAGTCAAAGAGAAGTTTTAGCTGAAGGCTGAAAAATTCAGAAAACAGAGTAAAATGATAAGGGGAGAAACAAGACTGATGTGACTGAATGATATAGTAAAAGAAATTATAGGCAGCAGAAAATGACAGTATGGCAAGCAGTGCCAATAATGTCTCGTTTTTGAGAGTTGACATCCTTACAGTTTTTCTTATTTGCTAAGTGGATGTAAGTGCAAAGAACACCTTATTTCTTTATACTGTTTTTTTTGTTACTTTTTGTTTCCCATGTATTGAAAGAGTGATTGGTATGCTGTTGAATCTATTGTTTCAGAAAGCTATTATGGCTTTGTATACAGTATTGTAATGAGCATAGCCTTTTCATGTCATTAATGCTCCTTCTCTGTCCCTCGTCTGGCAAAACATATTAATGCGTCTTCTGATCTACCATAGCAGCCAGCTCCTATGGACTGTGCACTTTCTCATAGTTTGAGCTAACTTGCCACAAAGGGCACTATGCAAAATTCATGAAATTTAAAATACTTTGTCTGTATGAAAAATAATTAAAATTAATTTGTTTTTACAACAGCTCTTTGCTCAGTTGTGATACTGTCATCTTGGTTATCTAGAATGTTCTACAAATAGATGACATGTATTTTTTTTTCCTGTGTTTTTTACGTGTGTTGGTGTAAGCCAAGAACCACATTAGGCCACTTCATGTTTTCTGATAATGGCGCCTTATAGTTGGAAGTCGTCAGTGAAGCTCACTGAAAGAGTTATGTCAGTTCCCAGACTTGCTGGGAAGAATTGGGTGAAAGGTCAGAGCAGCCTGGGAAACCCGGTGGCGTGGTTGGGACTAAATCTCTGAGGAAGCGGACGGAGAAGTGGGCAAGGCCTCAGAAAGGGGACCTTGGCTGCTTTTTGTTTGCATCCACACAAAAACTTGCTGCTTGTGACTGACTGTGCAAAATAAAATGTTTAGCTTTTATGTAACCCTTTGTTCTCTGATGCTACCTTGAATGTGGTATAACTCTCACTGGCAATGCTTATCAGCTTTGGCTTGGCTTGTAACAGCTTTCTTAGCAGTCCATGAATGGCAGATCTCATGATTGTAACAAAATTACACAATTGTTCAATCCTATGAAAATGTTGCCTTTTATTCCCAAGGGATGAAGTAATAAGATAGTGAATGCATTATGTATGGTTCTTAAAGTAGACCCCCTTCTTTAAAGTTTGCATTGACTTTAGCATAAAAGTAATTAATATTGTAAGTACAGTGGTGAAAGGTAAATCATGATTACACTACAAATCTTGGAGTACATGCTGACATGACCTTTGTGACACCCCAGTTCTATTGTCAATCTTGTCAACTTATGAGGACTTCTCTCAATATGGTCTGCAACCTCTGGGATATGGATTGAATAGTTTTTCTTACCGGTTGTTAGATATTTGCTCCAAGATATTTTTCTGTGAGTCCCTTGTGTCAACTTGACAGAAAAGATCCATAATCAAATTACTCTGTTCTGATGAATATGGCATGTCTTCTTTCCAGCATGCGTACACATAACAGAACTAACAAAACGTTCATGGTGACTTCCTATTAGTGTCACCTGATGATCTTTGCTGTTGTTTGCTGACCAGGGCAGGGGCTCCTTTATGGATATGTGGCTACTTTTCATGCACCCATCTGTGCAAGTAGTGTTGGTCAGCTAGATCATTGTTTTTTCTCAGTAGTCATCGTGTGTTTTTCAGTTATTATCTTCTTTTATCAGTGACTAGAATTATTTCTGTATCTCATTTGATGTCTTTAAGGCCTGAATGTCTTTATGAAGACTACTTTTTTGTTCTTATAGTTTAATTAAAAATATAGTTTTAGACACGTTTTATTAGGTCCTCTTGCTCCTCCAAAGAGCTAATCAGGCCAAACAGTATATTGTAGTGGATCTAAAGGACTACTAGTGGTTGTTTGACCAGATGTTAGAATCAGCATGATGTGTGATCTAACCCATTTTGACCATGAATTGATTGTTGGTACATGGCCTGGTAATTCCAGCATCTCATTAACTGTTGCACTTGTGGGATTTTCTGTATACTGCAGAAGTTACAGAGAATGTAGCACAAATAGATGAGTAGCAGTTCTGTAGGCAAAAACACCTTATTAATGAGAGATGTTAGAGAAGAATGGACAGAGTAACAGGAAGGCCGCAAATAGTCAGGAGGAGTGTAAAGAAGAGCAACTGTAAACACATAGCATAATTGGACCTTGACAGACATGGGCTACAGCAGGTTCCACTTGAGTCAGCTAAGAACTGGAATCCGAGGCGACACTGGGTATGTTATCCCCAGATCTGGGTGTCTGAGGAAAGGTAAAGTGTCTTGTTTGATGATCTTGGTTCCTAGTACTTCATACAGATTGTATGATCAGAATTTAGCATAAACCTGAATCCATATTTCTGGCCCACCTTGTGTCAATGGTGAAGACAGGTGATAACAGTGTACAGTATTTTAGCTGTATTAATACCCAAATGAGGGTAACTGATGAGGACACATCTGAAGTACTGCATGCAGTTTTGATCTCCAGGCTACAAAAAAACAAAAACAGCAGCAGTGCTACGAAAGGTCCAGAGAAGATCGACTAGGCTGATTCAGGACTGCAGGATAGGAGTTATAAGGAAAGACTGAAGAAGTTGAACTCTTTCAGTTTAAGCAAATGGAAATTAAGAGTTAACACGACTGATGTTTTAAATTATGAAATGAATTAATAGAGGATCACAGTTGTTAATGTAAAATGAGCTTGTCAACAAGAACACAAGGATACTGGTAGAAAGCTTGTTAAGGATAGGCTTTACATAAATTTATGAAAGTTTTTCTTCACACAGAACTATAGACATATGTAATAAAATAACAAGTAGTGTGGTACTGATTAGGACTTTAAGGACCATGAAAACTGAACTTGAACTTTTGGCAAAATCTGGTGGATAGGATAGACAAGCTTTGATTGGCTGAATGGCCTATTTTTGTTGAAACGTTCTAAGGTTCTAAAATGTGCCTAAGCATTTTACTAAGCACATGCATCCCCTTTATAGCCAATTATGTTTTTCAAATGAATACTTAAACCAGGAATATTTGCTTTGTCATCTCAAACAATGTCTTCCACGAACAGTGACTTCAGTTTACTTCAGTGGACTGAAATGTTCCTGAGTTGTCAAAGGTAGGAAGACGTGCAACAGGAGATCTACAGAATTAATATGTGGCCCAAAGATGTGCAGAAACTGCTTAATGCTGTTGAGCTGGCTTATACTATCATCCATAAGGGATGTTTTGAGCACCTTTATGAATACATGCCTAGAAGAATTCAAAAGGCAAAATAGGGCCCTACTTGACAGTGGACAGGTGCATCTAAAAATTGACCAGAGAGTGTACAAGCATGCTTGACACCCACTAAAAATAAGTAGGTGTTTTCTGCCTTACAGCTGAAGGTTCAATTCCTGACTCAGTGATTATCTGTGCATAGTCTGTATAATCTGTCTTTGTGTGGGTTACTTTTGTGTCCCTTGGGGCTCAATTTTACCACTCAGAGATGTGCCGAATTCATCCACCACACCTAAGAATGGTTGTACTGTATGTACATGTGTGATTCATAATGGTCTCGAATGATATTCCTGTTCCATCTGACTGCAACACTGTGTTGGAAAAATCATGTCCAGAAAATGGATGGGCGTGTGCAGGGTTATAATGCCAAAATGTCGTGTTTCAATGCAAGAATGCAGTTTCTTGTATCTAGGATAACTCAAAGTATAAGAAACTGCTGTAGCTGCCATATTTTTACAACAAAAAAATGGAACCCCTTTAGAGCTCACCCAAGGTATAGTGTTGTACGTCTTCTGTTTATGCAGTAAAGTGTATGTTGTTTTTTTTACTGCCTCACAACATTGAATGAAATTAGCCATTTAATAATAATAAGAAGAAGATTTCTTTGCATTTATATAGCACTTTTCACATCAGCCACCACCAATGTGTAGTATTCACCTGGATGATGCAACGTCAGCCATTTTTGTGCCAGTACACACTCCCCACATTAGTTGTTAGATAATGAAGGGGTGAGAGAGAAAGCCATTTAGAGACGGGATGATTAAATGGGCAGAATGACTAGACTGTTGTGGGCAATTTAGCCAGGACATCAGGATAAGCCCTACTCTTTACAGATGGTACCCAGAGATCTTTTACGACCAAAGAGAGTCGGGCCCTCGCTTTTATGTCTCATCAGAAGGACCGCACCATAGTTACAGTACAGTGTCCCTGTCACTGCATAGGTGCATTAGGATATACACACAATCTGCCAGAAAATGCTTTGCTTCTGGTGGATGTAAAAGGAAAATAACTTTTTTAGAAGTCGTCTTCTCTGTGTTGTGGCAGTAGTGTGGGTGGCTTCAGCATCATTTGAGTTTCACTGTATCACCAGTCGCACTGCTGACAGCCCTGCAGTCTTGCTTCTTGCTGCACATTTTATGAAGAAGCCTGATGGAGTGCTTTCTACTGGAACATGGGAGGCGTTTCCCTGCATGTTTAGTTTTGCTCCTTGATTTAAGATTTTCTTATGTGTATACTAGAAATTGACATCTGGAGACTTGCTGTGTAATTTGTCATTAATTCCTTATTTATTGGCATGTTTTTTGTCATGTGGCCAAAGAACATGCAAGAAAGATAATTTATTCTTTGAAGTGATCTCTTCACCTTTTTAGAAGCAGTTTTGTTAATAAAAATAGCAGTTTAAAGATCATAATGAACATAATTCATTAGGATGATGAAGTTCATTTCTTTGAGCTACTGTCTTATACTTGTGGAGCTATGGTTGGAAACTGCTGATAAGGCATAGCTCTTTTGTTCAAAGCTGCTGCCCCTTTTAGCTTTTTGCATTTCTTTTCCCAGGAGATAACTCTGCTTGTCATCAATAGGTGAGATTCTTTGTAAAAACATCTGATGGGGTCTGCGGTGGCAGTGCCACTAGATTTAAGCTGCGTTCACACCACACTTGCACAAAATGTTTTGTTGCCGATTGAAGATAAAACCATTGTGGGCCATCTGTTCACACTTGTTTTTTACATGTGGAATGTTCCCATTACATCTGTTTTTGTTAAGGAAGTGGACAGATGATTTGAGTACTGCTTGTGGACTATGAAATAAAGAAAAATGCTGGTTTGCTGTTGGGGAGCAGCCCAGAATAATAGAACAGACCTTGATTAATTTATTTATTGCAACCCACCCCTTATTTAAGATGCACACAGTGGCTGACAGCTGCCTGCTCAGAGCCAAACTGTGGTTTTAAAAGTGCTCGATCAGTGGAACATTTAACTTGAGTTGAGGAGTGCAGCAAGTTGTGGGGATGAAGGCCTCTGTCTTGGTGACTGTAAAATTTTGAATTTGAAGGCAAACATTTAAGGCCTTCTGCTGCCCCTTTTAAAGAGGACAGCCTGGTGCCAGATGATGAGCTTGCTAGAACTCTTGGTCATGTTTTTTTCCTTGGTCTTAGGAAACAAGTATTGTCCTCCTCTGCCTCTCTAATAGAGCTGGATTGTTCTGGCAAGTTCACATTGCTCTAAGAAAAGTGTTCTATTTGTTTTGTGACATCTAATGCCAGAGAAAGTTACAATACCCCGTTGGAAGTTTTTACAATTTTTTATTATATAACATTAAATCCCAGTAGATTTAATTTGGCTTTTTTTAACACTGACCAACAGAATAGATGCTTTAATGTCCAACTGAAAACAGATCTCGGCTAAGTGGTCTAAATTATTTACTAATATAAAATACTAAATTAATAAGTTTTTACCCCCTTTAATACGACACCCATAAATCATCACTAATGCAGCCAACTGGTTTTAGAAGTCACAAAATTCATTCAGTGGAGATCAACAATGTATAGTCAAGGGGTTTCCAATCGCTTGTAATCTAAATGTAGCTTATGTGAAAGGTCTAACTTGTGGCAAGTCAGAATGGTGGCCTAACCTACAAAATAAAAGATAAGAACACAAAAGGCAATGCCATTAAAGGTGGTTAAAAAGCACAAGTCGGGATGGAGACAAGAAGAGTGGTTAAGCAAAAAGAAGACTGGTGAGTTAGGCCATCAAGAGACTTTTAAGACCTCTGAAGGAGTTACAAGATAAAGCATCTGAAATTTGAGAAACTGAAGACATCAACGGTCTCCCAGGTGCTTCAGCAGTTGCAGCTTTATGGGAGAGTGGCAACTACAGAGCCTGGAGTTTGGGTCATGGGTGCAGAAGCCCTTCTTAGACTTTTTGCTATTGTTTCTTCATTTTGCCATGAATAACGTCGGTGTGACATAATTATAATGGATGGGTTGGAATGGTTTTCTTTACAGAAAGTACCTTTACAGCTCTGGCCCTGTGTGATGATAATCCTCAGAGATCCCACACAAATACGCTTATTTGTGGAAGGGTCTGAGACTTTCTTTTTTGGTCATTTTCATTTTTATTCGCATTACTGTGGGCATGTCATTTTGACTGTTGTCAATGTGGAATAGTGCCCTTCATCACTGTGACAGATCTTACCTGACCCTCTATAGGGAATTTCCTCTTTGTCTATTTTTAATTAATTTAGAAGGCTCTGTAGACCCTTTGTTTTCTTTTTGGCATTGTTGATGTTTGTCCTACAGTGGACATCCTCTGGTAGTCTCTGGTCCACCACAGTCATCTTTGCTTAGCACTGCTGTCTTATGAATCCAAGCTCCTGGTTTTGAATCCTGTGCCCACCCAATCAGTGTCTGCACATATTCTCCCCATGTCCATGTAGGGTTTTGTACTGGTAGTTCAGTTTTCCTGACACATCCCGAAAGCAATGGTGAAGAGGTTAATTGGGGATTCTAAATTGGCCTGTGTGTGAGTATGAGTGTGATCGTGTGTGAATGGGTACAATGGTAAACTGGATCCATGTCCAGGATTGTTTTTCTGCCTAGTGCTGCCAGGGGTTGCAGCTCACTGTGATCCTATATGTATTAAAAACGAGTGTGTTAATGAGTGTAAAAACATTGTATTTATATAAAATAAGATTTCACATTGTAAAAATTTGAAAAAAAACATTTTAAAGAAATTTGACTATATTTTTTTATAGGTTTGATAGATATTGTACTTTATTAATCCCCTGATACTGATAAAAACAATATTAATTAAAGAGCAATAAAAGTACAATGCAAGTTAAAAAAATGCAAGGTGGAGAGTGTGAGGCAGGTATAACAGTCTACATAATCTTGTGTAGTGTTAACATTTACCACCCCGACAATCCATGTCACCAGGTATGAATCTACTCCCATCTCGGTCAGCTTGTCCCTAAGGAGCAGAGGTTGGATGGTGTTGAAGGCGCTAGAGAAGTCCAGAAACATAATTCTTACAGCACCACTGTCTCTGTCCAAGTGGGAGAGGGGTTGGTGTAGCATGTAGATGATGGCATCCTCCGCTCCCATCTTCTCCTGGTATGCGAACTGCAGAGGGTCAAGGGAGTGGCGGACCTTTGGCCTCAGGTGGTGAAGCATCGGCCGCTCCATGGTCTTCATCACATGTGACGTCAGAGCGACAGGCTGGAAGTCATTCAGCTCACCAGGACATGATACCTTTGGGACTGGGGGTGATGCAAGATGTTTTCCAGAGCCTCGGGACACTCCCCTGTTCCAGGCTTAGGTTGAAGATGCGCTGTAGAGGACTCCCCAGCTCCAACGCACAGGCCTTCAGCAGTCGTGGTGATACTCCGTCTGGACCCACTGCTTTGCTGGCACAAAGTCTCCTCAGCTCTCTGCTTACCTGGGCTGCTGTAATTATGGGTGGGGGGGAACTCTCTCCTATGCTGGTATCAGCAGAAGGATGGGTGGAGGATGCAGTACTATGAGGTGAGAGTGGGTTAGAGTGGTCAAACTTGTTAAAGAAGTTGTTCATCAGGTTTGCTCTCTCCATGTCTCTCTCAATGGTGGCACCCCACTTCGAGCTGCAGCCAATGATGATCTTCATCCCATCTAACACTTCCTTCATGCTGTTATTCTGCAACTTCTGCTCCAGCTTTCTCCTGTACTGCTCCTTCGCCTCCCTGAGCTGGACTCGGAGTTCCTTCTGCATGCGCTTGAGCTCATGCTGATCACCGCCTTTAAAAGCCCTTTTCTACTGGTTCAAAAGGCCCTTGCTGTCACTTGTAATCCATGGCTTGTTGTTAGCATAGCAGCGTACTGTTCTTACTGAAACTACAATGTCCATACAGAAGTTGATGTAGTCAGTAGTGCAGTCAACAACCTCCTCAATGTTCTCACTATATGATCCCTGCAGGATATCCCAGTCTATAATTCCAAAGCAGTCTCTCAGAGCCTGCTCTGCCTCAGGGGACCACTTCCTGAATGATCGTGTGGTTGTAGGTAACTCCCTCACTCTTGATTTGTAGTGAGGCTGAAACAGAACCAGGTTATGATCTGCTTTCCCAAGCGCAGGCAGCAGGGTGGCACTGTATGCGTCTTTAACGTTTGCATACAGTAGGTCAATAGTCCTATTTCCCCGGGTGTTACAATTCACATACTAGGAGAAGGCAGGTAATGTTTTGTCTAGCGTCACATGGTTAAAGTCTCCAGAAATTAGCACCAGCGCCTCGGGGTGTTGTGTTTGTAG
Organism: Polypterus bichir lapradei; assembly: GCA_026402145.1. Lineage (NCBI taxonomy): Eukaryota > Metazoa > Chordata > Cladistia > Polypteriformes > Polypteridae > Polypterus > Polypterus bichir. The sequence continues at coordinate 31,366,103 of JANRMT010062861.1, forward strand.
TTTAGCAACAGCGGCGTGGATGATGTCACCCACTATCTCCACGTCCGCCTGAGGAGGGATGTAAACAATGACGTGTCCAAACTCTCTGGGCAAGTAGTAGGGACAGAGACTTACTGCCAACAGTTCGATGTCCCTGCAGCAAGTGGAGATTTTGACGTTTACATGTCCAGGGTTGCACCACCTTGTGTTCACATAGAGAGCGAGTCCTCCTCCTTTCCTCTTCCCGCAGGTATTTGCGTCTCTGTCTGCTCTAACTGTGCTAAAATAGGGTAGTTCTATGTTAGCATCTGGGATGTTAGTTGTTAGCCACGTTTCACAAAAACACAACAAACTGCATTCTCTGTAGGTTCTGACATTTTTCACCAGCACAGCCAGTTCGTCGATCTTATTTGGTAGTGAGTTCACGTTTCCCAGGATCACAGAAGGCACCGAAGGCTTGTATCACCACTTCCTCGCTAGCCGCTTAGCGCCGGCTCTGCTGCCACGATACCGCCTTCTTACCTCGTCAGGTAAATAGGGAATCACACCAACACGGGCCTTTGTTCTCAGCGTTAGAAGTTGACTACCTGAAAAGACAAGTCTCGGCATGTAAAAATCCATGTCCAAGTAGTAAAAAGTGTCCAGGAAACAAATCCACATAAAAGAAAGTGATAGGAGTGATCAGAGAGATAAAGAAAAAGGTAAAAATATAAAGTTGTACACGGAGCTGCTGGAAAGGCTGCCACTCACAGCGCCGCCTATGATTCATAGACCAATGTCATGAATCAAGTATACTTACTGTAAATAGCAAAAAGGATGTGGCCTACCAAAGAATCCAAAAACAAGGCATTCAAACATCAGGCTTTGGCCTACACAGGCATAAAAGGGGCCCTGACTTGTAAAGTTCAAAACACTCCTTCAGTATTCCCAAATAATATCAAAAATACACAATAATGTCTTTTTTGGAGAGGAGATGAAAAACCTCAGCATAAGAAGGACAAGGCCAAAGCAGATTCTTAATAAACAGCGATGTTTATTTATAAAAATGCAAAGAAGCAAAAGATGCAGCAGAAGTCAAAAAATGTTTACTTAAAAGGCAACAGAGAGCAAACAAGCCACAGATTATAATCCAGTAGTCAGAAGCAAAATCCAGAAACCAGAAAATCAATACTTGTGGCCAATACCACATTAGATAACTTTTCCAGTGATTTTTCAAGTGTATCATTCATTAACAAAATCTTAGCATGTCAAAGGCAGTCTGTGATATGCTCACATAATTTGCAGTCATGTAGTCTGACATGCCTTACAACTAAAATTTATGTAATGTGTCATCGGCATTAGGAAATACACTCTATGAAATGACAGTGAACAACTGGAGAATCTGCGGTCTGCTTCAGAATAGGAAGACTGATGGCGGTCCTTCAGCTGCAATATCAAGGTGGCCTGCCTCTAGGGCTCCACCCACAAAGCACCAGGAACATAGGAGAACTATACAAATACACATAGAAATTAAATAGTAAATTACCACTGCAAAATTAACAAAAACTACATGATTACAATAAACATACCAAAAATTATACTTTAAAAAGAAGACACAGAAAAGCAAAATAAACAAGCCAGGGAAGACACTCTGGGTGGATCATGCCAACAAGTGGCTTTTTAATTCTGTTTAATTGTGAATTTTTCTAAGCAGACTGCTTTTGTGCTTATCCTCACCCCTTTACACTTGTGGCCAGAAATGCAATTCATTGCAAAAGACATAGGGCAAAGGAGAAAAGTTTAAAGAAATGGAAGATAGGATTACAAATCCAGACTTGTTGAATTCACTCACTTTAAAAATAAGCAACACTATCCCATTTTAGGGCTTCACTTTTTGAAGCTGTAGATAAGGCCACATTCCAAAGAGTCGGCATGACAAGACAAACACTGACTGGGAGCAAAAAAGGTTTGCACACACAAGCTCCCCAACTGAAAAAACACACATGCTGAGTGAGTCACAAGATGCCTAAATAGCTGAGCAAAGCAACTCAAGGGCTTCATTCTCGTGGTGTCTCTTGTGATTGATATCTGTGTTAATTTCTTTTTCAGTATGTTTTGATTGTTGGGAGTGTGGGCTGCTACTGACACTTTGCTGTCATGTCACAACTTCTGATACCTTCACTTACTTCTCCTGACCTTCTGTTTGATGGAAGGAGCTGAATTTTAAATATTGTTTTTTTGTCCTTCTCTTTATTCTCCTTCACATGAGACTGATTAGGGAAATGATTATTGGAATGTGGCCATCTTCTTAAGGTGCTTTCTTACTTCTGGGAAGCATTGTCCTGCATAATTGCATCGTCTGCTATTTCTTTATTATTCTGGTCTTTTTATCTTCTGCATTAATGCTGAGGGGGTCAAAGCAAATCTTCTGAGCCCCAGTGCACTGGAGAGCAGCTGAACCATTGAAATAAAACAGGTGAAACACTTGCTTGGCAAGAGATCAAGGAAGTGCAAAACAATTGGATCCTGTAAGGATCATTTTAATAAAGGAAAATACTTTGCCTGCCAAACAAGTAGGGCTTTGGATTTCATGAAAGGTTGGCTTTCACAGCTGGAACATTTTTAGAAGGCAAAGTAGTGATGGCTCTCTTCATGCTTGCCGTTTGCACTCAATATGTTCAATTTAACAAATGTTTTTAATTCGTTGCAGATGCATATATATTTGTATGTTTATTTAAAACATTAAATGTATGTTTATTTACTAGTGAAAAGTGGGGGGGGGCACCTTGTAGGTTAGTCTCAGAAACTGAGAATCCATCTGAGAGCCATCTGAGTGTGTTAAGTACACACACTCACACACCCACCCACTCACTCACTCACAAACTAATACGATTTATGGTTTATTTGGTACATAGAGTGTCACGAGTTGCAGCTTACTCACATTATTATTGTGCGTAACTGTCCTGTGATAAAATACAGGCCTGCTGTCTGGCATGCAAATGATTATACAGATAATGAATGTCCACCAGTGGAATGTCAGTCCATGCTTTTTCGACCTGGAGGCGCAACTCACTGAGGTTCTTCGTTGGTGACAGGGTCCCGTACATGCTTGAACAGGAAGAAACCTAATGACCTTGCTGCCCCGACATGGGATCTGGACTACCTGGATGATGTCCCTGATGTAATTAATGCTAACCAGTGTCCACTCCAAAAATGTCAGAAGTATACAAGCTGGTAATACCCCACATCATGATGCCAGCTTTTGCCCTGTGCACTGCAGGCATACAATCAATGGACACAGATGATTATCAGGTATCATTCCTGGGCAGAATCTGCTTTCTTCAATAAAATCAATGGGACACCATTACTTTCTTCACTCAGACTAATATAGTGGTGACGATCATTGGGTGGTACTCATGCCAGGGGAATGTGTGACTTCACTACTGCTTCAAGAATTGTTTATGGCCCACATGGACTCTTATGATGTGTGCTGCTATGGCCATTCAGTCTGAAGCACCTGTCTTGACGTACTTCTCGGCTATTAAGAAGAATGTCTCCGCTAAGGATGTCCTCCTCTTCCCCATTTTTGTCAACGTTGATACACTGCAGACCCTACCTGTTTGGTTCATTTTGCAATTTTGCAGAAGGATTGTGCTGCTTCATGAAGGCCCAATATATGACCCTGCTCAAATGCCATTAATTGCATGAACAGTGCATAATGGCCTCTACAACACTTGAAGAACCACTTTTGCATGTGGTAATGCAAAACCCTGTTTTCTGTAAGGTTGTGGAGCACCTCGTGTTGACGGCAGTGGTGTAGCCTTTGCTATACTCTGTATTACCATGGGGTGCTCCACTTCTCTCTATCTTTATTGTATGTAGTATTTCAAGCTACATTCCTTTTGGGTATTTTTATCACTTTCCATACACATAAATAGTAATTGGACTGGATATGTGAGGCATTAACACCAATACAGCTCTGTCATGCTGCCTTAAATAATCTGCATGTGCATGTATTGGGGATGGACTAGAATTATCACAAAATTCTTAACAAATCAAATTCTAAACACAAAAAACACTTGAATGGATAGTCTTTTAAAAATATATATTTTTTTGTTGGCTCAGCTAGGTATTTTTTCTGTCAGGCACTGTGTGTGTACTTGCCGCTTGCCTTGCTGATTCTTTTAAATCAGCACTGCCCATGTACTTTTCACTTGGTATTTTCTTCTCCTTCGTCATCTTCTTCTGTTAGAGGTTGCCACTGCAGATCATCTTTTTCCAGATCTTCCTGTCCCCTGCATCTTGCTCTGTTACACCCAGCACCTGCATGTCCTCTCTCACCACATCCATAAACCTTCTGTTAGGCCTTCCTCTTTTCCTCTTGCCTGTCAGCTCTATCCTTAACATCCTTTTCCCAATATTCCCAGCATCTTTCCTCTGCACATGTCCAAACCACCGTAGTCTTGCCTCTCTGACTTTGTTTCCCACCCGTCCAACCTGAGTTACCCTCTAATGTACTGATTTCTAGTCCTGCCATCCTCGTCACACCCAGTGCAAATCTTAGCATCTTTAACTCTCCCACCTCCAGCTCTCTGTCCCCTGCATTCTGGTCAGTGCCACCGTCCCCAACCCATATAACATAGCTGGTCTCACTACCATCCTGTAGACCTTCCCTTTCACTCTTGCTGATATCAGTCTGTCACAAATCACTCCTGACACTCTTCTCCACCCATTCCACCCTGCCTGCACTTTTTCACTTTTCTTCTACAATCCCCATTACTCTGTACTGTTGATCCCAAGTATTTAAACTCATCCACCTTTGCCAACTCTACTCCCTGCATCCTCACCATTCCACTAACCTCCCTCTCATTTACACACGATATTCTGTCTTGTTCCTACTGTCCTTCATTCCTCTTCTCTTTAGAGCATATCTCAACCTCTCCAGTGTCTCCTCGACTTGCTCCCTACTCTCGCTACAGATCACAATGTCATCAGCAAACATCATAGTCCTCGGGGACTCCTGTCTAATCTCATCTGTTAACCTGTCCATCACCATTGCAAATAAAAAATCACTTGGCCTTTTCTGCTTATTTCTAAATGGTTAATGTTTTTAGGGGTTCCAGGTACAAGATCACATCTGAAAGATCTGCAGGTTAAAAATGTATTGCTTGGTTTGAGTAAGTGTGTGTGTGTTAATGTAGATAATCAGTGTCACATTCATTGCTGGTTCCTTCCTGTCAATGCAGTAAAGGGTTTTTTGTGTTCCAACGCACCATCTTAATGTCTGTTATTGTTGTTGAATTGCTTATTGCTCAGTCAACATTTTTAAGCTTCACTTTATTTGTCTTGCTTTTTAAGGTTCATCACCCATAGTTTATTTGGTCTTAAAACAGCTTCATTCACTGGTTTAATTTTCTTATTAGCAATAACATTCTAATGACAAAGAAGCCAGCAGTTCTCCATCTAACTTGTTTCCATTTCCACTTGTGTGTATTCATTGTGAACGTTAAATAAAATCTTTGGGAGAAAAGTGAAGAGGGAAAAAAATGGTGGATTGAGTTTTTCTAATCTGCTTCAGGCTATTGATCATTTGGATGATAATTTATGAAATGAGAATAACACAACATGGCAGAATGAAAACACTAACAAGCCGTAAAATTAAAGAAGATCATTTGTTGGTAAGCATTGGGTTCTAATTAATTAGTCAGGCTGGAACAAAAACATACAGCCACTATGGCCCTTCAGGGCCGACTTTAGAGGCCTCTGCTCTAACACTATCTACAACTCTGAGATTTGGATTAAGTGAGTTCAGTAAATGGGTGGAATGAATGCCCAGTTACAGAAGGACATTGTGTTAGTCTGATTAAGTGCAGAATGTATTGAATTTTCTGGACTGCATTCATTCATTTAGATGTGACAGCAGTACATAACTCACAAATACATCGCTTTTGCACATACTTAATGCAAAATCACCCAAGCTTCAGTACACCTTCAAATAAGATTTCGGATAGACACAAACACTTCACATACAATTCCGATCTTTCAACTAACAGCCTTTTAAGGCAGCTATACAAATGATGATAAAATGGGGTATATGTGTATGTATGAGACAGGGTTCCCAATTGGTATTTGAGACAGCAAGACAATAGGCCACAGCCAAATACTTGTTTGGATCTTTGCTTTTTGGCTGTGTCCACATTTGGATGAAAGGCAGAGCAATTATAGGTAGACTTAACAAAAACTGTCCCTATTATCATTTTCACTCCTTTTATCCTGGTGAGGGTTACCTTAGCAAACATGCTGAGCTGTGCTGAACAGACTTTCCTATCCTCAGCAGTATCTTCCAAAACCTCCTGAGGAATTCCTGAATGCTTCAAACCATGTGAGAAATAGAATACCTCTACTGTCTCCTGGGTTTGGTCTTCTCCCAGCAGGCTTTGTCTTGGATATTTCTCATGTAACGCATCGAGGAGCATCCTGACTAACCATCTCAACTGCTTCCTCTGGATCTGGAGAAGCAGCAGGTTTTCTTTCTCAACTTAATCGTAAAAAAAAAAAAAAAGTTGTCCACCTTCATGCTATACTTCCCACTCTTTCTTATGCTTTGTCTTGTTTGTATCCGGTTGTTCATCCACCCTCCCACTGAGTAATTCCCTCATCACACAAACAGGACCAGATTCATGTAGCTTCTTTTTGTCAGTGAACTTTGTAGTTTCCTGTCATGTACTGAAAAATTAAAGTATACTAAAGTGTAGCCTGTCTCTAAAGCTATTCCTTAGACATGGTTTACATGTCTTGTCTGAGAAAATGGGGACATTTGTAGCATATTTCTGACTAACCTCTGATGTTGTTTTTTTTTTTTTTCCTTTTCTCCTCCCACAGGGTATGAGAGTCCTGGTGGATGCCCGTGAGAAACTGGGAATCCCATGGCAGAACACAGAGAATGAGAAGCATGGCATGTTTGTAATGGCTTTTGAGAGCCAGGCAGGCCTGACGGTAGAGCCCTCCACTTTCCAGCACTATGTTCCTGCTCTAAGGGCGCTGTGGCAGGACTCTGGCATTCTGGAAGCATACGGACGTCGGAACGAATTCCAGCTGGTGAGTCTGCAAGTGCGACAAGGTTGAATGAGTCTTTGAAAATTCACAGCTGTTGCCCAAACCCGCCTCCTCTCCGGATGTTCTTATTTATTTACTTAATGTCTAATGCAGCTGGACTTGAGCATTACATGTTGTAATACCTGAACAGTAGTATTTTCCATCTATGCCGAAGCTAGTAAAGGAAAACATAGTGTCTTGGTGTCAGTAAATCTTTAGTCTTTTGGTGTGCTTATATCTTTCCTCAAAACAGTACCTATCTTATGTTATGTGGGATATTTGCCAACATGGTGTATTTATATTAAAAAAAAAAAAAACATGATCTCATTGAAGAACGTTTTGTCTTGTGTTTTAGTGATATTTTGGATATTGTGTCTGCTCAATTTTCTGTTCCTGATGGGCCACTGAGCAGTATAACATTTTCCAGTAGATAAAACCATGCCTTTTGGAGTATTGTCTGATATGTAGAAACAAGACCTCAAGAGCTGTGTAAAATGCTCGGAGGTATTTTGAAACTTTAACATTATGGATTAATGTGTAATGTATAACTGTTTCTGACACTTGACTATGTCTGCTGAACCTTATGTAACTGACAAAGTCCTCTTTTGCCATATCAGTTCTGATGCCAAGTAAATTGGGTTTAATAATCACAATTAAGTAAATTTGTCTGTAGCTTTCCCTCTCTCCTTTGTTGTTTTCACCTGTCTTGAATCCTTTCATATGGTTTTGCTGGAGCCACATACTGTACAACTTTCAGTCAGAAAGCATTTCAAATTTATGTTGTTAGGTTACACAACTAGGAATTACAGAGAGTGGCGGGTTATACAAATCCCTCATAGCTTCTCAGGAAAAATTTCTTTCTGCTTTGCAAAAGTATCACCACGTCAAAACACCTTTGGAGTCAATCAACATAGAGGATTTTATTTCTTTCTCTACTCTGTTGTGATAAGGCTTGTGATAAGTGTTGAAAAGACATTTGTGCTGGCTCCAAAGTGCCACAAGTGTCTTTGTTTTTGGCAGTCCAGAAAACCCATTTTCCTTCATTTCTCGCAGCGGCCATTGCTCTTCCCTGCTCTTTTCATCATTGCTCTTCTTTTCCTTATTGATATGATTACACTCATCACTGTTTGTGGGCCTCATATGCATTGTACTTCTGGAACAAATACTTATTCATTGTTAAATCTCACACACACAGGAACCTATCCCTTGACTTTGTGTGAGTTTTAAATAGCGAATTTCAGAGTTGATGGGAATGTTGTGCTACATGACTAGACAGTTGCTGGAGCACTCCACAACTGTCTATGTCTTGCTAAAATTATGTCAATAAAGGTTATGACTGAAAGTAGCTGGAGAAGTTATGGGACTTTAGTGAACTACAAACTTGTCTTCTTTTGGGAATCAAAGAGAATATACATGTTGAGGAACAGAAATGTCAGCCTTTAAGACATGTTGTTCTAGATGGAAACTTTTGTTGCAAATGGAAATGAGACTTATGTTAGCACTATATTGTTTATGAGAAAACAAAAAGCAGAGTCTAATCAAAGCATTAGCACTAATGTTTGAAGACACATGGGAAAAGAAGATTGTTGGTTTGGGTTCACCTGCATCAATAAGAGATCGTTTTAACAAAAGTAACAAAACATGTTTTATGACAAAAATGGTGTCTGTGTATTTATATTACACTTGCACAAAATATATGCTTTTAGTTAGGCCATCTTAACTGTCCAAGAATTATTTGTGATGTACATGATAATATAAACACTTGGTAAAATTATTAGTTTGGAAGGGACTCGCCATTTGAACAGTCCAGGTGAACAGAATTATTGTCTTCTAAAGTAATGGTTCTTAGATGAGGCAGACAGCAGATTGTCACTTCTTCTTTAAATTGCGTGGTAGTTACTGTCTTGTATTTTTGACCACAAAAAACTAACATTTAAATCAATTTGCATTTAAAGCTGTGGATTGCAGCCAATAATCCATAATAAACGCCCTTAATATCCTTGAAGGTGGTGCAAAGGCAGTGAGAGCACTGATGCAGCAGAAATGGTGTGTGTGTCACTGGCCACATGGAATTAAGGGATTGCCTTTGGCACGGTTAGGCTCTCCGTGTTGTCATTAATGTGAATTGAAGAGCGTCCAGTAAAGTGATGAATATTGGTTGGTCAGAAAGTTTGAAGAAGTATCAATAGGCAGCAATGTTACAAGTGAACAGGAGAAGAACAGAAATGAGTGTAGTTATTATCATCTACAAAAAATTCATTTTGTGTGCTGCATGGTATGCCTTTGGAATTGTGTCCTTAACAACTGGGTAAATTTAGGAGCACAGTGATTTGGTAACAGCGTGACTGTTAAACAGATACATTAATATGTCTGAGCGATTTAAATGACACTATGTTCATGTATGTTGACTTTCACCTTGTGGTCCACGCTTTCAGAAGTACTGTTATGTTGTTCTGGCTGGCAGCAGAAATGCCATGTTCAAGGAGATTTACACATCTTTGACACCAGACATTAACATGCATTTTGTATCTGGGTATAATTTAGCAGGATTATGTTCACACCTGGCATTAAAATGGATCTTCATGACATTTTCCTGTTTAGAAATATGATGTCACCATTCCAGCATAAAATTTTAAATCAGCTTCAACTTGTGTGTGGTTGTCTTAGGTGGATGAAAAGTGCATTTGTAGTTAACGCCTGTATTAAATGTTTGATTTGTAACCCAGTAAATACAAATTTGTCATCAGTATACTAATAATCCAATTGTCCATCAATCACTTAGAGTATGGTCAAAATGCAGGAAGCCATTAAAGGCAGAGAAGCTTATATCTGTTGCACCTCTACATGCCTATCACCTTTTTCTACCCTCTCAAACCTACACAGTATTTAATGTTTGGAAAACATTAGGGATTAAAACACTTAGAGAACTGTATATAGTAATGGCCGAAATTATCAGCACCCCTGGAATTTTCCCAGAAAATTGTTGCAATTACAAATGTTTTGGTATACACATGTTTATTTCCTTTATGTGCATTGGAACAACACAAAAAAACAGAGAAAAAAAGCCAAATCTGACATCATGTGACACAGAACTCCAAAAATGGGCAGGACAAAATTATTGGCACCTTTTCAAAATTGTGGGTAAACCGTTTTATTTCAAGCATATGATGCTCGTTTGAACTCACCTTTGGCAAGAAATAGGTGCTGGCAATATAGCAATCACACCTGAAGCCAGTTAAAATGGAGAAAAGTTGACTCAACCTTTCTGTTGTGTGTCTGAGTGTGCCACAGTAAGCATGCAGAACAGAAAGAAGAGCAGAGAATTTTCTGAGGACTTGGAACAAAAATTGTGGAAAAATATCAACAATCTCAAGGCTACAAGTCTATCTCCAGAGATCTTCATGTTCCTTTGTCCACTGTGCGCAACATAATCAAGAAGTTTACAACACATGGCACTGTAACTAATCTCCCTGGACGTGGACGGAAGAGAAAAATTGATAAAAGACTGCAACGAAGGATAGTCTGAATGGTGGATAAACAGCCCCAATCAACTCCAAAACATATTCAAGCTGTTCTGCAGATTCAGGGTGCAACAGTGTCAGCTTGAACTATCTGTCGACCTCTGAACAAAATGAAACACTATGGCAGGAGAGCCAGGAGGACCCCACTGCTGACACAAAAACATAAAAAAGCCAGACTGGAGTTTGCCAAAATGTACTTGA
>JANRMT010062861.1:31386847-31399705 GCA_026402145.1 Polypterus bichir lapradei
ATATATATATATATATATATATATATATATATATAAAAGAGAGAGAGGACAACAAGACTCATATCAATGACAAAACAATTACATTAACAATCATGTTACGTTATTTTTAAAATATTAAAATCTGCTAGTATGTATATATACACACAGTATATATATATATATATATAGCCTGCAAAAGGCAATGGTATGGCAGAGAAGCAAAAGCCAGCACAGTTCTGAATATGAATGTCAAGTAAGAATAGTGCATTATTGGCCAGGTGCTTTCTCCACTACTGTGTATCTCATATTGAAGCATTTTACGGTTATGGTCTTCCTTCACAAACAGTACAGTTGGCAATTTCAGTACAAAGTTCAAGCCCAGAGAATACTCCTTTGACATAAGTGGGCTTTTTTCCATGATCAGTATTCTCCAAATCTGCCAATAAATCATTACTTATATGTTAGTGCAGGTGATTTCCCTCACATTTAGATGGCCACTAACTGATGTCACTGTTAACATTAATAGCTTAATCTGAGACGTTTGCTTTGACTTTGTTGTAATACAGTACAGGAAGTAAGTGAAGTTCCAACTTCATAGCAAAGTAAGAAATCAGTAATCTAAAAATTTGTCCACGGTATGAGCGCAGACATTCAGCATATCTAAGTCTGTACCTTCCTTTCTTGTTGTGTGTTTCACAATATGTCTGTTGGTCAAATGCCAGAAGCATCTCCTGTCTTAATCAGTTCTTTCAGTCACTCCTGTTGGGCCACTTAATCATTAAACAAACCACCACACAGTTGTCCAGGATTCTCTAAATTGTTACAATATGTACTTTGTGTTTCATTATACTTACAAAGCCCTTTGGCATGGCATTGTCTGAGAAAGTCATTATAATGTATAAATTAAAGGTTAGCAGCTTGTTTTATGGAGCGAAATTTTCAGGTGTATAGTGGAGGAATGATATTGTTGTACACCTCACAGGTGGTGCAGTGGTAGTGCTGCTGCTTTGCAGTAAGAAGATTGTAGGTTCGCTTCCCGGTTCCTCCCTGTGTGGATAGCGCTTTGAGTACTGAGAAAAGCGCTATATAAATGTAATGAATTATTATTATTATTTTTAAGAAAAAATTGTAAAGAAAGTATTTTTACATGCCTCTCAGTACACACTTTCTACTGCTTTCATGAAAAGTGCAATGTTAGTCAATGATAGATCTTACAGGTTTGAACACCTTGTGAATGAGGTGGGTCTTCAATTTAAATGCTTCAAGTTTGACTGTGTTCCATTTTCATTCACAAGAGCGTTTTCCAGAACAACAACAACAACAACATTTATTTATATAGCACATTTTCATACACAAAAGTAGCTCAAAGTGCTTTACATAATGAAGAAAAATAGACAAAATAAGAAATTAAAATAAGACAACATTAGTTAACATAGAAAAAGAGTAAGGTCCGATGGCCAGGGAGGACAGAAAAAACAAAAAAAAAAAACTCCAGACGGCTGGAGAAAAAAATAAAATTTGCAGGGGTTCCAGGCCACGAGACCGCCCAGTTCCCTCAGGGCATTCTACCTAACATAAATGAAATAGTCCTCTTTTTATTTATAGAAGTGGGTTTTTAACAATATTTTATTAAAAGTACATGTGTTAGAGATGTGAGCAAAAGACTGGAAGACTTGACTTGTGGATTATGCAACACAAGTAAGATCTTTTTTTTAAATTTTTTTCATGAATGTTTTTAGATTGTTTGCTGTGGTCTAGCATTGGTCACACATTATATCAGAATCTTTGCTGTGTTAAACGTGATTGGAAGTTTTTTTGGTCATCACTACAAACCTGCATTGGGTAAAAAAAAAAAAAAGAGTAAAAAAAGTGTAATTTTTGGTGGAGCATACCTTTAAGGTTGTCTGTTTACCCGTCTCCCTTAAGAAGGAGATGTAGGAGTAAACTCAAGTACATGGAGAGGAGGCTGGGAGAACATACAAACTCCAGGTTTCTGGTATGTAAGTATGTAAGAGATGGAATTTAAAAGCAGTTTTTTTTCCTCCTTTGATTTTAGATTACTTAGTATTACATATCTAATATTGATCACTATTGTATTAAACCTGATTGTTGTGTTGGAATATTGAGGGACATGCTCTTTTAGACACTGATTAATGGTTATGTCTACAAAAAACAAGCACTCCTGGTTGTAGTACTTGGCTGGCCGGATTTCAGAACACCTGCAGTGGGACAGTTTGTAATCCAGCTGTGTTTAACAGTTCTTCAAGACAGATATGCATTATGAATAGTTCAAAAGTGTTGCTGTCAGAAGTCTTCATTAATTATTTACTAACTCCTGAAGGGAGGAGGAGTATGTCTGCTTCAGTTTGACTTTGCTGAAAGATTTTAAAACAGTAAACTTGCTTCTTTTATTTAATATTAGATAGAAGGTTTACTTGGATATTTTATTTTAGAAATTAATTTATCTTTGTCTTCATATTTTTTACCAGCATTCACCTTATGCCAGAATATTTATTCCATAAAGTATGAGATAATGTATTGTCTTTCACTGCAAATTTACATATACCTAAAACTTTTAAGAATTACACTACAAAGCATTAATTCACCCACCCATCCATCCATCCATTTTGCTGCTTACATGAGCATTTTTGGTACTTTTGGATCATGTTTGTAAGCAGGGTAAGCTCACTCTTCAGTAGCACTGTCCAGGACAATGTCTGCAAAAATGCTACGAATGCACCAATTCATGGTCAATCACACAGTCATCTGTCCCCTCACTTATAAAGTGGTCAGTTTGCATCTCCATCCTCACTTACTGTCACAATCTCTAGGTAGTGCCCAACAGAATGTACTAGCAATGTAGGGGAACCTCCAAATGGAGCAGCTGTTTCTGTGAATTGAAGGAAATCAGTTAACATGATGTATGTAATAAGGATGGCCTCAGGCTCCTTAGCTCACTGGGTAGAAAACCCAGGTCAGGCCCAGGGTGTATTAGAGCATTGATGTCAGACTCAGGTCCTGGAATGCTGCAGAGGCTACTGGTTCTCATCCCAGCAAGTTTATTAATTAGTAAATATTTACTGCTGCTAAGTAAGCAGATGTTGTTTCTGTTAATTGCAATTGACATACATTTTAAGATTCAGAACTCTTAACGTTTGAATGCCGCTCTCGGTGGGGGGGGTTTTGGAAATGTGTAGTGTGACAAAATCTAAGCAGTAACAAGCCCATGAATTAAATAATGTGTTTTACTGACAGAAGCAATTAGCTTCTAATTAAGAAATTATAAGGTGAAAATTATGACTCTCCAGGAACTGAGTTTGAGACCCATGAGTTAGTTGAACATTTGCTGACTCAGTGTATAACTCATTATTGCTTAATTGTTGGTTAAGGAAAAAGCAATCAAAAGTTTTGAATCTTTAAAAGCAAGGCAGTTAAATTTAAAGCAAAATATTTTCCATTACCATGTAATTGGTTACTAATTTAAAAATTGGCTAGAATGATAACCCATAGCCACAGTGGCCCTCCAGGATTTGAGTTTGACACTAACACTAGGGGAACTATATTTCTAAACTTTGGTACCACCTGGGAAATTTCCAGAAGGAGTTGTTAAGGAGTGGATAAAGTGAGGATAGAATGATCTAGTCTATTCATTGCTGCATACTGCTGCTGCAAAAGAGATTGTACAGATAAGCAGAGTGAAAGGAAGTAAAGCTTGGTTCCTGTGTCTGCCCTCCTATGTGTTTCTTGACATGTAGTCAGCCGGTGAGTCACCCTGTTATCTCTGCTGTGCTCAGTGGGGTAGGAGGAGCAGAGTTTTGACTGTGCGCTTTAAGTACTACTGATAACTGTGTACCTGCTATGGAGTAGTCGGGTAAATGATGAGGACTTAAGCTGTGGTCTGCATCATACAGCGATTCCTTGGAGACCGTCACTGTGGCAGAACAGGATTAGCACAAGCTATAGAAAGTTTCATGTTTATAAGTTGAGAAAAGATTAATCTGAGGCATATATACTGAATGTTTTATTTCTGCACAAATTTGTTTTAAGATTTTATCATAATTATTTTAGTCTTCCAGCTCTTCATTTCAGGTGAGCTGATTTATAGGAACAACTAAAAAGTTAAGGAAGTTATCATAAAACTTTATATTTGGTTGCAAGGATTTTAGATCTAGTTCAAAATGACACAGTGATTCAATTATGGGAATATATACCATTCTATTAGATTGAAATCTGAACTTTCAAGTATAAAGGCTCCATCTTCAATAATTTAAAGCTGTAGTATATACCTTCTTACTGTTTACGCTTCACATTTCTTCTGCTTAAAATATAAGGCAGTTTGGTGTAGTGGTTAAGGTTTTGCATTTCAGACCTTGAGGTTGTGGGTTGAAATCTCACTACTTGACAGTTTGTGACCATGAGCAAGTCACTTGACCTGCCTGTGCTCCCAATTGGAGAAAAAAAAAGAGCAATATAACCAAATTATATCATAAATGTTGTAAGTCACCTTGGATGAAGGCATCATCCAAATAAGTAAATGAAATGTAAGTAAAAAAAATGGAGAAACTGGGCAATTAAGAAGAGAATCTGAAAGCTGGCCAAGTTATCAAAAAAACTCCAAAGTCCATGTTTGTTACAGTGCCGGTTGGTGTGTTTATCTATTCTAGGTGACTTTTTTTCCATTTTTAAACGGGATAACTTTCGGTTGTTTTAAACAGTAAATGGCTAGAGTTTAGGAATACATAAATAATAAAGTTAAGCTTAAGTATGACTCAGAACTGTGAAACAGTAGAAGTGTGACAGGTAATACTTTCAAATGTTTTAAGAGGTATGTAGAGTTGTACAGATGGTGAGAGAGCACCATGGTGGTCTAATGGATGAGAACCTAATATGTCAGTATACACAATGACTGACAGGAGGGGCTGGAAGCTGTGCCTCAGGTTAGTCATTATTGGCCAATGTCTGTGCACTTTATATCAAATCTGTCGTCTTAGGAGGCAACTTAATCAGTTTGAGCTGATGTGTGATGAGCACGTATCAAGAGAGAAGGGGGTGGTAATGCAAAGATTTATGTTTTATATGCGGTCTCCTAGTTCCTAAAGAGTTATCTGTTCTATATAAAAATATTAATACATTTTATTATGTAGCACACTGTATAAACAATGTCCTTAGTAGGTATTCTACATTAATAAGAAAATATAAAACACAGCAAAGTAAGAATTGCATGTTAAAATTAAGAGAATAAAATAAACAGTACAAACCACTAAAAGCATTTCCATATCTGTTTAGTATCCATTGAAAAGCGCTGTATATATTTAGTGAGATATGTTTGCTGTTAACATTTGTGTTTACAGTAAAATATTTAATTAGAATGTTAATCAGATTTGGGGGCAAATAAATTCTTAAAATTGAACACGTTGGCTAAAGAGTTGTAATTATTTAATGACATTGATTAAACTAATTTTGAATGAAAGAATTGTTGCTGACTGAATCAGTCACGTGTGTATAGCACCATGCCTTGCCCAGTGGTGGCCAGTTTGGTATAAGTTACCAAGACTTTGAGTTTGTCTATTAAAGCTCACCATGGACCCACATAGGTTTATTTTCTCCTGAAATACAGCTGACCAGGGTTTTTACTTTCCTCCTCTGCCGTCAACTGGCCATATATTAATTCATGGAGTTGTATTATCACAATGAATTTAAGTGAAACTTGCTTTGTTTTACTGTGTGTCCAACCTGATTTCTTTGTTCATGTATTTAAGTGAGCTATGTATAAGTCTTAAGTGTTTTTGTTATTGTTTTATCCTTGGAGAAGTGTGGTTTGGAAAAACATTTGAGTTATTATCACAGATTATCAGTGAAAACATTTAATACCTTGGCTTGGCTGGCATTCCTGAAGGGAAAATTTGAATTTGTTGCTGTGGTGTTGAGGAATACCTAGCACACTTCACATTTGTGTTAATTTTATTTTTCCTTTTAGCCCCTACATCCCCTTAAAGATTTACTGTGCACTTAGTCTATCTTTATCTAAATTATAGGACAATTTTCTGTAAACTTTGATTGTTTAACTTTGGCAGTCTGACTGAGGCTGTCTTTCTGTTAACCAGGGACTATTATTAGAACTTTCCATCGCCAGATATTGTGGCAAAGCTACTGTATTTCCATTTTGTTCCCATTGCCTTCAATGGACAAGCCTAGGTGCTTTTTAATAGCACGTGGGCTATGGGCCTTTTTAAAAAAAAAAAAAAAATGTTAATGCATCATGGGATAAAAAATCTTTATATTTATTTGTAGGGTTATGTTACAAATATTAAATTAAATACCGCTATTCAACTTTCTTTCAAACTTTCTAGTTATGGCATGAGATATAAGTTAGGTTTATACATTCACAAAACTAGCTTAAAAGTTAATTTTATTAAAGTTCATGCTAGGAGTGCATATGTCAGACAAGTTCATAGAATCAAAACAGTAATCAGTGTTGTAGTAATAAATTTTAAGTCCTGATAAAAAAGATACTGTATATCTCACAATATTCATGGCAATGTGCATAATATGTAAGGAAGGCAGAAGCAGGCCAATATAAAAACAAACAACCTAATGGTGACCTTTTGTCTAAATTTATATTTCAGCATATTGTAGCAAGCACCAGGATGGAAGGACTGAGGCACACACTAACCATTGGTTCAACCCAATAATGTGCTTGTTTATTAATGCAATGCAAAAGACCGTTGTGGGGAAGTCTTTTTCATCCTGGTGCTAGAGAGTGGTGATGTGTTGCATGTTAGTCAGACGTGCCAGTAAGAATTTCACTGTGTTCCATATACATGACAAACTGTTACTGCTGCTATAGCTGGTGCCCTTGTTCTGTTTTGGATGATATTACTGGGATACACATAGGGTTGCTTCGCACTTGAGCAATGTAAATTTCCATCGTTTATTTGATAATTTTAAAACATTTTAATGTCATTTTGCACATGTTTTTCTGTTTTTTTTGTGGGGAGGGCAGTTTTCTATCATTTTTCAATAATTTTTGCAGTGTTTTCAAAGAAGTCTTTTACAGGAAAAATATGATCGACATCATTTCGGCTGTTAAGCGATTGTTGCATTTGCAGAAAGTCTTCTAATGCTTTTTAGTGCTTTTAATTCTGGCAATCACAGTAATGAAGAGCAGGAGTCGCCAGTGTTTTGAGCGAATGTATTGGGTGTACCCTGTTGTGCAGCAAAGGGAGTTGAGAGGACAGTAATGGACTCTGTATAAAGCAGGCAACTTCCCAAAAACTCCAGGATTACACACGGGTGTTGATATGCATGTAAGTAGTGATATATGAAGAAAATAAAAAAAGTCATTGCATTATTTCACAAAAAATTGCTTTCTGCTGTTGGAGCAACATCATGCAAACGTATGTACCAGTTGTCTAGTAAGAGCTAGTGAGGAAGTGTGCAGTGGTAAATCAACTCAAAAGAACTAAACAAATGCTCTATTCATATATATTTAATCCTGCTTGGGCTGAAGGATAAATTTAGTCTTTCCAGTTTGTGGTCAGTGGGAGCCAGTGATTATCACAGCAGCACTGGCTGTAAAGCAAGAAGCACACCTGGTGCATGGTACACCAATCATTTTCACAGCTCAGTCGAACAGCTAAGCAGAAAAGAGTGTGCTATGTGCAATCCGATAACCGCAATGCATTAATAAAGTATCTGTGTAGGTTTAAACCAGTTATTTGCTAAAGATGTGATCTAGTAGGCTAGAGGCTAGTGGTCACCCGGGGGCACACATTGGTGATTTTCTTAACTGTGAAGTATCACTGACACATTTTATGTTACACTGTTAAAACAGGGAACAATACTAAGATCAACATGCTTAATATCCTGATAAAAACTAAATGTATGACTGTAACTTTGGTTTAATTTTTGTCACTTGATTGCAAGATATGTACCTTACTCTGTCCCTCAACAGCTGTCACTAGAAGACCAATGCCTGCACGTACACAACAAATCTGGTGTTTTTTCTTTCTTTCTGGTTTTAGTGAGCTGCTTTGTCCAGAAAGAGGCACTGACATCCTGTAAATGTGCTTCCAAAATGTCCTTTTGTTTTCTTTTGCCAGTGTTTTACAAGCTATACCATTGATTTCCTTGAAAACTGCTGCATGCAGGCGTTTACTTAACCACTTGCTGCTAAACACTAAGGTGTGAATAGTGTCATTGAAAATAACCTTAAATAACTTTTCAAGCAATTTAGGAGTGTTCTGGCCTAGCGCTAAAATGCAAGAAAAATGCTTAGGTGTGAATGGAGCAACAGTAGGCCTGTGAATGTTGTGTTTCTGGACAAGAAGCACTTATTTTTGCAGGTATTGTTGACTGCACATACAGTAATGAGCAATGGGCAACAGCAGAATCTAATAATAATAGTAATATTCATTCTTGATTTCATTATATCTCCATTAGTCAGTTGTAAAGCTACATCACATAGGGGTTACGCGGGTTTGAGAGTGATTGACTAACAATACAGGGTCAGCATGGTGACCCAGTGTTTAGCACTGCTACCTCACAGATTTGGTTTCCTGGGTTCAAATCCCTGGGTTAAATGGGTTTTGGAATGTCAGGTCATGTTATGTACTTACAAAGCAGTATGGATTTTTGTCAGTTCAGCTGTTCATTTTTTTTTTTTTTTTTTTTTTTTTGCAAATTATGATTTGCAAAAAGTAATGCTAAAACACTGGTTATATTCAGCTCCGGACTGATGCTCTTGTCAGCAGTCCAGTTCCTCTTCATCTTGAGTTAAATTTGTTTTTCCTGTTCTTTGTTTGACTGACCCATCTTGATGTTTTCTTTTTAAGATTTCAGTTTCTGCGTGACCCACCCTGACACTGACGTATCTTGACAATTGGAAGGGGGAGGTTAGGGGGTGTATTTTAATGCAGTAATTTTGCATGCAGGGAGAAATATTTATATAGATATAACATTCTGTAAGGGTGCAGACACTGCAGCAACCCTTGTACAAGAGACAAGGTGACTTATCCAGTATTGTCCAGGTGAGAAAGTAAAGAGTAATTTTAAATTATATGTTACCAAACTTTAGACCCTTAAGCTTATTACATTAGAACATAACTACTTTTGGTATTGGATTGTCTTGAGTTGTGGAAGGAAACTAGAGTACCTGTGGGACACGTATGTAGACATGGTAAGAATCTGCAAATTCCATGCAGGTAGCATCTGGGATGTGAATCAACAGTAACTCTAGTTCAACATAAAATGAGAAATGTTTATGGAAGAAACGGCAGCTGTTAAAAGACCTAACCTGGGCATAGGAGAATTCTGAACTTCAAAAGATTGGTGTTAAAATTATGTAAGTAAAAGCTACAACTGAAAATTGATGGGAAAGTTATGTAGTGTGATGCTGACCTTGAGCTTACCTGCAGTATTGGAGGGCTTATTTAAAATAAAAAAGCGTATTTTATAGAAATGCCAGGAAGTAGAAACTCACAATGTCTGTTTTTGCTGTTCCCAAAGGTATGCCCTGTCTGAGCTGTTACTGTATGTTTGTGTATAGTATCTGAATATGTGTCTGTATATGTGTATGCATGGTATTTGTATCTGTACATTTATGCATGCGTTAAAAAAAAAAAAAAAAGGTATACATACAGCTAAGTGTGTATCATTTGAAGATAATTGGCTACCAATGCATGTTTTAGACTGTTTGTAATAATTTTTCTTTTTTAATGTATAGCTTAGAAAAATTGAGTACAATGTTGCATTTCCTTTTACATTATGGTTTTTTATGTTGCTCAGTGCAAACAAATTAAATACATTAAGAGTCTTAGCAAATAAACATTTACATGATTTTATGGGATATAATATTTACCTCTATTGCGGCCTCAGATGAATAACAGAGTGGAATTTCCCAGCCTTTTAAAATGGTCAGGCTGTCCCGCTTTCTCATTTTGCTGTTGAACTCTGCTTTTGTCTGTGCGTTGGTGCCAGGGACTGTGGGGGTGGACCTCACAATAGAGGCTTCACAAGTCTGTCAGGATCAACTGTGCTGGACTGATGAAAAGGCAAAAAAAAAAAAAACGCTTGAGCAACTATCCGGTACCCTGCACACAATGGTGCTTTTACAACAAAGACACAGTTGTGTGAAAGGCACAAAGTTGGGGTGATGTGGTGATAGACTGTCGGTTTTCATGAATGTGCCATCAAGTAGGATGGTGTCATGTAAACAGACAGTGCTGATTAAATATGATTTCATGCCAGTGCTCATAATTCATGGGGCTCAAAGCTGTTTAAATAAGTGGTTATGGGAACATAGGTTTTTTTTTTTTTTTTTTTTTTTTAGCTTGTAGATGAAGCCGGACTTTCATCTCATACACATACTTGATTGTTGCGATCTAATATATACCTTTCTTTTTACAGCCATTTATCGCCATTGATCTGTCTCGCCTGGAGTTAACATAATCTGTGGCAATGTGTTTTTATTCAGGGAGCTGTACACTGAAGAATTTACTGATTTTCTTATAATAAACTTCTTCACAGATTGGGTTTACAGAAGTTTATCCATTGGCAATTTATAAATGGAAATAGTCTTGTACCTGGTTCTTCACATTTGGGTTTACAGAGGTTTATCTGTTGGCAATTCATAAATGGAAATAGTCTTGTACCTGGTGTACGTGGTTGTGTTTTGTTTTTTTTTTCACTTAAAGTGAGTTCACCAAAGTGAGGCAAACTCCTAGATTATCGTGTGGTATGTTTAGAAATGGATGGTTCTCAACATTACACCCATATTCCTTACCTGATTTTCTGTTTTCTGGGGGCCTGAGCCAGCAATTTCTGGCCACACATACACACTAAAGTGATGTAGTGCTAGGGTGACAAAATAAGGTGAGAAACCCAACAAGCTAAAAATCTGTAGTTTGCTCTTTGGAACCCATGTGGTCTTATTTAATGAGATACAACTGCAAAGTTGCACAGATAGTCAAATGACAGTCTAGAACTCACTTTTTACATTTAAAAATCATTTTTTAAATCTTGAAAGCTGATCCACATATTGGTAATATAAAATCATTAATTTTCTAAATTAATTTAAAGCAATAACAAAATTCCTAATATAATTTGCTTAAACCGCAACTCTGCTTAAACAACAGCAAGCAATATCAAAATGCCCGTGAAAAAAATGTCAAATTACTTTTGTTGCAGAATCCAAATATCAGGGATCAAATCACATACAACATCTCCCAACATGTGAGTTATTGCTAAAATATTGTTAAATAAACCATTTCTGGAAAGTCCTCTCATTCATACCCATGAAACATGTTCAAATAAGATCAAGCATTTGAATTGAAGATGTAAACATTGATTTAACTACTACATTTAAGACAGAGATAGATGACATAAAGGTGCAGTGGACTAGTGTTGGATCTGTTTGGTATCAGTAGCAGCTTTCAGCCCCAAGTACTGTTACTCAAACGATATCAAAGCAAATGACAGGGAACTTGCCCCCTCCCCAACCCCATAAACATGCTCTGCTTCATGCCTCTCTGCACAATTGTGAGCATCACTATCACGATTCATGTCGTACTCCAAAAAACATTAGGATTAAGGGGTCTCCATTAGAGTCTCCAGCACAAAAATAATATACATTTGAAGAGTGTGGAGTGCTGATTCCTTGGTGATTCCAGCTGGTGGTTTCCCCTAGTTCCCCTTGGAGTTCCAACCACACAGATAAACGACCGACTCAAGGTGTTCAAAAGCTAAATACAGTTAAATAATTTAACTAAATACAGTGGAACCTCGGTTTACAAATAACTTGGTTTACGAGTGTTTTGCAAGACGAGCTAAATTTTTTAATAATTTTTGACTTGATAAACGAGCGATGTCTTGCAATAGTATGGATACACTTTGTCTGCTGAGCGTCATGTGATCACAGCTGAGCTGATGGTTCTTCTCTCTCTCACGCGCATCTCTATCTCCTTATCTCTCGCTCCCGCGTCTCTCTCTCGCTCGCACGCGTCTCTCTCTCTCTCTCCTTATCTCTCTCGCTCGCACGCGCGTCTCTCTCTCTCTCTCTCTCCTTATCTCGCTCGCTCCCTCGCGCGTATCTCTCTCTCTTTTCTCTTGAGGGCAATCGTCTCCTATTCTCCGTCTGAGTCGGTGTGCCTCACTCGTGTCGTCAACATCCGTACGAGCGTATACTGTTTACTACAGCATTGTGACTGTGTGTGTGTGTGTGTGCGCGCGAGTCCCCTTCTTGCGCCCCAAAACACGAAGCTGAGTTTCAGTACTTTAACAACACCAGCTTTATTCAGCTTGAAACAGCAACAGCGCGGTTATTTATTGTAGCGGGATCTTTATAATGTTCCTTGTATCACCCATCGACAGCAGGCGCTTATAGCATGTCCGCAATCTTTTTGGATACGCTTATACGGCGAACTGCTACAGCACTGGGAGACTGCGATTGCTTTGGGACGCTCTTCCACGTGTCATCCCGTTGGGTGGAATCCCACAAAAGTTTAGAAACTCACTCACACCAGCCATGATTCTTTTTAAAGGTAAAGTGCAGGTTAATTTGTTTTATGTATTTTTACTTTATATTTTGCATTAATCATTTTTATATGAATAGTTTTGGGTTGTGGAACGAATCATCTGAGTTTCCATTATTTCTTTTTTTTTTTTTTTCTTTTTTATTGATTTTATTACAATCCATACAAAGCAATCAAGTTTTTACAAAGAGAAAAATTAAGAACAGATCGATCCCCACCCCTGAGAGAGAGAGCAAGCCAGATGGCGTTAAATTTAAGGCTTGTAAACATACCTAAATTAATAAATTCTCTGTGCTTTATGCACTTATTTTAAAATATTACTGATTAGATCCTGCCATGTTTTGAAAAA
>JANRMT010062861.1:31400105-31431378 GCA_026402145.1 Polypterus bichir lapradei
CTTTCTACATTGGTTCCAGATTCTAAGTGAGTGGAGCACAATTGGGTTATTAGTGTATTGCCGATAACGTGTGTTTATTGGAGCACAGAGCAAGGAATACAAAGAAGTACTGCAGGATTTTACTTCTATTGCGGACCAAGCCTGTGTATGTTCTTCTATTTGTGTCCAGGTTCTTATCGCCTGTATATTTGCTGCCCAGTAATAAAACTGGAAGTTAGGTAGAGCCATGCCGCCTTCTGCCTTTTGTCTTTGTAAGGTTGCTCTTTTGATGCGTGGATGTTTTGAATTCCAAATAAATGAGGTTATTGTCGAATCTAATTGCCTAAAAAATGATTTATTAATGTATATTGGGATGTTTTGAAATAAAAAAAGGAGTTTAGGAAGAATATTCATCTTAACAGTGTTAATTCTTCCAGCTAGTGTGAGTTGAAGGGTTGAATATCTATGCAAGTCTTGTTTGATTTTTTCCATGCAAACGGCGAAATTTTGTTGATGTAGAGCTTTATGTTTACTTGTGATGTTTACCCCTAGGTATTTAAACTGTTCTGCAATGATAAAAGGTAGGGTATCTAATCTAATATTATATGCTTGAGAGTTCACTGGAAAGAGTACACTTTTATTCAGATTAATTCTGAGACCAGAGAACTTTTGAAATTCTGTGAGTGCCGCTAAGACTGCAGGCACAGAATTTTCTGGGTCTGATATATACAGTACCATGTCATCTGCATATAATGAGATTTTCTGTTCCAGTCCTTCTCTGCTAATCCCCTTTATCTGATCAGTATTTCGACAATGTATTGCCAGTGGTTCAATGGCAATCGCAAACAGCAGCGGTGACAAGGGGCATCCTTGTCTAGTGCCACATTCTAGTTTAAAGTAGTCTAAGCAAATGTTGATGCAAACTGAAGCTTCTGGGTTAGTATACAGTAATTTAATCCATGCACAAATGTTTGGGCCAAACCCAAACTTCTCCAATATAGTAAAAAGGTATTTCCATTCAATCATGTCGAATGCTTTTTCTGCGTCCAATGATGATAATATTTCTGGGGTGTTTGATTTAGTTGGTGAGTATATTACATTAAACAGGCGTCGAAGATTTGAAGATAAGTGCCGGCCCCTAATAAATCCAGTTTGGTCTTGTGATATTACCGAGGGGAGCACTTTCTCCATCCTTCTGGCTAAGATTTTAGAGAGTATTTTAACGTCGTTATTCAGAAGTGAAATTGGTCTGTATGATGCACATTGTAATAAGTCCTTATTTTGTTTTGGAAAGACAGTGATTAGTGCTTGGCGAAAGGTTTGTGGAAGAGATTGGTTATCTCTGGCTTCTGTAAATGTTGCTAATAGGAGGGGAGCTAGCTGAGCGGAGAATTTCTTTTAAAATTCTGCAGGGTAACCATCAGGGCCTGCTGCTTTCCCGCCTTGGAGTGACTTTATAGCATCTAGTAATTCTGATAACGCCAGAGGTTTATCAAGTTCCTCCGCACTAAAAGCGTCTATTTGTGGTATCTGTAATGTATCCAAAAATGCATTAGATTGTGTATTGTCTTCCTTAAACTCAGTAGTATATAGGGATTTATAGTAGTCTCTGAAATTGTGCATTATATTTTGGTGTTCGATGATTTTATCTCCGTTCGTGCTAGTGATTACCGAGATTGCGTTGCGCAGTTCTTGTTTGTGAATTTGTTGAGCTAAAAGCTTATTAGCTTTCTCCCCATGTTCATAGTAATGATGTCTGGATTTGTAAATTAGTTGTTCAGTTTCTTTAGTTGTCAAGAGGTTTAATTCCGAATGTAGAGCCTGCCTTCTCCTATGTAGAGTCTCGCTTGGTAGTCTGGCATGTTCTTCATCTATTTTAGTAATTTCGCTTTTTATCTCTGCTACTTTCTTGGCCTCGGATTTATTTCTGTGGGAAAGATATGAGATAATCTGTCCTCTTAAGAAGGCCTTAAGAGTTTCCCAGAGTATTCCTGCAGAGATCTCGGGGGATGTATTTGTCTCTAGAAAGAATTTGATTTGTTTGGATATAAATTCAGTACAATTCTCATCAGCTAATAGAAGCGGGTTGAGGCACCATCTGCGGGGTGGGTGCATGGGGCTTAGTAATTTTAGCTCCAAGATCATAGGTGCATGGTCAGAAATAACAATAGCATCGTATTTGCAAGATTTAATCTTAGTCAAGAAGTTATTGTCTATAAAGAAGTAATCGATCCTTGAGTAACAATGATGTACTGGTGAGTAGAAAGAATATGTTCTTGAATTTGGGTTTAAAAACCTCCAGGGGTCTGATAAGTTGTGATCAGTTATAAACTTTGTAATTATTATTTCTTATGGGGAAATTCACTTTGATATACGAGTGCTTTGGACTGCGAACACATTTCCGGAACGAATTATGCTCGCAAACCGAGGTTCCACTGTACTTGCATTGCAAACTACAGAGACATTTAATAGACACTGCACAAATGATACTTTATTAACATTCTATAAATTAAGAAAATTCAAAATATTATTTAATCAATATAAACACAATATGATACATGCAAATCTAGAAAATGAATGACCATATCAAGCCATGAACCCTATATTTTGAGCTTTAAAGATCACACCTGATTTAATTCTCGAAGGTTTGCGGTGTGGTGAAAGCTATGAGGTCTGTCTTTATTCACAATGTTAAACTTTTAAAATTAAACCATTCTTCGGTTAGTAGTACATAAATAAGGAACCGTGCGTATATTGTAATCATTAAGTTTAATAATTAACAATTTTTAGGTATTATTTTGTTAAAATAATACTGTAACATGAAAATGTTGCCCTAATGAAAGATCACCTCGTCGCTTCACCCCTCAGCCTAATTATTACCCTTGCAAGGGAATTGTTTCCATCAGGAAAATTCAGATTAATTTGTTACCTAGTACTGGCTTTGATGTCTGTAATAGGCCGTTAATTTTCTGTCATAACAGTGGGCACTCAGCAGAGTTTCACCAGCAACTGATGTAATGTGTGGCGTGCAGCTGATAATCGTGCCTGTCGCATCTCCCCAGCAAATAATTTAATGTGTGGCATGCAGCAGCTGATGTAGCCTGTGGCGTCTCCCCAGCATGTAGTGTTCAGCTCCCCAGCAAGCAGTTGAATCCATGCTGGCATGCTGCTGATTACTGTATGTCTTGTCTCTCCAGCAACGGATTTTATGTGCGCGGCCGCAACTACCCAATCAACACTCTCCCCAGCAATGATGTCCTTTATTTGCTTATCATGCGCGGCCGCAGCTAGGCCATTCACTGTGTGCCCAGCTTCCAGTGTGTGTACGTCCACGTTGCGATGCGCACTTCACCAGAAGACACACACACACGGACACCCCTGACCCCTGGACGCACACAGGGGTTTTATTAAAGAGGATAAAGTGTGTATGTGCAGGCACATGCTCAGGCAGAGCAATTTATTATCACATTCTTGTGTGTGCCCTTTTTAAATCATTATGATGACTGAAATCACCTAAATGGGCCTGATCAAAAGTTTACATACCCCTGAATGTTGTGGCTGATAATATACACACAAGTTGACACACACACATATTCAAATTAAGGGAGAGTGTCCACACCTGTAACCTCTTGGATTGTAATTCGTGTCTGTACACAGTGGCAAAGTGCTGTTTTCTACCCTAATTTCAAACAAAATAAAAGTCTGTTTGGACAGAAATTGCGTGTGACCATTAAATTGTATTTTGCCGTGATCGATAGCCCCTTTAGGTGCAGGCAGAGAATGTTTAGTGAATCTTTGTTCATATCATTCAGCGAATCAACATTAACGTTGTGTTTCTCCTAAAACATCAAATGAAAATGCACATTATAAGAAAAAAACTGAAAGGAGTGTCATTGCAAATGACAACACCAAAAATTACCACTTTCATCGAAATCAGTATATATTCCAGTGAGTCCAGCAGGGGAGAAGGACCTGAGAGATGAGATTGAGTTCTTGGATGTGCTGTCAGAAAATGGGGGAGCTGCCCCCTTGGCCAGAGAGGGGTAAAGGCTTCTGTTGGTCATCCCTTGTTTTTTCTTTACTTTTTTGTACCTTGTGTGCTAACTTCATCATCCATATTCATCATTCTCTATATGTGTTCTAGCGAATAGCCAATTCATTTTTTGTGTAGTTTGGAAAGAATGGAGCCAGAAAGTGCTCACCTGATTTTTTCAATTGAAATTCCCAAGAAGCCATCCCTTTCACTTTGTATTTAACAAAGCACTCCCATTCTCTTCATACCAAGTAGAGGAGGATTTAAACATTAAATGCCTTTAGTCTGGATTTTAAGAGCCTCCCGCCCAAACAAATTGCAGCTGTTACACTTTTGACACACAACAACATCTGTTGCCTAATCTCTTCCTCTGTCTTTGGCTCTCCACAAACTTTTAAAGTAACATCTTCACATTGTCTGTCCATGGGGCTTCATCAGTTTCTGAAAACTTACCTCTTCTTTTTCGAGCCCTTCTTTTTCATAACTAAGTACACTTTGCTATTGCTACTCTCCTTTATGTTAATCTCTCAAAATTTCATAGCGAGGCACACAATGTGTTGTTAAAGAGCTAGCTGGAGTGTCATTTCTGTTATAAACCGCCCATATTTAGGCACTACCTCTTCAGCTCAGGTGGCCATCACTGCGCTAAAGACCACTGAATGGTGATGGTGGTCTCCCCTTCCCAACTAATGCACAGTTTTGTTATATTATCTGTATAAAAGTGGTTCCAGGGTAGGCAGCTCAAAGTTTTCTGTCGCAGTTTGTGCTGTGAAGTCAAATCTTTTCTTCACTCTTACCGATTAAAATGATACCAACCTTTTTTTTTTCTTTTAATAAATGCAGTTTTAAAAAATTCCAGTCTGCAATTCCCAAAACACAAATAGATTTGTAGACAAAGGACAGCATCTGCAGAACACACATTATGGTTTTTGCCCATGGCAGAACTACAGAATGTCTTATAAAGTATATTCTCAGTGTATTAAAAATACACATACTAAATTATACATAGTGTCATAATGTTTTGTGTAGTGTTTCTTAAATATTTTCCATCCACTCATTCTTTTTTCTAAACGCATTTTTTGAATTACAGGGTCACAAGGGGCTAGGGCTCACCCTGAAAGTATTGGATGCAAGACAAGAAACAACCCTGGCTGAGACGCCAGGATGCTGAATTCTCTCACTCTCACTCTCTCTCTCTCTCACACACACACACACACACACACACACACACACACACACACACACAATGCGAACATCTAAACTGACACATGCATTCACCAGCTAATCTAATCTGCAAGCAAAAAATTTAGAATTATCCTGTACCCAGACGAGATAGCTGTTAGCAGATACATCAAAAGACAGAATAGACCTCATATTGATTTTAATTTTTGGATTTGTAGTGGAAACCACAGAGCCAACTTAAATTCATCTGAGGTGTATTGAACATGGTTAATGAAATTGGAATCGGACTCTTAAGTCAGAAATCAGCCTCTGGTTAGAGACAACTGAAAACCATGCCGCGCTTGTGTCCCCAGATTCCTCTTCAAACTTTGAATGCATTTGAAATTCTTTATTGAACTGTAATATTGTATTATTTTGAATTAAATATATTCTCAATTTGAAGACACGAAACAGATTTGAGACAAATCTGTGGTAAATTAAAACTCCTTGCTTTGGTACACATAACATGTGCTGCATTAATAGAATAATCCTTACCACACTCTGAAATTCACCTTACCTTTTTCCATTTATTTTTGCTGTTTGTGAGCATTTAACCCAATTAAAATGTGATTACTGAAGTGTCAATTGCTCTCCGTGTTGTAGTCTGTGCAGGCGTTATCGTCTATGTCACAATACGTTACATGGGTTAAAAACGGCTGATTAATGTTTTCCTTAAGAAGCAATTTTCCAATGCATAAATATACCAGATGAGCAATTACAAAAATTGTCATGCTTTTGCAGCCTTAATTTGTTTCATAAAAGATCTTCTGTTTCCCTTGATGTGTTTTTATTATGGGTCAAGAGACTACATGATTTGTTGCCACTTTCACAGTTTTATGATTTCCTTTCCCCTGTTGAAATGCATTTTTGTTTCTTTCTGTCAGCACCCCACCACCATAATGCCTTTTTAAAATCATGATTCATGATTTAGCTTTTTTAAACACTTGATTTACTTTGTAATTGGATAAGGCATTTTTGTTTAGTTTTATTTAGTCTAGTCTTTTTTTTTATTATTATTTTGTCCATTTGACTAAATTTAGATCACATTGGAAGATTTGATACTAAAGTATTGCCTTGTATCTAAATGCTTTCATCACCTTAAGTTTTTGTTAAAGGAACATTTTTTTTTAATCAGAGTATAGCATCAAGTCAAAGAAACCTCTGGGACTGGGATATTGATCTGGTCAGTTAAGTAGCAGAGGGGGTTGTTAAATTAGTTTTACCTGCTTTTGTGTGAATGAAATTAACAATAAGTACACTAGAGGGGCAACAATGAGACAACCCCTAAAACAGGAAAGGTTTAACAGGTTAAGGCAACTGACATTTTTCCCTCCTCATCTTTTCTGACTGTTTTTTCATTAGTTTTGCATTTGACTACGGTCAGTATCACTACTGGTAGCATGAGGCGATACCTGGATCCTACGGAGGTAGCACAGTTGGTCCAACTTCTCCCAACTTCCCCAGGATGGCACATCAATACATGCCATTGCCAGAAGATTTGCTGTGTCTCCCAGCATAGTCTCAGGGGCATGGAGGAGATTCCAGGAGAAAGGCAGTTACAGTAGGAGAGATGGACAGGACCATAGGAGGTTCCTACCCCATCAGCAGGACCAGTATCTGCTCCTTTGGGCAAGGAGGAACAGGATGAGCACTGCCAGAGCCCTACAAAATGACCTTCAGCAGGCCACTGGTGTGAATGTCTCTGACCAAACAATCAGAAACAGACTTCATGAAGGTGGCCTGAGGGTCTGACATCCTCTAGTGGGCCATGTGCTTACTGCCCATCACCGTGGAGCTCGATTGGCATTTGCCATAGAATTCCAGAATTGGCAGGTCCACCACTGGTGCCTTGTGCTTTTCACAAATGAGAGCAGGTTCACCCTAAGCACGTGTGACAGACATGAAAGGGTCTGGAGAAGCCGTGGAGAATGTTATGCTGCCTGTAACATCATTCAGCATGACCGGTTTGGTGGTAGGTCAGTGATGGTCTGGGGAGACCTATCCATGGAGGGATGCACAGACCTTCACAGGCTAGACAATGGCACCTTGACTACCATTAGGTATTGGGATGAAATCCTTGGAGCCATTGTGAGACCCTGTGCTGGTGCAGTAGGTCCTGGATTCCTCTTGGTGCACGACAATGTCCGATTTCATGTGGCCAGAGTACGCAGGTAGTTCCTGGAGGATGAAAGAATTGATACCATTGACTGGCCCCCACGCTCGCCTGACCTAAATCCTATAGAACACCCCGGAACATTATGTTTCGGCCCATCTGACGCTGTCAGGTTGCATCTCAGACTGTCCAGGAGCTCAATGATGCCCTGGTCCAGATCTGGGAGGGGATCCCAAAGGACACCATCCGTCGTCTCATTAGGAGCATGCCCCCCAACCCCCAACCACCAACGTTGTCAGGCATGCATACAAGCATGTGGGGGCCATACAAACTACTGTGTATGATCAGGAGTTGCTGCAATGAAATTTCAGCAAAATGGACTAGCCTGCCGCATCATTTTTTCACTTTGATTTTCAGCCCTCTGTAGGTTGATAATTTTCATTTACATCAAACGATGTGGCATCCTCTCGTTCCTAACACATTACCCAGTCCATATCAGTAAAGATATCCTGCATGATTTTTTTCCCCATTGAGATCTAATGTGTTTTCAAAGTGTTCCTTTAATATATATTTAAAGAGAGAGAGAAAGAGGGATGGATGGATGGATGGATGAATGGATAGATAGATAGATAGATATGTAGATAGGTGCACCGCTGCATCACAAATCCATCATCCAGAATTAAAAGCCACTTCCTAGTCATTGTCAAGTGGAGCTTATATGTTCTGTGTGGATTTTCTCCAGCAGCTCCTGTTTTCCTCTTGCATTTCCAAATACATGTAGGCTAAGTTAACTTGTCGGTCTTAATTGGAGATCAATGCCAACAGTAAGGGCTCCACCTCCCTCAGAAAACCCCAAATTGGATTAAGTAGGTTTAAGAATATATGTATAAAATGTACTGTATATTCACTAGTGTTCAAATGTTTCATAAATTTTTGTTTGATGCTTTTTTTTTAATCAAGGTGCCATTAAATTGCTTTAAAGATTCAGCCAAGATATTACTAATGTTGCAAATGGTTATTACTGCTTAAAATGAGGGATTAATAATTTGTTCACATGCAATACAAATTTACATATACACATACACCATTATATTCAGTACATCTGTGTGCTGGGGTGGGCAAAAGTAGGGATACAGTTGTGAGTACATGAAACACATGGTTTATTCTTGTATTATTATTTATTTATATTATTTGTGTTCATATTTGTCATCTTATTCTTATTATTAGTATGTGCTTGAGTGTAGCCATCATAACCTGCATGTCTTTTTACATACGAACAACTGTAAATCTACTTTTGCCCACCCCGTGTGTGTGTGTATATAACATAGAGAGAGTAGCCTGCAGGGGGCACTCCAGCCACCCAAACCCAACACAAGCAGACACTAAGCACAAGTTTTTTCACACAGAACCCGTTTATTTCGTGGGGAAGTTTTTCTTTTGCTCCCCACAGCAGTACAGTACAGTAAGCACCCAAAAGCACAATTAACAAAATACTTTTCTTTTTCTTTCTTTTCTGTCTTTCTCTGTCCCTTCTCCTTCACTCCTCCTCTGGCAAGCTTTGTCCATCTCCTTCAGACTCTGGCTCTTGGAATAGAGGTTGCTGGCTCCCTTTAAGTTGCATCCTGGAGTATTCCAGGTGGCTTGTTAGGAAAGTCTGGAATGGTTCACTGATGTGGAGGAAGCCCAAAGTAGGGCTCTTCAGTTCCTGCAGCACCTCCTGGTGACACCACTGGGACCCAACAGGGTTAAGCTGGCAAATACCAATTCTCATATAGCCCTGTGGGAATCCGAGGCGCCGTTGTACCCCAGGGGGGCTGGCAAATAACAGCTGGGGGGAGATAGTGCCCTTCATAAGCCATCTCCCTCATTTTCCCATATAAATAATGGCTGCCATATATAAATATGTGTGTGTGTGTGTGTATATATATATATACATACATAAATTGTCTTGCATTCTTTTGCACTCTTTTTTTTTTTTTTTGGTTATTTGGTGCACTGTATTAACCAACAAACACGTAAAAAGCATTGCAATTTTTGGCTTGAAAAATTACATTTTTATTAAATCTCATCTTTTTATTGTAAAACATCCAAAACTATAAAAGTCGGAAGTGTTAAAAGCATAATAATAATACAAATAATAATGAATAATAATGATACCATATATACTGTCAAAATGTCATTTGTGTGGTGTATCTTTGAATGAGAAAACTGCTTAGGTGTGCGGTCATTTACCCGACACTGTTCAGCATAATGGTTTGTCTCAACAACAATTCTTTCAGTCACGTCATCATGAATAAATAACTTCAGGTAAGTAAGTGGATCTCAACATTCACTTATTCCTGGCTGCCCCACAAGGGGCAAAAATCAAAACAAGGCAGTGCTTGTTTATCTGAAGCAGTGTCAACAGAAACCCACTTTCAAATTCATTACTATCACTTTCTTTTTCACTGTCCGCTTCAGTTTTACTGTCTGAAAACAGATTCACTTTGTCATCACTGCTGATGAGAGGATCTTTAACATCACAACTCGTTTCACTGTCAAGAGCTTGCAACACCTGGGCTGCTGAAAAACATTTACAAGACGCCATTATGAGACTAGGAGAAGATATGTCCTCACCGTTGTCCGAGTAATACTCGGGGCTAGCGCTGTTAGCACTTTTACAGCCTGAGTAATCCTTGGGTTTAATGCGCTGTCTAAGTGACACTAGGAACTGCTTTTAGCACCGTTTTCACAGACCGAGTGATGCTCGAGTCTTAACGCTATGGAGGTTAATCCTAAAGGGGAAAATGATTTTTCGCATGTATGTAACTTTATGTGTGTTTTGTTGATATTATTTATTGTCACTGTTCTGAGGAGATATGCTAAAATAATTTTATTACTATTTGTTGTTCTGTTCAGTAACTTTATACCCTATGGACAGAAACTGCTCCTAAATCTGCTGTGCGAGTGCCAAAGGCACTGTCTATTGCTAGAAGGATGGAGTGAGAAAAGCGACTGTGCAGGATGGCTGAGGTCTTTAATAATTCCATTCATCTTTATAAGGCAGTGAGCATTGTTGTACAGTGGAACCTCGGTTCGTTCCAGAACTTTGGTCGTGAACCGAAGCAGTTTCCCCCATAGGATTGTATGTAAATACAATTAATCCGTTCCAGACCGTACAAACTGTATGTAAATATGTAAAAATATGTAAAGATTAAGCACAAATATAGTTAATTACACCATAGAATGCACAGTGTAATAGTAAACTAATGTAAAAACATTGAATAACACTGACACAAAACACCCAGGCTCCCTGATCAACTACACGAGCTGGCTCGCTCGCGCTCTCTCTTTCTCTCTCTGTAGCACACACACCACCAAAGCCCCTCCCTCCCTACCTCAGCTACAGGAGCAGCCTGGCTCACGCGCGCTCTCTCTCTCTGTAGCGCGAGCGCGCGCACACACACACCCCTATCCCCCCCCATCCCTTCCCTGTCAGCTGCCCGTGCGCTCTCTCTCTCTGCGCTTGCTCGCTTGTGCTCTCTAATCTCTCTGTAGCAGGTGCTCGCGCAGCATTTTTTTTTAAATGAGTTAAGCACAACAGAAAAAAAACCATCGCACAAATCCGAACTGCATTTAAAAACCAACTCACAAGCAACCAAAAAAGTAACATTGCAGGAGATCACGCTATTAAACTTAAAGCCTGATCGCTGTAAACAATGTTTTTAAAATGAGTTTTAAGCACAGCAGAAAAAAACATCGCACAAATCTGAACTGCATTTAAAAACCAACTCACAAGCAACCAAAAAAGTAAGATTGCAGGAGATCACGCTATTAAACTTAAAGCCTGATCGCTGTAAACAATGTTTTTAAAATGAGTTTTAAGCACAGCAGAAAAAAACATCGCACAAATCCGAACTGCATTTAAAAACCAACTCACAAGCAACCAAAAAAGTAACATTGCAACAAATCACACGATGAAGTCCTCCATGTAAACCATTTTTTTTTTAATGAGTTTTAAGCACAAGGAAAAAAGCGAACATTTGAAAAAAGAGAAATGTAACATCGCACCTAATCGCGCTATGAAAAACTCCATCTGTAAACACTTTCACGAGTTTTAAGCACAAGGAAAAAAGCGAACATTTGAAAAAAGAGAAAAATAACATTGCACCTAATGGCGCTATGAAAAACTCCATTTGTAAACACTTTCATGAGTTTTAAGCACAAGGAAAAAAGCAAACATTTGAAAAAAGAGAAAAATAACATTGCAACAAATTGCATTATGAACTAAAAAATTAACTTTTGAAAAATCCGTAATACAAAAACCACCAAGAAAACTAACCTTGCATGAGACGAGTTCTGGCATGAAGTGTTTTCCTTCAGGTGTTTTCTCTCTTGTGATTTCTTGGGTTTCTGGTGCTTTTAGCTGTTTAGCTGGTGGGAGTGAAAGCCTCATGCAGCCATTCCAAAAAGAAAGTTCTTGTGACCCTCCACATTACTGGCAGTCTGGCTTTGTTTACATTATGCTGCTTGAAAGCACGAGGGTTCTCAGATTGGTAAATGAGTAAACTGGTAAACAGTTTTTCCACCTCTTGTAATTTCTTTCTTTACTACGATTTCAATTTTCTTCAAAACTTTCTTCTGACCACTCTTCACTTGCTTAGAAGCCATAGTTAACTGCAAAAGCACACGAAATACTGTAGAGCACAAAGAGAGTGCACTTCTTATTGAAAACAATGAACAAGGAGTGGCTTTGCTTAAATGAAAAAGCTAGGCAGCTCTCTTTCTCTCTCAGGCTGCCTGTGGTGGGGGGGATGGTTCGCGTGCACTACAGCCTACTGATAGGCAGGCAAACACGTGCAGCAATCTCCTCCTCCCCCTCCCCCTCCCCAGCAGGCACGTGGAATTGGGGGGATGGTTCACTTACTGCCTGCAGATAGGCAGGCAAACACGTGCAGCAATCTCCTCCTCCCCCTCCCCAGCAGGCACATGCTCGCTCGCTCTTGCTCTTTCTCTCTCTCTCAGCTCAGGAGGCAAGAGAAACTGGCTTGTTCAGCAAACACGTGCAGCAATCTCCTCCCCCTACCCAGCAGGCACGTGCTCGCTTGCTCTTGCTCTCTCTCTTTCTCTCTCAGCTCAGCTCAGACAGGCAAGGGAAACTGGCTTGTTCGTATACCGAGTGTGTGGTTGTGAACCGAGGCAAAAGTTTGGCGAGCTTTTTGGTCGTGAACCGAGTTGTACGTGAACCAGGACGTTCGTGAACCGAGGTTCCACTGTATGTCCTGAACAGACTGTAGTTAAGTGTCTGTAATATTCTGTGCCACCTTTGATTCTTCAGTGCTCTATGATCTAACGCCAAGCAGGTGTCATGCCAGAATGTGATAAAGCCAGTGAGGACAGAATTGACTGTGCACCTGTAGATGTTAAGGAAAAGAAATGGAATCATCTGCACTTTACTCAATTATCTAAAGAACTAAAGGTGTTGATAGGTTTTCTTGACAATAGCCAAAATCTGTTGTCTCCCATTCATCAGTGATGGTCACTTCAAGAACTTTACAGCTGTTCAGTATCTCATCCTGTTTAGGTAGCCATGTGGCCTGGATTTTGCTTCTTAAAGTCTACGAAACTATCTCTTTGGTTTTGCTGACATTCATGGTAAAATTGTTATCCTGGCACCACTTTGGCATCAGGCATACCACTTATCTGTTAGTGGTCTTGTCATTGTTGTAGAACATGCCCAAAACCTCTGAAAACAGCTGAAATAGGCTTCACTTCCAAGCACCCTGGATTATACAGTACTTTGCAGCAGACATGTGAGCCTTTTAAAATACCAGTATAATCACGTTTTATTCTTAGAATGGGTTCAAGAGGTGGAATATTTTGGTTTTAGAGTTAAACAGCACCAATCACCCACATAGTAAGTGGACATCCTGTAAAGGTTTTTTTTCTGTACATCTCCTTTTATGGCAGTAAATTTGAGTGAAACATGAAAATACATGTCAGTAGAAAGCTCAGTTGTTGTTTAGCATCATGACATGTGGCATCTCAAAGTGAATCCCTTAAGCTAACCTCAGGCTGGGTTGATGGTTTGTCTTTCAGCATCAGAGTGACTCAAAGCATATAACCAAGACAACTCTGGAGTAGCTTCTGTACAAGTCACTGATTGTCCTTGAGTGGCCTATATAGAACATCTGTGCAGAGACATGAAAATGTCAGTTTACAAATGTTTGCCATTCAGCCTAAGAGAGCTTGAGAGGATCTGCCAGGAAGAATGGGATAAAGTGTCCAAGTCCAGGTATGGAAAGCTTGTAGAGGCTTACCAAGAAGAATCAAAGCTAGAATTCTGTCAAAGGAGCTTCTACAAAGTACTGAATTACGGGTCTGAATATTTAAATGAATAAAAGATTTCAGTTTTTGAGTTTTAATAAATTAGCAAACTTTACTAAACACCTGTTTTCACTTTGTCATTATGGGTTATTGAGTGTAGACTGATCGGCAAAATGGCAAATTTATCCTATTAAAATTAAATCTTCAACACAGTAAAGTTTATTAAAAGTAAATTGGTCCAAATACTTTGTGAAGCCACTGTATATGAAACATACTGTAAATACTCTTTGTCTGTAATTTAAATGTTTGTTTACACATAAGTATGCATATACTGTATATGTGTGTGTTTGTACATCAGTATATGGTATACACCATGTTTTCCAGTGTGCTAAGGACACCAATTAGGATGATTTCATGTTTATTTCTTTTGTTAAAACCTATTTTAACAAAACTGAGAATTCCTTCATTTTTAACTGCTCCACTTTGCTCAGACATTGACAACTAGTTAACCACAGCGTGGCTCCCACTCTTTAGTCTCCTGAATTTCCAGATGACCTGTTCCAAATGCCCTCCTGCTGAT
This sequence comes from Polypterus bichir lapradei, assembly GCA_026402145.1. Classification (NCBI taxonomy): domain Eukaryota; kingdom Metazoa; phylum Chordata; class Cladistia; order Polypteriformes; family Polypteridae; genus Polypterus; species Polypterus bichir. The sequence goes on from JANRMT010062861.1 coordinate 31,414,338, forward strand.
TTGTTGAGTGCCCGTATTTCATTGTGGAGCTATGCCTGTTAATTTTTCTTGGCCGCTTATTTCTGGAAGAGTAGCTACTCAAATAGCATGCATGTTGTTGCTGCAGTTTCCCCAGCAGTTCTGGGATATTTATAATTACTTTTGATTTAAAACACAAGCATTCTTGGCATAGAGTGATGGATTCTGACCATTAGTGGAAAAACTTAATAAAGCAAAATGACAGGTTTTGGAGATTTTGCATTCCATTTCATTTGAATGTAAGGTCGAAATTGAAAGATTTTAAGATCTATTTTTCTTGCCTACGCATATGAGATTTTTAGGCGTTTAAGTTTTAGAAGTTAAAATTGTCATGAATGTAAAGTACTATAGTTTAGCTTGGACAGATCTCAAAAGCCTTTATAAGTGTAAATCTGCAACAGGATTACAGCATTGGATCCCACTGTAAGATCTCACTGTAAGAATTTAAAGAAATTGGCCAGTGTGGAATGAGTTTTTCGTTACTTGGCTGGATGCATCCTGACCATTTAGTACTACAGTGAAGATCTTTACACATTTTTAAATATTTTTTTTGGCCAATACCACACAAAAACGTTCAGTAGCTGTTTCACAGCAACATCATGATGCATGCATCATTCTCTTTATGGTAGTGGCTATTAGAAGCTAAACTAGGAGAATATTCAGAATGCAAAAAGAAATAAAGGTAAATTATCTGTAAACACTTGTCATTGGTTTTTTGGACTGAATTATTAAAGTATCAGTGCTGCTTTAAAAAGACTTTGAAGGCAAGCTGTCTTCTTATGTTAATTAACAATGTCTATATTAAATAATGGAATTAAAAGAAGGAAATAATTAATAAAATGAATTACACTAACTTGAATATTGAGTTGAATGGCTAGCCAGCATAGAGCCATTTATATTTTGTACGAGTGGCTAATTTTTACCATTATTCTTGTGCATGCTAATCATCACAGTAGAAGGTGTACTTCTGTTAAGAAGCTTAACTGCACTTTCAAAACACATGCAATAAAAAAGTAAGTTGGAAAATGTACACACACAATACCTTTTGTGTTCAGGACTTGATTTACATATTTGGAAAGTTAGGAGCATTTTTAATTTTTCTTTTTATCATAGAGACAGATCATTTTTTTAATTGAGTATTATTAAAGAGGAGGTTGGGAGCATGCACTGATTCAGTGTGTTGCCGCACCCACCACATGATGAACCACCTCAACATCTCAAATTAGGACCCAAGTGCAGCCATGCAATGGGTGACACGGCAGCGCAACACTAGTTTAAATGGAGTGGAACAGTGTGAGGTTTTTTACAGTGTATGGAATGCCAGTCGTGTCACCAACCCCTGTGGTTTCCCTGCAAGTTGGAGGACCTGCTTGCAGAGCTAGATGCAGGTTAACATCATGCCCAGGACGAAGCAATTGCAGGTTAAGGGCCTTGCTCAAGGGCCAAATGGAGTGGAATCACTTCTAGAATTTACGGGAAGTCAAACCGGCAACATTCCAATTACCAGTGCAGATCCCCAGCCTCAGAGCCACCACTCCACCTCTTATTAATAAAACAAGGAGTCGTATTCAAAAATAAGTGATAATAGAATGCAATTATAAAAATTAGTACAATATGTACTGTAAAATACTGTTTTTTAATAGCATTTTTCAGTGTACTGCAGACCCACGCGAAGTCTCAGTTCAGGGTTTGCAGACTCGTTTGCGGATTTTTCCTTAGAACCTAACTATTAATTGTTAGTGGAAAACGCAAATATCCTCTGCAGTATTTTATGGCTTTTTTTGTGGCAATACTGTGCTGTAGAGAGAACAGGAAGCAACCACTGAGGGAAACGCGGTTTGGGAAAGTAGCCAATCCGAGAGCATTATTCATTTCTCCTTGCTGCTGATTGACTGCCGCATTGTGACGCGTTTCCAGGTGAGTGGGTTTACTACCACTGAGGGAAACGCGGTTTGCGATGGTGAAAGTAGCCAATCCGAGAGCGTTATTCATTTCTCCTTGCTGCTGATTGACTGCTGCCCTGTGACGCGTCTCCAGGTGAGTGTCCTCGTGTTTTCCATTTTGTTATTGTATTCATTTTGTTATTGATGTCGCCAAAACACCCTGTACTTTCTAAGGCTTCTGGCAAAGAAGAAGTTTAAAACACTCCAGGAGAAGGTTGAACTACTGGATTTGCTCCTGGAACTAAAAAGTTATGCTGCAGTAGAGCGCCACTATGGCATTAGTGAAAGCACCATACGCTACATAAAGAAGAACGAAGCAGCAATCTGGAGTACCGTATCTGTAAGTTCCTATGATAGTGCCAAAAAGGTAATGACCGTAAGGAGGAGTAATATCGTCAGGATGGAATCTGCATTGGTATTGTGGATCACCGACTGCAGGAAGAACAACATCCCCTTGGACGGTAACGTCATCTGTGAGAAAGCACGGAAATTGTACCAGCAGTTCACTACAGGAGACAATGTAGCAACTTCCTATTACAATGTTCCTGAAACCTATAAAGAAAAGCCAGCACGAAACCCCACCAGAAGAAGACCTGTCCAAAGATACGACGACTCCTGAAGCGCCTGAGGAAGAGGCGCCACCAGAGGAGTTTTAAATCCTCTGCATCGTACTGCACAGCTACTTCATCATCATCATCATCAATATCATTCATCATTGGTGAGTACCCGTACATTTTACTGTATTTTAATTAAATAAAATTATTATGCATTTACTCTGCCTATAACAAAGAAAATGACAGCATATACCAAGGAAAACGTGCTTGCATGAATTCCAGTACGTATGGCGGTAACATCGGTATTTTACATTCTAGCACCGCGGGAGACATAGCAGTACAGTACTGTACAGTATACAGGTTTACCTTTACATTCTGTTTTTAGGTAATGTATTAAGCTGAGTTTGCAACAAAATTAAAGTGCTTTGGGGGCATACTGTATTTAGGATGTAAACTATAAAAAAGTAAAAAACTTTTTTTTTTTTTTATAAAAAACTGGTGAGGTGTTCCGGGCACGTCCAACCGGGAGGAGGCCCCGGGGAAGACCCAGGACACGCTGGAGGGACTATGTCTCCCGGCTGGCCTGGGAACGCCTTGGGATTCTCCCGGAAGAACTGGAAGAAGTGGCCGAGGAGAGGGAAGTCTGGGCTTCTCTCCTTAAGCTGCTACCCCCGCGACCCGACCTCGGATAAGCGGAAGAGGATGGATGGATGGATGGATGACTATAAAAAAGACATTTTTTAACCACCTCCAATATTCACATTTTTTCACAATTTGTGGGTGCTCTAGGAATGTAACCTCCGCAAATTTTGCTTGTGTACTGTAATATAGTTACAAACTGAGTGTTGTAGCCACACTAGCAGATAGACTGCAGATTCCAATTCATGTGATGTCAAAACTGCATTTATTGTTGTCCTACTGTTAGTTGTTGGTTGTGGAAGGTCTTCATGTAACTGTAGTTAATATTTCTTAAAGATAATTTAAAAAATGTTAAGTCTATGCTTGTGTCCAGCTCAAATTGATGGCTTCAACTGTGTTAGAACGTTTTTTGTGATACACCTGGAAATTAATATATCATGGAAATCTTTATTCTGAGAGACCTCAAGTGTCAGACATGTTCTCCTGGCATTTCAATAACTTGTATTGGGGATCTGTTGAGCCATCAGGAAATAACCTCTCTCAATGCATTTTAAACAGTAATTGAGGTCACACAGAATGCTTCCCTTTTTTATTTTGGATAGATGATTTAGGAAATTTTAATGTGTTTTTTAGTGGAAGTTTTTAAAATTTCCAAAATATGTCCAGTGCATTTTATTCAATGTCATCAGCATTCTTCCACAAATATTATTAAAGAAAGAATGTGCCAAATTTCAATTAAATCAGTTCCCTGTAAAATGAGTGGTTTCATGCAAAAAGATGGATGGACTGGACAACAAAAGTATTTTATGTGATCACACCCAACAATCATTTGTATAGGGACTAAACATTTTCTGTTCAGACAATAACATAGAAATGGGGTAGAGCATTATGGTAATTGTCTGTGGACTGTCTGTGTTTAGTCTTTAGCACTATAACAGATTATGCATAGAATCATAATGCTTCATTCATAACAGCCTTTCATCTCAGAAAGCATTTCTTTGGTTCCTCTTAAACTTGCAATTTGTGATGAGAACTATGGGCTACAGGCCAAAATTTCAGATGATGATTGGCTTTGATGAATGCTATAAAATGGACATCTCATGACACCGAAATAAAAGCAAGTGATACTGTAGTAACATGACAGAGCAGAATGTCTGTTTGTGTAAAACATAATTATGTTTCTTTGACCAGCTTTTCAGTCTTCCATTTCATTTACAAAACTAAATTGTTAAAAAAAATAAAAAAACAACAAACTACTTTGGTTAGTGCCTGTACACTTATGCTATAATTCATAGTTATGCTTTATACAAACTCAGTGGAGCCATCTTCTGTCTTCTTTTAACTGTTTGACTATATGCCACACAAAAAGAGTAGAAGATGGGTGGCTGATTACTATTGAACGACTACAATGATTATATGTGGCTTTCTACTGACACAGCAAATATTTTCTTTAAATAGTTTAGTTTGCTGTGTGCTTTTTCTTGGTTATTCTTATTGGGATTTGATTCAAGAGGTCTTTTTGCACAACAGCCAATCAGAAAGAAATTTTATTGTTGAATTGGATGGAATGAGTGTTTGCATCGTTGTGCAACATTATTTCCATTCCTTTTTAAGGTTTGGAGGGAAATGAATTCTGAATCTGGGAGTGTGCTGCTTTTTCATCAGTAGTTTAGTTTTTTTTTTTTATATATTTAGAGGAACAGTTCATAAACTCAGTGCAACGATTGTGTACATGTTATGTATAAGCTTGAAAGTTTTATGAAAGTTATTTTTAATAAGTTAAAAAATTGAAATTGAATTATTGCAAAATAAACCAAAATCTTGACAAGCTGTACTTTTGAAGCCATTTCCTGTATGTTTGCTTCATTTTCTTGAATGTTTAGAGCACTTGCTTCCTTGTTGCCTCCCTTTCCTTCTTTCAGGGGAAGGAAATGAAGTGGAGTTAGGTATCTTCTAATAGCTTGCGTGACTTGGAGCAGCAGTGGCACACTTGGCCTAGCCAATAGACACAATAGAGTAGAAGTCAAACACACCCAGCCCTCAAGCAGGAATCACCTTGGGCGGGATTCCTGTTGGGCTTTGACGACGCAGGAGGAGATGCTAAAAATATGCCATGTTGAAAACAAAACAATTATTACCAGAAAAAGAGGTTCTTGCCCTTATGTGTCTCTTATCACCTTCTGAGTTGATGTCCTATATGTACTAAGGGGGTGTGACAAGATCCAGGCCCTTAGAGAGATAAGTTTTCATCATGTTCTTTGCAAACTTTGACCATTAAAAAAAAACAATGCATGGGTTGGTCCCGTTGCTGGTCTCAAAGACAAAAGGTATCAAGATGAAGTTTTGTTAATAATTGCTGATAGGTTGTTTCATGAAACCATCACTGAATTATATTCTGTATAACAGACATGTTTTAGTATAGCATTTTCTTTTAAAAGCATGTGAAATCCTTTCAGATTTCAAATTATCAATTAACTAGCAAAATACCCGCGCTTTGCAGCGGCGAAGTACTGCCTTAAAATTTTTATTAAGAAAAAAATTTATTAAAAAGGGAAAATATACCAATAATTATTTGTTAAGGATCTCTTTGTATACCACATTGTCAGTTCGGCCCTCCGGTTGTAATATGACTAAGCTGTGCGCTGAGCTTACTCTTGAGCTTGTAACGTACAATTGGCCATGTGAAAAGTAATCTTGTCTCAAATCTCACAGCTTGGATTGCTGCTGTCATAATCGGTTTGAGTTTCATGGTTTGTTTCAATTACGACAGTATTTGCAGGACTTGTGTTGAAGTGACATTCTGCATCTGTCAAGCGTTGTAAGCACATAACCGGTTTCATCGATAACTTCACATCCAGCTTTTGAGAGTTTAAACATTCATAAACATCAACGTGTCCACTACTGAAATCGTCACCTGCGAATCTAAGATGTTTAAGAGGCATTGGCGGTTGTCGAAAGGTGTAAAATATTTGGCCATTTCGGTACACTTGAAAGCGACAACCGAACAATTCAGCAGCAGCCATCAACTCACATGCAGAACCATAGGTGAAGGGCTTAAGCATTTAACTCTTATAGTGCTCCTGTGTAGTATAATTATCTCCTGTACCGTCATCAGTCCACACCTTGAACCTGTCCCAGTCATTCAGTACATAAGACACAATGTTCCTCCGGATATCAAGAGTGAGCCTGATATGGCCGTGCAATCTGTAACAAAGAGAGTGGAAAAGGTAGGTGCCATCTCCGGGCATGGAAACCACTCGGTAAGTGACAGTTCTTTGATCGATGGTGATCACCTCGATAGACATGTTAATGGGGGTACGGTTGGAACCATAAAGGAAATGGGAACCTGAACAATGTAAAGTAAGTCTAAAATACCTACACAATAACTACAATCGTAATAAACGAACAATAAAACAGCGGAGAAGCCATGGATTAAATAAAAAGGCTGTAGTTATCAGCAGGGTTAGGGTTAGGGTAGCAAGGAAGGGAATGTAGAGACCGGAGCGACGGACGGCCTTATATAAGCAGGCAGCCAACAACGTGGGAGGCGTTGTGATGGGGGACCCAACGCCGCCTCACACGGTAACCGAGCTGCAGGCTATGGACGTATATATGTACGTAAGTAGGATTCAGTTAGCGTTGGGAACCCGCGTACCAAGACCAGGGTTATACTTCACGCGACGCATGCTGCAGCGGACACTCCTGCTATGCAAGCGTTTTACTGTTTATACTTGCACGCGTACTTTACGTAAATCTGGAAGAATCTACCAGATGGCAGTGTGAGATATTATCATGGTGAAAACAGGTTCGGCTTTGCTGTGTTGTGAATTGCCTGGAACACCCATTAAATTCAGATGACATCTTACGGCAATATCTCTGAAAAGGATGTTTAATGATTAAATCCATCAGTTCAGGGATTTGTCCATTTCAGCTAGCATTGGGCACGAGGCAGAAACGATCCCTGGACGGGGCATCAGCTCATCCAAGGTGAATACAAGCACACACATACACGCTGGCGTCATTTTAGTGTAACCAAATCTGCATATCTTTGGAAGGAAACCAGAGCACACTGTGGAAACCCAGCAGGAAAACATGTACACTCCAGGCAGGGAATATCAGCAATATGACTCCCTGCAGGACAGCAGCACTACCGCTCCGCCACCGTGTCACCCCCATGTGTGTAATTATTAACAGTATTCATTATTTAAATTACTGATTTATCTGTAAAATGTAGCATACATATTTCAATGCATTTCATCATGAAAGTGATATCAAGTATAAATCTAAGGATTCTAAATGTGCAGAGAGTTGGAATATCATACATTTAATGTACTCATTGTGGCAATCTATTGCTGTTTGCTGCTGCTGTCCATACCGGAGGAAGCCCTAGAAAAAAAGATGACACAGAAGACGGTATGTGAGACTTTTAAATGTATCGAGTCATTATGATCGGGAATATGTGACGCTTGAATATAAAAGCACCACGAATGTATCTGTATGTCAGCATTTTGCTTCACCACTTCAAACCATTCATCAAACATCGAAGCGCGCACACCGATCTCGTAGGATTCGCAAAGCGGCTTTCTGTCACATGTAGATAGTAACCAGAGACTCTGACGTCACATTCCAACTTTTAGCACACTACGCCCCCGCCCAACCCCCCGACTTTTTGCTGATACTGTAACTTGCGCACGCGTCATGTTAATTTCTGAGGACATGCTCAGAGGATCCATCAAATAAATGCTGGAAACGCTTGGCAGCCATGATGCGGTCGCGTACATGTTCTGAGCGTGAAGTATAAACGAGCCCTTAGAAAACCTATAGTCAGTGATCTTTGGAAGTAAGGTTCCTTTTTATATGTGCCCTTTCAGTGTCTTGACCCCTTCTATACAAACAAAAATGAACATGACGTTTAATTAAATTTGGACCTTTTTGTGAAGTCTGATCTTTCATATAGAAGTGTGCTTGATGACTCAGACTGTTCACAATAATACTAGTGAAAAATTAAACAAGGCTATAGAAAAGTGGAGAGAATCCTTTCTTCCAGTAGTGTCCACAGTTTGTGGCCGCATGTTCTTGGATCCTTATTAAAGGCAAGGCCTTGCTTTTCAGTTTTGCTCTAAATCCCAGAGACGGATGCAGCACCCAAGTACAACATTTAAGACCAAAAAATAATAATGATTGGAATAATTGTTTCTTTGCCAGCATTGTCAAATTATTGGCTACCTTTCAAATTTGAATACCAGTTCACTGAGTATACTTGAAATCCCCGCTTCCCAATCTTTTTATTGTTTGGAGAAAATATTAAAAGTTCCTTTTCATCTTAAATTTCTGATAACTGGCAAGACACTGCAGTGCTTCCTGGAAATAAATGGCAGTTTTCTGGAAGCGATTTTTTTCTTAAGGGAAGTTTATATGCTGGAGATTTCAGCTTAAATGCATCCTTCTGAATAATGTCCTCAAGGTGTGGGTGGGGGTGTAAGATGTCCCTTTCAAGAACAAAGTAAGACGGAATAGCTTGTATTTTATTTTTGTCTTCGTATGTTAAGCTTTTCCATTGCTACTGCTATCCTTAGAGGATTTTAGTGAATAAAAAGCATACTGGTGTACCACAGCTGCTATTAATCTTTATGTTCCCACAAGGAAATGCTGGCAGAGTGCATGAGAAAGAGAACACGAAGAATCTGAACACAGCCAAGGGTGTTTGTGTGAACCCCCCTTATTCCTGTGACAATTCGCTTTTAGTTTCTTTGTTCACTTGAGGATGAGACAGGGAAATTCATGCCTATGCATTTCTAGATATTCCTTTCAAGAAATTAAAAAGACGAGGTAGATGTAGAGACAACAATTAGATTAGATTAGATAAACTTTATTAATCCTATGGGTAAATTCAAAAGTCTGCATGCCATGATAATAATTTGAGTGGGGGTCTTAGAGTAGAAGAAGCTCAACACCAGTGCTCACACCTGCTAATTTGACTAAAGATTGACACAGCTTACTTAGCCTGATGTGCTATCTTTCTTGTGGATATAAATTGATAGCAGTTTCAAATTAAATTAAATGACAAAATGTTGTCAAAGGTTTGAGAGATTGTGAGAAATACTACTTGTTAATCAGGGTAGTCCTATTTTTGCGGCACTGTAAAACTACACACCGAAATCTTGTTCTAGATCATACAATAAAGACAGAATATGCATCCTTCTGTAGACTGAACCCATCATACAAGGATATGTAATCTGCAAAAAACAGCCAGTCCATGTTGTAGTTCTGATCAGTATAATGCAGAACAGCAGTGTTTCATTAAATATAAACACTTGGAACATTGTGTAGGAAAACTGAAATGGCTATTTAGTCACACAGATCAAGGGAGCTGACTGCTGTGAATCAATTTGCCAGCACCACAGCTCTACCCAGTTAGATAAGAGCAGAGAAGGCAAATTTATATAATTTGGAGTGTAAAACAGTGTTCAGCTGCAACGTGAATACTATAAATATTGCCACTCTCCATAGCTTTCTGCTATCCACCACCAAACCTTTCAGCATCACTGAGACCAAGGTAAGCGATAATAACTGCGAAGGGCTCCTTTTTTGTACTTTTTCTTTAACGCCTCCACTCTCTTTCTTGTTTTTCCTCAGGGCACTTGCCTTCTCTGCTCAGCCTATGAAGAACTGACTCTATAACATGTTTTTGAAAATTATTTTCCATGTTTAACATGCTTATACAGTACAGAGACACAGGAGGCATCGATTACCTATCCTGGAGGAAACCTCAAAAATTATATATATATATATATATAATATATGTGTATATATGTGTATATAAGAGGACATTACTGAATTGTATAAGCACCTTGATTTGATTGTTGTATTTTTTTTTTATTAATTACTCATGAACACATTGTTGGTTATATTACTGTTTCTATTGCAAAGAAATGTCACTGCAGATCAGAAGAATGTTATGTTTGTTAGACAGGAGGATTGTAGGTAAAAATGGACCAGGAATGCATTTGGTGTAGCATCCTTTTTGGAGCCCTCCTGTTATACTTACAGTTCTTGTGGAAATATCTGCCGTATCAAAATACCTATTATTATGTTTGCAAAGTAAGCAAGAATAACCCAGAGTGTGAGTGTGTATGTGTTTTATTGTGCCCTTCAATGAACTGGTACCCCTTTCCAGAGTTGGTTCCTTCTTTGCATCTGATTCTGCTAGGGCAGCATTTCTATAAATTGAATAATTAGCTTATTAAAGTATTAAAAGAAGCCATAAGGGGTCTTCCTATTTAGTGAGAAACTTTGAATCCTAGTGGCTCTTCAGGAGCTGGGCCAAGTTACCAGTGCTTGGAATCCATTGTTTCACTCCTGAAATATTGGGATTTTTTTACTCATTCACTTCTATTTCCTGCTTACTCCTTGAACTTGAGTCAGGGTTAAAGTGTACAAAATGAATACCCGAGCTGTGCCCAGGGAGCAGACAGGCTGAAATACAGTAATGACTCAGAACTTGGCTCTTCTCCAGATGTGTTTTTAGACCCGGTGGGGGGGGGGGATGGATGTCATTAGCTCTTTTTTTTTTCTTTTCCAACTGCCTTCTTTTAAGTGTTTTGCTGCAGCAGGGTTATTAAAGAACATAATCATGAAGTAATATGGCAGAGGAAAATGTTAAAAGAGAAAATTAGTTACTACAAACTCATATTCCCTATAGCAATTTGCTTGTTACCAATCTTTTGGTACTCTGTATTAAACCCTGAAAGGAAATTGTCTTTTCGCATTACCTTAATATGTACTGACTCAATTAATTACATTTTTAAAGAAGTTGTATAAAACATACAGTGTTGAATTCATTCTCTATGAATACTGGTTTGACTCGTGTCTTATAGAGTTTACACATACTCCTTGTGTTTCTGTGGGCTTCTGTCAATGTCCAAAGAAATACTTTCAGGCTTAATGGCGGCTCAAGACTGTTGTGAGTAACTTCATATGTCCTGTGTTGAGAATGGGTTGCTGATTTGTAATCATTGCTCCCTGCTGTGTTTGCTTGTACAATATTGAAAAATAAGTTACTAGGTTAAAGGGAAGGCCAAAATTAATGGCAATAATAGCATGTTGGTAACACAAACTCTTGCAGAAGAAGCTGCTCCACATTTTTACCTTCTACTTCACTTCTTTGAATAATATCCCAAAGGACTCAAAATAGCTTTTCCAGTTTTACACTTCATCCACTTTTACAACTGTTGGTCCTTATTTGGAAGAGTCGCATCTTTCATAACCACACCTGGAGTAATAAGTGGCAGAAGTTATAGCATTGTTACGTGTATAGAGTGAAGTGAAAGAGTAAATGAGTAATAGATGCATTTTTGTAGTAGTTAAAGTGTTAGTAAAATTTTAATTTTGGAATTAACATATTTCTCTGATAAAGGGTGCTGTTCAATTGTCTCTGGGAGGGTGGAATCTCAGTTGCCATGGTTTCTGTATTGCAGCTGATTGTACTACAGGTCTTTTGGCATTTGCTGATGTCGGATACCTCAAATGCTGCATCATTAAATGGAAAGACTGGACATGTAAAAGAAAGGGAAAAAGACACTGCACCTTGAGTGGGCGGGTCGCTGTTTAGGCAAGAAAGCTGCAGTGGATGATGGCAGAGACTAATTTAGCAAATGACTGGTACGATGACTGACCGACTGAGTGAAAAAGAAGCTTTACTGACTGTGGACAGTGGCCCAGAGAGCAAGCAAAGAATCATATGCAGGAACCCGTGGCTCCATGAGAGTGTGAGAGGCTGTATTGTCTGGGGAGTGTGAATTACGGACCAACTAAAATGTTACACAGTGGCTGGGGAAGTAATGAGCAGTGTGGGGAGCTTGCTGTGTTGTGATTGGAGGTGGGGAAAAAGCCAAGTCAGTGAGAGTCTTCACTTCTCTGGGTGGAGCGACTCTTTGAACAAGCAAGAGGCTACAAAGAATTCCCTGGCTGAGGGCAATGATTCACAGAGTGAGACTGAAGATGCACTGTGTTGGTGACTCAGTGAACAAGTGAGTAAGATGTATCATTCAGTGGGAATAATGGCTCACTGAACAAGTAAGTGACTACATTAGGGCAGGGCCATTTTTCATTTTATGAGAACATTATCCATACATTTTGTGGTCCGGACAGATTTGTAACTCTTGGTCCTTGACTTGTCGTCTCTCATTTATTTCAAAACCTTGTATTAACACTGATGCCGGAGAGCAAGATGCTCCATTGTTATTTACATCTTATTATTAACTGATGCTTGGTTAAAAAAGTAGACATCAATTAAAACCTTAATGCAACTGCTTAAGTCTAAAATACAATAGACAATTAAGGGTTCTGAGTCATGACAAACAAGTTAAGTAAAACTAAGCACAAAAAACATGCTTCAGTAGTAAATATGGGTTCTAATTAAATATATGGTTAAAGTAAAGTCCTACGGCCACTGTGGGCCTCCAGGACCAGAGTTGAGTAAACCTTTACTAAGAGTTAAGTAAGTTAAAGTTTACATTGTATGGTTGTTATTAATTTCACTGAGCGAGTCAGAGGCTGCACTGATTATTTTAATGCATTTTTGTTTATGATGATTCAAGTACATCAGGGTACATTCACACTCCCACAATCCTCAACATGAGTCGAATTTAGAGTCAATTTGATATGCACACTTTCGGGGAATGCAGTACCAGAGGAAAATCCATATTGGCAAAAAGGGAATGTGCAGACTCCCATAGTGCATGCACGGGAATGTAATTCCATTCCCCCAGGAGCTGTGAGGTAACGGTAAAAAGCTTTGCATTGAGGTGCTACCCTTAAAGCATCACTGTGTTTCCTTGATATGGTGCAGCAAAGATGTGACCAGATTTGACATCGTAAAGTCCTCCTGCTACAGGAAGTTTGTACTGCACAGTAGGTGTACAGTATATTTCTAGTTTTTATTTAGAAATAAATGAATTCCCTTTACTAAAAGCCTTCTCTGATTAGGTGGCTGGGCTAGGAGTGATAGGCTTAGACTATTTGTATCTCTATAAATGTATAAGTTTTACCTGGACCCTGAGCAGTTGAGGTTGGAAGTGGTAAACTGATAGGAGATATCAGCATGCTGCTAGGAATATTTATGAAAGAATTATTGATGGAAAACATTATATAGCTTATGTCAGGTGGATTTCTTAACAGGTCACTATTTAGGGCAGGGTGTACAGTACTTTCCCACTTGCATTCTCTCGTATATCTGCTGCTCCATGATTTTCTGCTAACACTTCCAGTTGCCATAAAAATGTGTTAGTGATTTATTTATTTTTTATTATGCAGTTTCATTGGTCACCTTGAATGGTGCTCTGAGCCCCCACCTTGGCTTGGTGGGAGAGTTAAGTGAGGAGTAAGAGAGAGATGAGCAGGGTTTGTGCAGAGAGATGTCATAATGTGTTTAAATTTCTTCCTTTGAAATTACAGTCCTTGTGTGTGAAGGCATCTGTTGGATGCACTGAGTAAGAAATATAAGAACATAACCTTTGGGACCCTCCAGCAGCTGCTTGAGGGATTGCCTGGGCTCCTTATTGAAGGAGGTCAAATAAAATGTGACTGTGTGTTTTTAATGAACGATTGCAAAAATGAGCTGTGACTTTAAAGACTATGGCAGAGGTTCTGGTTGAAAATGGAACAGGAAAACACCCAGGGATTTTTTTTAGATGTTTGTTCTCACTTCCTGCCACTGATCCAAGCCTGACCCTGTCCCACAGGGGGCATACAATTTCACATTGCCTGTGCTTGGTGTGAGTGTGGAGCCTCCACTGGATGTGCGGGAAAGGAATGCTAGAGTGCCATAGAAGAGATGTGAACTTCTTCATGCAAACAAAAACATAAAAATACTTGCCTTGTCTGTATACCATGCAAAAAAGCAGTATTTCATTTAATACTGTATCTAAAGAAAATGAATGTAGGTCTCACATTTTAAAATTTGTTACTGAGCAGTTGTTCAAAGATTAAGTTGTTCTAAATATAAAGTATTTGCTACCATCACTACAAAAATGGTTTACAGTTTATCCTTTGCTAATGTGAATAACAACAGCGACTGCAAGACATTTTATCGGCTACAGTTTTCAGAATGAGTTTAAAATCTCCCTGCTTCAGCTCTCCCCTTTCCACGGAGAGCACTTCTTCTCATCTAAATTCTTCCACTGGCACACTTTTCATTTAATTGCCTTGTTACTCACACCCAGTCTTGTTAACAAAATAAAGGCTCAAGGGTATGGTTATGCGGGGCAGAGAAGACCCTCAAATTAGATCCTAAATCTTATTGAGCATTAATTATTGTTTTCATGTCCTCACCCTGTATACATTGTGAGCCAGTGGTTTATTCCAGTTTACTGGAATTTGAGTAATGCATCATCTAAGACTGTGCCAGTATATACAGTAGTTGTTTGACATGCTGGGGTGTCAGATACAAGATACCTCTTAGCTCAGGGGTGTCAAACTCAAGTCCCCTGGACCACATCCATCCCTTGGACCTTTTTAAAGCACCCAATCTCATCAATATTCAAAACATGTTGCATATGGCCTGCAGTGACAGTTCATTTTCTCAGAGTGCCCCGTTTAACATTCTTTTTATATATAGATCAATATACGAGGTGTGACAGTTTTTTTTTTTTTTGGAATGTCCATGTACTCAAACTCAATTTATACCAAAACGTGGCTGTGATATATTTGACCCCAGTTGTCCTAACTGCTGTTTAACATGGGCCAGACCATACTGTTTAATACATGCAGCACATTTCATGCCAAATTGCAGTATGCTGTATTTCTTTTTTTGCACTCTGTAGATTTTTTTTAATACTTAAGTTACTTTATGGTGTATGCATTGACTGAAAAAATGCAAATATGCATTCTAGTGTACTGGTTACAGAACCGTACGCATGTCCGTTGGTGGACTTTAAGCAAATACATGGAAGGACTGGGATGCCTAGACCAGACGTTTAGCAACCAAACTTATTTTCTTCTAGCCATAGCACAAGATAGCAGTAAATTATGTTAAAGCCCATGAGAATCTTGTTACCTTTTATTGTATCAGTGTATATTTGTGTTTATTTTAATGTTGTTTTCATGAGCAAAGACAACTTGTTTTAACAGATATTGTACTTGGCAGGACTAAGACTTCTGCACAGTACCCTATGGGAAATAAAAAAACTTGAAAGTCCCTAATCCAGCCATATCTATAGTAATTATTTCCTGGGTCAAACAGCTTTTGCATTTCTGTTCTGGGCCGATTCTCCTAAAACTGGTCTTACAGTACAGGGTGGTCCAGATCTAATTATGCAGATCCAGATTGTCTATGTGACTTTGATTTATGCGGGGACGATTCCAGTTTGGCGCAAAGATGATTCTTTATGTCGTCAGTTCGCATACTTCTCGATGGTCTGGGAGTTTTCGGGTGATTTTCTATGTAATAAACTTAAGTTATAGCATAATGAAAATAAGATCGGGGGGTATTTTTCGTACGTCTTTTAAATCATCCGAGATCAGATGCCTCATCTTGGATGAGTTAATGTCTGTGAAACTCATCTGGGATAAGTTGGTTTTTCAAATGCGGCGGTTTAGTAGATTAGTTTAGCTGGATCTAATCATCCAAGATGATTTCCCGTACCCGCTCTGAGTAAAAAGCCCATATATATTGAGTCTAGAAAACATGATCAGCAAGTCTTTGATAGGCTGCAACAAAATGACGAAAGAACGGGTGCATTTTTTCACACAAGCTCTGTGTGTGTGTGTGTTACTTGAAGGATTTCAAGATTTAATATGCACAAGGTGTAACACTGCAAAAGCAGCCCAAACCAAAAAAGACGGCTGGCAAATAGTGACCGACAAATTAAACGCGTGTGCATTGTACTTAATGAAAGCAGCGTTTCATTTCCTATGTGTCAGATTAATTATTATTATTTCATCTATACTAATAAAAGGCAAAGCCCTCACTGACTCACTCACTCACTCACTCACTCACTCACTCACTGACTTATCACTAATTCTCCAACTTCCCGTGTAGGTGGAAGGCTGAAATTTGGCAGGTTCATTCCTTACAGCTTCCTTACAAAAGTTGGGCAGGTTTCATTTCGAAATTCTACGAGTAATGGTCATAACTGGAAGCTGTTTTTCTCCATTTACTGTAATGGAGATGAGCTTGAAAGCCGTGGGGGCGGAGTTTCGTGTGACATCATCACGCCTCCCACGTAATCGTATAAAACCAGGAAGAGCCCCAAAAAGCGCTCAAGAAAACATGCATTATATAATTGAGAAGGCAGCGAAACAATAAGAAGCGAGCGAGTGACATATACAACCATGTTCATGAGTTCTGCTACTTCGGAAACAAAGCACGATGTAAATCTAAACTTTAAATTAAGTTCATAGACAGGCTGCCGCTGGCGTTTGTAATTTAGTGCCTGCCCATATAAGGCCGTCCGTCAGCGGCAATCCAATAGAAACACTGCCACTAAATATTCACGGGTGAAGGACTGTGCTTATGCAGAGGAAGTGGAGATAGTCAGGGTGGTGTTTGGCACAAAATCAGCGAAACTGCGGGAGAAACTTTTAAGTGCCGGGACTTAGGTAACATTAGATACAGCCATGGACATAGCACGACATGGCACCAGCACAGCTGGGAAACTTCGATGCATGTACACCGAGCGGCTCACGTGAACTGACGCAGTGCACAGACAAAAAGCAACAGTTCCAAAGAGCGCTGAACAAAAACCGAATTACACAATTGAGAAGGCAGCAAAAAAATATGAAGCGTCTGATACATACAAGCATATTCATAACTGCAGCTACTGCAGAAACAAAGCACACTGTGCAAAAAGTGAATGTCCCGCTAAAGGAAGACAGTGTAAAAAAAAA